>JAWNNM010000342.1:0-1200000 GCA_035044965.1 Lordiphosa andalusiaca
TCTCCCACGTCGTTTGGCTCTTACGTATTTCGGTTGACGTTTGAAATACTTCTTGTTCTGTTCTTCGTGATGTTGTCTAGGGAAATAAGGTGCTGCATCTTTGTAACGGTGGAATTTGGGAACAGACAGCAATATTCCAACCCACATATATTCCAATGTTGAACAACTATTTACTAGTAATTTCACTGATTCTTAGTTGGTTGTCAGAGAGGCTGTCTAGTATGTACGGGTTTTTCGCTGGCCACTCCGCAACAGTAATGTTTCAGTGTGAAAGAAAAGGCTCTCTGGTATAATGTAGTTTATGGTGTACCCATCACAAGAATAAAGTTCCGAAAGTTATGTTTTAATGGGCCACCAAAGTTTTTGACATTACTCATACGCAGTGTTGCCTTTCAGATTAATTTTAGGAAGGAAACATTTCCAACCACAAAAAGAATATATTTATTTTTGATTAGCACGAAGAGCTGAGCTAATTTAGACTTGTCCGTCTGAGATATGCTATCTCCTCCGTCAGTTTTAAAGCTATCGAGACCAAACTCTGCACGAAGTCTTCTGGCACAAATTCGCTGCACATTTGTCGGAACCGGCCGTATCGGTGGACTTTTACATATATCTGCCATAGAAATGATCGGTCGAATAACTAGTTCTAGTGAGAAAAACTTTTTGGTTTTCAATGCAAACGTCTCCAAAATCTGTATTAACTAGTTTTCTATGATTCTTCATGATTCTGCCCAGTTTGGTCGAAATCGGACATCTATATAGTATGCCTGCCTTAGAAAAGTAATGTTAGAAAAATAGTCTTAGTATGAAAAACATGTTAGTTTTCAGTGTAAACTTCTTTAAAATTGGCATATATTTATTTTGTAAGCTTTCACACAACTCTTTGAAGTTTTGTCAAAATAGGATGACCATTGGTTATAGCTGCCATAGGAATGATCGGTCTAGAAACTAGTTTAAGTGTGAAAAACTATTTTGTTTTTAAAGAAAATGTCTCCAAACTTTGTATTTCTTAGTTAGCTCATGCTTTTCCATGATTCCACTAAGATTGGTTTAAATCGGACGTCTACATAGTATAGCTGTCATAGAAATGTGAGGTTAGAAAAGTAGTCTTAGTGAGAAAAACTTGTTTGTTTTTAGGGGAAATGTCCTTCAAATTAGTTCTGCAAGGGTATACAAACTTCAGCCGAGCCGTTAACTAACTTTCCTTTATTTTTTTTTTACTTTACATATTTTTAAAACAGCAGTTTCTTTATTTTTATTTTATATAGAATTTTTCCATTCTTCTAATTGTTAAATGTTTTTGATACCTCTAATATCGACTCTGACTACAACAAGCAGTGAATTGGGGCATAGCCGGCCGGAAAAACTTGGGGAAACTCCCCAGCGAGTCGAAGTCGTTTTTAGATTATTTTGTGTTTTTTTTTTTAACTTTATTTCTTTTTCTTTATCCTTAAAAAATACATTTTTTTTTTATAATGTTCTTACAATTTTGCTTCCCTTTTTTTTTGGTCGACTTGTAATAAGTTAATAAATAAATAAAAGCACATAAAAAATGATTTGCACATATAATTATTTCCTAAGAATATGCAGTCACATCGCACAAAAGTAAAAATAATGCACTAAGAATGGTGTCCAAAAAAGAAAATGATATGCATTACATTCTGGAACTAAAATAATAGAACCAGAGCTGCAAACCAAATAAAATATTCGGATCTCCGGTACACTGGTTCGAACCCAAATTAACGAACGGTTAAGGTTCGGGGTTTTTGGGAGAAGGTTTAGGTTCGAACCTTGGTTCAGTCCATGTTTTATACAACATTACTAATTTTTGTCTTCAATGTGTTTTAAAAACAGCATTCGACCTTAAAACTCCCCAAGTTGTATGGGAACCGAGTGGTTTTTGGGTCGGAATTGGTTAGTAGAAAACATGAAAATAATCGCTATATAATTTACAATTTAGTGAAATTCCATTTCGGGGTCTGCATAGAAAAATATTACCAATATAATGTCAGACTATTGCTTTTGAGAATTATTCAAGAAGCTTTAGATTCGAGGAGCTTTAAAAGCAGAGAATGTTATGGGTAAGGATTTTATAAGGAAATCTAATCGTTTTGCCAGATTTTTCCAATCTCCTGCCCATTTTAGCAGGCAGTCGCACCAAATAACAGATGAAGTCGGTAGATTATGTGTAGATTTATGTGTTCGTTTTCTTGAACCGAACCGAAATTTTGGATTCGGAACAGGTTCGGGTTCAGCATTAATTTCTGAAGAGGTTCGGTTCATAGGAAAATAAAAGTCAGAATTCCGGGTTCGAACCGGTTCGGTTCACAACCGGTTTGCAGCCCTGAATAGAACACACTTTTGCTTACCAATAATAACAACAATCGCTGCTACCATTGAAACAAGAAAGAATGTCGGCCAAGCCCGACTTTAATATACTTTGTACCTTCCAAAGTATTCATTTCATTACCTTTAGTACAGAGTATTAAAACAGAGACAATTCATTTATGCACAAATACTTGTACCATTCACTAAGAAAGTCTGGCAAACTTATAAAAACATTGATAAATTGTAATCTTATAATGATATTTATTTGCATCTTGGTTCCAGTGTATGAAAAAGTGTGT
Organism: Lordiphosa andalusiaca; assembly: GCA_035044965.1. NCBI lineage: Eukaryota > Metazoa > Arthropoda > Insecta > Diptera > Drosophilidae > Lordiphosa > Lordiphosa andalusiaca. The sequence continues at coordinate 2,628 of JAWNNM010000342.1, forward strand.
CACTTTCGCGAAAGTTTTTGGCGATATATTGGCAAACTTACGATGAAATATATAGCTTATAGTTAGCACTAAGAATAAGACGAGATAAGCAACACCACAAAGTTCTAGCTTTTCCAATGTTTCTATACTTCCATTGTGGCAACAAATACTTTTAGAAAAAGAGAACTCCCTTGCTAAAATTTAATTTGCCAGCAAATCGCAGTGCATACCAGTTTCGTTCAAGTGGACGCAAAACTCCCTTCATATATGAAATAAATATGCACTTTATACTTTACGGTGGCTGCTGCTGCTGCTGCTGTTTGTTGGTCGAATATTCCCCAAAGAATCTGACGCACTTATCGCAAATTACTTTGGCAGTTGCAACCGCATTGCTTTTGTATATAAATTTAACAATTTACCTCTACACGTGCTGGCATTCACTGGGAATTGTAAATTACCATACACACTCGCACACACACTCACACACTCACATTTGTAGACACTTTGAGGGCCCAAATGCGATACGAACGTGCAAGTCGAAACTTTTGCCAAACAACTGGCCACATGGCGTATGCATAATAATTCTTTGTCTTTGTCGCATATGTCCCATGTTCATTGTTGCTCGACAAACTTCATTGCTACAATGCAAATGTAACACGCGCACACACACACACACACACACACACACAGAGGCACACGCACAGTCGAATCTGAATCTGGAGATGCAGCTCGCCAATTAGCCGAGTAAATTTTTAAAGCACGCTCGTCAATTAGCATTTGTTTCGGGGCGCTTAATGGCCATCCGGCTGGTTGTTGTAATAATTTATGGTTCGCCGCTGCTGTTGTCGCTGGCTCGTTGGCTTCATAAGATGTTAACGCGCACTTAATGCCACTTAAAAATACGCATAAATCGCACTGAGCCCCGCGAGGGGGGCTGAGCGGTCGGAGGAGAGCAACTGGCAACTGTTACCCGACGGCCACTTGTCCACTTACATGGCTACTTACAACGCAGCTCAAGCATATGCATGCAGATGACCATGTTTTTGTCCCCCCAACCCACACCACCCGGCCGACGTCGCGTCGGCAGCAGCTGCGCTGCACTGCAACAAGGTCGAACGACCGAAAAATGAACAAAAAAAAACAGTGCACAAACAGCGAATGCGGCACGCAATTAAGTGCATTTAATTAATTATTGTTGATAAAAATAATATTTCTGCAATTTATTGTGCAAGCGGTAGTTGGGTGGACATTCCCGTATTATTTATGCATATGCGAGTGCAAATGAAAAAGCGTTGCATACATTTGCGCTGACGTTATCGGACCGCTGCCAGCAGCCCAGCCGACGCAGCGATAGCGCTGCAGCGGGCAGTGGGCTTTGACAGGGACCTGGCAGATCAATTCGAATAACAATAATTTCTTCCGGTCGAATGCGAGCGACAGAGCGATGCAGATAGGCGGCTGGGAAATGCATCTGCATTGTAGCTGCTGTTGTTGTTGTCGCTGTATTTCAAACCGGATGCGCATAAGTATACAAGGATTGACAGGATGTGCGGGGCATGCACACGCATTTTGTTTGCCGTCGCCACCGACGTCGTCATAACAGTTGGCATTTTGTGTTGGTTCAGTCGCGTGGGCAGGCGACAGGCGTTGCATTTTTAAAACGCCAAATAAGTGTACAGGAAACAATGCAGTCGCCCGCACACTTACGGAACAAATACTTAATATAATTGCATTGTTCACCCCGATAATTAATGTTTTATACTCTGTACCGGGGCTGTACACTACAATTGCCATTACCATTATAATTTTTCAACTATTTCATATTCAATACCATTACTGATTACGGTTTTTTTAGTAATCGTAATTCCATTAACAAAAAAATAACCTTTTTTTTGGAACTCCCTTGTCCGTTGTGGCCCAGCACGTCAGGTTTATGAGAAATTTGCATAAATGTGAGTTTGACGAGGTTTGTTCACTTTTTTTGGTGCTATAGCCACATTTATTAACCTATTGAAACCAAATTAGTTGAATAACGATCACGTAAAATTAGAACAAAAGTATTGTTCTGATTCCTAAGATACCATGATTTTGATTTTTAACTTGTTTTGTGAATTTTTTCTGAGAAATTTTACTTTTTTCCCAAGTCCAAAAAATGCTTGAAAGATATACGCCCATTGAAAAAAACCACAAAATTCACCTTGTAACAGAGCATTGTGCTCTTAATTTTACTACAAATTCATATTTTTTGTATCATCGCGTTTTTAAAAGCTTTGGACCAAAAACTAATCCAATTAACTACTTGTTTTTTATATTTTTACATAAAATTTTTATATAAATTTTTGTAAAAGAAAAATAAGAAAAATCACTCCACTTTTCGCTTCTTTGAAAGAAGCGGCCCAGAGGCCCCTAAAACAATTATGGGCATTCGCCAAAACGTCAAAGTTTCTCCTGGATTTCTAAGCCAAACGTACCCAAATAATCACCCGGCCACATTAAGGGACATTAAGGTCTCTGTGTGACCCCATCTGGGGTCAGCTGGAACTACCTACCTACCTAAGAAAAATCAAAGTAAAATAGCTTCAGAATATCAACTAATCAGTAATTAATTAAGTGAAATAAGTCGAAATTTGTATTCTTTTTGGACCCTAACTTTCATAAGCGCAATAATATAAAACAAGACCGAAAGTCGGTCAAGCCCGACTATAACATACTCTGTACCAAGACGGACGGACAGACGGACAGACGGACATGGCTATATCGACTCGGCTGTAGATGCTGATCAAGAATATATATACTTTATGGGGTCGGAGATGCTTCCTTCTGGATGTTACACACTTTTGCACAAACTTATAATACTCTATGTACCTTCGGTACAGAGTATAAAAATGAACGTGTAGTTAAATAAAGTAAGAAGTTCTAGGATTTTTTTAAATTGGCAAATAAATTTAAAGAATTTTTTCAGCTTGGGGAAATTTTTTGCTATATTTACGGAAACATAAAATCAAAACAATGGTGTCTATGGAATCAAAAACAAACTTTCGGATTGGTTTTTTGTGATTGTTGGTCAACTCATACGCTTAGAGTAATGGGACAAAGCGGATAATTTATGTGAATTCGGCACCCGAAAATACGTCAGACACGTTTGCCATCTTTTTTTGTTAAAAAGTTGACCATTTTTGTTAGCTTGTGTTCATTGATTATTCAGTGATTATTACATAATGGAATAACTTTAATAATTAATTGCAGAATTGTACCTGTAAATAGTAACTAAAAAAATGGTTCTCTATTTTCATTTTGTATTATGAATGCTCAATTTGTCTCAATTGGTAACAAAACAGGACAGGACGAATCACATGTGAGTTTTCATCTTGTGACAACACGATCTTATATAGCTTGAGCTTGCAGTTGGCCCTTTAAGATTGTTTTCTTTAAGATTTATTTTTATACTCTGTACCGTAGGTACATAGAGTATTATAAGTTTGTGCAAAAGTATGTAACATCCAGAAGGAAGCATCTCCGACCCCATAAAGTATATATATTCTTGATCAGCATCAACAGCCGAGTCGATATAGCCATGTCCGTCTGTCTGTCTGTCCGTCTGTCCGTCTGTCTGTCCGTATGAACGCACAGATCTCAGAGATGGTAAGAGATAGAGGTTTGACATGTATGGGACATATGCTTCTAATGTCTGCAGGCAGATCAAGTTTATTTTCAATTTTGGCCACGCCCCCTCCCGCCCCCGCAATTTAGAAAAAACGTCATATCTCCCACAGTTTTGAAGATAGATGGCTTGTTCCTTCTGGACATATTTAGTTATTAGGATAACTTATCGATCCGCCAAAGGAATGAAGAAGATCGGATGAACGGTTTACGATTTTCTTGGTACAGAGTATGTTATAGTCGGGCTTGACCGACTTTCTTTCTTGTTTTAAATGATCAACAAACAAAACAATTTGAGAACTACCAAACATGTTTGGTGAAATATCATAGTTTAAGTAAATACAATTACATGAGTAGTTCAACTTTTCAAGCACAGTTACACACACAATAATTTCCATTTACAGGTACAACTATTCAAGTAATTGTAAAAGTAATTACAATTTGAATTAACCATTGAATAATGGTTGTTCCAAGTTACAAGTACGACTACTAAGCAAATTGTAATCATGAATTTGTTTTTGATGTATCTGAAATATCGATATTATTGTAAGGAAAAGTAATTGAATAAGTGAAGTAATGGTCACATTGCAGCTCTGCTCTGTTTCAGTGGTATGAAGAGTACGTTTCTTCGATCAGCAACAGCTGAATCAGCTAGAGTGTCGATTTGTAGGTAAGGTGTCCCACTTTTGTAAACAACTTTTGGGTTTTCCCTTGCAATTTATTTAAAAATTACGGTTATTGTTTCGGTTTTTCTGAAATAAATCAATCCGAAATAGAACTGAAAACAGAGTAATACCGGATATTCCTCAGTAGAGCCAAACAAAGATTGATTGATCCCACTATTTTCAATCCTATAAATATCAAATATTTGGAATAAAATCTAGCATAATTTAATTTTAATCATTTTACTGATTAAATTTACGCTTCCATTAAGATTCCTCTTTCTTTTCTTTCTTCCTCCATACCACATAGAAAATTCTCGACACTTCAAGACAGAATCATACTAGTAGTTTTTATTTCTTAAAGACTTCTGAAAATCATAGAAATATATTGAATAATTTTTGGGACTCGAACTCAGAACATTTCAGCCTTGCACTGGCATCTCATCACACAGCTTAGCACATGGTTATTGCCACATGTCTAAAATGCGGCTTATACTTAACTTTTACATAAACTTTTGATTTCGAAAATGATTGATTTGAGTGGAATATTCTTAAAGTCGTGCTTGAATTTTTAAGCTCGGGCCGGGACTTCTCCAAGAATGTAAAGATTCAATGTTCTGTGTATTTTGATTGTATGAAAAGACAGGAGGGTTCAACGCCAGCACATTTCAATCAGGTAAGCCCATAAAGGAATAGTGGTTCTATTTCGCCAAATAACTAATGCTCAGTAGATCAGTTGGCTACTCAGACTGCTGTCTACGCGGGCTGACGGCAATTCAGACGAAAACTTAACTAAGCGTTTATATATTGTAAATAGAGCTATGGTTTTTGAAATATGACCAGCCCGAACCAACCCTTAGCACCAGAGAGCTGAAGGCACAAGAAATTAAAAAAAGCGACTGCTGATTTTAGTGCTCACCAACACAAGCTGATTGCTCTGTCCTCTCCATTTGATCGGCTGTGTGTATGACTTGCAAGTACTTACTTGTCTCTTTTTCTTGCGGTCTGCCTCTCATGCTTGAGATATCGTTTAAATTTGGGCTGCTCAATTGAAACTAAAAACCGACTTGGGAATATTTTGTAAACTAATGTCTTAGAAAATACAAGGCTAGCTGGGATCTTGAATTTGAATCTATGGCAAGAACTACAGAGAATATATGTTTGGCTTTAAGAAACCCAATGGGCCAATCGGAGCTTCTCTCAATCTCTGGGCTTGTTAGCTGCCAAGTTTCCCACATGCTGGCAATTGATGTTGAGCAGCTCTTTTAAGGCTAGTTTCTACACAGCTGGCGCCAATAGCTGCATAACTGCTTTAAGAAAATTCTTTAAAATTGATTTAATGGCTTGATAAAAAAAGACCTAAGGATTTATACCTAAATACCTGGCCTTATCCTTTGTAAATGGCGTCTCTTCATTGTGGCCAAAGTCTTTGTAGTATTTTTTTGTCGATGGCCACGTTATTTTATGTCGCCCTCGTTGGTGGCTTTTGTTGTGCCCCGAATTGGCAGGCAGAAAGCGCTGATTGCACCACTCCCGCACAGCCACCCAACGCAAACCAAACCCCAACCCAAACCCAAAGCACAAAACCACTCAACCCAACTGCATTGATGACCCAATGCTTTTTGCTGGCTGACATTTTCGGAGCGTGGCCCACACAAAATATATGTGTGTGTGTGTATGTATGTATGTATTTCGTAGGCCCGGCTTTGTGTGGCGAGTTTTTTGTGCTTCATTCTAGGACTTTTTTCACGCCGCCATTTTCCGTACTCACAAAAAATAGTGGGCCGCATACAAAAAGGCGTTAGCATATTAAAGGCTTAAATGCACTCGGCAGCAGATGGCGTATCTAGCTGGTGCACAAAACAAAAAAGAAATGGAACAGCATTAACCCCTAGATACATCATGTGGCGATAAAACTCAGTTTCGGAAAATGCATTTCACTGGCAAATTAATTATGGCCGGACAAAAAGTTCGCATTAAAACTGAACAGCCTTTTAGGCATTTATTTTAAAATAATAAAATTGGGTTTTTATCACAATCGCAGTGGGCCGAGATGTTTCAGTGTGTTCGGTTGGGCACATGTTAGCCTCATTCCGATTTCAGTTTCGCTTCGACTAACTTCCAAATTGCTCCCCAAAAATTTAAGTAAAAATTTGTATAAAAAATTTAGTAAAAATTTCTTTTGATTCCATTTTGTTCCTTTTTTTTTTTTTACCAAATTTTTGAGTCTAATCATGTGCTCTCCTTGCGGACCCTGCAGCCCCTGTGATCCTTGCTGTGGGCCCTTCGAGTGCTCGCCGAAATGCTACAATTCCGCACAGCTGGAGGCCCTGCCGCAGTGCGCCCCGCGCATTCCGCCGCCATTTCCCAAATGCATCACCGTGCAGCAGCCGCCGCGGATGATCTGCAAGAAGCGGGTGGTGTTCACCGAGAAGATTGTGCCAGAGCCGATGGTCGTCAATCGCTGCCGCCAGATAACCATACCCAAGGTGGTCGATGCCACGCGTGTGATCAAGGTTCCGAAATTGATTTGGGTGTCGCAAATGGTGCGAGAGCCGCGAGTCATCTACTACCCCTCGATGATACCTGATCCCTATGTGGTGTGCTATCCGAAGCGCGTTTGCGAGCCCCGGGAGGTCTGCCAGTCGATTCTGTGCCAGCCGAAGCCACAGACCATTGACATACCGCCACCGCGCGAGTACTGCTGCTATCCCAATGGACCGATCAACTACAAGCCGAGCGCTGCCTGTCCTCCTTGTCCGATCGGACCGTGCGCACCCTGCGGACCCTGCGGCCCCCTTCCTTGCTTCTCCACCAACCAGTATGCTATTTGCGAGGGCCGCTGCGGACCCTGCGGACCATGTGGACCAGGCGCAGGATGCGGACCTTGTGGACCAGGATGTGGGCCACGTGGACCTTGTGGACCTCGGTGTGGACCTTGCGCTGTTCCAAACTGCGGACCCTGCGGTATGACCATGCCGTCCGGACCCTACATACCTGCGCCGTGTGGACCATGCTCTCCATGTGGACCAGGGTCCTGCGGTCCCTGTGGGCCATGTGGACCGTGCGGCCCATGCGGCCCATGCTCACCGCCTTGTCCTTATGAGTCGCCCGAGTGCGGACCGTGTTTTCCCTGCGCTCCCACTCCCTGGAATACGCATTGTGGACCTGTCGGTCCATGCGGGCCGCAAGTGCCTTGTGGTCCGTGTGGTCCTTGTTAAGGAGCCGCTGCCGGCGCGCACTGATTATGACGTATTCGAAGTCGTCCTAGCTCTAAAAGTTCTCCAGTCTAAAAGTCGATATCCAACTGTCGCCGTTTCTGCACTAAATTTCAATAAACATGTTGGATGACCCAAAGATGTGTATGATGCGGCCAGGATGATGATGAATTGTTTTACAGAAATATGCATAAAGATCAATACACTTTTACCTGCGTCTGAACCAATCCGTTGGTCTTTCATTGACCACGTGAGCTGTGCTTGATGAAATGCATGAAGTGCGCGTGGTAACTCGTTGCATGTTGACACAAGCCTAAAGGCAACGCACACTGGGCATTGGGACGTAGGTAGCAGTAGGGGAACTGGCAGACTTTTGTTTTTTTTTTTTATATTTTTGTTATTGGCACTCGGGTCGAGTAGAGTAGAATTCGTTTTGCCAAAGAATAAGGGCGGAATAAGCAATTTTAAGAGGGGTTGCGCATCTGATCACCCAGCCTAAACAGGATTGCGTGTTGTCCGAAGATTCGAAACAGGTTCTGAAACAAAATATTCAATGAATGAAAACTACAGAAGAACAATTTAGAGTCCAGCCTAAGTCCTAAGTTCGTGCGGACTGACCGACATGACTCTATCACGGGTTGTTGATTTTGATATGGAATATATGTACTTTAAGGGTTGGAGTTGCTTTGTGCCACCCCGCAAGTGGCGTGATGCATAAGGCAACATCGCGAATCCCGCGGACCTCTGCTGGTACTCCCTAATCAAGCCTGGCGGGGCTAAAAAGGGAGGAGCCCACCTAGCTATTATCGGTACCAAGGGAAGAACAGTTTGCCCAGTGTGTTCTCATTGCGTTCGGCATGGTGGCTGTCGTTGATACCCACATCGCGGGTAGAGTCACTTTATAGTGACGACGATGAAGTTCGTAAATTACCTATTGGCGCTGTGACCGATAGATCAGCATAGGTTCTTAGATTGACCTCGCTCCTCACCAAGGGGCAATTGTACACACGACCAGTGTGCTTTTCGAATTGGTACCAGGGGACTTCCGTCACCCAAACTGATTGTATCGTTAATGCCTTTTTTCAGGGCGTACAGGGTACTGTGGTTTTAAGCCTACCTTTGGCACATACCACATAAAACAATAAATTAAGAGATCAGAATATATCTGTACTATATGCTTTGTGTTTAACGTGTGTTTTATTTATGTTCAATGGGCAAGAAAGCTTTTTTTTTCGAATTCGAATACATTTTTCTGTGGTTTTCAATGCCTTGGAGCACACACAGTTCTTGGGGAGGCGTCGTTGTTCGCGACATAGTTGGCCAGCTCTACTGATATATTTTCTTAAGATAAAATATGATTAGTGCAAACGTATTATTTGCTTCTAAATATTGTGGAAAACCCTCACGGCAACTCCGCTCGTGGACCAACCTGCGAGCCATGTTAGTCGCACTTTCCGTAATGGTCTTGGTTGGAAACGGGATCCTGCTCCATATTTATTTGACATTTGACAACTTAAAATGATATGGAGAATAATGTTAAGGGAATTTCGATGAGGCAAACCTGTCGTATACGTAATATTTTTGGAAACTTTGAAGCCAATGAGTAGAGGAAAAAACTCAAATTGAAATTTTGTGGATTTTTTAAAATTTATTTTGTGCAACCGTCAATGAATCATTTATGCTGCATGTTGTTAAGGACCTTGTCGCCGTCCACCGTAATATATACATATATATATGTCCAAACCTCTATCTCTTACCATCTCTGACATACGTTTGTTCATACGGATGGACGGTCAGACGGACATGGTTATAACGACTCGGCTGCTGTGCTTTCTCGAAATCGTAGTTCACATAGAAAGCAATAGTACGAATAGTACTGATCAGTATACGATTGTATAGCAATATCGCATGCTTTACTATATCATGCTATTCAGCATTCCAAACGCAAAGTGCCCTGGGCTTACTATTTGCAGTGCAACGTGAAATTGCACCGCATATTCCAAGAACAAAGGGCAAAGCCCCAGAAGATTTGGGAATAATTTGAATCATGGAATAAAGCTATTATCTTGGACAGTGCTAAAACATAAAGTGTAAAACATCTGGTCTTATATGACGTTTTACCATGCAATGTTGACTTAATATTAATAGTATTTAATACAATATATCAGTTACAAAATTCAGGAATTTTTACTCCCATTTCTTTAGTCCCAAAACGGTGGACAAAGTAAAATTTTTATACTCTGTACCAAAGGTACATAGAGTATAATAAGTTTGTGCAAAAGTATGTAACATCCAGAAGAAAGCATCTCCGACCCCATAAAGTATATGTATTCTTGATCAGCATCAACAGCCGAGTCGATATAGTCATGTCCGTCCGTCCGTCTGTCTGTCCGTATGAACTGCTGATGAAGATCTCAGAGATGGTAAGAGATAGAGGTTTGACATGTATGGGACATATGCTTCTTATGTCTGCAGGCAGATCAAGTTTATTTTCAATTTTGGCCACGCCCCCTCGCCGCCCCCGCAATTTAGAAAAACTCCGCCATATCTCCTACAGTTTTAAAGATAGGTGGGTTGTTCCTTCTAGATATATTTAGTAATAAGGATAACTTATTGATCAGCCAAAGGAATGGTGAAGATTGGATGAACGGTTTTCGAGTTATGATCAAAAGACTGTTCGCTGCTGTAGCGCAGAAGCAGCGCTGCTTTCTGCTGCTACTGCAGCATCGAAATTTATGCTGAGCGTATAATTTCGTTGGTACAGAGTATGTTATAGTCGGGCTTGACCGACTTTCTTTCTTGTTTTTAACTGTGGCTTCGTTTTTATAGCTAAGAGTGTGTTTTGCGTGGCACCTGCCCATACCAGTGGCTCGGCGCATACTCTGCGAACCAGGTGCGATGATCTAGCCCAACATCAAACACACACTTGGACTTTTGGCAGCACTCCTTGCTATTTTAAAGAGACCTCCACATTCAACTGGACAAAAAAAAAAAAAGAGTGGAAAAATGTTGATGCAATCGATTTGAGATTACCTCAAAATTTACCATGGAGACAAGCCGCCTGCAATAACAAGCGTTCGGCTTATGGCCACAATTATGCAAGAATAACATCAACTGTGCGCTTCTTGGTTACCCCAAGGCGCTTATCAAGCCAGCAGGCTGACAGCAGCTGCTGCTGTTGCCATTATGGTCACAGGCCTGCTAATCCCACAGCTTTCATAGACCGAAACGCCGCCGCCTAATCACAGTTCTGCCAGTTGGCAACATCAACGGAGTGGCCCCTGAAATTGTCAGCTAATAATGCAAACAATAACAGGCAAACATTCAGTGGGAAGATAAAGCCCCGAAAATTTTCGCATAATTCAGGATGCGTGAAGCCCGATGGGAGTCCACTAAGGCGGCGCAATTAGCGGGCTTAGTCGGGGCCAACTTATGGGTATGGAGCGAGTGAGTAGAGATGGGTCATAAATTGGCTACCACAATGCCTGCTGGCGCTCCGATAGAGCAGCAAGTGACCATTGTCAGTTGTTGTTGCTTTTATTTTGCGGTTTCCCCCGTTTGGCCTGGCCAAGCCGAGGACCCTAGTTTCAGTTGCTTTTATTCCGCTTGATGTCGCTGGGCAGGCATATTTCTTTAATGAATTTAATCGCGCGTAATAAACCGTCGCAGACACTCATACACCCACACCCACACACACACACACACACAGACACACACACACAGGCAGGCAGCGGGTCCTGGTCCATGGGCGCTTATGTTGTTTACTTGCAGTCTTTGTGGTCGTTTGACGTTGATAAGTATTCTGATTTATTGACAAACAAACTAGACAGTTGTGTGTGTGTGTGTGTGTTGTTTTTATTTAAATTTATATGTTTTTATTTATGCCAGCGACAGCAACAGCAACAACAACACAATGCGTTTGTCACTCAGATAGACAGTGGGATCGTTATGCCATTCGTGCCATTTTTTTTTCTGGCTTCGCAGCACTTCCGTTCGATTTCAATAATTTAAACTTCCGGCACAAACCGGAAATGACAAATAAAATGCAGCGCCATTCAATTGCACTGTGGAAAACGACACGCAGAGTTGATGCTAAGTGCCATTCAACTCAATCCACTTGCTGAGTTTTGATTCTGCTTTTGGTATTTGTATAATATATTTCAAGCTGAGGCACTGTGAAAGTCAGAGGTCATTAGAAAAGGAAATAACGTTTAAATAAATATTTGCTGAGCATCCAGTCCTTTACAATCGAATAGAGCTAAGCTTTGCTCTTACACCAGTTTGAAGAACTAGACGTTCTCCAAAAATTTTGTAAAACAAATGTTCTTGAAATGAGTTCAATTCAACTCAACTCGGCTACACTCACAACAAAAAATATTAAAAGTCGGCTTAAAACTTAGATATGTGCTGTAAAAAAGCGGTCAAAAGCGATTCGCCATATAAATGAGAAAAATAATTTCTTATAATAGGACTAAAATTTTCAAAAATTAATAAAATATTTACTATCAGCTAAAAAATATTTTCTGAATTTAAGAAAAAAAATTTGTAGATTCAAGAATATAAAAAAATAAAGAAAATTAACTTCGGCTCGGCCGAAGTTTGTATACCCTTGCAGCACGTTTTTCTAAGTTTTTCCCAATAAACCTACTTTTTTGACTCTACTTTTCAGGGATGCAAACCGGTTCTGAACCGAACCGGTTTTGAACCGAACCGAACCGCTTATTCCAGCCGGTGAACCGAACCGCAAACCGAACCGGCTTCCTTTCAGAATTGCTGAACCGAACCGAAAACCACAAATAAAAACGGTTCGGTTCGGTTCAGTTCTCTGACTGAAATCATGCCTAAAATCAACTAAGGTCATGACGTAGTAGGACATGTCAGAGTAAAATCCATGACTAAAATTCATAAAAATGATGTCATGAATTCAGGACCAGCCCTTTCATTTCTGAGCTGATTTAGCTATGATTCAGTTCTGAGCCTAACTTAAGGGATATGATAAATATAATAATTAAGATGCATAGTACGTATTCTTTTCTAGGAACTTATAGACGACTCCTGGAAATCCGACATAATAAGCATTGGACGTTCTTTTAAGGATTTTAAAAATATTTAAATGGATTAAAAGAATTGAATTTCAAAAGTGTTTGACAAGTCACATTACTACAACAATCATAATATTTCTTAATGTGCCTTTGTGAACCACTGAACCGAACCGAAACCGCGGTTTAGCTAGCTCCAAAAACCATGTAATGAACCGAACCGGCGGTTCAGAAACTGTATGAACCACTGAACCGAACCAGTCCTTATTTTTGAATGGTTTGCATCCCTGCTACTTTTGTATGACAGCTATACTATAAAGATGTCCGATTTGAACCAAACGTAGTGTATATATATGCCAATTTTAAAGAGGTTTGCATTGAAAACAAAAAAGTTTTTCTTATTGAGACTATTTTTCTAACCTTACTATTGATGTCTGACTTCGACCACACTTGGTGGAATCATGAAGAATCACAGAAAACTGTTAAATACGGAGTTTGGAGATGTTTGCATTGAAAATAAGAAGCTTTTCTCAGTAGATCTCGTTTTCGACCGATTGTTCCTATGGTAGCTACATGTTATAGTTTTCCAATCCGGCTGGTTCCGACAAATGTGCAGCGTATTTGAACCAGAAGACTTCGCAGAAGTGTTTCGTCACGATAACTCTAAAACTGGCGGAGGAGATAGCTTAGAAACTGACGGACGGACACTGACATGGCTAAATCAACTCAGCTCGTCATGCTGATCAAGAATATATATATTTTTTGTGGTCGAAAATGCTTCCTTCTAGGCGTTACAAACATCGGGACATTTTTAATGTACCTTCTGCAATTTATATTTTCTAAATATTCAATAGGAAAGGAAGTGGAAGGAGTTGGAGCGGAAAGCTACACACAAAAACGCGATGAACCACCCTTTGTTTTGTATTTTGACATCATATTTTCTTTCTTTAGGTTCACTTAAGACTTCTATCTGAAAATCACATTAAAATTAGAAATTATATTTCGAAAGCATTGAATTCGTACCTAAGAACTACAAGCAGTGTTCTTTTACATTTTTTTTAAATTTAAGTGCGATTTTCTACATAAATTTATCTATATTTTAGGCCGAATTTCTCATCAAGTTGAATATCTGAACTGAACTTAAGAATTACAAGTGGAATCTTTATAAATTTTTATAATTTTTAAGGCGATTTTCTACAATATTTTAGCTTTAAATCGAATTTCTAAAGTATTTTTCTAAATTAAGGGCTTTCTATATAGGGCTTTATACTTACAGTAAAGGTTGTCGCCCCAGCTTTGTGCTTTTTCTTATTTCATGGGTAAATTCGAACATAATCTAAGAAAATTGAGATAAATTACTAAAAATTTTCGGACAATGCTTTCTAAGTTAAGGAAAGAACTTTCTTAAATAAAGAATTTTTCTATAAATTAAGACAAGAAAAATTCCTTTTTAGATATACACCCAGACGGCCAAATAATAGGTAATTTTTGAGATTTTGTTGTGCGAAAACTATATTAAATTTCGGTTTAGAGTTTAAACTAAATGAAACCCGCTTAGGTTTTCTGGTGTAACTCGATTATTTATCAAAATATCACCTTGCCGATTTCACCAGGTGTTCTTAAGCCATAAACTTGAAGAAAATAAAATCAAACCGCTTTTTTTCAAATGAATAGGTGTATATCTCCCCTTGAGTAAAATGTCAAACAAGTAGAAAATTAAAGCTTGGAGTGTACCGAACTAAAAAATATAAATAGCCATCTTGCAGAGCGTCTGAGAGTGGGCACTAATACAAAGGTAAAATTTCTGGAAAACCACCAGAAAACAAAAGAGAAATGTGTGTGTGTGCTTGTGGCTGTCTGATGAAAGCGCAAACATTCGCCGCACAACAACAAATGTTACAAGCGCTTGATACTTTTGTAGATGTGTTCAACTCTGCTGGAGGCAGGGGAACGAAAGAGAAGAGGAAGATACATCCGAAGGTGTTGTAAGAATTCGTTAAGAGAGTGCCGCTCTACGCACGGGGCTGGCCATGCGGTCAACCGTGGTACATAGTATACAAATATATATTAAATTTTAAAAAAATGTCAGTCCTCATATTCAAGTATTTACATATGAAAAAATTCAGATTATAATGAATTCCCGTATCAAATAGTATTTACTTGATACTTTTTCTGTTGGCACTTTGTGGGATTTGGATCGCGTTTGATTCCCCTTCTGACATTTGGCTGCTGCTTGTGTGGTTGTTTGGCTTTAATTGCAGCAGGCAGCAATCGCACGGAAATCACATAAATTACGTGATTTTCGAGAACGTTTCTTTGAACAAATCCACGCCTGGAAAAAATCCCATGGCAAGGATTGCATATTTTTTTGCAAGGCAGTAAATATGGACACACACACACACACATGGGGGAATGACCATGAATTACATAAAAAGCCGCAAATACCGAAGTCAAAATGCGTGGCCCCAAACGACGTGGCTGCTGTTGTTGCTGCTGTTGCTGTTTGTATTGTTGCCAGCAAAGCATGCCAATGTGAATGCAAAACCCGTGCAGCAGCCCTTAGCCATGGCAATCCTTGGAACATGCAAGCGTTCAGCAGTCAGCAACAAAAAATGCAAATATATATATGGCAATCCTTTAGGCGCGCGGACACATAATGAAACGAAAATGCTACTGTGGCAGCAACAGCAGCAGCTGCCCCCAAAAAGGGCACAATGCGACGGCCGCAACCGAAGCCGTCCGTTTGCCATTTGGCCAATAAGAGAAATAAATAAAAACGTGCAAATATTTCTTTGGCCAACATTTTTACAGCCTTCCCCCCCAACCCCACCCATCGACCGATTCGCAAAAATTTTCATACGAAAATGTTTTTATTTATACCACTGGGCGGCGGCCTTGTTCGCCTGGGTCCTCCGCCTGGTCCTGCGCCTGGGCCTGGCTTGTGGCCGCCGCTTGATTTATATTGATGAATGTCCGTTTGTTCGTTAGTTCCGTCTTCACAGACTGCCAAAGAGATTTACTCGCTGCGGACGGATGTCGAGGGTGTGGCACTTACTCTGCTCCCTGCTTTCGTTTGTTGCACTCGCACAGCGCCAGAAATTATTGCATACTTTACGGAAATTAACCGCATTTCCATTTCTTGCACGCACACAGCACAACAGGCGCTTCCCCTCCCCCGACTCCCGACATGCCCGCTCCTTCACTCTGGCATATTTACAATTTTAATGACTTTATTTTGGAGCTAGTTTGATATCGTTTCGCAAATACACTTCGAGTGAAACAAAAGCCACCAAAAAGTTGGCCTAGCAAATGAATAAGTTATTCTTCCAAGTTATTGGTTTCATATGAAGACATTGGCGCTTACTTCTCTAAGTAATTGGTTAAGGGTGTGTTGCCTTCGGCTTGAGTTTCGTCGGAGTTCGCCAGGCGCACAATCATATTTTTCTTTGTGACATTTTTCTTTCTGCATTATTAATCAACTGGGAGTACTTTTAATTTATGTTGACATGCACAAAAATGTACGAAATGAATATATAACAGCAGTGCTCTGATTTCTAGAAGGGTGCGATATCCGCTTGCTGTGCTGGCATTTGTTATTTGACATCTGCATTCCAATTTGGAATAGATCGAATCCCTAAAAACCCACTTTGGGGTGTTCATTTCTCATTTGAAAAGTTTACACTTGCATTGGCAAAACTTTTCACGTTCTTTTGTCTTTTCGAACACGCGGCCACTCTCAAGAGTTAAAGGTAGTCCCTCTTGGCCCAGTGCAAGGCACGTACTGAATGACGTGGCGTTTCCTGTATTTCGTTATCCGAAAAAATTAAAACATTTTCGCTGGCAAATCGAAAACAAAAGGTGAAAAGTAAAATGAAAATGGGAAAAATCGTTTTTTTATAAAGTGAAGTGAGTTTATTTAAAACAAGCGTGTGAAGCGTGTGGTGGGTAAAGTGCTGAATTTTTGTGATGAACGAACTTTTTTGAGCCATGCAGTAAATCAATTAACGGTGCTGATCTGCATGCAGAGTACACTAAACTGGATCGTTGGGCAATACTCTGTATGGGTCTTTCTCGAGACCTTTTAATGATTCAAAAATAATAACTTCCTTGTGCGATTAAAAGAAGACTCAAAAATGGCTCATTCAAATGCTGAAAATGTGATTTATTTAAATATGAATTGAACAGACCCGTAAATGACTCGAATATGAGTCGAATTTTTTGAACCATTTTCTACCGACAAAAGTCTCATTTACGATCAGAAATGCGCTCATTTGTGACTATTTCAATCAGATCGAGGATTCGAAAAAGACCCGATTATGATCAAAAATTACATAAAACGATTGCTGGGAAGTATCATCCCAACATTTGGAAGATCATTTAAACAAATATCGCCCTGATGAGTCTGTTCTTGATTAAAAAGAGCTAAAAGACTACAAAAAGTCTCTTGCATATGCTTTAAATGATGTTTATTAAAATACGACTTAAAAAAGACTCTGAAAAGAAAAAGAGACTCGAAAATTACTCTTGGACAGGGTCCCAATTGTGATTTATAGTACATAATACGACTCTTAACAGACTCGGAAATAACTGGAAACTGATCAGAAGAACAGGTTGAAAATGACTCTTCAAGAAGAGTCGTGGCTAAGGTACCATTTTGTTCCGACTAAAGCTTCATACATGATCAGAAAATAAGCGCGAGGATTCGATAAAGACTAGAATATGCGGGCAATTGGGGAAGACTAAGAGGATTACAAGTTGTTAAATGAATGTCAAGTCAACCTTAAAGGTTATATCGATCCGGCATAGCTAAGAATGTAGAGGGTCAACGAAAAGTCGTATACAAGAGAAATGAATCAAATTCCCAAATTAAAAAGCTAATGTCTATGGTTTTCGGTTTGGTTTGGCACTTCTGAAAGGATGCCGATTCAGTTTGCGGTTTAGTTTACCAGCTGGAATAAGCAGTTCGGTTCGGTTCAAAACCGGATGGGCTCAGAACCGGTTTTGCATCCCTGCACAGAAATGATTTGAATGTGATCAAAAATGATATAATTTAGGTTTTTAGCAAAAGTCTACCGTGCGGTTTTAAAGATATTAAAGACTTAAGGTTTCATCTCTTCTGGAGGTATCTTAACCAGTTGTACGAATAACGCGATTTTTTGAATTACGTCAACAATGACCCAGCTCATGTTTGGTGAATTTTATGTATTTTTATCTTGAACCATTAACAACTAAGTTAAACTAGTACAAAACGTACGAATCTAGGGTACAGTTGAGCAAATGAGTATGAGGTGATGCTTACAGAAGTCCCTTCTATCTGAATTAAAGCGTCTCATTCTGGGGATTTTTCTAAAAGCTGCATTTTGTCTAACTGTTTCATTATACAATAATCAAAATTATTTAGGTACTCGGCTTCTTCTCAGAAAGAGACGTATGTTCGCAATTTACTTCAAATTGCAGAAAGAGCAGTTTTAATCTCCTGTTTGATGAGTACTTTCATTTAGCTCGAGCCCTTAAAAGCCAACTTAAAGTTTCCTCTTATATTTATCATCATCAAGCTGTTTATATAAGATTGTCCAAAAAATCTTGCGGTATTTCCGCAAGCTTGTCTTTGCAAGCGCATAGTTCTAGTTGTATTCGTCGCATCGGTTCACGCTAGAGCTTTTTGGAAAGCTCTTTTCACGCGCTAACACGTGTTTGATTTATTGTTGTTTGTTTTTAGTCGTTCGTGAGTTATAGCGTCGCAAAACATGGAGCAAAATAAAGAGAAAATACGGCATATTTTACAGTATTACTACGATAAAGGCAAAAATGCATCTCATGCTGCCAATAAAATTTGTGCAGTTTATGGACCCGATACAGTTTCCATTTCCACCGCACAACGATGGTTTCAACGTTTTCGTTCTGGTGCAGAGGTGATCGAAGATGCGCCACGGTCCGAAAGGCCTGTCGTCGAAAATTGCGATAAAATCGGTGAATTGATCGAAAGAGACCGGCATAGTAGCAGCCGTAGCATCGGCCAAGAGCTGGGCATGAGTCATCAATCCGTTATAAACCATTTGAAGAAGCTTGGATTCAAAAAGAAGCTCGATGTATGGGTGCCACACGACTTGACGCAAAAAAACATTTTGGCCCGTATGGATGCATGCGAATCGCTTCTGAATCGCAACAAAATCGACCCGTTTTTGAAGCGGATGGTGACTGGCGATGAAAAGTGGGTCACTTACGACAACGTGAAGCGCAAACGGCCGTGGTCGAAAAGCGGTGAAGCTGATTGACGGCCAGGAAGGTTCTTCTGTGTGTTTGGTGGGATTGGCAGGGAATCATCCACTATGAGCTGCTCCCCTATGGCCAATCGCTCAATTCGGACCTGTACTGCCAACAACTGGACCGCTTGAATGCAGCACTCATGCAGAAAAGGCCATCTTTGATCAACAGAGGCCGAATTGTCTTCCATCAGGACAACGCCAGGCCACACACATCTTTGGTGTCGCGCCAGAAGCTCCGGGAGCTCGGATGGGAGGTTGTTTTGCATCCACCGTATAGTCCGGATCTCGCACCAAGTGATTACCACCTATTTCTGTCCATGGCGAACGAGCTTGGTAGTCGGAAGTTGGCCACAAGAGAGTCCTGTGAAAATTGGCTCTCCGAGTTTTTT
This sequence comes from Lordiphosa andalusiaca, assembly GCA_035044965.1. Classification (NCBI taxonomy): domain Eukaryota; kingdom Metazoa; phylum Arthropoda; class Insecta; order Diptera; family Drosophilidae; genus Lordiphosa; species Lordiphosa andalusiaca. The sequence continues at coordinate 21,841 of JAWNNM010000342.1, forward strand.
GACAATAGAGAAGCGAGCTTCTATAAGAGGGGCATTATGAAGATGGCATCTCGTTGGGAACTCGTCATCGAACAAAACGGCGCATATTTGACTTAAATCGCATTATTATAACCAATTTTATGAACAATTGAAAATTCAATAAAAATACCGCAAGACTTTTTTGGACAACCTTATATATGCGACTTTCACTGGACAATGCACTATTTATATGATCACTTCGATCATTTTCCATCTGTTTTCATTAAGAGCAGCATCCATTAATACTTGTCATGTTTTAAACGAGATCATGTTAATAAAGCCATCCTGCAGTTTAATACCGAGGTGTGTTGGCTTCAATATTTGCTTACCTTTTCACAACCGACTATTGGAACTATTGTTCGCTGTCATCCAATGTAAATGTCACCTTTTATTAAAATCTTATTTCGCAGATTGAAGACTAAACTATGCATTTAGGCCGCCTTTGGCAATGCCAACCCATTGCATTATTACCCGTTACCCACAGCAACACCTGCCGACTCTACAATTGGCAATCTGCATTATTAATATTGCATTGTTGACAACCGTCTATTGGAAAAGTTGATTGCAATGAGTTGTTTGACTATTTTTTGATTGGACATTGCTCCCTGTCGTGACAGCAATTTTTCCATAAAGTTCGAGTGCTACAAAGGGCAAAAGTCAAAATTGGCACGCCGGATGCAGCGATCTATGGCAAAACGGCGACCCTGCAAATCGAAGAAGCTGTAACCATAGCCATCGGCTGTCGGGTCTGTCCCGTATGTCGGTTGCATGCGAGCTGCAACAATACAACACAATTTGCTGGCGTGGCCTTCTTGTCAGGCCGTCTGTCTAACACAGCGCGAGATGCATAGGGAAATTGCATATAAAATGCAGACAAATAGCTCGCTCTCCATGTTTAGCGCAAGTCCTGGCGGCTGACATTAACAATGGGTTAGATGCAGTGGCAGGAACAGGGGTAACAGCAGTAGCAGCAGCTGGCAATAAAATGTAACAAACACATTGACTGCTGACAAATAGCATTGCCTGTCAATTCATCAAAAAAAAAAAAAAAAAAAGATGGGGAAAACGCGCGAGCGAGCGCAAAACTATTGACATGCTCGCAGCATACGTAGATGGAGCCTTCTGGAGGCCAACCCCGGCACACACACACACACACGCTTGGCATTTGCTGCCTCAGCAGTTGGTTCTAGCAAATTTGCTTAGCTCCTGCCAAACAAACTTCGATTGCTGCGAGCGTGTGAGACTTTTACAAATTGTTTTGAAATGAATTTGAAGCTGCAGTGGGACTGCTTGAGTATTCTTCAAGGGTCCCATTTTGAGCTACCTGGCAAAAGCCAGCAGGAAGTTGCTTTTTTATTATTTTTGTTTTATTTTTTAATATAGTTTGCAAATTTATGAACAATTTGCAATGGAAATGCAATTTCCATCGAAAAGAAATGTGAATGAATGATTGAAACTTAAAAGAACAACAAGCGGTTGTGAAATTGAATGACCGCCTACTGCGCTACGTCTTGAACTGTAATTGAATTAAAGATTGTTTTCGGCACAGACGAAGGTAGCCTAGTTTTCTCGTTCTATATCTGTTTGGACCAAGGCGAACATTTTTCAGCCCGATATTGATCAGATAAAAATGAACTGGTCAAAAATATCACAGTGATACTTTCGAACATGTCAAAACAACATTTTAAGATCAAATTGATATTTTATAATGTAGTTTTGTCACTAAAAATTATACATTGGAAACGACAGGTTAAGCATCCCTTATAACTGGAACTTAACTGTACTTTTTTGGCTAAAGCTAGGTACGGAGAAGCTGAGAATTTTCTCGGAGCCCATCTAATTACATAGCTCAGAGAATGCGCTGCACAAAATTTTCAGTGCACATTCTCAGAGCGGGTACAAAGACAACAAAAATTGGCTCTGTGAATGAGCATGACCTGCCAACTCGATTTTCGGCCAAACAGCTGAAAAATTCTCGCAGGGGGTCAGTAAAATTATCAAACATGTTTGATAATTGTCAGAGGTACCTACGAGACAAAAAATGGAAGCAAAAAAACACTAAAAAACAATACAAAAGTCAGTTGGAGAACTCTACGGAGGACGAACAACTCATTTTAACAAAAAGCATTTCGATGCAATTTGCACAACTCATAAATGCTCCTCCTCCTCCAGGACCATGCAAAATGACCCCATAAAAACAACCATGGCATTCCCCAAAGCCTCAGCATTAATCAAAGAGTCTTTCAGTTTACATTTTCACAAAAAGATTAGCTTATCTTAAGCGCGCATTTTTTTTTATAAACAAACAACAGCTGACAAGTGCAAGCTGACCGTTTCAGATGAAGTGACACTTTGTTGTTTTCTGGTCACTCTACAGTCTCAGGGACCGCTCTGAGAATTATGAAACAATTCACGCTGCGAGAAAATTCTCAGCATCTCCGTACCTAGCTTAAGTATTTATTATAAATAATATTGTAGAATCAGAAAACAACAAATTAATAATTTTTATTATTATCCTTGATTAAGGATCGAACTCTGGACCTCTTTCAACCATTAACGGTCTAATCGCGCTGTTCAAGAATATCTATCATATATACTTTACATTGTCACAGATATGCCAAAATACTCGGTGAACATTTCAATCAGCGAGACCATTTATCATAAATAGATACCTATTTTAAGCCAACATTAGTTCAGTTCACCCAATTTACTAGCCAATTTTCCCGTTCTGCATTAACAACAACAAACGGGCAATTAAACAGCATGAAATTTGATAACTCCACAGCTTAACAAAGTTGGGGGAATGCCAAAGGCAACTCGCGCTGGCCACTCTATTAAATAATTATGCTTCAAATGTTGGCAATTTATCATGAATGGTTTTTTGCAGAATAACACAAAGCTCTAGACACGCTATCAGATTGCCCTGGCAATTACTTATTAATTTTTGTGGAATGCGAGCCATTGGCAGCCAGCTAACATTACAGTCCCATTACGTTTTTGATAAATAAATCAGCCGGCGAGTGAAAATGTTCTATTTGAGAACAGAAGACAAGTGAATGGTGCTCTGGCTGTCATGTCAAGTGGCACTGAAAACTAGCCGCCGTTTCAACCATAAATCTTGACCAAATTTTGGTGGCCAGCATCGGTTCCGACGATTGCTCAAACTATCAAACTTTATTGAACCACAAATAATGTGCAGATAATTACAAAAGCAAAGGCAACTGCTTTGGCGGGTGGCAAAGTGGAAAAACTACTTACAAGTATGTTAACATGCGCAATTGTTGTTGTTGTTGCTGCTGCTGTTCCCCCATAGCCCTCGGGGCGGCACACTCCAGCCAAGGAAGCAAGCAAGCATTTCTTTTCCTGCGAGTTTTCCCAAAGATGCTCAAGTTTATTTGTTGTGGTCATGGCAAAAAGTAATCCAAAAGATAAAATACAATAAAATAAAAGGCCAGGCGGTGAGTTATATCTTGTTGTTGCTGTTGTTGTTGTTGTGTTGGCCAGTGTTGCATTTGGGGGGCAGGTCGCTCAGACAATACCTTTAAGCAACAGCCCAGGGCGCTGTGTTTGTGTGTGTGCATAATTTATAGGGCAAGCTTCACATGTTTTTGGCTAAATTATTTCCCTGGCCTCAGCACGTGCTGCGATGCCACAAGGCATTCAGGTCAACCATTTGGTCATAAATTTTGGCGCCTGGCCTGCGACACGCTCTATGACATTATTGAACTTGAAAGGGATATGGCTAAACAACAGAACCACAACAGCAACAACAACAACAACAACAGCTCGAGAGAACAACAGCGTCCGCACAGAAGCCAACCATGTGACCTTGAAAATGCACAGAGAAGTTGGCTATGAATATGAAAATGATTGTATACAAATGTTCGAGTTTTCCCACCTTTTTATACATACTTTCTCCAGCTTGAGAATGCAATTTCACAAATTGGAAAACATTCTTTCAATATAATTCGCCAAACATTTTGATCGCGAAACCCCTTCGGATTGTTTTGCCAGCCTTCCGACATTCTTTGCATACAGTGTACTACAGGCAGAAGGAATATTCTTGATTAGAACCAACGAGTCGAGTCGAGTCTATATCAATATGTTCGTTTGTCTTGGATTCGAACTCTGTATTCTTGCTCTGAGTGCCGTCTAAACGCATTGTGTCTATTCTCCAAAGATACTAATTATATTAAAATTCTAACATGCACCAATATATTTCTTGCATTTTGCTTAAATAAGAGCGCTTGTAGCTCTCAAGTTGGATTTCCATTCATTTCAGGGCCTACTGAAATTAGGTGCTAACATATATAAATCTAAGTGCATTGGTATAAACTCAAATAAAATTATACTGATTAAGGACCTTTTTGAGTATGCTTTGCTTATGAATATTTCGATTTTCAGTTTCTCTTAACATTAGTTTATATTGAATACCCTCAACTGGTCCTACTAACGGAGTCAATGTGCTGTGTGGATTGCGTGTCAAAACTGACTCTTAATAACTCAATCCGGTTTAAATTCTCAATGTATGGTTAGTCAAACTGACTGGCAGGTTGGCCGGAGCAACTAACTTAATAGCAGCTCTTGCTTCGCACATATATCTTATCAATATCGGCCGTAAATGTTGGTGAGAAACCCACATGACTTAACCGCTGGTCAACCTAATCTTTTGAGACCTTAAACTGATAATATATTAATGAGACAATGTTGGCATTCTTTTAGGGTCTCTCATCATGAAATTTTTATACTCTGTACCGTAGGTACATAGAGTATTATAAGTTTGTGCAAAAGTATGTAACATCCAGAAGGAAGCATCTCCGACCCCATAAAGTATATATATTCTTGATCAGCATCAACAGCCGAGTCGATATAGCCATGTCCGTCTGTCCGTCTGTCTGTCCGTATGAACGCACAGATCTCAGAGATGGTAAGATATAGAGGCTTGACATGTATGGGACATATGCTTCTAATGTCTGCAGGCAGATCAAGTTTATTTTAAATTTTGGCCACGCCCCCTCCCGCCCCCGCAATTTAGAAAAAACGTCATATCTCCCACAGTTTTGAAGATAGATAGCTTGTTCCTTTTGGACATATTTAGTTTTTAGGATAACTTATCGATCCGCCAAAGGAATGAAGAAGATCGGATGAACGGTTTTCGAGTTATGATAAAAAAAATTTTTCTTGGTACAGAGTATGTTATAGTCGGGCTTGACCGACTTTCTTTCTTGTTCTTTAAGGGAATTACTGAGTTTTGCTACTCCGTCTACAGTATTTTCTGCTCTCTGCGATTCCTAAACTCCTAGCGCAAACTATAAGTTCTCAATCGCAACGTACCAGTCCACCATTACGAAGCTCTTTGAGTTCAGCTCAACTAGCATTTACTAAGAGAGCTCAGGTGGAAGTGGTGTTTACTGACTTAGCTAGGCTTTTGACTAAGTTAGTCAAGAGCTCCTTCTACTCAAGCTGTGGCATTCTGGATTTCCATTATATATGCATAATTGGATTTCTTCTGTTGTCAATGTTTATTGTTTCAATGGGTTTTTAAATATAACTAGTTTAGTATATGACTTTTTATTTATACGTATACATTTATACGATTGCCGCCAACGACTGTCCTCTTTAAAAGTTATAGTATCTCTCTCTCTTCTCCCTACTGCCAATTGAACTCTAGGCGATTCCCTGCGGTATCGATAGTTTTAGAGATGCTGATGTTCTTCTTGGCAATTCTACATACGTTTAAGAAAACTTTACTGAATTTGAAATATCGTAATAATATTTTTTTTTTGTGTGTAAGCAGAGTAAGTAAAAATTGTAACAGAATACCCGATTCATGTTACGGTCTCACATTTATGTACTTCATTTCCTGACTACCTCCTAAACTACTTTCATGGAATGTAAAGGGAGCAAGCTCGTTGCGTGTTGGGGCATAGCGTCAGCTTCTGCGCCTAAATTCTCATTGATTACTTAAAATTCCATTTAATATTATTCAACCTTAAATGTACTTCACTGGCAGCAATATTGGTCTTAGATAATTTAATAAAATTACTATGTTTTCGGAATTGTTCTATCCCGTCTCAATATTTTGTAATTTTAGCTTAAAGTGGCTTACAACGCACATTTTGATAGTCTTAGGCTGGTCTTTTTTGGTCCCATTTTCCATTGCATTTCTTAGCTAACAAAAAAATCTATTTAAGGAACCAAACTTGCAATCGAAACTAAATGTAAATTAAAATTTTGGTTTGAAACAAGCAATGAATTTTCCCAATTCCATTTTAAAGTCGAACAAATGAAATCAATTGTAATATTTTTGACCACCTTCTCAGTGCAAACGCTCATTGTAAATTGCTCTGAATGGCAAATGTTAAGCCACAACAATAAAAGCCTCTTTAACATCCGCAAATTCGCTCATAAATTTATATGAAAATGGAACAGTGCCCAATAATGAACTTTCCAGTTAATTGCCTCATTTTGCGAACGTTAATCCCCTGCCCCTAATTTTTTTTTCGCCCTAGCGTTGCCTGACACTCTGGACCAGTTTAAAGACAAACTAATGTTCATTGTTCCGCCTGCAATTGCTTTTGGGACCATTTAACATTTTTGAAGTAACCACATGGGGCTAAGGCCGAACAGCCAAGGCCCGAACCTTAATAGCTGAGAAAGAAAGAAACCCCACACAACAAGCAACATGGGACAACAGCAGCGGGGAGACGGCGTCGGCTTTTGAAGTATTACAAAAGTCTAAACAGGCGCAAAAGTTTTGCTAAAGGAAATTTTCTTAATTTGATTTCTCCAACGCCCCTGGAGTGCAGTGCGGCGTCTAAATGTGCGTGTATTTCATAAATATAGTATGTTCGTATGGGGGCAAGGGGCAGACAAGGGGCATTAAAAAGGCTTGGGCCACAAAAGTTTTTAATAAAGTTTTTATACCTAGGCAGGAGGAACATGAAAAAGGCCAAAGAACTGAATTTGGGACGACAGGCAAATGGAAATAATTGAGGCAATTTGTTATGAATGAAATGTTGGTAAGGGGATTAGATGTGTACAAGAGGCAAGGTAAGGGTACACAATTGACTGGCCCTAAATGAGCAGAAGCAATTGAGCAAACAAGCATGAAAAGCGAGATTAGACTATTATGTATTGAAAACTAATTTCCAGTTAAAATTGGACAAAGGCCGTCGAGAATTCAACAAGGAGTTCCCACTGAGTTAAAGCTTAAATCAAAAGAAAAAAGCACGGAATTTGGGTTTCTTGTTAACAAAACTGAACCAAACTTAACCCAGTTAATCTATGAAGGTTACCGTCTCCCGCCCCTATAAATAAAAATAAACTAATTGCTAATTTCTATTCAATTTGTTAAAATTTCATTATATTTAGTTAGCACTTAAAACTTGGCATTTTCATAATAGCAACATTTTTTCGCAATTGTCTGTGTTATGTTGATGCAAACAATTGCACGTAAACAAATTTCCAATGTCATGTTTTCATTGCATTTAGCGCCAGGCATGACTGGCGGTAAAATAAACTATTGCGCTGGATCAATTGGATTGTGCCCAAATCGTAATTTAATAGATTTTGAGGGTTTGGTTTTATGCGCCATGATAATTAAAATGAAATTTCTGCCAAATAAACACGATAAACATGAGCCAGTGTCAATCAATTGCGTAGGACCGGGGACAGCCAGAGAGTAGTATGACACAAAAATAGTTGGTAAATTTATTTCACAAATAAATTGCAAACACAAAAGCCAGAGGCAACTCCACATGAGCACAAACAACGACGATGAGTGGCACTTGGCAATGCAAAATTAAGCTGACCAAAGCAAAAACCAAATAACAAATTGAAAGGCATGAAAATGAGAACAACCAAAAAAAAAACCAAAAAAAGGCACAAGAAGAGACTTAAAAAAAAGTACACGGAGTTAGGTAGTTGCTTTTTGTGTGTGCGGGGCGACGACATCAATTGTTTAAAAGTGAAAATTCGATTTTGTGGTAAGAACAACAACACAAACAAATGGTGTGCCAAACCAAAAGGAAAACTTTCCCCATCCCCCTGTGTTTTTTTTCGATGCAGCAAAAATTGTTGCTCTCTTTTAGTTTGAATTGGCTGGTTATTGTTGTTGTTGATGCTTTGTGTCAGTGGCTGGACAGGTGAACGTGTATGTGTGTGTGTGTTGAAGACACCCTGCCGTGTGTGTGGAGTAGAAAAAAATACTACAGGATATCCCCTGCCTAGCAGACAGTCGACTATAGAAAATTTTTCACATTTTAGCAGCAAAAAGATCTTATCAGTGGGAGCTAGTGGGTTATATGTTCGATTGTACCTTGAAGAATGAGCTATCGTATCGGAAAATTCATAGAAAGTTGTTCATGAGATACTAAAAATCCGGCTGGAAGGACCAATCGGCTGAGATCTCTCTACAGTTCGTACTGTACGTGTACGTGCTGTTCCATTTATAATTAGCCACAATAGTTCATATTTTACTAACTGAAGTTGCCTTATTTTATCGTTCAGAGTTTCTGCAGGTGGTTTTTTCGCTATTTATGAGAGTTCTGTGATCATTGTTAACAGTTTGATGAGCTCATTGTGTGCGTGTAACATTTGCTGCAAATTTTCTTGTATTTGTATAAAAAAAATAGCACAAGGAGTCGCATTTTGATAACGGCAATATTACCAAGACCTCTTCTTGACATCGCAGCAAATATCAAACTGTAAGTTTACCTTTTAAAAAAAAAAATGCGCAAAATTTATTAAGTCTAAGGGCCGATTTCTCATCTTCTACATAGCTGCTATGTGTCAGATAAACTAAGATTTTGCTTTGTTATTTGTAGGCTTATGTGACATATTGCTCTATGTGGGAGATTAGAAAACGGCCCTAAGAGCACAATGGTCTATGAACTAGTGAATTCTGTGATTTTCATTCAACTGGCGGATTAGTTTAAATAATTTTAATAATTTTTCATCTTTTGGAATCGATGAAGGGTGGTAGTGGTGGACCATCTCTGTGATATCCTTTCCACTTCTCCAGAGGATGTGGTTCAGTTGCAGATGTTGTTGTTACAAAATAAGTAAATTTTGTATATTCTTTCTGGAGTTGTTTCTCTCTCGAGTATACAATTGGAACTTACTTACAACCATGATACAATTATATAAGGTAGGGCCAGTACTAAAAAATGTGGACTGAACTGAAGGCATAATGTCAAACTTTGCCCTACCTTATATAATTGTATCATGCTTACAACTTAGCGTGTGCTCTGACGTATACGCACAACACAAAGCATATTGAGATTCATTGAAATCAGCTGGATTTTAACAGGAATGAGTAAAATATCTTAGAAAAATTCATACATTTGATTTTTAAATGAGGGCAAAACTTTAGTTTTGGACATTCGTCATCTTTATTCAACTAAGTGGCAATGAATTTTGCTTTTTCAATGTGGCTACTGGACCTAAAAATGTGAACAGACCGTTTGAGTAACATTATTTTAAGCCTGTCGCGCTGGAGGTAGACGTCTACAATTTATTCAAAATTCACTAAGGATGTTTGGTATCTTCTCTATTGCAAAAGTTGTCCAATTGTTGTAAACATGTGTCATTTGACTCAGAAAAATCTAAAATATAGATATTCAACAGCTAGAAAACAACTGAAATAGCCAAACAAATCAAAAAGAACATAGATTGAGCTGTTAAATGGAGTGACCGCCTACTGCGCCACATTATAATCTAAGAAAAGGAAAATGTGCACCTACAGCGCCACTTGTTAGGAAATGTGCCAACTTTTATCTTTCCTAAAGCTTTGCCAAGCATTTATGGTAAATCCTCAGAAGGCAGTATCCCATTTTATCCAGCCGTTTTCGAGTTTTAGGCTTATCAACAAACCACAATCCATTTTTGTATTCTGTACCTAATTTAAACAGAGTATGTTTAGTTTGTGCAAGTATATATAATATATATTCTTGACCAGTATCAACTGCCAAATGGATAAGGCCATGTCCATTCGTATGAGCAAACAGACCTCAGAGATGGTAAGTGGTAGATGGAGGTTCCTCATTTGGGAGAAACACTTCTTACGGCCGATTTTTTGTCTTCTAAATTTCTGCTCTGTGTTAGATAAACATAGATTTGGCTCTGCTATTTGTAGGTTCAAGTGGCAGATAGCTCTATGTAGAAGATTAGCAATCGGCCCTAAGACTATCAAGTAAATTTAGTAAAAGCATCACCTTTCGGCCAGTTTATAGATAGATAGTTCTTACTATCTGCTCAAATTTGGTAGTCAGAATATTGAAGAATATTTCAGATGAGCAATAGTCAAGTTATGAGCAAAAGAATGATCGCTGCAGCTTGATTGTTGATGTTAATGTTTTCAGTTTCTTTGAATCGGGCTCGAAGGACCAATGCTTCTTTACTTTATCTTAAGATTTTTCTTTAAATGGTGTTTTAACCAGTCCCAAATTGGTTCATAATACCCAATCTTTGATTAAAGTTAACCCAAAACCCATTATGTCAAAAGTGAAGGCATTTATTTTATTTTGCCAACAAAATGTGCAAATTACTTACAGTTCATCCACAGCGTGAGAGCGGTTCCAGCACTAACAAGAAACGTAACGATAACGAAAAACAAACTTTAAAAATTGGATTCTTCATTTGCATCGGCAAATCCAATCAAGCCAACGTAAGGACCACGGCCAGACACATGCACCACATAAAGCCGATGCAGAGACCTAGTCGGTTCGAGTAGCTATCCTTCGCCTCGGCACAAAGAACCTACGCGATTCGATATGAACATGAGAGAGAGAGAGAGAGAGAGCGAGCGAGGGGAAGCACAATAAATGAAAGGTGTGTGCCGCATGTTTGGCCATATAGTTGACCATTGCTTATGGGTTGCCCACCCCTTTTGACTCCTTGCGCCCCTTGAAAATTGGTAGCGATTTGTATTGGACAAGTGAGGCTGAGGCTGTGTCCTGAGTTTCCAAAAGTTTTGTCTTCGTTTGCCGTCCTCTTTTCGGTTTTCGGCTGTCGGAAGGACAGGCGTACAATTTTCTTATTTGTATGCCTGGCTCACCTGCCGTTATCCATCTGCCTTGTGTCTTCATCAACTTGGTAGCCGCTCTCTGTCTCGGTGTCCATCTTGTTGCGGTTTTTGGTGAGCACAGCAAGGAGAATACGGGATATAAAAAAACTGTAGCACACTTTCCAGCGCCAGCCCATGTTTCGTTTCGGTTATTGACTGCAGCAGGCATACGTTTGCCATTTTATTAAAAAGAAATACACAAACTTCATTTGGGGTTTCTTTCTTTTTTTCTTTCTACTTGGCCACGTTAATTGCCCGCAGGCCAAACATTTACGCCAGCAGCAACCACAGTCGACGTCGTGACAATGACAACAGCAACCGCCGCTTAAATTGCCCAAAACCGCGACAAGTGGCCGTGCTCCAACTACTCTCTATGCGATGGTTGCGGCCATCGCCATGGTCCATTGGAGCGCATAAGAAAACCATTCATTAGCGCTTATCAAACGGTGCAGTCGCCCGCTCCCGCCACTTAATGGCAGTTTGATTTTTCGGCTAAACTAGATGACGATTTTTTCTGTTTCGGTTTCGGCCTTTGCCTGGCAATCGCTGACGTTTATTGTAAATGGCTGTCCAATGAAAATTGTTGTGGCCTATCAACGTCAACGCGGTCACGGCCAGGCCGTGTGTCATTAGTTTGGGAAGGCTAACAAAAAAAAAAAAACAAAAAAAACACAAGAAACAAAAAAAAAACATGTCAAGCAGCAGGTTGTGAAAAAATAACAGCCACTTTTATCGGCCTACGGTGGCATTCCCTGGCGCCTGGCGCCTGTTGCCTCGCTTCCGTTTAATTGGCACTTGACATGCTGCTGCTGCTGCTGGCTGCTGTTTTGGTAAGGCGGGGGGAGGCGATGTTATCAATCAAATTGACAAGCAACTATTCTTATCGGCTCTTCTTTGGGAAGGGCGTTGCCGATGATCTTCTATTTTGGGAACAAATGCTAAAATTAGAATTAAAAAAATGTACTTACTTAGCCACTGCAGTGGCTTAGGTCTATTGGGATTGTTATTTTCATTCCTTTTTTTATGATTTCGTCATAGATTGAAAGCGAATTCTAAGCTTCAAGCTTCTTGAGGATGCCTACCAGGGTACTAAAGGCACTCGAAGTTAAAGTTCTCAGTCCGAAATCATAAGGCATCATATGCTACACACCCACAGAACTTAAACTTTCACCTTTAAACTTAAGTATAGGTGCCAGCCTATCAACACTTTCTCGGTCTCTTGAACCACTTGCTGCAGGAGTCACTGAAAGTTCCACTTCAAATGGATCTAACAGATACACCCAACACATTTGAGGAAGTCAAAGGAGAAATAACTTAGCTGCAGGCAATAAAATTGACAACAGAACAGTAAAGCTGCAGTTAAGCTCCACGCAAGGCAATGCAGCGCTACGTCTACTTAGTTCGAACTTAAATTACCCCTTATATATTCCCAATGCTGGGAACTACAACTTGAGAATTGCCAGCCATCAAATTTCCAAAAATATGTTGATGATTACTTTTAGTAATCCTGCAGAATATTTTTTGTCAATTCAATATAAAGAGTAAGAGTAACTTAAGACTTTTACTTTGAACTTCACCTTAGCTTACTGAAATTCAAGTTCGGGTCCTCCGGGAATTGATGGCGTCTTAACGTTGTCCGCCAATGTCGCTACGCACAATCTAGCATCAAGTTACCCAAAAGAACCCAGTCACTTAAACTTGCATAATTTTTAGTCAGTTCACCATAATATAAGGTCACTTTTCCCTAATGTTCGTAATGTTCCAATGTCAGAGTAAGCCTTTAACTGTGGACCAGCCGCTTGGCTCAGATGTAAGAAAGTCACCTTGCGCAGTGGATTTTGACGAATTTGACGTAGAAGAAGGAACGACTGAAACTGAGATGGACAAATCCAGGTGCTGGAAGATATTGAGGCGCTTGATGTGACCAACTGGTGCTAGCTCACACAAGACAATAAGTGTAGCAGCTGTGATTGAAAGATAACAGATAACTCGAAATTGTTGGAGCATCGGAACCCTTTGTTCAATCCCAACTGAAATCAATTCGATAGAAAGGGACGACGGGACCACCGGGTTCATACATTAATATAATATGAACTCGAACTCAAAGGTTAACACAAAGATCGACTCTAGAAAGGCCCACAAAACGACACAAATAGGTTTGTTGAGCCCATTCGCTTATCGTCGCTTGTCGCTTCCCTTCATAGACCAATGCCGCGCTATTGCTTGCCAGTCGTATGGGCTAAGGTGCAGGCATTTGATTTTAAGCTTTTTAAGACAAGGTAAGTGAGTTGATTGTCTGTATGGCCAGGGCCCTAAACATGGCATAAGGAAATGTAACAAGTAAATGTAGCATGTAGAAAAGCTATCAAATCGAAATTGGTGGAAAATACCTGAATTGCGCTGACTTTCATCAAGGTTTTCACGATTTCCATGGAACCTTGGTACAAATGACATCCCTATTGTTTTGCTAGCAAAGGGAGAAAAACAACTTGCCGTAGAAAGGAACAGAGTGTCAAACTCTTAAAAGGAAATTTAAGACGGAATTTAGTAATTAATCAGTAAGCAGCTACTAATTTGAATCGTAACCGATTTCGTTGGTGCTTATTCGTTAGATATTTCGCTGGTCCCCAGTAAACATAATAACATGTTCAACATCATCCTAAAGATGATTCACTCTCTGTGCTAACATTGTTTGATTGTACAAATGCTCTGGTGCCTGTGTGTGTGTGTGTGTGTGTGTGTGTTTCTCAGTTGGTATGTACATAGGACGGGCCACAAATTAAAGTCAGAGCATGTCAAACACCAAAAGCGTATCCCAATGGTTGCCAAGCCAACCAACGCAATGTCTGTGTGACTGACGCTTGCGCTGGTCGCCACTTGCGGGCAGCTTATTGCCAATGAAGACTAGTTTCGCTCGCCTAGTGGTCCTCATCTCGTTTGCTGCATGTCCATGGCCGGAATGCTGTTTTATTTGAATAATTAAAAGGCACACACACACACACACACATATAGGGGGAGAGCGACAGATGAGGATTGCCTGTCTGACGGTCGCAATGCTATCAGAGCAAAGGCTTACGGCAAAAGGGAATTATGCATATGTATTTGTGAATCTAATGTCCTGCAGCGCACCAAGCGAGCACCGACCGATGACCAACGAATTTATAACTGATTTCTGGTGATTTAGTTGGCTCGCAAAATGAAATGAGACGAGGCTCCTCTGGCCACTTACTATGCAAAATAGCGCCCATGCCATGACGAGGCGCGTCTCATTTATATTGCAGGGCCCAGCAAATGACTGGATGGAAGGACTCGGGGCAAATGGACCGTTTGAAATGCACAGAAATTCATGAAAAAATGTGGCACAAGGCCGTGTCGGCATAAAAGTTAATTGAAATGCTATCAAGGCATATTCAATTAATTTAAATTAGTTTAGAGCAGCGCCCGAGGCGCCGCCAAGTTGCCAGTTGGGCCATGTTAATTACATCCCAGCTAACTGAGGCCTCGCTGCCCCCATTAATCAATTATTGCCAAACCGTTTACACAACAGCAACACAATGTCAGTCCGCCCTCAGTTGCCAATCAGCCAAATATTTACTTATTAACAATGCACTGCGAATGGAAAATGTTAAGCAAACGCCTCCAGACACTGCCAGCCTCTCAAGTAATTGGCAATATAATTTTGTTATTTCACATGTCGGAAAACTGTCAGCGCGCTGACACTGCCGAGATCCAATCAAAATGCAAATTAATAATAAACAAAAATGGTTTGACATTTGCTCAGAACTGTGCTTAAATTAAATTTCAATTAGTTGACATGGAATTTCAAATGAGCGTCCAAATTGGACAGCCGATGAAATTTGTAAGATAATTTCGCACATTTGCTGTTGCATCAGCTTATTATTTGTACACGAGCGAGTGAGTATGTGTGGGGAAATTGTCAATCCTGCTTCAATAAGTATTTACAAAACAAAAGAGTGCAAAGATAAATGTTTAATTTGATTGATTTTGATATATTTATTAACAAAAGTCGACATAGAATAGAAAGTGAATTATCTCTTGTTGGTTGCGTTAACAAAAAGGTATCGCAAATGTTGGTTTTCATGCCGCCAGCCAAACGTTTGATTAGTCTGTTTAGATCCTTAAATTGAAGGCAAGGAGGCAGGGCGAAAGGAGCAATTAAATATCAGTTTCCTTTGTCTAATCCCTCAGGATATTATAAGTCATAATCAAAATCAAACGGAACCCAAATAAAAATGCTTTGATCGACAACGAAATAATCTTAGAGACTTTGCTCCCTGGCACTTTGTTGAAAAATATTGTTGAAGCCACGCGAATTTTGAAAACTTGGGCGCAGAAACACAATAAAAGTTGAGGGAAGCACCTGCGTATGTGTGTGTACCCATTTAGCCTCACTGTATTGTTGAGAGGCATTTTCCATTGAGGGAATCTTTCCAAACAATCGAGCTGAAGTTTGCACAGATTCATTTTTCGACAGCGTAATGCTAACATCTTGAAACTGATAGGATCAGATGACTGTGGCACATAACTGCCACAGGAACGATCTTTCGAAAACTATAGCTTTAATGAGAAATACTTTGTTGAGAGAAGCTCTTTAATGACAGTTAAACAGGTGACCTAAAAATGGGGGAATCGGTGACCAATGTAGTGATCCCAACAGTTACCAAAAAGAGACTATGGGAGTGACTACAACAGTGACCGCCACTAGGACCTAAACAGTGACCAAAAAGTGACAAAAACAGTGACCAAAAAAGTGTAGAAAACAGTGACCAAAAAAGTGTACAAAACAGTGACCAAAACAGTGACCAAAACAGTGACCAAACCAGTCATCAAAACAATGACCAAGCAGTGATCAATACAGTGAACATACAGTGAGCAATAATTCAACTTTAGAGTGCCCGAGTTATAAGGTAAAAGGAGCTAACTTCGGACAAAGAGTACCGGTCAGAACACTATAAATAATGAGCAGGCGTCTCTAAACGAGGATAGCGAGAAATTAGACAATCCTTTGACACATGATACAACAATACAGGTAAGGCGGTGGCAGAGTGTTGAGTACACGCACGTATTGAACGTGAAGGTGTTTCCCAGAGAACTCACACTGACGACGCCTTACCTGTATTGTTGTATCATGCTTCGACATGAATAAGTTTTTTTCTTAAAAGGAACCAGCTGTTATGCAACTATCCATGAAAAAGCTTAATAAACTCTGTAGGTCCTTTTCTGTTGTGAGAAAATTAGAAGCAGTTAAGCCAGGAGATTAAAAGCAGCTCGACATTGGCCCCTTTGGAGGCTGTTTAGCTGTTAATTCTTAAAAAGCTTTGCTCATATCGTGTGTTTCACGTCGCCTACACTGTTTGGTTTTTCATTGAAGGTCTACAAACTTCGTTATTATTGGATCTCTTTTTAATTTTAATTCCCTATCCATCTCTACTCTATCTCTGAAAGATTAACTCAACATTTAGGGCCGATTTCACAAATTCTACATAGCATGAACTGCCATATAACTACCAAAAAATAACAGAGTGAGATTATCTGAAACTTAGCACCTATCTTAAAGATGTGAAACCGGCCCTTAATCTGCTAAATGTAACTTTAAGTGCAGATGTGAAATCCGTTCTTAGTTTCGTAAAAATAAGACCACCGCATGGATAAAGAAGGGTCTGAAAAATTGTCTTCGGGTGAAAACATTATGTAGTGGCATCCTCTTTAAATATAGAATTAATTCTTAAAATTCTTGTCAAAATCAAATGTCAATAGCATACAGCTGCCAAATAAATGATCGGTATGAGAATGAGTCTAAGTAAAACAACCTGATTATTTCAATGTTAGCGTTCCTTAATATACATAGAAAAATAGGATCCAAATCAATTGTATATGGGGTGGTTAATTTGATATTTTGTGGTACATTTTTATTTTTATATCATTTCCAAACTTATACACTTCATGTTAAACATTAAGAGAAAGGGATGAGTAGAAAATGTGAAGATGGAAACACACACACAGAGTGTTACATATGAACGAATTACTTAAGTAGGCTCTGAGGCGTTTGAACACAGGCGTGTCCGATTTTTGAGTACAATAAAATGAAATTCCAATTGTGTTAAATGCAAGAGGTCGTGAGTCCGATCCCTGAACAGAGTGTAGAGCAGGCTGTATAGGGATGATAAACCTGTAATTTTCAATGAATTTTTCGTTTATTGTAGTAAAATGATATTGTTAAATATCAATTTGATCTTAAAATATTGACTGAATTTGCTGAAAATATCATTTTAATATTTTCGTACAGATCATTTTCCAGTGTATAATATAGGCTTTATATTGAAATGAGAAAATATTACATTGAATCCCAGTTAATATCATTATTTTTTTCTGTGTAAGCATTCTAATAAATTTGGCGAAATGTAGCCTTGTCGTTTTTTCTGTGCGAAGAATGGTCTATATAGTTTAACGCCAAAAGTTTCAGCAGCTTTGTTACGACTACTTAAGACGCAGTGAAAATTTAAAAATCTTTTTATTAAATGTTTCGCGCAGGAGCCCCCATTCGACTTTATGTTAAGTCCAAGCCATTCTGCGACTTCTTAGTTTTATGTTTTTATTAAGTTATTTGGCGTCTTCATAAATGCATACACATCCACCTGCCAATTTAGCTCATGCCGTCACATAGAAAGTGTACAAAAATCAATTTGCATTAGCAAAGAATTCGAGTTTTGCTGCACATACACACATACACAAAGACAGATTAGCCGTTTTTGAGCGAAAAATTAATTAAAACTTTAATCTAAAATGTTGATAGCGATTTTCGAGTCAAACTAAGGAAATGAGCACAAAATAATTGGTTTTTTATTCATGAAAAAGTTAAATTTGGGTTAATACTTTGGCTTTGAACTTTCGCTTAAGAAAGGAGAGAGAGAAAAGGAGAGAGAGAGAGAGAGAGAGAGAGCATTGCTGCTGAATGTTTTTTACCTATCATTACCTCTCTATGTTGGGGTCATATTGTGGCTAATTGTAAGCTGATTCAATAATGCCAAAATTGTTTATTAAAATTGAAACGAATTTAGATCATAAATATCTCTTCTAAATATATATGAGTTTGTCCTGACTGATTCACTGATTGCCAATCATCTCACAGCCTAAACGGTAAAAGAAAGAAGGCTGAAATTTGGACAGGTGTTTCCTTATGTGGGGAAAGTGCGTACTAAGACGGGGTTTTGGAAAGTTTGTATGGGGAAAATTTGATTTTTCATCCGATTGACTTGAAACTCGGTTTGTAAGCGAAATAATTGGGAAATTACCGGAAAATTCGATATGCAAAAATCTATTTTTCACCCGATTGACTTGAAAATCGGTTTGTAAGGATACTAAGTGAAATAACTTGAGATGTCATTTTCCAATGTCTGCAAATTTGACAGTAACATCGGAAAATACCAGGAAAAGTGTCAGAAAAGTTTGTATGGGGAACATTTTATTTATCATCAGATCGACTTGAAATTCGGTTTATAAGCAAAGTATGCGAAATAATTGGACACGAGAATTTCCGATTTACGAAAATCCGCCCAGAAAGAAAATTTACGGAAAATGCGAAATGCATATATTAATTTTACGATAACGATTACGATTACGATAACAATAATGATAACGATAATGATAACGATAACGATAACGATAACGACAACGACAACGACAACGACAACGACAACGACAACGACAACGACAACGACAACGACAACGACAACGACAACGATAGCGAAAACGATAACGATAACGATAGCGAAAACGACAACGATAACGATAGCGATAGGGATAGCAATACTGAAAATCATACTATACTGATGATGACAGCGGCGAAGCGCGCCGGACTTTATGCTAGTATTATATAAAAATGAAGATTGTGAGTGATCAGCTCAACTGTTTGGAGCTTGCATAAGTCGTTTCTTGATATTCCCATTCCTTTTAGATGATTTGGTTTTGAAACTCCAGATAACATATAACACATGTACTTATGTTTCTTGGGTGAGATGTGTCTCTTTTTTAGGGTTGTTTGGCTTAGACTGTTTTTGGGTGCCAAGCTCATCTAATGCTGGAATCAAACCTAAATCTACGATCTTTGTACATTGTCAAATCGACATCAATATAGTATCAAGAATTACATTGTAGATTTGCCTCATCTGCATTTTTAATAATTTGTAATTAATGTTGTACACATCTGAAACTTATATCTGTGTGTCATTAGTGTTCTGACCTTTTGTGGTGCACGCACTTCGCCGGAATTTCTGGTCACTGTTCGCTTATTAACGTTGCGTTCAACTTTCATAAAATTACTCTGCATTGTTGGCTGGGCGGTTGGTCAGCCACAGACTGCAGCAGCATTCGGCCTTTGTATAACTAAATTATTTAGCTGTGTGGCCAGCAAACAAAACCCATACCAGCTCCCCCCCATCCCTATCCCGCACCCGACTGGCAACCGCGAACCAGCCCAACCCCAGCCAGTTGGCCAACCAGACTCACTGACATGGCCAGGCACCAAATGATTGCCCCAGACACTTTATAATGCAGGAGCAGCGGCAGTGGCAGCGGCAGCAGAAACAAAGGCCGCACAATGAGCATGAACACGAGTAACCAAATTATTTATATTTAAATTGTTTTTGTGCTTGCAATTGTTGGCGCTTTGGCAGCATCGCATGTCTATTTGCAGTGCGGAAGCCCTGGCTGGCTCTTCCATGGCCATGATTATGTGGCAAATGCAGCGACTCTTTTTGTGCTTTTGACTGTACCGCAAGTGGCAGCGGGGCGGGGGCGTGTAAGCAGGATTCGTGTCCAGACCTTTGCGTGCGGTTTATTTATGCATTTCATCTGGGGTTGCGCTTTGCTGTGGGCGCATTTTGGGTTCGGTTCGTTGCTTTTTCGGTTGATGTATTAAAAATTTTCACACATGGCACTTGCCTGGGTGTCGGTTGTCCTCGCTGAAGCGAAATTTGATTTTCTCCCCCCCTTTTAACTCTGCCAGACGTCAACTTAACTTTGACTATGCATCTTTCAGAGTTTCGGGATCTGGCCTGTGTTTTTCCGCATAGCGGGGGGTTGCCAGCATCCCTAGGTGCCGGAGTTGGGGTGCTGTGTGTTGCGTGCGTTTATTTTGATTAGCGCTTTTTCCAGAGAAGAGCGACTCCGGCTTGGATGCGGAAAATTGCACTTTGAGTTTTTATTAAAAAATATTTTGTTAGCTCTTGTGGCTGAGTTTAATCCAGAGGACCGGCAGGAGCATGGCTTTAGTGGGTTTTGTCATGTGCACCTTGGCAGCTTATAAATTGTGACGTTGGACAGTCAAACTTTTTTCTTGTGGCAAAACACTTGCACACGAACATCAGGTAGATACTTGCGTAAGCATTTTACCGAGACACATGACCTTGCACTTGCAAATGGGCAAATCAACTGGGTTTTCTGATTTTGAAAATGGAATATGGATGATCCAGTGTTCAGCTCTTCTTTACACATTATATATTTCGTAATAGAATCACATTTTCTGATTCGCTACAGAAATTGCTCTTGTTTTTTGTTGCCTTGAAATAGCTCATGGGGTTTCTAGTTACTGGGTTGTAGGTTTATCTCAAAAACAGTGTAACGTTTCAGCAGAAAGTTAGAACTACGATATGTGCTTTATAGTAGCCGATATTATCAGTTGAATGAAGTGATTGCCGATTGCAATTGGTAAATCTGACAATCATGATTGCTATAAAGCAATCGAACTGGTATAAAAAATGATTTCTACAATTTAGAATGGAAAAAACATGATCTTAGTTTGAGATAGGAAATCAAGTGAGAGACAGTAGATGGAGAGGTGCAAGGACAATACCAAAACGTGTAGAAGCCCCTTAAATGAAATGGTATTTTTCTATTTTTAAATAGTACATTTTCTTACCTATTTTACTTTCTTTACTTTTTACTTACTTTACTAAGTTGGATACGTAAAAGAATATTCAGTCACGTGACGATAGATTCACGATGTAATATTTTCCTTACACACGATTCACTAACAAAGTTTTTTGCGAAATACGTCTCACAAAATCCGTCTTAAAAATGATATTTCATTTACGAAAAAATATCGACGTGTTTCTTAAAATACGAATTTATTTTCGAATGAAGTTTACTCAGAGTGAGAATACAGAATTTCATATTAGGATGAAGAATATTTGATGTCAGAAGTTTGATAAGAATGGATCTTTTTGATCCAAGGTCTAAATTCTTGTTCCAAGTATGAATTTTTGATTCCGATTTTCTTGATCCAAGAGCTTTAAAACTTGAACCAAGTTTCAAGCGTTCTTAAATTAATTATATAAATTATTCAACTAAGTGCAAAACATACTCAAATTCAATTTCGCTCATTTTAGAGTCAAGAGCATACTGCCATAGCTGGTTGGGAATTTCAAAGCAGCATGAGTGCAACTACCGCTTGGAAGCTTCCCCACACACTCCTCTCCCATAAAAACGATACTGTGAGAGCGGACCCTATTCTTTCATATGTGCTTGGTCTGCTCTCCCAGTTTGTTTACTCCACTCTCGTCGCCTTAAAACACCAAACTGAAAACGAACTTAGCCCGATTTCTAGATCGAAATTCTTGCAAATTTAAGCGTTTATACTTCAGTCATTCGTTCTTTTCTTTCTGGGTGTACGTTATCGGATTGGAATTAAAAACTAAAACTTCAATTATATAAAAAAATGAGAAAAAAATTATACAAAAAATGTTATTCTATGGCGAATTTCTAAAAACCATAGGTACTTAGAGTATAATATGTTTGTGCAAAGGCATATAACAGCCAAAAGGAAGCTTCTCCGACCCAAAAAGTATATATTCGTGATCAGCATCAACAGCCGAGCCGATTTTGCCATGTCCGCCCGGCCGTCTGACCCTCTGTCCGTCCATCTGTCAGTATGAACGCACAGATCTCAGAGATGGTAAGAGATAGAGGTTCGACGTGTAAGGGACGGAAACTTATTGTATTTTCAGGCAGATCAAGTTTATTTCAATTTTGGCCACGCTCCCTCCCGCCCCCGCAATTTGGAAACAACGTCATATCTCCCACAGTTTTAAAGATAGATGGTTAGTACCCTCAAGACATATTTAGTAATTGGGATTACTTATCGATTCGCCAAAGTAATGGGGAAGATCGGATAAACGGTTGTCGAGTTATGATCAAAAGTCTGTTCAGCAGTAGCAGAGCTGCTGTTACCTGCTACTGCAACATCAAAATTTATGCTAAGCGTATAATTTCGTTGCTACAAAGTATGCTATAGTCGGGCTTGACCGACTTTGTTTCTTGTTAAACATCACTCAAGCCAATGATCAATGGATCAGGGATAAGTGTAAACCCGGTGATCAGTCATTCAGCTGATCAGAAGAATTTGATATAACAAAGTGCCTACCTCAACTCGAAAACCTCAAGAAATATCGATTCAGACGGCTTCCATTTGGATACTCTGTTCCAAAGGTACACGGATTGTATTAAGTTTGTACAAAAGCATGTAACAGCCAGCATTTTTTTTGATAAATGCACCGAGTATAGAAATTAAATAATCGTATACAAAACGACACACATGCAAATGATTTTGTGTTCTTCTTTGAATGGTGTTTGCCCTCGCAAACAAAACTGACCTCATTGGTATTGGTGCTTTTCTTCGTGAGTATTGGTGCGTGCTCTGCCCTATGCTGCTGGGCATGTCTGTCATAAAGTATATACATGCTTGATCAGCATCAACAGCCGATTCGATATAGCCATGTCCGTCTGTTCGTATCAACTCCCAGATCTCAGAGATGGTAAGAGATGGTGGTTCGACTAGAATGTAACTTGTTTAACAAGTAACAAGTGTATTTTCACTTTTCGCCACGCCTCCTTCCGCCGGGCTTGATCGATTTTCTTTCTTTTTTTGAGTGTAGCCGAGGTGGAAGATTACGTTAGCAAATTGGAAGCGACTTATGGCTCGCTTATAGATTTCAGTCAACACTTCAGTTGCTTCAATTTTATTATTTTGGTTTTCTCCAGCGGCAAAGGGATAAGCTGTAACAAAAAAAAAGTTGGTTTTTTGTAAATTTTATTTAAAAGGCTAATTAAAATGGGCTTTTGTTGGGTATAATTCGTTTACGTCCCAACAAAAAACAACGTAATCCATCCGAATGGTTTCAAAATAAAAACAAGAAAGACAGTCGGTCAAGCCCGACTATAGCTTACTCAGCATAAATTTTGATGCTGCAGTAGCAGCTGAAAGCAGCGCTGCTTCTGCGCTGCAGCAGCGAACAGTCTTTTGATCATAACTCGAAAACCGTTCATCCAATCTTCACCATTCCTTTGGCTGATCGATAAGTTATCCTTATTACTAAATATATCTAGAAGGAACAACCCACCTATGACACCTATATGACGTTTTTTCTAAATTGCGGGGGCGGCAGGTGGCGTGGCCAAAATAGAAAATAAACTTGATCTGCCTGCAGACATAAGAAGCATATGTCCCATACATGTCAAACCTCTATCTCTTACCATCTCTGAGATCTGTGCGTTCATACGGACAGACAGATGGACAGACGGACATGGCTATAGTGACTCGGCTGTTGATGCTGATCAAGCAGGGATGCAAACCGGTTCGAGCTGAACCGGTTTTGAACCGAACCGAACCGCTTATTCCCGCAGGTGAACCGAACCGCAAACCGAACCGGCTTCCTTTCAGAATTTCTGAACCGAACCGAAAACCACAAATAAAAACGGTTCGGTTCGGTTCAGTTCTCTGACGAGTTTTAACGGGAATTGCTTTCCTCAATCTTAATCTGCCAATAAATAAGGGCATTTTTCCAGGAACTGATAGACGAGTTCTAGCAATCCGACATAATAATCTTTGCAGATTGCTCGAAGGGTTTTAAAGATATTCGAATGGATTATAGGATTCAAATTTAAAAAATGGTCGAATAGCCACTTCACCGAAATCATATTTTAAAATGTGCCTTTGTGAACCACTGAACCGAACCGAAACCGCGGTTCATTTAACTCCAAAAACCATGCTATGAACCGAACCGGCGGTTTAGAAACTGTGCGAACCACTGAACCGAACCAGTACTTATTTTCGAGTGGTTTGCATCCCTGTGATCAAGAATATATATACTTTATGGTGTCGGAGATGCTTTCTTCTGGATGTTACATACTTTTGCACAAACTTATTATACTCTATGTACCTTTGGTAGAGAGTATGACAAAGGTAGGCAACAAAATATGCTAAAGCATAAATTGCATTCAAACTGGGCGAGATATTTGCGATATCTGACTCATATTTTATTAGTTCGAGCGGCCATGTCAACATTTTTGATTCCTGCACTTGATAGAATCAATGCATTTTTTGCGGACAAGGCCGTCACGTAACGACAGCAGCAAAAAGTCAAAAAGTGTTTTTACTATGTAATGTGGTGGCAATAACAGCGGCGGAGGCGGCGGCGGCGGCACCAACAACAACAACAACAGGAAAGACGCAGCGAAAAAATTACCATTTAAAAAATGGCAAAAATTGTTGCTGTTGCATTTTGTACGCATCATTGATGCTCAATGGAGTGTGCGCACACTGATACAAAACATTGGCATGTTCTCTCTCTGTGTGTGTGTGTGTGTGTGTGTGTGTGTGTGTGTGTTTGGCCATAAAACAAAAAGTTTGCTTGGGCCTCGCCTCGGTTTGTATATCTTGTGCAAATTGCCAATTGTTTGGCTCTTCGCAGCAAACGTGCCGCGGCCTAAGTAAATCAAAAGGTGGCTTTCTTGGCACTCGCACACACTCGCACACACTCCAATGAACGGAAACGGAAATGTGCACTTGCAACTTTTGCTTGCCGGGCAAAAAAAAAAAAACAGAAAAAAATGCACGCTCCAAAACAAGTCACATAAATTGTAAACACTCGCAAGTTGCTCTCCTTAAAGTCAGCGCACACAAACGACCCCATAAGGAACTCGCCCCTGCCGGTATATTGATTAAGTCAACGGACGAGCCGGGGCCAATCCCTTAAGATTCTAATTTATATCAGCGGCAAAAACTTATTTCCCATTTCCGCGCGCGCCTGCGAGAATGTCGTACGTGATTCAATTATAAAATGCGGTCTCTCAAATCGTTGCAAAATTTATGTATTTCATTTTATTTGCCACATTGGACAGGCGAGGCGAGGAGGGGGACTGTGTGTGTGTGTGTGTGCGGTGGCACATGTGGCCCCATTTTAATGGACTGGCTCGTAAAATGTTGCAAAGAATGTCACAAATTTATGCACGCCCATTTGGAAGGCACCGCCATACCTTAAACAAAACCCGCGTCGGTGGCCCGCAAGGATCTGCTGCACTTGAGTTGCACTCCAAGTTCTGCGCCTGCTTGGGCTCACTTCAAGCGGAATTATAGCGGCTTTTCCCCAATTAATTATGCACTTTTGGACGGTTTGCGGTTGGACATTGTTCGAAGCGGCTAATTGAACATCCACGTCGAGTCTTTGTGGTCGCGTTGGCTTTGCACGGTTAATTGCTGATTGATCTCGGGGTGGCTGGTGCTTGAGTGCATCCCTCGAGAGTCTTAAAGTAACCAAACCAAACAGAAACCAAAATAAAGAAACAGCAGCTGAAAGATAAAGAAGGTTTTTTGTATTCATACAAAAATGCTCGTAAAGCAGTGACAGGCATTGCATTTCCTTGTACTCTTACGTCATTTCCTTGACATTTGTTTCTCCTGCCATCACTCACTCCGGTACAAAAGTCATAAATCGCAATGCGTGGATTATGCAATTTTCATGTTTGCATTTGCAGCAGCTGGCAAAAAAAAAGCAAGCCTGAAGGATATGACAGACAACAATGCATTACAGTTAGTGTGGCTGCTGGAACGGCAGCAATAAAATTACAAAAAAAAAAAGAGACAACTAAACGTATTCAAAAATAAAGTATGTAAAACCATGGGGGTGGCGGTGGCGATGGTGGGGGGGCTTGTGCATACGACAGCAGCAACAACAACAACAGCAATACCAAAACGACAACAGGAAGCATCAGCGTAAAGGAAACCTAAGTAGCAAGGATATGCAGCACTTGCCACACTGCAGTAACAGCGGATGCCATCAAACAATGACGCGAGTAGAGGCAGAGGCATGACAGTTTGGTTTATGTTAAGGAATATGAAAACGAGTCCACATCATTACCACATTAGGGCTAATAGAAAGAAATTCCAAGGAATCACATGGGAATGGAAAACCACAAAACTATTTGCATATGCAAAAGGAAAGCTTCAAGGCAAGCAGGAATGCTGCAAGCTTTCAAAAAAATAATGCTCAAATGTGGTTAAGATCTGTGATGAAGTGCTGTGGATGGGACAAATGTTGATGTTCGAATGTGGGTAAGAGAGAGCGAGAGTACAGTTCAGTCGGATCATTAGAGTTCTATAAATAATATAGGAGAACACAGTCATCCCTAGCAAGTTGACTCTAAACAGTGATGCAGAGCACTGGCAATGTTGCATCTATATAAATGTCAAATGGGACGAAGACAATGACGAGCAACCTGTCCCGATCATGGAAATTGGTCTGTCACTCGTCAATTGTTTATGCTCCCATGTAGCTATAATAAAGATTTCTGTTCATTCTCAGCATCAGAGCTAGACGGTTATAAATGGACTTCTTAAGAATAAAGTTCCCAAAAGTGTTCCAGAAAGAAATCAAGCCATTTTCTTTAATTTTTGAAGTAAGTGTTGGTAACTTGTTGTTCTAATCTGTTTAAATAAGCTTTTCAGAACTTTTTATCAAGTTTCAAAACCCCTTCCACTGAACATGCATGCTAAGTTCTAAACTAAGAAAGATGCCTCTACAAAAAAAATATTTCTAAAACTCACCCTTGGAAAATCCTGCCTGAGTTACTGCCAAAATTGCTGTTTGCTGTACGAGCAGCTGTCCCACAAATTGTGTTTTGTTGCCACAGAAGTTGACATATACGAAGCACACAAAAACTAGGTTGTTTACACTTCAGCGAAATGACACATAATTCATAAGAACTCCTAATGATGAGTCTTTAAGTAAAGTTAACACGAGAAATCTGTTAATCCTGAATTAGGACTCAGTACAAGAGATAAACCGTCCGCTTGTTCACAACAGCATGAAGCATTGCTTCATTGCCCACTGACAAATTGAGCTTATTGACGAGAAAATGTTATCCACAGAGGCATCGTTGAACAAACAGAACGATAAGATAAGAGATAAGTGTGTCAAAACAATGGTTCGAACTCACTCCGATAGTTCAGAGAGCTCAACATCCAGCTTATGTGTTTGTTTGGTGGGTGGTCGAATTCAATGGGGTCGCCGAGCTTCGACAAATGTCACAATCCGACGTTTAGGAAATGGTTGTGAAGCCTCTCAACACAAAATAATTTGGTAACAAGCCGTGAAACTTTCAACAGGATTTCGCTCCAGCTTACAAGGTAAAAACGACTCGACAATGGTCAAGAAACCATGTACCGAACTTTATTTTTAAGGATTATTGACCTGCTGGTAGCCTAGATCTTGATCCATTGGCCTACCAACAGTGATTAGTTCTCGATGGCATTTGATTCTTTTAAATATTGAGTCTCCGAGCCCGGTTAAACCGGGCATTAATAGTTTCAGAGCCTCACCGCTGCTTAAATTATTGAAACCAAAACAAAATAGCTCAAATTAAGAACATTTCCCACTTACTGTAAGCTGAAAATGTTGACAAATTCAAGAACCTATTATTTTAGATTAAATATAAAGTACAAATAGACGAACTATTATTAGAAGAATCTGTTCTTAAAACTCGCAACTGGTTCTATCAGTATTGTTTTGGAGTGAAAGGAGATTTGTGACCCACAGTAATCTTAGTCTTTGGCTAAGTAAGAGCGCAGACATCTTTGATTCATTGGGGAGTCTTCAAAATAAAGATTCAGAACTAAAATGGCCAAGATGAATTTGTGTTTTTTTTTTAAGATTTCTTATTTGGTTTGAATCATGACTTTTGAATTTATAGCATTTCAATATTTATACCTATATAATATACTTTTTTGAACTCAAATTTTCTAAGAGTTAATCGGGTTTGAGTTAGAACTATACCAACCAAATATTACGATCAATAAGCTCATATTATAGCTCTAAAAATATTTAATATGTATCAAAACCAACTTAAATCAAGTATTTCGGGATGATGAAGGGATTTACTACCGACCTATGGTGCAAAGTTTTTGATTATATTTCTAAGTGCAACTAAATGTTTTACATCAATGCCAGCTGGGATCGTAGAGGGTACGATCCCGCCTCGGAACATCAACTCTACAATTTTCAAGCACTCGGGCACCTTCATAAGCTATTGGGGTCAGCTTCAAAGTAACTAACCGTGCAAGATCCTCTCAAAACTTTGCTTATCGGTCTCGGCCGTAAGCTGTTGGTCCGTTTCTCTTGTGCGAAAAGTAAAAGTACTTAAACCAAGAGATTATGAAAAGCTGGGTATGGCTTTTTGGGCTGTGAAGATATAAAATTCCTTGGGTTGGTTTGCCAACATCTCCCTACAAAGAAAGGCTTAAAACTAACCGAAAAAGATTTAAATTTTATATTAGAATTAGAGCTCGTTTGGCAGAGGTTTCTGTGTCAGTTTAAGGTAAAAGATAAAATATAGCCAATCATTTTTTAAAATTGTCCGCTTTCAGTACAAGGCAGAGATTTCAATAAGCACAGTAGGCACACACACTACCCGCTTCACCACAACTGAAATGAAACTGAAACATATCCACACAGTTCTTATGATTCTCCGTTGTGAAATACAGCCATCAAATGTCAATTCGAATACAGAAACCAAGCAGATTGTTCAATAATATTGATATCAATGAACGTATGTCAAAACTAATCTGATGTGTCCTTTACCTATCCAAATTGGCAACTCTTAATCTAAGGAAATTGATTCCAATACTTTGAGGGTTAAAATTCATTGAGATTGATAGTTGTGCGTAAATTGCTTGCTCCTCTTTAATCTCCCAGCCGGACTGAGTTGCGGGCATGTCTGTGCGCCTATTTAGCTATACAAATATGTTGCAATGTTGGCTGTCTCGACCTTTGCAGGAACAACAGCAGCAACAGCAACTCAAACAGCTAAGCAGGCGGCCATTGCCAAGTTTCTAAACTGGGTGGCCGAACAAGGCGATGTCTTTGCACAGTCTGAGGTTTGAGGCTTCTGCTGCGGCATTTTGTTGAGATTTGTTGGAAATTTATGCGCTACCTTAGAGAATTTATGAGTTGCAGTCGAGTGAATTATTTTATCATACGCATGCAGCAACACAGAACACACAACACACGCAGACGTGGACGGGGGGAGAGCATGTAAAGGCTTGCCACAACAAGCTGCAACAGCAAACGAGTCTTCTTCTCAGTTTAAGCTACTAATTTCACATGCAAAAGTCTTCACTAAGCTGGCATTTTAATCTGGCCAAGAGGAGGCCCACCGGCTTGGGCGTGCCCCGGGCATGTAAGTAATTAAGCGCTGGCACTGCCTACACACTAAATAATTGCCGCCGGTAAGTGCTGCCTGCTGGCTACGGGTGTCCAGGCGAATAGGATTTTTTCCCAGGGTCGGGATTTAAGTTGGAGGAGGCATTGATACGAGCGTGTTTGCTCCTGTTGCTAGGTGTTTTGCTGGAGCACTAAGTCGCTTGCGAGTCTTGTCCAACAACAGCTGCTTAGTTAGGCCTAATGCCTGCTCCTGGTTGTTTGCGACTTGCCATGGGTTAACAACAATCGGGTTCAAGTGCAGCAGCTCTCCCGGCCAGGTGTCCAGCTCTCAGTGGGCTAATCAATTTGCCAGCTAGCTGGCACTTGCATTTAGTTTGTTTCCCCCCCCCCCCACGTCCTTTTCGGCACTCACATTTGGGGCTGCAAGCACGCACTCAGTCGAGGGAAAATGGAAAAAGTTTTGTAATTTTACACATGCTGCGATTAAAATGTCAAAATGTCAATTGCATTGCCAAAATCAGCAACCAGCCAAAGCCAAACCAAGGAGCAAGGCATGCGCACACGATTCTCATGGTTTTCCATTTGGCATCTATTTTCGAGGCTTAAGAAATTTGAGACGCGTGTTAACAATTAATTTTTGAGGGCGATGCTTTGATGTAGATGAGATGTTCGAAGGGTTGAAGAGGGTTGTTTACTGACAATTTGACTGAGTTTTTAATGACCATCGCCTGTCTGCATAAATTAACGAAAACTGTCTGCATAGAAAATTATATAATTTAGTGCCCAACGAGGGCTGTCCTGTAATTATGGGCGCTGGGTATTTAGAAAAGAAATGCCGGTTAAGTGGAATCATTGATAAGGGATGGTACCCACTCAAGTGCAAATGAATCAATGATGTCTAGAAATCTAGGGTATTGTATTGGTGCTTAACCAAAACTAATGTTGTGGCACACTTGGAATTTAACTTTAGACTGAAAAGAAGATGATTCAAGATGATTCTCAAGTACGAGTCGTACATAATTGTACTTAAAACAAGTACGACTTGCTTGGAAAAATCACTATATTTGTTTACCTCTTCGAGAAAGCTTATTTCAAGTACGAACCTCACTTAAAAATCATTTAATTTTGCATCTAAATTTAGGGAAGTAAGGAACTTCAATAGAAGAGCTAATGCAGTGAAGGTGAATCGGTTACGCGAGGGTTTCAGTTCACTTTTGAGTCACTCAGCTCTGTGTCAGTTCTGGACTTATGCTGCCTGACATGAAAAAGCTGCTGATGAGTTGCAGCTCAGGGGCAAGGGCTATTCATATATTCAAAGATCAAATTGATATTTTATATTGTCATTTTGTTATAAAAAGACTGAGGACCGCATGCACTTAAAACGAATGGACTAATGTGTGGTCTCACGCCTCGGAGCCAACTCAAATAACTCGTTATGTTGCTTAAAATTTAGAAATGTAACTCTATATAACTCTTACGAGGATCAGCATCAAATAGATCTTTATAAAAGCCTCTCTGTTCTTGTTGGATGCTTACTTTGGGGTCAAATCAAGCTGAAATATCGATCTCGGTTATTTATAGAGCAATAACTTTAAAATTAAACATGTTTTGAGAATCGAGCTCCAAAATTAAATCAAGGTCGAGTACAGAGCAGTAATCAATATCCTTCCTGATTTAGTCCATCGAAGGGTTCAGGACAAGTTCGATTAACAAGCTGAACTCAATCATGTTTGTGTGAAATGTGATGGATGTCTTGAAATCATACTAAATCAGTGAAGATTAAACTCTCCCGAACTAAGTCCGTGAACAAAAGAAGAATATGTGGGTGCACATTCTACACTCAAGTCATTTTACTCGTTCGTGATATGTGAAACCCGGGATTGATCGACTTCTGACATCGCTTGGCATTGATTTAAGTCGCGATATATCGGACATACATTTCTGTGTATAACGGTTGGTAGAGAAGTATCAAGTATCTAGAAGTATCTAAAATTGGTAAATACAGCTTAAGATGATGTTAAAAAATCTATAAGTTTATCGAACCTCCCACAATGATATCATCGAATTAAATCACTTGTTAGCTTTAAAAAAAAAGTTGGTTCTAACAGTTGTAGATTTTTTTTTTAACAAGTTATAACATATTGTAAAAGCATGCATTAAAGCATGTCAGTAGGACTAACCCTTTTCAAATAAAGTCGAAAATTATAAAACACGACTTGAACTTAGCTCTACACATCTCAAGTTTCATATCTCGGCCAAAGTACGAACTCATTGTTCAATCAACAAACCATTTTTGGAAATTATTCAAAATCGAAAAAGGGAAGCTTATTGTTAGACGTGTTGTATGGTTTGAACGTTTTAGTCTTGCTAACGCATTTAATTCGACGGGGGCTTAAAATAGTATTTTATTATGGCTCTATAAAGCTCGCCGATGTCAGTAAAATTCATCATATAGCTCAGTCTTAAGGAAGTTAGTATGCATCACTATTTCTCTGCCACTAATGAACTGTAATTATAAAACTGTTTTCTATTCCGATTATACTTTTATGAACTAAAGTTTTTATACCCTTGCCAAGGGTATTATAATTTTGCCCAGAAGTTTGCAATGCATATAAATATTAATTTCCGACCCCATAAACTATATATATTCTTGATCAGGGTGACGAGCTGAGTCGATTGAGCTTCGTCCGTGCGTCTGTCCGTCTGTCTGATTATTCCTAAGCGAATTAGTCTCTCAGTTTTAAAGCTATCGAGCTGAAATTTTGCACAGAGTCTTATTTTTGCTGCACACTACTATTATGTCGGAACCGACCGAATCGGATGACCATATCTCATAGCTCCCATAGGAAGAATCGGTCGCAAAACTAGTTTTAGTGGGAAAAACTTTTTTCTTTTCAACGGAAACGTCTCCAAACTTTGTTATCGTAAATTTTCTATGTTTTTTTATAGTTCTACCAAGTTTTATAAAAATCGGACAACTATATGGTATAGCTGCCATACAAAGTATGGGAATGAAAAAGAGTCTTAGTTAGAAAAACTTTTTGGTTTTCAATGGTAGCATCCTGCAATTTTGTATTTGTTTGATTTACATTGTTTCACATAATTTTACAAATTTTTGGCCAAATCGGATGACTATATCAAATAGCTACCATACAACCGATCGGTCGGAAAATAGGAAAAAGAGTTTTATTTTTAAATATTTCAGAGAGCACTTGCAAATGTTTAAAAACTTCGGCACGGATGAAGTTAGCTTAGCTTACTCGTTTTTTAAATATTTTCGTATTTCAACAAATGTTCCCATTTGTTGGCGTTGTGAAACGCCATCTTAATGAAAGCTCTTCATAAGAGTTAGCTTCAAATATTTTGTATAATTCAGAGAACAAAATCCGTTCTCCACAAGGCCCTTTAATTATGGGTCAGCCCTCGAAAATATATGTGTGTGTGTGTGTGTGTGACATAATTAGGCTTATTACCCATTCATCTTTGCAGTCTTTCATTAGAAACCAATTGACAGTTTAATTAAGTTTTCGCTTTCGGTTTATTTTTGTGTTACCCATTTGCCTTTGCTCGCCCAAAAGTTGTACAAAGTTTAAACAGCAGCCCAGCCGCTAAAGCAACAAAAGCGGACTTTTGGCCTAATTGGTAGCCAATTAGGCATAAATATTTTTGACTGTGTGGCCATAAAACAATTATTTGCTTATATCCAGCTTAAGCGTTAACTACTTGGACCTTTTTAAAGAGGTTCTCGTTTTTGACTAGGTTTCCCCTAATTAAGCTAAAGTTGGTCACGTCGGAAAATAATTAGAAATTTATTTTTTTTTTTAATGTACTTATTTTCGCAATCTAAAGCCCCAAATGCTTTGTGCCCAACTAAATAAAAATCAGGGATGCAAACCGGTTCTGAGCTGAACCGGTTTTGAACCGAACCGAACCGCTTATTCCCGCTGGTGAACCGAACCGCAAACCGAACCGGCTTCCTTTTAAAATTTCTGAACCGAACCGAAAACCACATATAAAAAGGGTTCGGTTCGGTTCAGTTATCTGACGAGTTTTAACGGGAATTGATTTCCTATAGCCAATGATTTTGATTAATTAGGAAATTTGAATCGGTTCCCGAAGATAATATTCAAACATTTCGTTCGACCCTCTACATAATTAGCGTTGTCGGATCGATATAACTTTTAAGGATGACCTGAAGAGAATTTTACAAGTCATCTGTAATTTCCCGCCGATCTCTTAATTTACCAATCATCAATCTAAATTTGTCTTTTCAATAGACAATATTTTAAATTTTCTGTGGTACTTCTTAACCTTAATTCAATCTTAATCTGCCAATAAATAAGGGCATTCCTCTTGGAACTGATAGACGAGTCCTGGGAATCCGACATAATAATCTTTGCAGATTGCTCTAAGGATTTTAAAGATATTCGAATGGATTATAGGAATCAAATTTCAAAAATACTCGAATAGCCACTTCACCGAAATCATATTTTATAATGTGCCTTTGTGAACTACTGAACTGAACTGAAACCGCGGTTCATTTAACTCCAAAAACCATGTTGTGAACCGAACCGGCGGTTTAGAAACTGTGCGAACCACTGAACCGAACCAGTACTTATTTTCGTGTGGTTTGCATCCCTGATAAAAATGTTTCATATTTTAAACCAAATGCAGCACATAATTGAATTAACTGATGCTGGATTATATAGAATTAGAATATAAATTAGACAGTTTATAAAGGAATCCTACAAATTGTGGAAATGTTTCAAAAATTTTTCATCAAAATCATACATTTTGAATAGAATGCCAACGATTCGCTTAATAAGAGGTGTCTGCAAATTTAGTTTTTGTAATCCCCAACGAAGCATCGCGGCTTTCCGGCTGATTTTAATACTCTGTACCGTAAGTACACAGTATTATAAGTTTGTGCAAAAGTATGTAACATCAAGAAGGAAGCATCTCCGACCCTATAAAGTATATATATTCTTGATCAGCATCAACAGACGAGTCGATATAGGCATGTCGGCCTGTCCGTCCGTCTGTCTGTCCGTATGAACGCACAGATCTCAGAGATGGTAAGAGCTAGAGGTTTGACATGTACAGGACATATGCTTTTTATGTCTGCAGGTAGATCATGTTTATTTTAAATTTTAGACACGCCCCCTTCCGCCCCCGTAATTTAGGAAAAACGACATATCTCTCACAGTTTAAAAGTTAGATTGCTCGTTCCTTGTAGACATCTTTAGTAATCAAAATACCTTATCGATCCGACAAAAGAATGATGAAGATCGGATGAACGGTTTACGAGCTATGATCAAAATATGTTCGCTGCTGTAGTGCAGTAGCAGTGCTGCTTTCAGCTGCAACTGCAGCATCAAAATTTATGCTGAGCGTATAATTTCGTTGGTACAGAGTATGTTATAGTCGGGCTTGACCGACTTTCTTTCATGTTTCTAACTATTTTTAAGCACATTTCCACTGAAAACCAACAAGTTTTTCTCAATAACACACTTTTCTGACTACTTTTGTATGACAGCTATACTATATAGATGTCTGATTTCTGCCAAACTTAGTGGAATCATGTCAAAGCATAGCAAACTAATTCAAGTTCAAATTCAAAGTTTAAAGGCGTTTTTTTGGAAAACAAACAAGATTTTCTCTCTAAAACTAGTTTCTCGACCGATGATTCCTATGGCAGCTATAACCTATAGTCATCCGATTTTGACAAAACTTTGAAGAATTGTGTGAAAGCTTATAAAAATCAAAAATATGTCAATTTTAAAGAGTTTTACATTGAAAACAACAAACTTTTTCTGATAAAATAATTTTTGTAACCCTTCTTTTCCATGGCAGCTATACTTTATAGATGTCCGATGTCCGGCAGAAACATGGAGAAGCATACAAAACTAGTAAAAACGGAGTTTGGTGTCGTTTGCATTAAAAACAAAAAAGTTTTTTTCACTAGAACCAGTCGAACGATCGTTCATATGGCTGCTATATGTTATAGTCATCCGGCCGGTTCCGACAAATGTATGCAGCGTATTTGTACCAGAAGACTTCGTGCAAAATTTGATCGCTTTACGTTTGAAACTGACGAAGTAGAAAGCATAGAAACCGACGGACAGCCGAAAGGACATTGCTATATCGACTCAGCGCCCCCTCAGTTCAGGCAGAGGCAGCAACATTTTTATGAATCTTAGAACTTTGCTAGGCATTTCTTATTAGGTAAACGCATAACTGGAGTATTTGGCATCAATTACTATAAAAAGCTAAAAAAAAGGCTGCAAAATACGCGGCAAAACGTAAGAGCTGAAATCACATTTTGGCTGACAAACCACAAATTTGTCTGAGAAGGAGGGACTCTCGCCCCGAGCGTTACAGCCTAACACCATCACGCATTTGCATTAACTGATGCCCCCGACTAATTCCCGGTTCTTTTGATTGGTATTCCAATTCTTTGGCCCTTTAAATTACCAGTCAAACAAGGCCACACAAGCCACATTGTTAATGCTAACTACAAAAAGCCATTGGCGTTTTTGGGTTCAGGCGGACGAGAACCTCGTACTTTACTTTATGCTGTCAAATTAATGAAATGTTGATGTACGAACATCCGCCAGCCAGCCAGCCAGCCTGTCCTAGCTTTATGCGGCTGTGTGGCAGTGTGTGGTGTGTGTTCGCTGAAGTTGCCAAAGTTTGCCGCGGGACATGCTGCACGTGTGCTTATGCTACCTGTGACAAGGCTGAACATCAATCTGTGGCATGTTGCCTCCGTTGCTGCTGCTGTTGTTGTTGTTGTAACAAATTCTAGTGAGTATGTGGCTCATTAAAAGTGCCTCATTAAGCGTGGTCAAAACTTGTGCTGCCTTGTTACCTGGTTAGACATAAGCCTGACAAGCTTTTAACGATAGCTTCAGTTTCAGTTTTCCATCCACCCGGCAGCCAGTTACATGTAACGACTGGAAATTAATAAATTGTCAATCAGATTGGGGGTATGTTTGTGTGTGCACAGGACATATCGAATCTCCAAAAGTAGCAATCACATCAAATATGATGTTTGAAATTAAACAAAAACAGGGACGAAATCACACAGACAGAAACGCAATGCAAATGCCGGGACTAATTGAAACCGACCATGTTGATCATGCCGACTGCAGATAACAGCAAGCGTCCTGGTTTATCCAACCATTTGATGCAATGTTTTGGGCCTTTTATGAGTCCGGGTGCGGCGCTATGTGTTTGTGTTTGCGGTAGACACACAGCTTAAAACCCTGATGAACATTACATTCCAGGACGAAGGATTTCGAATTTCACCGTTGGCCAGCTGCGTCTGTGGCCATCGAACACAAACAAAGCGCTTTGAGGCCTTTTACTCATTTCGAGAATTCGGCCATTTGGTGAGGTAGCAATTACTGTTTGTTTATGCATTTGTTGTTGTTGTTGTTGCTGTTGTTGTTGTTGTTGTTGTTTTTGTTTGCCGGGCAAAGCAGTAAAATTGAAATTTGAAATTCATAATTCAATTGAAGTTGTGCTTGGGAGCACAAAACCGAACAAATTACCCCAGTGAGTGTGCAGGCGTGAGAGCCGCAGGCTCCACCCTCTCTGGGTGTGTGTGTGTGTGTGTGTTAATTGAAAGCACAGCCAGCCGAAAAGTATGCAATACATTTATTGGCAACTGCCATTTTCTTCCCTTTGATCCTTTCCGGCCAGCAAAAATGCTAGAATTCCTCTTCTGTTTCTGTCATCGTCCATTTGCTGACATTTTGTTTAAAATGCATAAATCATCCATCGAACGAAGATATGCACCAACACATAGACAAACACAATGGAAAACAGCACATGAGAATCAAACGAAGGATATTATTATTTTGTGCACACTGCAAAAAGCAACAGCAGCAAAAAAAAAAACTCAACGTGCAAATCAAAGGAAAAATCAGTGCTGCAATGAGCAGCATCCTCTGGATGCTGCCCCCCACTCCTGGGGTGCAAGGCGCAATAAATCTGCTGGGGCAGTCATAAATATTGATTCCCAAACTGCCCCCCAAGTGTGTGTTTGAGTGTCACCCACTCAGCAGTCCCAGTGCTTAGATTTGTCGCTTATATTAGCTGCAGAAATGAAAATCGTTTTTCAATCGCATTCTTGCCTTTTACCTTTTGCTCGGCTCTTTGTATAGTTGTACTCCTATTTGGGCATGATGTGTTGTTGTTGCAGTTACATACACGTGCCACACACAAGCGCAATTTGCAGTTGCTGTTGCATTTGCTGTTATTATTTTTGGTGACAATAGTTGCTTTGTTATAGACAAAGGCAGTGTTGGCCAGAGTTGGGGTATGCCAGGCTAAGTCATGGCATTTGAAAGCAAATTATTTGAGAGGTAGCTGCAGCATTTGATCGAAAAAACCATATGTAGACTCTCATGTTGCTTGAGCAATGTTTGTCATAGTTTTTCGGGGTTTTAGTGTGTAGAAGCAATTCCTGAGTGTTTGAGTCTCAACAGCCAAGTATTGTTACAGTAGCAAACATTCAAACACGGTATTGAATGTAAATGTGAATATTATGGGTAGTCAACTGCAAACATTATCTCTCAAGTGAAAAGCAGAGTAGAGAGCAACAGTTTGAGGGATAATTTGATGATAGTTTGGAGATTCACTCAAGCAAAATAACATTGGGTGTAGCATTTTATCTTAAGTATTAAGGGAAATTATAGAAATAAATTATGATTAAAACGAAAAAGCTAAGCTTACTTCGTTTGTGTCGCTTAAATATATTCACAAATAATTTTTTTCCCACAACGTCCAATTTTCTGATGGGTCCGATGTGTTTTCGTATGGGAGCTATATGATATAGTCATCCGATTTGGACAAAAATTTGTAGAATTTGATGAAAGCATGTTAATTAAGCACATACCAAATTGCAGGATGCTACCATTAAAAACAAAAAAGTTTTTCCAACTAAGACTGTTTTTTAGAATATCTTTTGTATGGCAGCTATACCATATACATGTCCGATTCTCATTAAAATTCTCAAGATTATACAAAAGTATAAAAAACTTATGAATACGAAGTTTGGGGACGTTTCCATTGAAAAGAAAAAAGTTTTTCATACTAAAACTAGTTTTCCGACCTATTGTTGTTTCTATGGGAGCTATGAGATATAGTCAGCCGATGCGGTCGGTTCCAATATATTAGTATTGTACAGCAAAAAGAATAGCCCGTGCTAAATTTTAGCTCGATAGCTTCAAAACTGAGAGACTAGTTCGGGTAGAAACAGACAGACAGAAGGACAAAGCTCAATCGATTCAGCTCGTTGCCCTAAGCAAGAATATACATTGTTTATGTGGTCGAAAATGAATTTTTCTTTGCATAACAAACTTCTGGGCAAAATTATAACACCCTTTGCAAGGTTTAGTAAGTTATTATAGTTCAGCGATCATTTGGTAAAATGGCTCGCCCTGTGGGTAACACCAGAAGTATTTTTGGCCACACTTCCAAACAAGCGGAACCACTGTGCAGTGTATTGTTCATATTGCTTTCAAAGAAAAAAAACACAAACCAAAACACACTTGCAGTGTCACTCGAAATCTCTATATCCGCGTTTTAAGTCGACGCTCTACCGTCTGCACCACGAGGATTAGGTAATCTAAGAGCTTTACAATTCACTGGGTTCTTGACGGAGATTCAAAGTTACATCTTACGTATACAGATCATTGTGTGTGGTTAGTGTTTATACCAAGAGGACCTGAGTTCGAATACCAGCAAGATAAAGATAAAAATACAGAATTTTTCCGTCGCAATTGTTTTGGTACACATATGAAACATACTCGTTCTCGAGAACCACTGAACGCGTCTAGTCCAAATTGACTGCTATTTGACAAGTGACACTTATGCTATATTACTGCATCACTAAAAATCACCCGAATCTTTGTGTATTGTACAGTGAAGTTATTCGAGGATACTGATGGAATTTACAGACCGCGCATCATCAACGCGCGCCTCGCTCAACGTGTCTTGGGTCTCAGTGCATACAAAAGACACCGGCCACTTGCTCACAACAGCATTAAAACAAAAACGTCAGACAAAATCGTAAGCATAACGTCACCAGTGCGCCAACAATGCACCCAGACGACGAGATTTTCGCCACAGAGGAACGATAGATCGTATGCTGTTTTATAGAAACAAGCGTCCGAACTCATTCCGAGAGTTTAGAAAAGTCACCATTCGGCTTATGTGATTGTTTGGTGGAGGT
Source organism: Lordiphosa andalusiaca (assembly GCA_035044965.1). Classification (NCBI taxonomy): domain Eukaryota; kingdom Metazoa; phylum Arthropoda; class Insecta; order Diptera; family Drosophilidae; genus Lordiphosa; species Lordiphosa andalusiaca. Next base: position 61,682 of record JAWNNM010000342.1, read on the forward strand.
CACCAAGTTCCATTTTCAGTAAAAAAAAGTGACAAAACTTCGCTGTAAGTGTATCAATCCGACATTATGGAAGAGGTTGTGAAGCCTCTAAGCACGACACTATTTGCAAACAAGCCGTGAACCTTTTAACAAGACTCCGCTCCAGCTCACAAGAAGAACTCAAACATGGATACAAAAGGCTATCTCTTGCTCTACTCTACATTTAAGATGTCGACAATATTCCAATGCATGAGGCCAGAGAAATGGCTAAAGCGACTTCAGCGTTGCTGAAGGGCACGAGAAGGTAATTTCGAATAAGGTGTTAAGCGATTTGTAGCCAAATGGAAAATTGGAAACTTCTTTTTGCGCTTTTGATTCTAATTGCTACTTGAAGATTAAGAGTAAGCAAAAAGTTGGTTTTGCTTGCCCTAGTTTCGATTTGCATTTCAAGAGTTTCAATCATTCTAATCAAATGTAGTTTCCTCCTCTGTTCCACATTGGAATCATTCTGAAAATGCCAACCAATCTAATCACGAGCTTTGCTTGGAATTGTCAAAAAGATGCATGTGTAAATGTATGGCTACTAACTTCAAAGCTGTCGCCTATAGCTTGTGAAGCTGAACGGTTGTGTAGATACTTAAAAAAAAAACTTTTTCATTAGAAGTTTCGAGAGATGTTAAATATGCAAGTTTCGCATCTACAAAAGCAGAGTATGCCGCGTTGAGCACAATCTTTCGTTGCACCCTTATTATGGCAATCTGTTCTCTCATTCGATGCTGTCGTCATTGACCACCATGGTACCGGATGGCTTCATCTCTCGGCATTCATCTCCAGGCTGGTGTCGTTGTATTTGCAGTTTGGCAGCAAGTTTTAAATTTATGATCCGTCACTGACTTTAGAATTATAGCCAATGGATTCAGCTCATGCCAACTGTCAGGTGGCACACATACACACACACACACATATGTCTGGCCGGGGCGAAATTGAAATTAAAGTCATAACTCAATGCGTTGGATGGACGAACTGAAGTCTTTGGCTTAAAGCTGCCACATGGCCACTTGTCCTGTTTCTGGTTTCTTATTTTTTTTTTTTTAACTTTACCAGCTGCTGGTCGTTGGCGTTCAGCATCTCTGCTGTTTAATGGACTTTTATGGCCAGTTGGCCATCGTCAGGGCTAATCTAGCTCACCGGCCCAGCGGCAGGCATACAAACATACGTACATACATATCTGATGCGTAAGCTGGCACAGCTGGACGGGGTCTTTGTCTTTTATTGGCTTCCTCTGAAATTGAACTTGTGCTCGAATCTATGCGTGTGCGTGTGTTCTGCTGGGTGTGTGCGTTTGGTAGTTATAAAAGTGCCATCATTCTCATCTTTGGGCATTGACAGACAGTTATACATTCCCCTGGGAACGGATGCGTCGATTCCACATACTTACGAGCATTTAGGTTTACTTATCTGACGTCTTTTTAGTGTGTCTGCTGCCTTTTTCAAGATTGGCTTTATTTCATTTTATATTATATAATTTGATTATCTAGACGAAAAGTGTAGCTTGGAAATGTTTGGGAATGTTGGCGATCCCCGAATCTCGATTAAACCAACTCGAGATGTTTTATTTCTTAGCTTGCATTTAGTCCTTAAGTGGAGGCATACACTCCAGCGTGGTTTGAACTTGCGCCCTAAACGTTTTAAAGCAACGGTTTCAGCATCTCTAACATTGGGCTGAGAGGTTTACTCAGATTCGCTGCGGTGTGTAGCATATGGCTGATGGCCCAGCTGGTTAAGCTGCCATGCAAGTAGCAGAGTGTCGCAAAGTCAAAAATTTTCACATAATCTGAATAATTAATCCCACTTTCACTCTGTCTAAGTCCTTACTGATGCAGCATCACATAAAAAGTCTTATTTAGTTGGCAACCAAAAGGCCATTTTTGGAAGAAAATTGGCAGAGACTGATCTTCAGCGGTGAAAAAGTATAACTTTTTATCTGTAGAAATAAGTTCAGAAGGATTTTCTTTCCTTTTATTGAAAACAAATTTGTTACAAATACATTTCTCCAAGTATATGCACTACTTTTTCCCATCTTTTTGGCAATTTTGGGAGACTATCGAGAAAAAACTAAGCCTTTTTTCGATTCGATTCCATATAATAGTTCTTCAAAAGATCGAAAGTCATCGATGAAAACCATTAATAGTCCAATGTCTACGTTGAATAGGTTAGGATAACCCATTTAAGCGTTTTCAGCTATATTTTGATCATGTGGCCGAGAGTTGTCATGTTGAAAAAATAACCTTGAAGTGACTTTGTTACCAGTCTGCATGTTTTTACTTTACTGCTCAACTCAAACGCATCAATTGTGTTCGGTAGAGTTGGTCATGGATATTCGTCTTTGGCGTCGGATTATTTTTTGCTCGTGAACCCATTTTTCATACGATACGATGCGAAAATGCACTTCTTTTTTTGACATTGAAACGAAAAGCATCGTTCGGCGTCTCTCGGTTTCAATTCATCCGGCACACAATGTCATATCTTTTGAATCATTCCCATGGCTTTTAAGCCAACAGATATGGCTAACTGAGTCATTCCCATTGCTTTGGCCAGTTCTTTTTCCGTTTGGCATGACATTTCATCCAATGTGGCACTAACTACAGCTCTTTATCATCGAATTTAAAATGAAATACAAAGTGTGGACGCGTTTCCATTGAAATCAATTAAGAAATTGGTGAAGACCAACTGTTATATACTGTGTACCAACAAAAGTGTATGCTCATTATGAATTTTGATGTTATAGCTGAGATCAGCGCTGCTACTACAAACATTTATTTGCTCTTAGGTCGATCTTTATCAATCATTTATTTTCAATTGAAAATCTAAATTTTGGGTAGCTTAGCAAACATTTAGAAATGGAAAATATGGAGCTAGAAAGTCATTTTACAAAAATAACACACCCTATTAAATTATTCGGTTTCCAGGAACCAATTCTTAGTTCAGTAAATCCGAGCGTCTACTGAACCGATCTTAACGAAATGTGGAAATTATGTTTATGTTGAATTGGAAGATTTATAGCCTATGTTTTAAGTATGTGAACAGGTTGGAAAGCGTTCAAAAAAGGTTCAAAAATGGCTGAGAGTTCACATTTCGGCAGTTATTGAAGATACGTACTCAAAATTAGGTATGGTATTGATTAATAAACTGGTTCAGAACCGGTTCTGAATTGGTTCAAAAGTGACTTGGAGTCATATTTCAGAGTAACAAAATCAATGAACGTATTTGGGTTTGATTTTAGTCAAAGTGGCTGCTGGCTGGTTCAAGTTAGAGTTGATTATAATTCTATACTCAACAAGAAACGACAAATATTTTATACATATGGAAAGTAGAGGTTGCTCAGGCAATACTGTTTCAATTGATTTCCCAATTAATCACATCAGTGATCTTTCAAAGTTGTATGTAAACTTGTAAATTAGTCTACATATTGGAAACGTGAGGTGGATTTGTTGTATTTTAGCTAAAATTATGATGTGACTGGTTTTTCTGTGACCTTTCTACTGAGTAAACCTGAATTTGAATGCATTTATGCAAACTAACTTTTTGGTCATCGTTAATAGCAGCGGGGAGATCAGCTCTCACACTAAAAACGGCAAGACCATGGGGACCACACACACACAAAGTTTTTGCGAGTATTCTCCTTTGGGATTGCCAAACGGTTATGCCTCCGCTGGCATGGAGAGACTTCTTAGACACGTTTAGTTGGTAGGCATTGATCGCTAATGATGGAGGGTGGTTCCTCTTGAAACAACTGTACGATCTACCAGCCTCCTCTGTGGTGTTGTGTCTCTGCTTAAAGTGAAGAAGACATATTCCGGGCTTCGAATGGACCACCGGAAATGTTGTTGTGATCCACACCTTTCGTTTTACATATCTCAGAGTCTATTTAGACTATGACCCGATGTTCTTCAGCTATTTAGATGCTTTGTGTAAAATAAACAAGAAATTTACTCTGCTATGTGCCAAATAGGGCTATGTAGAAGATGTGAAATCGGTGCCATGAACTGAAATGTCAATATCGATTTGCAGTCAGTTATCACATACTTATAAACGCTTTCTTCTTTTAGAATACAAACCAACTTCACAGCTTTCAATGAAAACTCAATGCTTTTGCTTAAAAATGACGTATATACCCGCACCTCTAACACTGCAATGGGTATCCCAAAAACCAATTTACGAATTTTGGTAAAATTAACGAACAGTTGACCGAAACCCAATATGCCTTTTCTACAATTTTATTTTATTAAAACTCTACCTTTGAGCTCGGCATATGAAAATCAAAAGTCTCATTGGATCCCTGTGTTCACGTGTGTGTGTGTGTGTGCATGGGTGTGTGTGTGTGTGTCTGCGTGCGTGCCGCATTGTTTTATATATTGGCTCGAAATCAAATTATCTGCTATTTGTCAATAAATAACTCTTTACAAAGGCAAACTTTATTAAAATTCACCACAAAACATGGCAGTTTCCGATTTCAATAGCGTCATAAATTTGGCACTGGACACCCGCATAGAGGCAACCTGGACCGTTGGCATTCGATGACACGGCACCGCAGCCAGGCATATTGAAATTTAAGGCCCCGTTGGCAACTTGTCACAATTTAGGGCCCTAAATTGTACGTCGGTTCACTTTTAGGTGCACAAAATATGAGCCGGCATGGAACCAATCCGGAGCATCCACATGTGCATCTTGGGAGTCCCTCGATGCCGGAGTGAATTATTATAATGGACGCAAAATTAAATTATAAATTGGATTGGCCAAGGCGCTGGCACAGATCAGATGATGACAGCGGCTCGACCATAAACATTAATAACCCGTATGGCAGGCAGCGCGCGAGACAAGCGTGTGAAGCGCATAAACAAGCCGTTTCGCCGGGCTGGCCGGAGTTGGATCCTAGCTGCTGGCAAAAGCCACTTTTACAATTTATGGCAGTGGAAAAAAGCAAAGCAAAGTTTGTTACCGACTCCGACACCAGCGCCTGGCGGCGGGCGGCTCGTGGATGGCGGCTGGCGGCTTTCGCCGATGATGCATTGATGCGGATTTAAAGTTTAAAAGGTTTCGCGGCTCGCCCCAGGCCCAACAGCCAGCAGCAGGTCTGACAGGCGTTTGGCGTTTTGGCGCATAATAAATTCGAGCCGTAGACACACGGTTTAATTTATCATCAAATGCTTGCAATCAGGTCGCGCATAGTGAAAGGCGTGGAATTTATTGGTCTGAGTTATGGATGAGACTGAGGTGATGGCTGCGCGTCTGTGCAGGTAATATGCTTCATTTGGAATTGGTTTGCCGCTGCCTCAGATTGATTGGGCCGAGCTGGGGGGAATGCGCTCGGTTTTAAAATTCAATTATTCGTTTTTGTGTTTGCGGCAATATTTGCTTTTAATTGGTTATTTATTGGCATTTATGGCCGTAGCGAAGCTGCAAATGCAGTTCGTAAGAAATGTAATTGAATTGCATATGAAATGAAATGCCGACGCAATCAACAAGGGAAACGGTGAATGCAATCCGGCGTGGCCATCAACAGAACCCCAAAGATCCGGATTGGTTGGGGAATTGTTTTTGAAAACTCCAACTCATTTCGATGCCATCAAAAGCCTTTTAGATTTAACCAGGCAAAAAATAAGGAAAAACACTCATAATTCTGAACATGCGATAAGCACATGAACACATGAGGACGACAAGAAAGTCTCTGGCTAAGCATGACGCTGCTTCTTCTTTTGATACTAATAAATAGCTACGCTTCACTTAGCAAACTCGACAGATTCAGACCGTCGTTCAAATCAGGCAGAAAAACGCTGCCGTGTCTAACTAACTCTAATTTTACACTGAGAGAACAGGGCACAAGCTAAGCTATAAGTCGATTGCACATGTCCTATCAAAAGTCAGAAAAATACTTCAGCTTGAGTTACCTAAGTACCCTGAGTTGGCGTCCAAAAACCTAAGATGAGAACTTGATTAGGGTACGATTGAGATTTGTCTGGTTTGTCTAATAAAAACATAGCTTATCTTCAATCATTTAGTCATTAAGATAAGCCGTATCAAATCAATTATCAAATAATATATTGAATTGTAATCTAAAGTCGAAGGATTTTCTGTTATTCGCCCACTTTTTCGATTACATAGAACTCTGTTTTGATTTTGGGGGGCCCAGGAAAACGGCCAAGTTTATGTAAAAGTATGCAGGATTGTAGTTGATTCTTTAAGGCTGCCAGCCTTCAAAGTGTTAAAGAGAACATCGATATTGTAATGTTGTAGTAGAAGAGGTGCTACTGGTTCATCATAAGACAGGCAAAGCACATGAGACATTCTCAATATAAATTACAGATAAGCTAAATAGCTATAGGTGTGGAAATTGGGTCTGTAGTGCTCAGCTTCCTTCTGAATCTGAATTGGTGACCAGAAACTACTTCCCGCTTAACCAGTTCCGACTCCAAGCGCACTCAAAAAACATAAAAAAAGGAAAGTTAACTTCGGCTCGGCAGAAGTTTGCAAACCCTTGCAGTAATTAGAAGGAAATTTCCATGGAAAACAAGCATGTTTTTCTCACTAAGACTACTTTTCTGACTCTACTTTTGTATGACATCTATACCATATAGATGTCCGATTTCAAACAAACTTAGTGGAATCATGTCAAAGCATAAAAAACGGAGATATACAAAGTTTTAAGGCGTTTTCTTTGAAAACAAAAAAGTTTTTCTCACTGAAACTAGTTTTTCGACCGTCCATTCATTTGGCAGCTGTAACCTATGGTCATCCGAATTTGATAAAACTTTCGAGAATTGTTTGAAAGGTTAGGTTTACACTGAAACATAAAAGTTTTTTCCACCAAGACTATTTTTCTAGCCTAACTTTTCTATGGCAGCTATACTATATAGATGTCCGATTTCGACCAAACTGTGCATTATTATGCAGAAGCATAGAAAACTAGTAAAAACGGAGTTTGGAGACGTTTGCATTAAAAACATAAAGTTTTTCTCCCAAGAACTAGTTTTTCGAACGATCGTTCCTATGGCAGCTACATGTTATAGTCATCCGATCCGGCCGGTTCCGACAAATGTATGCAGCGTATTTGTACCAGAGGAGTTCGTGCAAAGTTTGGTCGCGAAAGCTTTAACACTGACGGAGGAAGTAGCATAGAAACAGACGGACATGGCTAAGTCAACTCGGCTCCTTGTGCTGATCAAGAATATATATATATATACTTTATGTGGTCGGAAATGCTTCCTTCTATGCGTATACAAACATCTAGACAATTTCAATATACCCTCTGCAAGGGTATTAAATCGTACAGCAACTGTACACAAACTTCCTAGCCTAGCCGAAGTTAACTTCCCTCTAGTTTTTGTTTTAGCTTGAAGTTTCTAACTTTCCAGAATGTGGTATTGCTCATTGCACATTTCGTGATGCCTTACAAACTTTCACGGCAATGACCATCTTTATTACACTGTTGCGCACACCATTAGATCCAGTTGCCGTATCGCCTCGTAATCTGCGTGGGGCACTTAAGACCTCAGCTTGGTCAGAGGTTTCATGCAGTGAGACAGTTCTCCGCTGATGGAATATTGTGTCCGGCTGCTTTATTTAACGAGACTCCTCAGTTTCTTGCTCGATTGCACGACTTATCTAAGGTTCACAGCCACTCGCTGTGACTCCATGTTTAAAATCACATTTCAAATGAAACTAAAACTCTTTTTTTAAAACATAATATGATAAAGTTATGCTTTAAAATCTTCCGAAAGTTTTATCCATTTGTGAACCCTTCAATGGAAAGGTAACCGACATTGAAGTTTATGGAAATTGTCATTTCATATTTAAGAGATAAAAATCAAGAGTCAACTTCAAGGAACATCCACAGTGTTTAGTTCAAGTGTATACACTCAAGGCAGCCAGTAAGCGTATGTTTCGCTGTGTGTTTCTGTGTTAGTGCTCCGCATTTCATTACGTTCGGTCGAGGCACGTAACAAGTTTAAATTGCGCTCGTTGACTGTTGACTGCCGTGCGGAAGATGCCGATATCGATGTCGATGCTGGCTGGCTGCCTGGCTGGGTGGCAGGCTAGTCGGCCGAGTCATTCCGGGGCTGTCCCAATTGAAGCAGAAAAGTGTATTTATATGTAACGGAAATGATGCTGCACTTATGTGCCGCTTTTTAGCGCCGTTGAGGGCCTGGGCAAACAGGAAAACGAGCTGCCGGCCCAGCCATAAGCATTTGATATGCTCTGATTTGCGTTGCTAATAGATGATAACGTTCGTCTAGCAGTTGCCTTGTATGGCCGATAAGCGTTGTATTATGGCTAATTGTGAGTGGAAAATGTATAAATGTGTGTGTGTGTGTGGCAATTCGCGCGCATTCACATTACATTTTATGAACTTGAAAGTTGAATTGATGTGTGTGTTGTGATTTCTGCTATTATTATCATGGCTTTCTTTTTTTTTTCATCTAATTTTATGGCAGTTGTTTGACTTTACCTGTCGCAGCATTCGCACTTTCTGCCCTCCCTTTTTGATAGCCTACTTATCGGGGCAATGAAACGATGGCAGACTTATCGCTTTGCCGGCTCTGTTGATTTTTATGGCTGGCGTAAATTAAATTATTATCTGTGGGACTTTTAGCAGGCAGTATAAATAAATTCGCCGTCTTGGGCGAAGGTGTGTGTTATTTTTATGGCTTGCTATGGCAACTGCTCTCCCGCTTTCCTATTTGCTCAACATTTGCATTTATTGTAATGGCCAAAAGTTTGCCCATATCAGAGTCAGGCACGCTGTCAAGCATTAAAGGCTCCACACCTACACAAACACTCCGGCTGTCACACATGAACGGGCATGCATGCTAATGCTGCCGCTGCCGCTGCCGCTGCCACTGCCACCGCTGCGTATACGTTATATTTTCAGCTGCTGTAAATGTTGTAATGTAAGCGCGATGCTCGAGTCAAATATTTGAGCAGCGCCAAAAACGGGCACACAAATGTGTAACCAACACGCTATTTGCTCAAGGCAAACAGCCAGGCACAGACCCAGATACACACACACACACACACGCACACACACACACACACACACCGTGCAGCGCCAGCTGCGACGCAGTGCAAATAAAAATCTTGGCAAAAAGGTGAAACGTGTATTAAATAATTCCTTTGTCGAGCACATTTTAATCGTGCCGCGGCAACAACAGCAGCAAAACAAAGCAGCCATTGGTCAGACCCACCCCAATTGTCCAGGCACAGTCGGAGGCAAACAAAGCCCGCAACCGCTGGACATTGTCAGCGGCTGTCTAGAGAGAAAAAGAGCAGAAACAAAAGGAAAACTGCAAGGTTCGCGAAAATTCTGAACTGCGACAGAAATATTTTGCTGTGTCCACGTACACACACGGCGCACAACACACAGCACACAACACACAACACACAGCACACGACCACGAGTTTTGGTCTATGGCGGCGCATGCCAACTAAGTGGACTCCGGGTAAGCCTAGCCAATGGATGACAGCGGTGCAACGGTTTGACAGGCGTGTGAAGACAAATTTCTGCATGTGTTGGCGCGAGGCAACGAAAAATGAAAATATTGCACAGACACAAAAACGTTGAAATTGTGCAAACAAATAAAACGAAAAGTTGACTCGCTCTTCCTGGGATCTGGGAGCTGGGCGCTGGGACATGCAGTGTGTGTCCCTTTGCGGTTTTGCCAGCATCAGCAATGACAAAGCCATGCCATCTTTTTATTTATTTATTGTTTTTGTCTGTGTTGCAGCATTGTTGTTATTAGTGGCAAGTTGGTTGCTGTTGCTGCTGCTGCTGCCGCTACGGTTATAAAGTACAGCACACACACACACACACACACACCCAGATGTGTGTCAGCTGGCATCACTCAGCATTATATTTCTATATTCACATGTATCTGTGTGAGATTGTTAAAACATTTTTGCTGCTTTTTTGTTTTTAGTTTTCAGTTTAGTTTGTTTTCTTTGCAAAGAATTGAAAAATTGCATTTGTGAAGCTTATGATTCAGAAGGTGAGGGAATTTGTCACCTGCAATTCACTAGGGTCGTGGGTTTACATTGAATATTTGAATTTGGTTTTCTAATTTTCTAATGGCTGCAAAGCCATGAGTTCAGGTGACAAAACTGTTATGAAATATCGATCGAGTCAGGGAATAGACTTGGAAAAGTGCAGAGGAAAAGGCAAAGTACAATGGAAATCGTTAATCTAACATAAGCTTGGCTTACCTTCTGCATCTCTACTCATAGAATTTGCATCTCGGTGGGAAAGTTGGCACAATTTGCAAGCACTTAGTTTATTGAAGTCCACAAATGATATGAGTACGTTTCTGATGCGGAACAGTGATCACATGACCATGTCATTTGGAAGAAGAAGCAGGCAATTTGCATCACACGGTGGTTTGCTGTTTTGTTCCCGGCTCAGACGCCACCATTCATAATTGGACATCTGGGACAATCTTTTATAGGTCTTTTGAAGCACCGCGTTCGTATTTATTCAGTGTTTATTTGTCCAAAAGATACATTTTTTTAAGGATTGTAAAATTATGCGGAATTCAAAACGAAAAACATTTTTTACGGCAAGGAGTTGTTGCTAAAATATGCATATGCTGGCGAAACTTATGCTTAGAGATGTCTCATGACGATCTTGCATTATCAGTTCACGCACAGCATCGATGTTTTCTGGCACAACTACCCATTGTGGAAGAACTTCACGGAACTCTTTGCTAAACGAAGTACGACCTTGATTGAGTTCACTATACTAGAGACTTACTATTGCTTAACAATGGTGACTTCATTCAATGGTGATTCATTTTTGTAGCGAATTTCCAATGAAAACTTTCTATTATTATTAGTATATTACTACTATTAGTCTATTACTACGTTTATGCTCGCTAAATATCATGGTTTTTTACGCTTTAAAGTATGCCAGCTTTATTTCCGTTAACAATTATCTATTTGAATGAGATAATTGTTTGGCAGTGTCATACCTCTGCCAGACTTGCACTGAGATTGGCTGACTAGTGTTAGGTGTAATAAACAAATTAAGTTTAAGGAAAACATTGTAAAATAATATATATTATATATAAATACAACATACTTTGAGACTCATAAACGTAGTATATGCTAGAAAATGTTATACTTTATTTTGAACCTACCAGATTTGTGTTATTAACAGCTATATACACAGTATTACCCCACGCAACTATTGCAATTTAAAGGAAAAAACAAAAAGAAAGTTATCTTTGGCTCGGCCGACCCTTGCAGCACGCTTTTCTAACTAATATGCAGTACATTTCCACCGAAAACAAACAAGACTACTTTTCTGACTCTACTTTTGTATGACAGCTATATTATATAGATGTTCGATTTTGACCAAACTAAGTGTAATTATGGAAAAGCATATCAAACAAAGAAATACAATGTTTGGAGGCTTTTTCTTTGAAGACAAAAAAGTTTTTCTCACTTAAACTAGTTTCTCGACCGATCATTCATATGGCAGCTATAGCCTCTAGTCATCCGATTTTTACAAAACTTTAAAGAATTGTGTGAAAACTTATTAAATAAATATGTGCCAATTTTAAGCAGGTTTTAAATGATAACAAAATTCTTTTTCTTACTGAGACTAGTTTTCTAACCTTACTTTTCTATGGCAGCTATACTATATATAAGCCCGATTTTGACCAAACTTTGCACAATCATGGATAAGCATTGAAAACTAGTAAATAGGGAGTTTGGAGACGTTTACATAGAAAACAAGAAAGTTTTGCTCACTAGAATTAGTTTTCGACCAATCGTTTCTGTGTCGGCTATATGTTATAGTCAGGCCGGTTCCGACAAATGTGTAGAGTATTTGTACCAGAAGACTTCGTGCAAAGTTTGGACGCGAAAACTTAAAAGCTGACGGATGAAATAGTATAGAAACAGACGTACAAGGCTAAATCAACTCAGCTCGTCATGCAGATCAATAATATATATGCTTTCTGTGGTCGGAAATGCTTCCTTCTATGCGCTGTAAGCATCTGGAATATTTCAATGTACCCTCTGCAAGAGTATAATAAATATTCTGATTGTAATGGCTTATCACTCATACGCACCGTCAAATTGTTATATTTATATACCGATTCTAATGACAACGTATGATAATTTTTTTTAAGAGAAGGACCACTGATTCTCTTTATCCTTGCTTACATAAGCACTCCGAAACGGAGAGTATCTATTCGTTTCCCAGCCAAGGTGCAGAAACACGGCCAGTTGCAGAATCTGGCATACACAAGATGCATCAGTTGTTCGGACCGCCGCTATAGATGCTCAAAATCATAAAGTTTGCTTCCTGAAGCTATCTTTGATTTCGTTTTGAAGCATCTTTTTAGCTTTAGCAAATCAACAATATTATCGATATATCGATGTCCTATCTTTCTAAATCTGAAACAAACTTCTAACCAGATCTGCTTATGGTAAACAACTGCAATATTTGTGCGAAAATTTTGTGGCCCTATCTCTTATAGTCTTGGAGACCGACGCGCTCTTACGAACAAACATGTGGACTGACGAAAAGAGGGACTATATCGGGAATATATTTACTTGATAGGATTGGAAATGTTGACGGCTCCCTGTTACATATTGTTGCACAACTTCATGCTTGCCTTGTACACATTTGCCATCAAAATCAACCCACAAAGGTAACCAGCGCAACATAATAGAAACTTTTCGGGTGAACGCACACCCCATCTAGAATCATACACTTGGTGAGTGAAAATATACATATATATATATATATATATATATATATATTATTTTAATGCTACACTGGAGTTCATTAAGGGAAATGACACAAATAAACTGAACTGCAGAGGCTTCATTTTCGGATGCATGACTTCTCCATTAGTGTCAAGCCGTATTGATAATTGGCTAAAATTATGTCCAGTCCAATATTGCCCACAGTAAATAGGGGGAAAATAGCGATTGATATACATATATGTAAATGGGCAATAAAACTAAGCGAAAATATTAATTGTTATGGCACAAAGGAATTTAGATAATGGCAATTATCGATACACAAACAGGATGCAGTTTCGGTTCGAATATGTACTACAAAAAAAAAAACAGAAATGTACAAAAAATAATAAATTGCGGCCCAAAGCAATAAATTGAAATTGAATTTGTCAAAAGTTGTAATCAATTTGAAGTAAATACCAAGATGGTAGTTTACATTTCCATGCACATAAAGTCTCGTGTCTTGTTTCCATGTGTGGGCATGCGATTGCCTTGTATTAGTCTTGCTTTTGTGTGTGCGGTTTTGGTTTCCAAGCAATTACTTTACAATTTTCGGTTTAATGCCCTAAAAACTTCGTTGCTGACAATGGCCAGCAACAATGACTGCAAATACACATAATAAGAACAAACAAAACAATTAATACATTTGCTTGACTAAAGTTCCAGTGCGTTTGGGGAAATCTTTGCATAAGAAATTAAATGTAAGTGCCACAAAACCAAATAAAATGTACACCAAATGAGGGGGAGCAAAGTTACCGGCACCTGTAAAACTGCAGCCACAACAATGACGACGACCAACCAACCAACCAACTGACAACAAACACTGGACAAAAACTTTTGTTGGCTTCTCATTAAAGATTCAGTTTGGTTTCAACATTGAATTCAATCTTGACAGGAACATGAAACGCTTCTGCAAAATTGGTCAGCATTGGCCGCAGATCGCTGTGAAAACCTCATTTCAATAGATTATTTAAAGACCAATCGAAAATTAACTTGGCCAACATATTCAGATGTCAGATGACAATTTGATTTCAGGTGAATTGCATATTTTATGACTTAGCTAAGCTTTCTTTGGCAGGCTACAAGCAAAGGGTGTTTGAATTTTTAATATATCAGTTAAGAGATCAATTATAATATGACCCGGCGCTGTATGGTCCGCAAAAGTCATAATACTTAGCTTGAACTTAGATAAAGTAAGACCAACGGGGTTTCCTATGAATCGGCAAAAGAACACACACCCCTCCATAGTCCAATTTGGTCAGTGGCTTGCCCCATAGAGCTCATTCAGAAGTGTATTTTTCCATTTTTGAGAACTATTTCCCAATTTGACTGGCCCATAGAGCATTTTCTTTAGAGGCGTTGTGTGATGAGATAATTGGGTAGAACTCTCTTTAGCCTTCTCCTTAGAGGAGAATCCATGGATTCTGCGACTTCTTAGCAATTTTTTCCCCAGTTTGTTGGATCATTGTCAATATGGTTCTCAGAAACCATTCAGTTCCCGTAATGTGTCTTAGGATTTTCACATGGACCACCCTAATCTTTGCCAAATTTGTAGCCCGTATCTCCATACCGGAGCCAGAATAGCATTGTATAATAGAACTTTGTTTCTGAATGAAAGCTTGTTCTTTAAGTTCAGCCACTGCCTGAGCTGTTGTTGCCTTGACATGGAGTCGTCAAACGTCAGTCTTCAATCGAAGGTATTTGTGGTGTGCTTTATGCTTCAAAAGCTGGCCGTGCAAAAATGCTCCCGGGCAGGTGTCTCGACAAATGGAATATGTCACGAAGCACACTTGTGCGCATTAATGGCAATGTTCCATCTACTCCTGCCGAGCAACTGTGGCAGAGTATATGCATTTGTTGCGGACAAGAATGTCCGTGTCGTCAGCAAATGTTGCGATAAGAAGGTTTTCGGGGTCTGTTTCGGGGAATGCTGCAAGCTCTGGGCATATCGTGAGTGAATAGGGGGTATAGCGTATCGGTACACCAGCCGTGCTGGTTCTTCTTTGTCATGTCGCTCCGTCCTGTGGTACCTCAACAGTTGTTTCAGTCAGGAAGCTCTTGATTAGCAAGTACAGATGGGGCGGAAGAAGTAGATTGATCTTAGAGAACAGACCTTGGTGCCACACTCTATCAAAGGCCTGCTGGATGTCAAGGTAAGCTGCTACCATATACACTTTCCCGTCGTACCCATCGAGCATGTAGTTGACCACTCGATGTTATTGTTCTGGAGGTTCGTGGCTCAGTAGGAAGCCAAACTGGAAATCGGCTTTTCCAATAAATCGTACATCGAACATTCTTCGGAGCATTCACCGCTCGAAGAAGTTACCAAGGGTGTTAAGAAGGCTAATCGGCCGTTAGGAATCAAGGCAGGAGCGTGGTTTTCCATTCATGTGAAATATAACTATTCTGGCTTTCTTCCAAAGTGATGGGAAATGGCTTAGTCTCAGAAAGATAAGCACCAAGAACAATGTGGCTATGTCAAGCAGAAGCTTCCTGGTTCTGTTGTCAATGATGTCCATGCCTGGGGTTTAAAGTATTACTAGATCCTTGATTACCATTTTCACTTCTGGAAAGGTGATTCGTGGAACTGAGACGGGCCATTTGGAGTGGGCTATCGAGGGCATCCCAAACCGTGTTTGAAGTCAATCTGATTAAAAATTGTTTATTCCATTCCAAAATTTACGGCAATTTTCACCCTTGGCAGCATATTTTCCATCACTGAAGAACGATATCAGGAATTAAGAGTTTCAAGTCATTCCGCTGCTAAAGCAGTTAAAGTATGCAGAATTTTCCGGACGTTTTCCAAAACTACGTGCAGATTTGCCAACATCGGAATATTACGTGCCAAATAAACTTTCATATTTTACTTGCAAGCCGAGTTTTTAGGCGATCGGAAGAAGAATAGATTTTTGGAAGTAGAAATTCCGAGTTTCAAGTTAATCGGATAAATAAAAACAATTTTTCTCATATGGGGGAACACTTTTTTTTGCCGAATTTCCAGCTTCAAGGGGTCGAACTTTCAAAGACCTCGGCTCCTGTTCAAATTTCTGCCCTCTACCTCTTACATACCCTGCTTATGCACAACAGTATTATCATTATAAATGCTCTTTAAAGTATGCTATGGTTAATAATATTACTTGTTAAGGAAAACAATTCTCTTATAGTTGGCTGACTACTAACTCATTTTGAATACCTTCAATTAGTCCGTCAATCTTAGTGAATGCAAAGTGTGGATTGTGGATTATGTATGACGCTGTCATAACTGACTCTCATTTACTTATTTGAAATGGAGAATTATTTAAGGAAATGAAAATGGTATACTTTTAGGGGCATTTGTCATGATATTCTTCTTGTGTTTAAACGGAGGTAATAGTTTAGGTTGAGCTTAGATTTCTTATCAGTCAAGATGTATAGAATAATTGAATACTAGAATAGCATTTGTTGGAAACCTATTTGTCCTCACAACCATATGATAGGGTACTAGCAAAGTTCATTCGACCAGACCTCTTCTTCACTTCTATTTCGTGTCCAATCGATGTCGAGGTCAATTGTTTGGCCGTGCCAAAAACGAGTCGTAAATATTTAAAGCAAAACCCAATGCCAAACTGTTGCACATGAACAACCCCCCCCCCCCCCCCCCCACCCCCCGCCGTCGGCCAGGGGGTGGTGGCAAGAAACAGGCATTTTCATTATTAATGTCGCTTCAGCTTTGCTGTAAATCTTTCAAATGCTGCGTTTTGGAATTTTAATAAATCATTTCGCCTGAAATGCGTATCCGAAATAAAATCAAATGAAATGAATGAATGCCGCCCGACTGAGTGACTCGAAAATGCCAAAGCGACGAAGTCTGTGAGGGTTGTGGCTCTGTGCCGGGGTAGGGGTTGGGGGTGGGGGTTTCATTTCGGTTGAAAGCATTTAAAAATGCCCAAGGTTGTAAATCAAAACGCCAGCGTCTTGCCAAAAATATTAAAGCAAACGGAAGGGCGGCATCAAATATGCAAATTGTAAATTGTAAATTGTAAATTCTTGCTGTTGATCTCTCATTGTCTGTTGGCTGCTGCCGCGTGCCTTGTCATAAATTTATTGGGAAAAAGTCGTTTCATGCATTCCTATTGGGCCAATGAAGCGTTCCCTTTTTTTTCGGCCGGCGATTGGAGTCTGCCGATTAAAGTCGGCCTGTGAGCACTTATCGGGGCACATAAATCAGCTAAATCACGACGCAACAAATGTTGTACAGACTCATTCCGTCATCGAGGATGAAAGGGCGCTGCTGTGGAGTACCCTCCGGTTTTTTTTTTTATTTAAATGTGGATAAATACTCGCATGTGCCTGTGTGTGTGCCTGTGCGTGCATATTGGGGACACTCACGCATATGGGTCTTCATTCAAACGTTCATTTGTCAGATGAGCGACAATTTATTGAAAACGCTTTGGCGCTTAGTCAGCAATTGCTTTTGATTGCCAAATGATGAAAGAATGAGTTGAGATTTGGCAGCATGATTAGCCAAATCCGATTTTAGGGTTAGCAAACGTCTACTCGGCCCCACACTGCAGTTTATGTACTCAACGTGGCCGGGGCAACGACGCGTATGTTGGGTTTTTAGCGCATTGTTTAACTTACAATCTGCGCATTAACTTGTCACATAATTCTAATTAACGCTTTTAATTACTTTATGAGGCACTTTGCACCGTTACCTAAAAGTATGGCCGGCTAAAATTGCCCCGGCAACGGCTTAAATGTCGCCGCAGCGGCCGCTGGACGCTGCCAAGTGCCTCGTTAGTGGGGGCCACACTGGAGGCGCCCACTATTTTCGCGAGTCGGTTGCCGGCGCTGCCGCCGAGGTCGTGGCTGCCTGGACAAAGTCATTAAATGCGACGCAAATTAGATTTATTGTACGCCACTGCACTTGCCGGGTGCCCGCCGAGGTGCGTTGCCTTGCGCGACCTGCATCGTTTTTTTTTTTTGCCCTTCTTTGCCTTAACAATAAATTTACATTAGCAGAAGTTTACATATTTGCAGTGTTTGGAGCGCGTTTCAAAAGCAGCCTGGCACTGGCAGCCGGGCCGACAGCTGGACAGGCTGCCAACTGCCATTGCCGGGCCAACACGCAGGCGGAGAGGTGTGCATGTGTGTGTGTGTGTGTGTGTGTGTGGTAAACGCACTCACCGTTAAGTTGCAAAATGATATGCAAATAGGGATAAATTCGTCACACGCGGACCAAGCCACCTCAATGCCAGTTTTGCTGGTTGTTATGCACTTTTTGTAGCATACTTTTCTGGGTGCCGACGGCGCGATGCTGCGCTGAGGATCACGCATGTTTGAGCCTTTAAATGTCCTGGAAAAGTGCATGGCATGTATGCTTAAAAACAAAAGGGGTAACCCTTTTTGATTTATAATAGTTTGTCGGAATAACCATTGCTCGGACCACCAAATTCCAGCCGATTCCAATTCATATATAAGACTGAAAAGTTACGTGCAGTTCAGAAGAGTGAAGTACCAATTGATTTTTAGTTGTAGAAGTAAATTACATAAAGATTATAGTTTTAGTTCTAGTTCAGTTTTCTTTAGTTCAATATTTTCCGTAGCTGATGAATCATTAAGTCGCTAGAATTACAAAATTATTGCTTCTTAGCAAGTATGAAAGTCGGACAAGCTCGACTATAACATTCTATGTACATCACAAAGTTTTTACTTATCACACCAAACTGTTAAATTGAAACTATGGTTGTTCCAGCTACGCTTATGCATTGGCTTGTGGCATGATATTCCAATTGAGGTGCAGTCTGCCTTCTTATATTTCTATTTTTCAGTGATTTAATGATTTGTCAGTCACGGAAAATTGGTATAAAACCACTTACCTCAAATTCGACACATTTTAATAGTGTTTTCTGAAGGGTTGCAACCCGGTTCTGGAACGAACCAAACCAAACCGAAGCTTAACCACTTATTTCACCTGATATACTGATGCTGACTGAGCCGGCGACCTTTTCAAATTGCCTAGCTAAACAAAGCAAAGCGGTTCTTTTCAGTTCACTGACAAGTTTTAAGATGTGAAGCGTCTAGTTTCAGTCAAAAAATGACTGGAAAAATGTGGATATTATAATCCTGTTCCGAAAAAAGTTGTATCTGACTTTTGATCACACTAAGGGAGTCGGCTCATTAACCAAATTTATGACAAGCAGTGTCGGATTCATGTAGTTTCAAAGGATCATCTTTTTTCTGTCAACAGATTGCATAACTTTCATGAAAGTTGCATATTGATTTGAGTGAGTATATACATTTCCTCCTTCATATCCGCTAAGGATCCATTTGCCACTTAAGACAATGCAAGCGAATACTGCACTATTCTCGATGTGAAATCATCAGGGTTCGATTCTGTTGTTTTCTGGGACTATACTTTAGACTACAGACAAATTAATAGTGAACTACTGGACCGAACCGGAAAAGCAGACATATTGGCTTCAAAAACCATGCAATGCACCGATTCATAGGTTCGACAGCTTTGTGAACCACTGAGCTGCTTCTAATATCATATCTTTCAAGGAATGCAATTCCAAGGCCCAAAATTGTCGGTCAAAGTTAATGTAGACATCTGGCCACGATTTGATTGGTAAACTCAAAGCAGTCCTTATTTCGATGAACTTCTCTGTAATGTACTAACAAAAATGTAGCATCTATATCATCAACAGTTCAGGAACCATAGATCAACTATATATATTTAAAAGCTGACCTGGCAAAAAAGTCATATTTTGGGTGCACCTGCATTTGCATTCCAACGCACCCGCTGCAGGTTTTGTTCAGTTTTGCAGTGCGTCTCCACACGAGAACATGCCACGTATAATTGCCAGCATGAATTCAAAAATGTAAGCCTCAAACGGACATCATTTGGCAATGCAACATATTGATTTTCTTTGCGAATGCCAATTAATCGCGATTGAATTCGATGGGCACTTGTAGAAGAGTAATTGGAAATCGTGGCAGCCAAACACTTTCAGCTCGGAGTTTGCTATTCCAAATGGTGGCTTAGGTAATGAAATATATCAACTTTTGTAATGCCGTTGCTGAGCCTGATGTGCTTTCAGTAGTAGAAGATGCTATTATTTGCTTGGCATATACAGTGAGATCAAAATCTACAACCCTGTTAACCTCGCAGTGTCTCTCAGCTTCTTGGTCGCATTCCATTTTCATATATGAAAAACCAGGCTTTGAACCTTCAACTTAAGCATGCCAAACAATCGTCTGTCACCTAAGTTATGCTTTGCCAGGTTAGAAGGCAACCACACAGAAATTTCATTTCATAACTCACGTCATTTAATTTTAGCAAATATCACGACTGGAACAAAAGCCATTGAATGCAACTGCTACTCAGTGGTAGGCAGTCAGGCCAGCTCTTTGCCTTTCGGGCAGTTTCATAATGAAACAAGAAACAGCCGGCGAGGCAAACAATGCACGAAACACACACTCATTGAGAGATAGAGATGGAGAGAGATAGAGAGAGGGCGAGAGAGAGACAGAATGGAACGTGCAAAGCGAGACAAATGGCTGAAACGATTGTTCTTCGCCCATCTTTTTATTTCGGTGGGCAGGTGTCTGCCACAGCAGAGGCCAGGCTGAAGTTTTCGCATAAACAAAGGCAAATATTGCGCACTTGTGCAATTTATATTGCAAAACAATTGTCATTAGAAAATGCCGCACGAACAAAAACGCCGCAGACAAAAGCGACGCCGTTTGCAAGGACTTGGGCCGACTCGGAGCAGGCACAACTGCAACTGTCACATGTGAGAGCCGGAGAGCAACAGCAGCAGTTGCAGCAGCAGCAGCAGCAGCAGCAGCAGAGGTGGCAGCATTTTATGGCGCAGCTTAAGTGCTTCAAAAATTCCACGTAATGCACTCAAAGGCAACATCCCCCTGTTCGCCGTGCACCCCGTGCACCGTTCCCGGCCGAAAAACAGATGGCAAATAAGAAAACGTGCAAGAAGCGGCGCAAATTAAAGTCAGAGGAGCCCCCCCCCCCCCCCCCCCGACTCCTTGCCTGCTGACAGAGCAATGTGTTCCCAAGCCCGGCGCTGCATTCTAAGCCTTTCTCTGTGTTGCACACTGGACGAAAAGGCCAATTTGGTGGCAGGAAAATTCGAATAATTAAAGGGATTGCAAGTTTGTTTGTTTCATTTGTATGCTTGTCCATTCAATTGCAAGCCCTTAAATCTAATTTGTGGGTTGGCAGTGTGTACTAGGATACTTTACTGCTTCTAAACCGGTTCAGAACCGGTTCAAGTAACATATTTCTGACTATGACTATGTCTTGGGTTTGATCCCAAATCCGAACATCTAAAGAATCGGAAGTGTCGAAATGTTAAAGGGGTTTTCTTTTGAAGGTAATTTGTTCAAGTTTTCATTTTCGTTGCGCCAGATTGTCAATTCTGCACACTGTGCGTTGACCCCTGCTCCGCTTGCCTAACAACGTCTGGTGCTTTGGCTGTCACTCGTTCCCAGTTTTTCATCTCTGTCCGTGTCGTCTCTCTCTCTGTGTGTGTGTGTGTGTGTGCTGTGCGGCATTTTCTTCATTTAGGTTTTTGTGTGTGCGATCTTCACACACTTTTTGTTCATTAGTGGATAATGAACAATTGCAGCATTATGACAACACCAGCAGCGGCATGAGACTGCATCTGGCCAGTTTTTCACCTCTTGCTATCTAGTCGCAAGCATTTTTATTAAAATTCTTCTCCAGCACCATTAATTTTCCTGCTGTGTGCGCTTTTCTTTTGCCAATGGCTTTTTTCTCTTCCTTTTTTGAGGATGTTTTGCTCGTTGGCCGGGCCAGGCCGGAGGCTAGCTTTTATTGCAGTTAATTCGTGGCAGTTTTGCCGCTTGAACTGTTTTCCTCGAGCGCTCTGCTCTTGTTTGGCCGAATGCAATATGGTTGGACCCAGGTGGAGCATTTAATAAACCAAGTGACGAGGCCTTGGCCTGGCTGAGCATTAATTTGGTGGCAACAAATTCGATATGCAAATGCCAACGGTCATATCTGTGCGCTATCAAAAGTTTTTGTTGGCACATTAAACCACATGAGGCAATTAATTTGGCTTAGTTTAGTTTAGTGCACTTCCGATGCACACGGCGGCAGCAGCCGTTTGTCGCACCCCCCCCCCTAGATGGACGGACCGGAGCGGAGCGGCAGCGGCAGCGGCAGCGAACTCATGAGCTCTCAAAAGCAGCTTTAGTTTTTATTACCATTAAATGTGGGCGCAGCCCCAAAAACAGAATGTCGCTCATAACTCAAAGGCATAAACATGGTGTGCGCCGAGTGCATCTCCGCCCGCCTCTCGGTGTGCGTGCGGGGTGGCGCCCCATGCTGGGCTTCATTGTGCGCGCTCCGCCTTTGTGCGGGGCGAGTGTATTTAACAATTTTGGCAATGCTCTTTGCTGGCATCACCTGAAATCCTGCCCTGACCCCACTGGCCTTGCTAGCTACGGCAACGATAGCGGCTTTGAAAGCCAAAACTGAAATCAACTAACAACATTAACATGGCAACGCAATTTCGGCGAACGAGCACCGGACGAGCGGGCGGACGGGCGGGCGGGCGGGCGGTCGGGCGGTTGGTTAGTTTGGTCGTCGTGTTCCCAGACAAAGCAGACAATAAGCGCGCTCTGGCATTTGTGATGGCTCCAGTGGCGGCCCTGGTGGTTATTGCATATGCATACCGGCATACACGTATCCTTGCATGCGGACGACTTAAATAGGCAGCGTGTGCCAAAAGAGCGGCACTGCCGTTGGGGAGGGGGGTGGGGAGGATCCTGGGGTTGCATTTAGGTACTCAAACGCCGTTGTCGTAGTCATTTGCCAGACCAGCGGGGGGAGGCTGGGAGCGAGTTAGTCGGGCCCTTGGCTCTCTAACGGCGTCACATATGCTCCTAACGATAATAGTTTTCTGCGTAATTTGTTCGCAATTTCAGAGAAGCATCGTGGATAACGCGCTGAAACTTGCCACCAGCAAACAGCACCGCCCCGCTTCGAGTTAGAGTCTGCGAGAACGTTGCGTATAATTTAGTAGCCAGTGGCTGGGCAGGACCAGTACTATAACGAGGGCTGGCTAGTAAGTAATACGTTTCATCGGAAACGGCGCAACTTCGTTTGGTCAATGCCATAAAGAGTTTGTCAGTTGACGGACTTAATATCAGCCCACAGCTGGGAACGCTTCTTCTACCGATCTTAGATGTGGCATAGACTCTCCTTCAGTTATGAAGTCGAGTACCATTCTTTTCCGAAGTGTTGGAAAAGGCTCGAAAAGTGTGGACCATTGGTCTCTAAACGAATCCAATCTCTTAATCCCCTTTTCAACCGGATATTAGCAAAGTTATGAACCAGAAACTCAGGCTTTCTCTCCTTAGACTTGCTTTTGACGGGTTCCAAGTTCTATTTGCAGCTTTTATTATCAATCTACTTACATTCAACTAACGAAAAATTATTGCTTAGCTAAGCTAAGTTCTTTGTTTTCATAATTTGTGCTTAATAGCTTGGACTTGAAACCTTAAACTCGACAATCTAACACCCAGAAAAAAGTAGAACGCATAACTTAAGAACGCACACTCTTAAAAAATACATATTCGTTTTGAAATTTTTAAGAATTTCACTCCTGAAATCGAGCGAAGTTCGTTCTCAATGTCAGGTAAAGAAACAGAGAGGAGAGCAAGCACATGTGAGAGAGCACAGCATTGAACTCGCGCTCTCAGTTTGGGAGTGGGGTGTTTATGGAAGCTAACGAGCGGAGAGAGCAATCGATTTTTTCACTCATGTTGCTTTGAAATTCCCAACCAGATATGGCAGTGCTGGCTTGGAGCGACGGCTGTGGGACTGCCAGTTGACAGGCAAAGACTGATGCTGCTTTGAGCTGATATGTATTCCTCGAGGCGGCTGAAACTTACCACATGTTTTAACAATTAGTTATCCATGAAATAAATCCAAGCAAAATGGATAAAACAACTGATTTTAAATTGTTGTTGTGTGATTGGAATTTGTGCTTAGCTCTTGATTCAAGAGTAAACGATCTTACTCTTGAATCTGATGAGCTCTTGATAATAGGAAGAACATTCTTGTCTTATGACAATGATGCTCTTGATTCAAGAATGAGCAATCTTGAATTTGAGTATGCTTAGCACTTGATTCACGAACTATTTTCCTTGATTTAAGAATGATTCGTACTTAGATCAAGTATGAAAACTCTGGAATCAAGAAAAACGGCATCAAAAATTAATACTTGGATTAAGAATTTCGCTCTTGAATCACGAATTTTCATTCATATCGAACTTCTGGCCCCGAACATTCTTGATTAAAAGAATAAAATTCTCTATTTTTGCTCTGAGTGAGCACCACCGGGCTTCCTTAGTTCCTAGTGCTTAGCATTTGGTTGCACTCTTTTATTCCTTTTCATTTTTGACTGGACTTTGAGACACTTTTCCACAGCCATAGCCCCTAGGGGACGAAGACACTCAGCAATTCACACCGAATGCTTGCCGAAGACAGGCATCACCAAGTGTCACAGAGAGATTGACAGCTTGTTTTCAAGGGGGGAATCCTGCTTTAAGATGACACTTGGCTGGATACGCTCAGTTGCTTATGCTGAGCTGAGTGATGCAGCTTTGTGTATTGTGAAAACTGAAAATAGGAGCACAATTAAGTGAGTGAACAAGTATGTTCTATTTGTACCTGTCATTTTGGTAAGCAGACAGCACAAATTGAAATTGTGTGACCTTAATTTGAGAGTACAGCTTTCGACTATAGTTCTCTAGACCATAGTCTTAGTCTTACATAGATTTTTCCCCGTAAATAGTTTGAAATGCAAGAACAAACCTGTAAAAACTCAACTGTAATCACGAAAATTTACTACATTTTCTTCAACAGTTTTCCCATCCCTCCATTTCGCCCCCGTAAACTCAAGCAGCACCCTTCGCGCGAACACAAAACAAGACAAACACATAGATGGATACTCAGCTAGGGGGGGGTGGGGGTGGAGGCAGGGTGAGCTCCCCTTACTCGTTGATATTTCTCGCTTTGACTCGTTAAAATTCATTTTAATTTGCATTCGCCGTAGTCGCTGTTTGGGTGTGCAAAAGAGACACCGCACGTGTCACCGATGCCCGTGTCCTGCGTAGCTTTATAAACAATTTTGAATTTTGCGGTTGTGCGAAAATTAATGAATGCTTCGCTTTTGTGCGGTTTTTGTGGGCTGTGTTACCAGGCTCAGGTCCAGGCCCAGGCCCAGGCCCAGGTTCAGGCTCAAACTGTGAATGGTTGGCCAAATTTGAGGATTTTTGTCATTAGCGCTTGCTCTTAACTGGCAACTCGATGTTTTGGATGGCTGTTTGTCGTTTGTTTTTGCCCGGCTGCTTAATGGTGGCCCAGCTTATTTATGGTGCCAGCGCTGAGCAATCAATTGAGGCAGAGGAAATGTCAAAATGCGGACTACGTAACCAAAACTCGCGCTTCGAAATTGGGGTAGAGAAATGCATGCAGCCTCCTTGAGTTCGCCAGGCAGCCGTGGCATGTGTGTTATGAATAAGGCACCAAACTTGCTACTCCTTGGTATCGCCAGCACGGAGCCGTTGCCGGAGTCAGGCATGGTTAATAAAACAGACAAACACTCAAACTTTTGCTATAAAAATATCTAGCGGGTGGCTGTTGAATGTGAGTGGAGGTGGGGTCGGGGGGAGAGTGGCAGCGCAGCGCAGCGCAGAGTTTTTTAAGTTGGCTGCGTTGTTTGCTTGCTAAACAAGTGCTATTAAAAGAACATAAAAAGGTGGAAGGTGGATGAGGCAGCTGGGGCACTCGTTAAGGGTGGTGGCTTGCAGCTGGGGGGCGGCTCCTTTGTAATAAGCCAGACCCAATCTACATGCAGTCGCTGGCAGGATCTTCTTTTATACTTAGAAGCTTAGGTGCACTTTTGTAGTTGGCCTTTTGGCACACACAAAAATATGAAGCACAAACAAAAGCCGGCAACTAATGCAGTCAAATTTTATATGCTTAGTTTTTATTGCGAAGAATTCTGCATTGCCGAGAGCCATAAAGTATTAGATACTAAAAATGTCATAAAGTGCATCGACGGGCCACATACAAATCCGAGCGTACTTATATACACGCAGTGGTCGTGAATGTGCATTTAAACGCAGGCAAAGGACAATATTTTCGGCGGCAAGAACAAATTCTTCATGGAGTTCCGCTTTTCGATATGCAAATGTCGAGCGATGCGGTTCGAATTTGGTCTATTGATATTTACAGTTGGCCATTTCGGACGCGCATATTAAGCAGTTGGTGGCCATGGATACGCCAGGCGGTACAAAACGAGCACGGCCAACAGCCAAAGTGCAAAGTGCAGTAAAATATTGAAATTGTACAGTTTCCCTTTTGTGAAATGATGGGAAATGGCAGCGCGCCTGTTATTTTCATTATTTTTTTTTGTCTGTCTCTCCACTTACATCCTGCACACAGGCAGATTCTGATTTTACGTGACTGGCATGTGACCGTTGTAGATGCTGTTGTCGCGGCGGTGGGGGGGGGCCAAAATGGAATCGCAAAACACCATCTTTTTTGCATAATCCACAATTAGCCAGGAAGAGTTTTTTGTTGTTGAAAATTTGCTTGCTTGTTTACTTCAGCTGGAAAATAGTGTCAGTGGCTGGACCAACAGAGACAATAGAAATGGGATGTTATTTTGGAATTAAGAGATGGACTTATAACAAATTAGTTGTATTATAACCAATTTCCGAAACTGTGTGAACTAGATCTGCCTTCATTAATAAGGAATCTACTTACTGAGGTTTGATTTCTTTGGATCTCACGAACGAATAGATGGATGGAACTAAAGGTGTTGGATATGAATGCCACCCGTTCGCCTATACATTTGAGTCGCTTTCTCAGTGAAAAGGAACTCATAGAGTTCTTTTTGCTAATTTTCAAAGAACAACGGAGATTTTTTCACTCGATGATAATTTTTAAAATTTTTATATCATTTTATGTTTACCTGTAATCAGATATGGGATTTTTCTTATATTATGGGAATATTACTACATCTCATTCATCAGCGACCAGGTGTGGTGCAACGTGTAGTGTGTGTAAAAGGCATTCCTCGTTTGATCCCGCCTTGGTACATCTAATGAGAAAGACTTTCCTTACGAGCTTGCACTACCGGACATATTTTCTAGCTATTGGCGCCAGCATTGCAGTTATTTAAAGCACAAATTTAAGATTGCCGCTCGGCGTTAAAATGTACGTCCCACTTTCTCTTGTGCGAAAATTAGAAACCTACGAGCCAAGAGACTGACAGAAGCTTGGCTTATACAGCCCAAAGGGCCAAGCCAACTATAATTTTTAGAGAATAATGTCAAAAAAATGGATATTGTTGATGTTGGTTTCACAAAATGTTTATTTAATCTGGATAATTGTAATAATGACCGTTAGTGTGACCAGATTGCGTCAAGTGCCAAAAATGCCAAAACTTAACTGCACATAAAATCAAGAAGGAAAGTGGGTCATGCACGACTGGAATATACTCTGGAACTGAATGCAGCGCTGCTGAAACGCACTTTTAATTGTTCATATCTTGACTTTCGTTTCCGATCCTTAACATTTGTATGGTTACTTTGGCAAATTGCAAATTTCAATCTTGATCACAAGGTATGCACCATCTGTCTTCAAAGCTGCTTGAGATTTTTTTCCGATTACAGAGCCGAAAATGCCCCCTTTCGGCCCCCTTTCGGCCAAAATGGAAAACAATCTTGATTACTTGAATAATCAAGTTGATATATTGAAAGTACTAAAATTATATTGCGAACATCTTAAATTGCTACACACTTGTGCCAGGCTAAAACTTTACGTTGTT
Source organism: Lordiphosa andalusiaca (assembly GCA_035044965.1). Classification (NCBI taxonomy): domain Eukaryota; kingdom Metazoa; phylum Arthropoda; class Insecta; order Diptera; family Drosophilidae; genus Lordiphosa; species Lordiphosa andalusiaca. Next base: position 89,338 of record JAWNNM010000342.1, read on the forward strand.
AATTTTATTGTTTTAATTTGACATATCAATTGTCAATCTTTCAAGTTCTTATCAAGTTTGAAGTACCAATTCGGTTTTTTTAAAGGGGCAATTAACATTTAGAAACTGAATATTTTCTGTTTTGAAACATTGTTCCCTTAGATGTTCAAAAGGAAGTCATTATAAAGATGTGCCTCATGCTAAGCTAATTGTGCGAGGATCGATGTTGTTATATTTAGCTGCTTACCTTGCATATATAATATATTGTGTTTGAGCTCCATATTGAAACTAATTTAGGCTTCAACACGTCTGGGGAATTAGCGAATTATCTGTGTGTTTGCATCAATTTAATAACCAAAAGATCTATTTAATACGTTTAAGGATAATTTGAGACAACGTGTATCAAATTCATGTTGATACCACTCTATTAAGGTGTGCTATATAAAAAGCATTTGCCCCATACATGTCGAGCCTACATCTCTGAGATCTGTATGCAGATACGGACAAAAGAACAGACAGACAGACAGACGGACAGGGCTACAACGCCTCGTCTGTTGAAGCTGATTAAGAATATATATATATACAGCCTATAGGGTTTTTTATGCTTCCTTCTGGCTCTTACATCCGTTTACACTACCATTAAATACACTCTGTATACCTTTGTTGCAGAGTTTGAAAACATTGCAAGCCAGCACTTATTTAAGATTTCATGTTTTTTATGTTGTTTCCCCCTAAAGATGGTGCTAAATAAAGCTCAAATGCGTGGGAGACCATAAAAAAAGAAATGTTTTATTATGAATGAATCATAAAACAAACTAATTAGAATATAAACCAAAAATAAACAAAAACAGAAATAAACTTATAATTTCAAATGGTTATTTTTCAACGTGTACCAAGGGGATTTATGAATATGTTAGAGCGCTTGAAGAGAGGGAACAAAAATAGCGTAACGCTTTTTTGAATCAAGGATGTCGGATTGGCCATTGCGTTTTGTTGTTGTTTGTATTGTAGTTTCAATTGAATACCCTTCGTATAAAATGAATAAACTAATTATTAATTTGAACATTGCTAGTATTAAATTGATATCAAAAAACAATGTGAATGGATTTAGATTCAATTTGAGACGCTTATAAAATGATTAGTCATAAATTTTGGTTTGGGTTTGAGCATTGAGGAGTATGTCGGATTTATGTCTGCTGTGAGTACAGAGTATCAAATTTATACCCAAAATATCAATTTGACCATTTCTATTTAACCCAAAAAATAGAGGAAAATCCGTTATAGATGTCTGATTTCGACCAAATTAAGCAGAATTATGGAGAAGCATTAAAATCTAGTAAGCACGGAGTTTGAAGACGTTTGCTTTAAAAACAAAATATTTTTTCTCACTGGAACTAGTTTTTCGACCGATCGTTTCTGTAGGAGCCTGTAACTCTACGTCAGATTTGGGGATTTCTTATATCATGTTTAGGGGTCAACAATATTCAATTCATTTGTGGCTACCGAGCAATAAACATCAAATAAATCATCCAGAACACCCGGGGCATTACAATTTCTATGGCAGCTATGTGTTATAGGCAGGCAGTTTTAGCTCGAAATGAAAGGGTTGTACCAAAATCTCTAGAGATTTCTGGAACAAACCCGTATATGTTTTTAATTCAATTCGAGTCGCTTATTAAATTAATATTGATCAATTTTGCTTTGAGCTTTAAGCATTGTCAATGATGACTGACTTACAACCAGAAAATAGTATTACGAATAATATAAGTACTTGAAAAAAAATGTATTCGTTCTTGAATTTTCAAGAATTTCGGTCTTGAAATCGAGCTAAATTCGTTCCCAGCTTAATGCTTTTAGAGGAGGGGAGTGAGGTACTGAAACTGAGAGAGGAGAGCAAGCACATTTGAGGGAATAGCGTTGAGTCTGCTCTTACAGTTATGTATTTTACGGGGGAAGGGGTGCTTTGGAATTCCCATCCAGTTATGCCATTGCTGGCATGGAGAGACCTCTGTTCGACTGATAGTTGACAGACAAAGACTGATGCTGCTTTGAAGTGTATATTCCTCAAGCCGGCTAAAACTTGCAACATGGCTTAATAATTAATTTTCCATGAAATACATTTTTAACAATATGGAAAAAATCAATTGATTGTGAATTGTTGTATGGTTGGAATCTTTGAAGCTCTTGATTTAAGAGTAACCGATCTAACTCTTGAATCTGATGAGCCCTTGATAGTAGGAAGAACATTCTCGGTTTTGGGGCAATGCTAAATACCCTTGATTCAAGAATGAGCAATATTCAATACGAGTATGTTTAGCACTTGATCCAAGAACTATTCTACTTGATTTGAGAATGATTCGTTTAGCACTTGATCCAAGAACTATTCTACTTGATTTGAGAATGATTCGTACTTGGATCAAGTATTAAAGCTCTTGGATCAAGAAAACCGGGATCATAAATTCATACTTGGATCAAGAATTTGCCTCTTGGATCGAGAATTTTCACTCTTATCGAACTATTGATCTCGAAAATACTTGATCCCAGCGTGAAATTCTCTATTTTTCTCTGAGTGTAAGTACTGTGAAACTCATCCTTGAATTTAGTATTGCAGTCGATGACTAGACGAAGCGAAAGTCCTTAGGGTACGCATAAAGATATGTGGCAACGCTTTCAAATCAGGGCTGATGCGGTTTTGATTGGAAACTGAGCCAAAGTGAAGGTTTATTCCATGGATTCCTCTTCAAAGTATTGAATAAACTCTTGCCTACATGAATCCAGTTGCGTTAGTTCAACTTTCTTAAAGATACTTGTCTATCCAGGTCCATATTGATGGCTCTTACCGATACACTTACCTTTCCGTTTCCCCCCTTTCGATTTATTAATTAAATGCACCGCTTTCGTTTGTTTTTTGTTTGTTTTGTATTCTTGTTTATTTTTTGATTAACATTTTTCATTTTATTAGATTATTTCTCTCCGTTGTTTTTGGTTTTGTTTTGTTTTTTTTTTGATGCACTGCTGCAGGTTTTTGTTTTGCTTCTTTTTTTTTTTTAATGCATAAATCAACGTGTTTAGTTTGGCTCGCCTACATGCGCATGTAAGTGTGCCAAGTGCCCAGTGTGTTGGTTGGTGGCTTGGTTGTGTGTGTGTAAGTGTGTGGATGGTTTGGATTTGATTGATTTGGATAGGCTCTGATAGGCGCTTAACATAATTATGACATTTTGCTGTGTGTGTGTGTGTGTGTGCGTGTTCTTTGTCGGTTGCAGCATTAATTTAATGGGATTTTTTGTTGTGTTGTGTTAAATCCACACCTGCAGCTTCTTTTGGGCGCCATTTTTTGCATGCATAATTCGTTTGAACTGTCGTTTGTGTGTGTGTGTGTGTGTGTGTGTGGTGTTTGGTTTGTCTCTGTTGTGCACACACCTGCATTGTTCAGTAATTGTTTGAGTTTATATATATATATTCGTTTGTTTTCCTTCTGTTTCTGTTTCTTTTTTCTTTTTTTTTTTATGTACATACACAACATTGAATCATTTATTTATATGCCTTTTAGCTTACACCGTAACTATGTATATATATATATATAATATGTATATATAATTAAATATAATTACGCTAGGTCCATACATACATACATATATGTAGATGTATCATAGAATATTTGTGGTTTCTGTTTCACTTTCCGCCCATCATTTTCCAACATTTCCAACATACATATGTTCCGATATAGTTTTTTATTCTGTGTGAGGAGAGTCTCCCATAGTTCTTCTATTCATATTTATATTTCTGCCTGGCTTCTGCTTTGCTGTTGTCTTAGTTGCTCAAATAACATTTAGTATATATATATATATATATATGTATTGTGTGTGTGTGTGTATATATATATATATAGATTTGTTTATCTCTATGTAGATTTGTATATATGTAAGTTTGCCCTGGTGGCTGTGAAAAAACACGCTCTGTCCAGTTCAAAAATAACTCAGTTTACTCTGTCCATTAACATCGCTTTAAGATCACAACTTATAGAAATTAGATTCTCTTCTCGAATTGAAAGTGTTCCAATTTAGATTTCCGGTTTCGCATGTAAAAAATAGTGTACAATTTGCATACCACAAATAAGACAGTTTGTTTTATAGTATTACACTTAGGACTAGGCTCTTAGCTAAACATTGACTAATTTGTTGTTGCAATTTGCATCTGCTCCATTTACCATGGGCATCGTCGGTTTCGTTCTCTAAATATTTCACTAGGTTTTCTGTTTACATTTACAATACACAGATACACGTATATGAATCTCTATGCAGCTGCCAAACTACGCATTTTAGTTTACGGTGATTTGTGTCTCGATAGGTGCAATTATTCTACGTCTTCCTGGGGCCGTTTTACAACTACTCGGGTTATTTCGATAGACATCTAGTACATTATAATGTGGATTAACTGATCGAAGCCAACACATAATTATTATTCAGCGAATGGACAGTTCATAGCTTTGTTGTTCGAGGGGTCTGTGTGTGTGTGTGTAATTGTGTGATGCATTTGGTTTGTCAGTCGATGAAACGATTTCATAGGTGTTTTTTTTATCATATCATATCAGCTTACGACTAGGTTTTTATATGCCAAGTAATTCCTCTACAGCAGGATTGTGTTTGTGGTTTGAAATGATAAACTCGTGTCTCTGTTTCTCTAAATAGCACCCGCACTGTTCTTACTCTGGGTACGTGCACAGACATACCTCAATATACATACACATTTATATATATATATATATATATATATATATATAACCTACTAAAATACATTTAGAGTTTGTTTTGCTGCTTATTTGTTGGTTACTGAATTGGCCCTAACCACCAAATGGGGCGCATACACCCATCAAAAATAGACACAAATAACATACATTCATAATTTGGTTTTAGCTATTATTTTGTTTAATTAGTTTCATGTGTGGATTCTCAACAATTTGCTAATTTGTTGTTTTGTCATCGTTTAACCCTTCATTATAGCAAAAGCAAAGCGATCGCCAAAGAGGTTCGGAGTTCTGGTTCAATGGGCGGTAAATTGGGATGCTTAAATCATATCTTTTCGTTCTTATTTTTCCCCTTTCCTCGATGCTTGAAATGAGCGTCTGATCGTGTGATTCAATTAATGATTGCTAAAGTTGAATAAAACATCGGTTGAACTTAAAATGATATAGATAATAGTTTAATATTTGGCAGTGTGAGCTTGGTTGACACTTAACCATTAATCTCTTTAACACATTTCTTAAAAATGAACAAACTGCCATAAAACTGGGCTGGGCAGAACATAGACCATGGTGGTACGCAAGCCAAATATCAGATACATTAATTGGCATCTGGTCTTGATATTAACAAAAATCCTTCATAAAATAATTTTGAAGACTTCCATCAGCTTTGGATTAAAATCTATTAGTCAATTTCAGCTTTTAATATTTTAAAATGAATATTAATTAATCTTCGTTTCGAATGTTACCAAAATAATCCAAGCAGACTCAGAAATGCGATCCGGAAAATCAAGTGAATCGACATTTGTCTATTATTCTTTCGCTGTCGTCAGAGCCTACCAAAGAGAGCACTGAGAATATAATCAGAGATAAAAACATCTTATAGATTCTCAAGGGGAGCAAAATTGCCTACGAGAATTCAACTTGCAATCCAAAAATAATATCCAAAGTACCCAAATAGAAATTGTCTATTATATGTTCTTCCTATCCAAAAATTCCAGGAATTTTTTCCCTCGATGCACCGCGAATTACAATGAATTTACATACAGAAATCGAATGTGGTTTCTTTTTAACTGAATTTTTAAATTTTGCTGTTTTTGCATGTGCTTTGGTGTTAATGAGGAATAAGTAGAAGAAAAACCACAAATTCCAGTGCAATTTTGTGAAAAGTGGTTTCCTCCTGCAATCTTCTTCCTCAGTATTCCGATGCTGAGGCATAAAAGCATGGCTCTCAGCAAGTGTGAAGCAGCTTTACCTCTATTGTGTGTTGTGTTGTTTTACACCCAAAAAAAAAGGATTTTGAAAATCATCATTGGATGATTTCCCGTATCCATTTGGGAAGGATAAGTATACATATACATATTCTTTTAATCATCTAACGCAGCTTAAAATCATCCAAAGGAAATGAAAAAGGTTCATCCTTTGGATGATTTTTCAGCGCCGTTGGATGATTAAAAGGATATTTAAGCCACATCCTTCCGAAATGGAAGTTCACAAATTCGTGATGGTAATCCAAATGTCTAAAGGACTAAAGCAGCCAGTCAACCCTTGGGTCGGAAAAATACAGTTTTGAAGGTTTCATGAATAACTCAATGTTGAACTTTGAGGCAAAAGCTGCTCGAAGAGTATTTCTTGACTATTTAAAGCAGATGTTTGCATGATGTGAAGGCTTTGTTTCTGCTTCCGGGCAATTTGTTTTATTGCATGTTGCGAATTTATAAGGTAAATTTAAATAACTAAAGATTGGAAGTGAAAGAGTAATTGAAAAAACGGAATATAGAGTTTAGTTGGATCGTCTTTTGATACCGAAATAGTTTCCATTCGACTGTGGCAGGCATAAGATACTCATTTCTTATTAGTTTCGAAGTTTCCGGATATCACTTATCTTACTTGTTCTGATACTGTCTTTTGAGCTATATTGTTGTATCGATATACCTCGATTTCCGGTATCTATTTGGAAAGGATGTGTCTTAAATATCCATTTAATCATCCATTGAAGCTAAAGATCATCCAAAAGATAGGAAAAATTATTATCATTTAGATGATTTTGCAGCTCTGCTGGATGATTAAAAGGATACTTAAGACATATCCTTTCCAAATGCATCTTTTTTAGATCTTTTTTTTTCTGTGTATGCAAATTATTTGTGAAAAGTTGTACCGAAACACTCGTTCTACTCTTTCTTGGATTGTTCATCGATCTACTGATGGGAAAGATTTTACCAAAAATGTTATTAGTGCACCAAAAAACACATCAAACGGTCACCTTTTGATTTCATTTTATAGATTTAAGGCTGCCTTTACACAGCTCGACACATCAGACATGACAGTCTAGTAGGTCTACGTGTTAATTGATTAACTGGATTAACATGGGACCCATGTGTCGAGCTGTACCCTATTCCACTTCATAAAAGTCAGCCTACCTTCACCAGATAGTAAAAATATTGCCATAGATGAAGTCAGAGCACCCCAATACCCCCGAATACTGATTTCAATCCGTCTAAAATCAATTTATTTTTGTTGCTTAGTTTTTGGCGTAGCTTCAGTAGCATTCCGCGTGTGCAGGCAAAAAGGTCGCAGTCGGTTTGCTGCACTTATTAGCTTGCTTCAGGCAGGTTTACGCTATTAAAAGCAGGTTTGAATAGTGTGAATTATATATTAGATAAATGTATATTTCCTGGGAAATCTCTGCATCATGGCATTGAAAGAGCGCCGCCAAACGGACACAAATTTGAATCGATTATTCTGAAAAAATATTTAGTATTCAATATGCGGCATTTCTTGTTCAACTGAACTGCCTCTGTAGCTTGGCAGGTAGGAAGCCCTTAAACAGAGTCATACCTACATTAAAAATAAAACAATATAAAAAAAACCTCGGTATTTTTAGTAGTAGCTGGTTCATTTAAGCATTTAACTCTCAGGAACTTATAACTCAGTACGACTCTAAAAAAAAAACCCTCAATGGGACCCTTAAATTCCGATAGAATGGACTTCTGTAAGCATCACCTCATACTCAGTTTGTCAACCTTACCCTAATATAATAGCTTCACATTCAAATTTACTCTACTCTTCTTGCCCGCCAAATTCAAAATGGATTCAAACACATTTTTCCAGCGAAAACTATAGAGTTGTTTTCTGTATCAGCTTTGAACTAATGACTAATCAGAATCAAAAGCAAACGAAAAGTTTTATTAGTTTAATTTCCTGGCTGTTTGACTGCCAGAGAACCAGAACTCCGCGCTTTGCTAATGAAGCAGGATAAGAACTTTTCTTTTTACACTTCGGGCAGGCTATAAACTTGGGTCACTTGATGCTCGTTGGTTGATACCTGCTGCTGCTGTTGCTGTTGTTGCATCCAGTGCGAGGGATAATACAATTGTGGGATATAGTGGGGATGTTGTTGCTGCTGTTGCGGCTGTTGTTGTTGTTGTTGTATATCAAGTGGTTGCTGGTGGTGCTGTGTTTGCTGTGTTTGCAGGTGGTGGTGGTGGTGCTGTGGCTCTTTCACGTACTCGCTCGCTTGATCCTGCAACTGCTGGAGTTGCTGCTGTTGTTGCTGTTGCTGTTGTTGCTGTTGTTGTTGCTGCTGCTGCTGCTGCTGCTGTTGTGTCTGTTGTTGAGAGGGATACATGGATACCCCTCATGGCAGCTACACGAGCAAACTGGGTGCCAGCCACTCCTCCTCCGCCAGCTGGAAAAACCCATCATCACCATCGTGTCATGGCTTCAAGCACTCTACCCACAACTCACCTGCGGACTGACCTGAAACTGTTGCATGGGATAAGCCACTACGCCGGCGGCCTGTGGCAGAGCGCTGCCCACGCTCTGTGTAATCTGCGGCGCAGCGGCTGCCGCGGCGCTGGTCAACTGCGGCTGGGCGGGCACACTCTGCCAGGTGCCCGGCAGCTGTACACCCATTCTGGAAAAAAGATAAGAAAAAAAAAAAACACAACAAATTGTACCACATCCACGTACGGCCCGGACGGTGCCCCGTGCTCACCCCATGTAGCCGGCCTGCTGGTAGCCCGCGAATTGACCGTAGGTGAAGCCCTGCATGCCCTGCAGGAATTGACCCGGCTGCAAGGCGCTGGCCGGCGCCGCAGTGGGATATGACGGTGCCGGCGGGTACCAATAGCCGGCCACCTGCTGTCCGTAGGCGGCCGCTGCTGCAGCCGCCGCAGCCGAGCCGAAGGGAAAGCCCTGGGCCAGAGCCTGGCCGGCAATGGCGGACATGTGATTCGGATCGCCGCTCTCCTTGCCCCACGCACACTTCACCGGCTGCTGGTTGATTTCCGTATTGTTTACCGCCACAATGGCGTGGGTGGCCGCCTCCTTGGTGGAAAAGCTGGGTGAAGAAATCAAAAGAGCAGGTCAGAGAAGGCTGTGGAGGGGTGGGTGGGGAAGGGGGAAGGGAGAACTAAGCAGATTGGCCCGCTTTAATTTCCATTTGGCAACCAAAAGCGTAAAAGTGGTACAAGCGTCTGTGGAATTGTGTATAATGATGCAGCTGCAGCTGGTACATGGTCCACTTGTGGTCCCCGAGCTCATTTATGTTACAAAATGCCAAACAATGCTGCTGCCTGGCACTCCTCGCCTCGCATCGCGCTTGCGGCACACAAATGAGTTTCGGAGCAAGGGCACAAAAGGCGTCCGGCAACTGCAATGCGTTCGGATTCCCCCTGCTCCCAGTCGGGCAGCGCTGGCTTGGCGGAGCTGCCATTAAGAACCGCTCGCGCTGGCACGCTGGACACTCTCGTGGCGGGGCATTGTTGCCATTCAGCCGTCGGTTTGGCCATTGAGCGGAAACGTGTTGTTGATTTATGCACAAACGATGGCACAGTGGTCGGTTTCGCCACTTTTCTGGGTTAAACATCCCCACACCTGTCTGCCCTACTCACCGCACAAATGCATAGCCCTTGTCCTTAAACACTCGAATCTCCTGAATGGTGCCATACGGTGAGAACGTCTTCTGCAATATCTCCTCGTTGAGGAAGCCGGAGAGGGCTCCGTTGATGCCACCACAGTAGACGGTGCAGTTGGTGGGGCTACTCTGATTGTAGACCTCGTCGAAGGTCAACGGTTTGGCGTTCACTGCGAAAACACCGAGACAATTGGAGCATAAGGAACTCTTTCTCGGGCTGGGATATACTCACTGTCTGCCTTGGTTGCCGGCGGTTTTCGGGTGGCCCAATTGGTGCGTATCGAACGCGAGCCCAGCCACTGGCCATTCATGGCTGTGATGGCGGTTTCCGCCTCCTGCAAGAGAACCAAATTAAATGGAGAGCAATTAGCTAAAAGCCTAGCGCCATTTGCCAGCGTTTGTCTAGCCGCTTAAGCCGCTTAAAGCCCACGAAAAACATAAACAAACAGCTTGGAAAGTGTTAAGGAAAGAAAAAGAAAAGCAATCCCGCCAGCTCAAAAGTTGCTCCTTGAGCCGGGCGACAGTGTTGCTGCTTGGCTGCCCTTTGATTTCTCTCGGCTGCTCTTCAAGTCAGCCGCGATGGGGGGACCGAGTGGCGTATACGTAACATTTACAAGGCCATGCACAAATTATAATTTCAATTTCGCATAAAAGGTAATTCGTGCGTATCAAACGTGATTCATGCCAAAATCATTGCAACTGGCAGAAAGTCTTGCATGCAGCCGGGACGCGCCGTGTGAGTATGTGCGTGTGTGTGTGTGATGTGGGCGTTTCATAGCAATTTACTTGCGGCACACCAAAGAACGAACTGAAGCCAAACCCATAGCTATGGCAATGCCATTATGGCGTTCTCTTGGCATTTGCTGTAGCTGCTCATTGCACGTTCCATGACTGGCAACGGGCAGGGGCAGGGGCAGGGGAGAAGCAATGGGAATGGCGGCAACGTCTGCGGCTGGCAGTAACTTTGACTAGGCGCCCACCGCTGCAGGTCTGCGTTTTTCTCTAATTGTCTTTTACGTGAACCAGCGACAGTTTCTTTGACTTGCACAGAAACGTTTCCATATTCGTACTTGAAAATCATATGATCCTGACTGGAGATTGAAGTAGGTAAGCTACTTAATGTCAGCGAAAGTATCCAAGAGCAAGAACGTCTCTCTCTATAATACAGTGCGGCTAAATGTGTATACACACATAAGAAAAATCTTTGGCATACTAACATATCCTCGACGACATATCACGCCCAGTACAGTTTGCTGTGGAGTTATGTCCTTTTTTCTGGTGATGGTGATCAATGGCGAAAATATGTCGTTGGAGCCTGTTACCAACTTAGCATTTATCGATCTAGTTCATATTCTTAATCTAGTTCATATTTAAAGCAATTTTTTCGATTGAATGCAGTTCAAATATCGAGACCACCTAATGCTGCATTATCAAGCATGAAAGCTTCTGTTTAACATATTTTCACATCATCACATTTAAATGAGCCAAAACTAAAGGAAGATCATCGACAAATAGAATGAATGGCGATGGATACAAGTGACTAAATTGGGGTACTCCATAAGTAACCTTTATGCACTTTATGAACTTCAAAATGTAACTATTCGAGCTCTGCACTGAAAACGAATGGAAAGATAAAACTAAGTTCAATAAATTTATATTTTGTAGACCTTCGCATTGAAATTTCCAGAAAAAGTCCTACTATTCAAGAAAAAGTCCTACTTTTCTTACGTGGAATGAGAAAATGCGGGATTGACCAACTTCAGACAATGTTTTGGATGATTAAATCTCGGATATATCTAATTTTTGTTTTCTATGTAGTACGAAAAGACATTTCGTTGGAAACCGATTAATTACACAAGGCAACAGAGAAAGACCTTTCTTGGAAATTAAAGAATTGGTTGTGATTGTAGATGATTTTCGACTGATTAAACCGATTCTGGTTATAAAAATGATCCATAAAATCTAAATTTAAAGTATTTTGAGCTTCAAGTTGCTTAAGAACCGTAAGCTTGTCATCAGGTAATTCCTTTTAGCTTTAAGACAAACAACCCCAAACAATTTTGCGATTTTGCTTAACATAGATAAACCATTTTGAATAATTTGGATTAAAACTATTAACAGATGCTGCCTAAAAATATGCTATGCAAAACCACTTAGTATTGTATTTCAATTTCCAACATTCATTGCATACAAATGGGCGTTAAAAAATGTATTCATTTTGAACACTTATACTTAACATGGTATATCTTCGCTTAAAAAAATCGCAGAAATAAATGGAAAAGTGGATTGTAAAGCTAAGAGTTAGTATTGTACGATAATACCAAAGTGATTCATTACAAACTAAAAGATAGCACCAAAAACGAGCCTTAAAACGATCAAAAAGTAAATTTTCAGCAGCCTAAAACTCAAATTTCCAAAGATGTGGGCGTGATGAACCAGTTCCGAACACAGATTCGTGTTCAGCGCACAAAAATCATTCATCAACTGTTCAATAAACTATACCTTATTGCCTAGTGTTATGTACTTTTAATCATTCCACACACTTTCCAAACTCTTGAAGAATCACTTTGAAATGATCTTGTGTGGAACTATTATTTGGCAACATTTTGGCCATATTACTCTAACAATTTGGAACAAAAGTTGCAAGTTGTAATGCTTCCCTTGCAAATGTGTGGGATTTAATTTCATTGCTCTTCCCTTCAACATTTATTTAAGTTCTCTCTTTTAAATTTCTGCTGCTGAATTTCAATTCGTTTAAATTCCGGCAGAAATGCTTCACATTGAAGCAATAAATTTGCTGAAGCGAACACAACTTGGTTATAAATATAAATGACTCGGACATTCATTTTATGCTTTCCATAATAATTCAGAAAGTAGTGATTTGAGAGCTAGGAAACTGCCTGCACACGCATAAGCCCTGGACCCACATGACCCCATAAAAAGAGAGGGCAGAAAATGAAAAAAAAATAGAGAACGAATATGCTGCGGGGCGGAGGAGAGGTGCTGTCGAATGGGAAACAACAGCAAAACTGTCATACATAAATAAATCCCATGGAATTATGTCTTGACAAAAATGCGTTCTAGCGTGAAATACTGATTTTTTGGTCAACAATCAAACCCGCCCCAATCGTCGGCCGGCAATCGTTTCTGTGATGTGTGACCAGGCAATGGTCAAAAATCGAAAACCGTTTGGCCTAAACAAAATGAAAACAGTTTTTACCGTTGACTGGGCCAGACAGAGTCAGGGATGCCGAATCATCATCATCATCATCATCATCATCATCATCATCATCATCTGCCGCTCTGCTTTGGAATGCCACCAATGGGAATGGGATAGCATTTGGAGTGTGCAAACGATTTGCCACTTGAGTTATTCTATAAATATCGAAAAATCATCAAAAACTCTTGCAATTGCCTGGCAGTTATCTACCACTGTGACTTTAATGCCCACTCTCTTTAAGACCACGGACGTCTTGATGCTTTCACGCTTATCTAAACAGCCACGTTAATGAATCTGACCAAAGAACAAAGCTAAACCGGCTTAGGAGCTGAACAGGCGAACCTTTTAGCCCGAGCGGATGGGTGGGGTGGGGGGAATCGGATCCCGCACTAAATACTTGGCGTCTGTTACCTTCTTATTTTTCCTGAGACAAAACGGTCACCAAGGAAAACGTAGCACATTCTTATTCTCCAGCATGTCTCTGTGTGGGTGTATGGGGATTATCCCCTTTTTGTGTTTGACTTTGCCTTTTGCACCTTCTTTTCGCTACAGTTTTTTCTCCTTTTCCTGTTTGCCCTTTTCGTTTGGCACAAACCATTTCCTTATTGTTTTAATAAACATTTAAAATGTCTTGCTCTCGGCTTACGCAGTGTACACACTGGAAGGCGCCGGCCGCAACCAGCACACGCCCGCCCATTTGCGGCCAGCGGCGGCCCCCACCCAGCCCAGTCCCCAACCGGATCCACATGAAAAGTATGACAAAACCCTTTTAAACCACTTAAAAATTCTTCAGCTTACTTTGTTTTTCTTCATTCGCTTAATGAAGGTATTTCATTTGGTGTGTTCGCCTTTTCGGTTTTGTTTCTTGAGTTGCTTAACAACAAAACTTTTGCCATGACCCGCCTGGCCGCCTGGCCGCCTGGCCGCCTCATTTCCTGTTTCGGCCGGGCATTAAGGGCTTCTGTGCCTTATCAAGTAATCAATATTTACCAAAGGCGAAAGCAGAAAGTTGACTTTCACAAGTTGGACTCGAAATTGAATTTGCACAGAGAATTCTTTAAAATTTGGCTGTCGCGCAAGTGGCAAAACTTTCTGCCATCATGTCGATGAAAATTAATTAACTTATCCCCCCCGAAAGCGGAAGTTGTCATTTATGAAATGTTTAGCGCGTGCGAAGGTTCGAATGGCCGTGGCGGAAGGGCGAGGCGGCGCTCATAAGTAGGCAACGGTTTTTGTGTTGTTCGTTGTCCAAGTGACAGACCGGAAAACGATTCTAGTTTTCTGGCTGACAATTAACTAATTGCAGCTAATTGCCAGCATTAGCGCTTGTCCGCTTTAAGCTGTTTAAGATGCAATCGTATTTAAAACGTGAAAATTGAATCAAGTTCTCTTTAAGTTCACCCTCGTTGCACTGCCACACACACACACACACACATTTCATCCAGCCAGCGTCCTTTATGTTTTCTAAGCAATTTACCACCAAAATGATTGATAAAGTTTGCTGGTTTCCTTTGGCCCTGGCCAAAAACTGTCAAAGCTATAAAACTGCTGAAGTAAAAATGTTCGTTGCAGCGACGACAACTTTGTGGCTGGAGCTTGCATTCAGTTCGATTGCATTAGTTGTGGCGTCAATGTGGACAGAAGTTCACAGAGCGTTTGTTAAGACAGTTTTCATTGACACATGGAATGACGTTTGGTCCCCCCCTCCGCCACCAACACCACCACCACCCCATAATAACAACAAATTAAATATTGCATGTGTTGGCTTTAAGTCACTCCCATCCCCTCTCACCCTCTCTGATAAACAAAATGTAAAATATTTAAATGACATTTTATGCCCCGCAGCGGCTAGGTGGGAAGGGACTGTCGGCCTGTCGCATTGTTTGCTGGCAGCCAGGACTGTGGCTGTATTGCAATCAACGATGCGTATCGCTTAAAAAATGTAAAATTTATAGTTTATGCAAATATGAAAAATGCAACTGGCAATGCATAAAAATGCACACGCACGCAAACTGAGTGGCAGCGTTGCCTGCAAGCAAACGCACTCATACACACACACACACACTCACACTCTCGCACTCACACACACACACACACTCACACGCAGGCATTAAATTATGACCCAAGTTGGGCGACAGTTGCGTGGTTTATCGCTGGGGCCAGGCACTCAATTGTTGACTTTTGCTCTAGTTGTTCACTTAAATTAAAGAGCAAGCCAACATTTCAGACAAGTTATGGTAAATAAATCAATGTTTCAGCAGAAAGCTCAATAAGGAAACGCAAAGGAAGTTAAAGGAGAGTGGGTGATTAAAGGAAGATACTATCAGCCGTAAGAGGTCCTAGCGCTTATACAAAAGACATTGATTGATATCAGTAAATTTCAACATTTTTTGTGTAAATACTCCTCCCCCAAAGAGAGGGATACATACATCGCTTCAGTTCAGTGTCGTTTAGTTTAAAATACATGTTTTTTCTTAACATATTTTTTTTCAATATATCTTGAGACTGAAATCATACTTTTTCCGATTCAAGTTGAAATTTTTCTTATCCCTTTTCGTTCTAGAAAACCTCCTAAATGATTCTTTAAATTTGCTGTTGTGGTGGTAATAGCTTTCTGACCTGCAGTTTTACTGCATTAACTGGAGGCAGACATTTGGTTTCTCCTGTACGTTTTTCTGGCAGCCAGTTCACAATAAATTGAGGTATTTTATAAGCCATATCAAAGGAGAACTCAGACAAGTGGAAATATAGGTTAACCAACCCAGAAAGCAATAACAGGGCACTGCAGCATTGATTATATGAACATCAGAATGAGTGTGACTCACCCTGAACTCTGTCGTAGTTCTGGGAATGAGGAGGAAATAGAAAGCATTCAACAAGCATACAGTTGGAAAACTGCTTTTCACTTCTTAGGAATCGCTCTCAGCATCTGGGCAAAAACATTCCTTGATTTTGTACCGCAGCGGTAGCCGTTAACCGATCAGATTACAGTGAATCGAACCTTGAACTTCTTTTGGTATTTAAGCTGAGCCTGAGCCCGTTACGAACCTTAAGCTTCGGTTCGGTTCAACAAATACTATAGACTTGAAATTTTTTTAATCTTTTTCCCAGCGACTTCTTTCAGTATCCTGATGGTTTGGGACAGCTAAGTCTTACAAACGGCAGGAAAGTTTAATGTAAACTGCTTTACAAGTGTTCTGATTTACCAGTTTTAGCCTCTGTTTCTTAAGTTCCTTCCCTCCAAAGCCTAATGAATGATTCACAAAATAAGAGCTTGACATTATTGTGGAATCCTTTTCCTACATGGACCAAGATATTGAATTTCATTTAAAGGTCTGTATCCAGCACTTCGAGAAATGGTTTTGTCACAATTCTTCATATTAATAGATACACTTTTTCTTTTGCTTTGATGCTCATGCGATGTATGTGAGGGTGTTTCTATTAATAAAAAGTTTTGTGAAGAACAAAAAACCATAACAGTAAACTAAATTTTGAATCGGCACCCCAACCCAAAATCGACACAATTCCCTTACATTTTATGTCGTTTTTAGGTTGATAACTACATAAACTTGTATTCAGCATGGACTGAACAAAGGTTCGAACCAAAATCTTCGCAGATAAAAAAAGGATAAGGAGGAACCTCCATTGAATGATTTCCCATATCCGTTTGGACTAGGAATGTATTACATAGGCCTTTAATCGTTCAACGAAGCTGAAATTCATCAAATGGATATGATAAATGGCCTGGCGGTGCTGGTGAACAAGGCCAATGATCATTCTTCGAATGATTTTGGGATATTCAACACAAATCCAGTCCAAATGGATCTTATTTAAACCTTTTTTTACTGAGGAATAAGGAATCAAGTCGGTAAACAAATAAAAACCATCCCGAATGTGCTTGAATTAAGCTGTTATCGAGTGAAAATCGAACAGAAGTAAATCCATATCTTACTTGGATTGAGAAAATGTAGGATTTTGCCCACTTCTGACATATTTTGTGATTGATACCGGCTTACTCGTTTCTGTTTCAGTGTTGTTCTAGATAAATAGATAATGTACTCATTATGGACAAAGCTTTTAGATCCTTAAAGATTATTTAATGAAAAGCAAGAAGCTTAACTACTTACCCAGCAAAATTTTTGATCACATTTGAGTCTTTTTCGAGTCCTAAGGCTGGTTAAAGTAGTCATGAAAGCGCTCGTTTTCCGATCATAAAAGATTCATTAGTCGGGAGAAAATGGTACCTTAGCCGCGATTCTTCTTGAAGATTCATTTTTAACCCGTTCTTCGGATCAGTTTACAATCACTTTCGAGTCATTTGAGTCACTTTTTAGTCGTATTTCGCTATAACTCATTTTCAGCATATTCCTGAGTCATTTTCGAGTCTCAATTAATCACTTATGAATAGGCATCTCTATTGGGTCATCAAGAGGAGTCGGAAAAGACTCGTCAAGGTGATTTTTTTTGAAAATGATCTTCCAAATGTTTTCATATCTTTAATAAGACTTCAATACGATACTCAGTAGAAAGCTAGGTTCAAACTAAGGTCCGAAACTTGGAAAATCACTAAAGTGTTCCCAAAATAAAACAACTATTGTTACAGTTTAAGCCGTCGATGCTCTTAATTCAACAGCACTCAAGTCAAAGTTGAACGGGCTTTTCCATTTATAAAGAAAACCGGAAACTGATGCCAAACCAAAACTTTCCTACTAAAACCTTGACCATAAGTGTCGAACATGAAACTTTACTAAATTCAGGTTCGAGCCCGCTCGTCGTTGGTCTGTAAAAATGTTTTTCTGCCCATTTCTGATTCCGAGTTCCGTTAAATACCCTCAATATACCACAAATTCTATTTATTTTTAATCAGTTCTCGCTCTTTACAACATTTTCAATGATTTCTCCCTTCGAGAAAAACAGGCAACAGCTCAGGCAGCATTAAGGAGCGGCGCTTTTCAATTTAAGTGCACATGCACATGACAACAAGCTGGCAGGGTGGGTGAGAAGTTGCCAACAATAAGAATGTTGGGAATCATAAAAGAAACATCAGCAGAGTGCGGGTTAACCACAGTCATTGTGCACGGCGACGGCGGCGGCAGTGGCAGCGGCAACAACAGCATCCAAATGCAACAAATAATAATAATGCAACAATGAGCTGCTCAAGATGATGTTTGAAAAGAATGTGCCACACAGCATGCCAATGTGGACGACTGCCGTCGTGGGCGTGGCAGGAGCGGGAGCTGGCATTATATCTTGTTCGCTGCACACATTGTCAACCTTGCTGTGTTGTGGCAACTTTTAAATAAACGTAAGTGCATTATGGAGGGGAAAATACCAAAAATTGGTAAGGCGCTTAAATGCACCTTTAAATGTTGCAAATCAGATGTCTGTGAATGGGCGAGCGGCAAGTGGTGGTGGGGTTCTGAGTTCAGGCAATGCAATAATATGTTAATAAGCTCGCCTGAATGTGTGACAATAACCCAGGATGCGAGTCCTTAGCCCTGCGACTCTACTGCCTGCTCTCTGCTGCCTTCGACATGTTTATTGCGTTTAATTTTTTTGAGCTGCATGTGTTTGCCCGGGTTGTTGCTGTGATTTATGATGCTAATGACACGCAGCCAGAATAAAACATTGCCGCCGTCTCTGCTTGCAATCTGCTCAGCTTGCCTTGATGGTTATTAAATTATGGCAATTTGTATGCGTCGTCAGAAAGACAGCAGGAGGGGTCCTCCTGCCCGTCTCCTGTTCTGCTGACTTGAAACATGTTGACTCACAATTGGCGCTAAATATTTTTGGGGGCTGCTCCTTCAGCTGATTGGGCATTATGCAAAGCTTGGCGACTGCCGAAATGACATGCACCAAAATAAAGAAATTCTTGCTTCCTTTTCCGCCTGCAGTTGCAACTGACACACACACACACACACACACGCACACACACACAACTGCCTCCGCCTCCGCTCTTGGAGTAAGCCATTCGAAAAATAACTTTTCAATTTCCGCAAAACCACAGAAAATATCAACTTTGCACAAAAATTTAATAAAACTTTTCGCATAAATAAAATTTGCATTAAATCAGCTGCAAGCCACGGCACGACGAGCGGGGCGTGGCAGCGGCTTAGGGCGAAGGCGTGTATGTGTGTGTGTGTGCAAAACGCATGTCGAGAAACTTAATTTGAAATATTTGAGTTTCCCATTTGGACCGTTGCGTTTTGTGTGTTTTCTTTGCATCACTCGCTGCGTTTGCATTGGAACTAATCGAGAAAGTTCGAAAATTGGTGCTAGCTTGCCACTCGCTCGGGGAAAACACAGTGGGGGCTGCTAGGCAAAAGAGAAGAGAAAAAATAAAAAAATGGAAGTGTATGCAACTTGTTTTTTAATCACAAAGTTTAGAACATAAATAGGTATATAGAAATTGCCAAAAATGAAATATACGCACATAAAAATTTCACATATAAATTATATTTTTAAGAAAAGCAAACTTATCTTGAAAAGTTTCTCAGCTTAAATGCACAAATTGGTGGCTATGATAAAATATGGCCTGAAAAGTTATTCAGATGAGTTATGGTTTTTAGTCATAACTGGTGTATATGCGAAATTTCATTTCGTTAAATGTTAAGCCTAAATGTTTGAGGGGAAAACTGATGTTAAAAAGGTCAACAAAAGGTATTGTTTGACACATATTATCACTTAGTTTCGTACATTTTGAACTTCCCAACAAACATTCGACAAGTATGCTGTACGTTATCCTATAAGCACATTCAAAAAGAATACTAGATAGATACAGTTTGCTCAGAAAAACGTGAATAACATTAACAAATGGGAACCAAATTTATTCAGACTACTTTTGACTGACGAGGCGTTAAGTAGACTCTTATAATAAATTCTAAGAAACAATAGCTTGGAGTAACATTGCTTAAAAAGTGGTGGTTATAGTAGAAATTTCCCAAAAATAAGTTCAA
This sequence comes from Lordiphosa andalusiaca, assembly GCA_035044965.1. Classification (NCBI taxonomy): domain Eukaryota; kingdom Metazoa; phylum Arthropoda; class Insecta; order Diptera; family Drosophilidae; genus Lordiphosa; species Lordiphosa andalusiaca. The sequence goes on from JAWNNM010000342.1 coordinate 109,149, forward strand.
AATGCCAAATCTTTAACTCGTATTTATCTATCATCGGGTACAGCTATGAAGCTATAGTTATTAATGCTAGAATCTTCTTGTTTCTCTCGGAACTATCAAGTTTTTATAAAATCAGCTGGTCCATTTGAAAGTTCTTGCAAGTTAAGTGAGCAAAATAAGCACTAAACGTAGTTTTTAAGAATTTTCCTTAATTTAAGTAATAAAAGAGGAAAGCTTAGTTCGGCTGAAACGAAGTTTTTATACCCTTTGCTGCTCGAAAAGTCTGGCGATTTTGAGCAGACTTGGTGAGATCATGAACCTAAAACCCTAAAAACTTAGATAAGCGAACTGTCACCTCGTTTATACACAAAAAAATATCATGATAAATGCCCTTAAAAGTATGCTAGCTTTATTTTCTTAATTACTTATCAATTTAAGTGCGTAATTGAGAGTCCGTTAGGCCACCGTCATACATAGTGCACACTGTACATACACTCAAATTGTCAGGACAGTTGAAGTTATTCACAATGAATCGACAGTAAGCTAAATATAAGACAAATTTTATACTCATCTATTAATACACATAAGCATTGCATACTTAGAAGGGCAGCTATCAAGATAATGTTGTTGTGTATAAACAGCGTATGTGTTAACTTTTCCATTCAAAACAAAAAAAGGGTTTCTTTCCAAAACACTAAGGTATGTGGTCAGAAATGTTTACTTCTATGCATTACAAGCATCCCCTTTTACGTCAATATACCCTCTTCAAGGGTATTTCAATGCGAAATTTCTAAAAACTAGAATATCCATTTTTCCAGTGTACACCAATACAATACAGGGTGTTTATAATGAAGTTGGCAATGGCTTTTAGGATGATTTTGAAGCAACGATTGAAACCCAACTTAATGGTCTACAGTAAAGACACAAAAACATTCACTTCCCCCACAGCAATTTCCTTCGAATGTTTTCATATTTTTGCAATAAAAAGTTAACTACTTACATACATAGTTAGAAACCACAACATTGCTTATACGCCTCGTGGGCTGGCCCTCGGCATAATTGGAAGCTAAAAACAAGTCAACGCCAAACAGCTTTGACTTTGGCTTTGGCTTAAACATTTGAATGACAGCTGCTGGCTGCTGGGAAGCGTGTCTAAGTGTCAGGGATTAAGTTGTATTTGCACACGCTTGGCAAACACGCATCGATCTGACGTCGACTCCTCTAAAATTTGGAGCTTAGCCTCCTCACCCCCTCTCTCTCTCTCTCGCCTCGCACAATTCAGATATGTCTTCCACACACACATTTCAGGGTATTAGCATTAAAATTTAATTAATAATTTTCAACATTTGCCACCTAATTGACTTGCAGCACCTTTGGCTTTGACGCCTTTTGTCTGTCGCTCTGACTGGAGCATTGATTTTGGCTTTGGTTTTGGCTTTTGCCACACTCGTACTTACTTATGTATACATGCATGTACTTGTGTTTGTATTTGTTTGTGTAAGCCGTAAGCTTGCGCATTTTTTCTGCTTGGCTGACTGACACGACGCCATTCGTTCGGAAGCTGTCTTTGATCCCGACCTCGCCCTCAACTCTGCGGCTCTTTGTCGAATTTTCTACCTATTAGGCACAAGAAATTCAATCACAACGCACACACTTAGATACATACTTGCCAGTGGCTAAAGCCACACGCTGCTCTGAGTTATTTCGACCCTTATCAGTTGCGGTTTAAACATATTGAATATGATGTGGAGAGCGGGGTGTGTGGGAAGATATGGGCCGTGAGATTTGATGCACCTGCGGTGGAAAGTTAGCGCCGACCCAGTTCGCATACCAAATAATGCATTAGATGTAAAAAATTCACGCGCTTGAGTGGAGTTTCGTTTTCCACGGGAGCCTAGAGCCTAGGGATGGCGGCGGCAGGGAGCCAACTGCCACAGGTTGTCGTTTAATATGTCAAGTTGGTGGGTTAACAACATGGCGTCTTATCAGAAGTTTGTTCGTCTTGTTTGCTTTGCGTTTTAATTAAGATTTCAAAGGCAACACCCCCAACCCCACCCCCCGAGAACAACGGCGGCTTTTGTTGCTGACACTTTCTGCGTGTTTGCTTTGAAAATTAATCTGAAACTTATGTTGTGGATGAGACTAATGCGAATTTGATTGAAACGTTTCTAATTGCTACTGGCAGATTTTTGGCTTTGATGGTATTTGAAGTTGCCGCTGTCAGGCGGCCACGTTGATCACCCCTAAGCGACGGCTTAGTTACAATTGCACCTTTATTTTCGAACAAAATGGGAGATTAAGACGTGTAAAGAAACTATCCGGGTATTTATTATGCGGCAAAGAGAGATAAAACAACAACATGGTGAGGCTGATGTGAGAAATCTTGAAGGGCTGGATGATGTGGTCAAGTCTTTTACTGAAAATACAAAATTATTTATTTGCTCCCTCTGCGGTCGGTAGGTGCAGTGCTATAGAAATTTATTTCAAATCATTTTACCGTGACTGACGAATCATTAAGTCGTAATACAAGCAAAAAGGGATGACAACCAGTAGTAATGCAAGCAAACATGTAAATCCAAACTAAACATCAAAACAGAAATCATTCCAGATCATGATACAACAATAACGGTAGGGTGATTTCAGTTTGCGGCCACAGCAAAGTACTTAAAACGTATTCTCCAGCAATTTTGAAGACATCAAGCTCATATTTAGCAGAATCTCTGAAGTTTTCGGATCATAAATGGCACAGTTATTTAGATTACCAAAATCGTTGCATACTTTTTTAAGCTGCATGCACTGTCGGCTAACATAATGTTGGAATATTCACATTAATGTTAATACTCTGTTAATTAACATTAGGAGAGGATTTTAGACATTAATTTCACAGAGTAACGGGCATATAGAAGTCGGGGAGGACCGACTTTAACTTACGCTCTCGTTTTTGGCTCACTTTGATATTATCAAATGGTTTCAGACCTTTACTTTGAAATAAATTATTCTAAACAATTCTAACCGACAATTCTAACCGACTCTCAAAAAATTTCAAAAATTTCCATTATTTTGTGCCTATATATATGGCCAAGTTCTAAATATATATATGGCCAACGCTGTACATGAGATGAATGCATTTTTGTTATTTCGAGCAAATTTATTGAAAACGGCGTATCTTCGCTTAAAAAATCGTTTTTATTTTGAAACATGATTGACTTTACAGCCAAAAAAAGGTCAAGCCGAGCTTCTCTGATTCTCTTGGCTTGCGTAATTCCAATTATCCAATTTTAAGACCTTTTTCATGGCTAGCTAGTTCAAGACTGACGACAAAAGCTTATGAAGCTGACCGGGTGTGTAAGATTTTTGCAGAAAAAACCTTTTTTTAGATGTCCCAAAGGGGGATACTGATCTTCAAACGCTTGCAAATGCTCCGCACCCGGGAACAAGAAATTTTGATTTAAAACCTCACGATAAGTGCCTCGAGGGAATTGATAAATGTCACCCAGAAAGGCATAGTTGAACTAAAAAACAGTATAAGAACGGTTTTTCTTATTTGAAAAACAATGGCCGCGTTCAGCAGAAGAACTTGCCCCCTGATCAATCATATTTTCTCTTGATCTTTCTGCTGAACTCCAGTGGTACGGTATCATGATAGAAAATTTGACGTATCATGATAGAGAAGCTTGTAACGAGAAAAATGTGAGCTGCTTTCAAGTGATACTACTACCAACAGTTGTAATTGTATATCGAGGAGATTTTTCGATACCGATACGCGTGTCTTGGTTCATTTTGTGCACTGAATTTAAGAATGTGTTTTTTTATGGGCGATAAACATTTTGAAATAACTAAAAAAAACTATGTAAAAAATTAAGTTTGACAACTATTATACAATTTCTATGTTGACATGGAGCGTCGCCAATGTCGGCGTCGCTTTTAAATTAGGTTTTTGTAAGTTTTTGTCCAAAAATGTAGCACTTCGTTCAGCAGAAAGTATTCGATGTATAATTTTTTTCTGATACCCGCTCAGCGATCAATCTTTCTGCTGAACTCGGCCAATGTTCGCACTTAAAAGCTTGAATTGTAGTATATTTTTGAAATGAATGAAGATTCCAGCTTCCTTTTATTTAAGGACATAGGCCGTTGTGAACAATTTGATGTAACCTTACATAAGCTTGATTTTCCTAGATCCTTGCTACGCGGTGTCACAGCAACCAACCTGTGCCACGTTGGGAGGAATGAACCAACACTTCTTTTCATAAATTGTCGCATTCTACATTTTTTTTTGCTTTGTCATCAACCGTCAGAACTGTGCATTTTTTTCTCTTTTGTTTTGTGGTTTCACCAATTTATAGCTTTGTTTTCAATGCAAAAGGTTTCTTTTTATTATCGTTTTTTTTTGTTCTGACACGCATACATAATTAGAATTGAAAGCTGGTTTGCTGCAATTGGGAAATGCGAGATTTTCGAGGTTCTTGGAGTTCTTGTAAATGATGTTTATGCACATTTTCTGGTGGCAATACTTCTTCCTTAATAACAAAAACTAATAAAATGTTGTTCCGAGAATTGTTCTTAATTCACTCATGATAAACGGAACACGATTGTTCACTCACAAAATTCTATGTTTGCTCACGTTCATATTCTGACATCGTCCTTTTTTTAACTCTAAAGCATTAACCTGTAAGTGTTTAGGGCGAAAATGGTATTGTTTTGTTCTGAAAGGGTATATACATAAGAAAAATAACTAAAAAATCAAAAAGAGAACTAAAAAATCGACATTACTGTTGCTTGGTACTAAGATATGTGCAAAACAAAACGGGAAGAAACCAAAAAAATATCAAAATTGTGCCTAATAATATGAGTACTTCCAACAACAATTGTGCATGCAGCGCATTCCCATATCCCATATATCCAGCCACATTTTTCCAGTTGACTTACCGATTTCTTAACAAAGCTGACAAATCCATAGCCCTTCGATTTTAGTGTCTGCGGATCGCGCACAACTCGGCAGTCTCTGCAAATGGGAAGTGAGAGCAAATGGTGAATGGTTTATAACTTTAGATTAAGCATCCCCTTCCCAAGCAATTTATTTTTTTTTTAAAGCAATTTAAAATTATCTTTTAATGTGGATAAGACTGACCCACACACACACACACGCTGAAGGACACCCTAAACCCTCAGCAAATTAAAAAGTGAACGTTGGCCCAGCAAAGTCAGGAGGCCAAGCCAAAGTCGTCGCCGCTGGAAATCCAATAGAATTACATGTGGAGAAATATGAAGCGTATAAAAAAAATGCCAAGAAAAGGATTTCGTAATGGGAGTGCAGATAGTGGCAGCCACAGCGACTCCTTAAGGATGTCAGTGTGCAGTTTATGTGGTGGGCGTGGTGAAAGGGATTTGCACGTGTCCGACGTGGGAATCGGGCATCAGCATTAGGTTTAAATATGTTGCCGTCTCAGCTAAGCCACGAAGAAATATTTCACTCCCCACCCCGCGAGGATGTGTGTGTGTTTGTGTGTGAAACTTGGCGCTCTGGGTGTGCCAGCCATGGCGGGCGGACCCGCATGTCGGCCGCGGCATTTAAAAAAGGCCAACTTGATTGTAAATCACGATAAAAGTCAATTTTTAATATGAGTTTTAGTTTAGCCCCAGCGCCACGTTCATGTAAAGTGGCCGACAACAGCACAAAAAAAAAAGAAGAAGGATTTTAATGGCCTCTGGCTCCCGGGCGTTGGCTTTGGACCGCTTCAAGGTTGCAATTTATGGCGCTGGCGCTGACCAAAAGCGGGCTTGCACAGCCAGTGCATCGCTCAATCGATGGCTACATAAATATTGAGCGCGAAAAAACATATTTAATTAAAGTTTAATATTTATTAGCTACCCAAGGAATTTGGCTGCAATTGCTCTGCGGCAGGCGGAGCTCGGAGGGGTCCCGTCTGGCCGGGCCGCGGGCCTGGTTTTGGGTGGGTCTGGCTGGCTGGCACGCAAACAGGCAAACAAACACACACACACACACACACACACACACCCAGTCAGGAGGAGAGGTGGGGCTGGCGGTGACCTGTCAGCAGCGTTCTCGGTCGCTCGGATTGAGCTGGCAAATTAAGGGGCATGCAAGTGTGTGGCGAACCCTTCCCACTTTCCAAAGCCCTCGAGTATATCATATTTCACAATCGATAAACATCACAGTTCATATTTTCATAGCGTTTTTGCTTGAATATTTTAACATGCAGATACCAGAACAACAGGAACAACAATGAAGAACAAACAGCAAAAACAACGAGGACGAGCAGAACTTCCTGCCGGCAAGCGAATGCGAAGCAAACGAATGTCTGCAAGTGCCGTCCTCCCCATCCCGCCCTACCCCCGTCGCCGTATCGTGTTGCAATATATTTGAACATTTAACGTAAAACAAATATAACCTTTGCCTTTGGGGGCCAAAAGCAGGAGATGGCGTATCTACCAACCAGATTTGCCTGCACTTCGCCTCGATGGCTCTCAAACTGTTGCTGCACACACACAGACACACACACACACACACCCACAGAGACACACACACTGGCACATATGCAGTTGTTATCATGCACGAAGGACTCAAAAATTTTTGACTACGGAATAGGGAAGGGTTCTGGGGCGTGCAAGCTAAGCCCCTGTGTTTGCATAATGCAAGGGGGGGAGGGGATGACAATGGTGAAATAATACAACTGTGTTTCAACGTATTGAATTCCATATACCCTGACACCACACAATTGAATGTAGGGTTGAAGGGGTATTACCAGAATTTTGAATTCTTTCAGAAAGTATTAATATGCTTTTGTTTAGGAGCAAAAAGATTCACATCATACCTCAGTCTAAACCAGGGAAGCCCAACAGTAACTAATGCTCGCGCAGTCACTAACACAAGTTAAAAAGTGTGTGAGTGTGCTAGTGACTGTCTGATGCACACTGCAGACAGCTTTCTTAAGTATTGTGGTTGCCTTCACTTTCTCAAGTGGCCTTGTAGAGATTGAGAAGAGACACGCCTACGAAGTTGTTGCTGCAATTTTATTATGCGTGAGCCCTATACGCTCAGGAATTGCTTTACGCGAAACAACAACATTTGCGCCTGAAGCGTATAGAGCGCGCGCACCCCTGGTCTAAATACTTTCTTTTGATAATGAAGATTATTCAAGGGTTCAAACTTCAATCAGAAAAAAAAGATCCATTTGAGAAGCATATGTCACAAATATCCTTTTAATCATCCAACGGAATTGAAATACCATCCCAATAATGATCTTTTTTCATTTCGTTTGGATGTTTTTTAGTTCCGTTCCCAATGGATATTTTTTTTATATACTGTTTCTCTCTGTGTAGTGACTCCATCGTTGATGTAGGAAGAGGAATTTGATGAGCTTTACCTACTGGTTTCAACCCCCGTTGGACGGCCGTAAAGCATTGCTTCACAGGGAAGCCCCTTCTAAACCACATTTGCTCTGTTCCTCTCCAGTCTCGAACGCTTCTTCATCGTGATCACAGCATACTTGCTGACTAAGTCCCACACCTCTTTCCTCTTTATCATAGCATAAACCAGATTATCTTCTCTTATAGATGCTCCGACAGTTGAAGCCAGCCTCTTTTGTTCGATTGCCCGCAGGATGTGTTCGGCGTCTTATATTTGGCCTCCATCATTCAAAGTGCAATCGAAACGACGGTAACTTCCAAAGCCCATGGTCACCTAGAATCTGAGCTGTAAGCTACCATTACAAATACAAATATTGGGATGTTTTCAAATGAAATTTCCATTACAATTACATGTCGAGCATCGATCACTTATCATCTCAGAGATCTTTCATAAGGACTGACAAGTCAGTCGCATATGTCGACATGAACTCGTCTGCTGATGCTGATTAATATTCAATACACTTTACAGGGTCGAAAATGCTTCCCATTGTCTGTTACTGAAGTGGTTTCAAGATGATCGTGTTTAAAGTTTGGTTTTCGGTAGGGGACAATCTAAAAGTTAAATTCAATATGTTGAAAAATTGTATGTTCTAAAGATACTAAAAGTATATTAAGTTTGTGCAAGAAACTCAAAAACTTGCCTTAAAGTTGAGTCTAGTATTTTGTTAAGCAAGTTTCTATATTTGGTTGAGCACCCTGTATAATCCAGTTTGCATATATGCCCCATACAGTTACATATCTCACACCCTATCAATAGCTTTTAGTTCACTTTCCCACGACAGAAAACAAAATCTCATGCATAGATTTTTAGCTTATTTGGCCGAAACTGTTCTCCAGCACCAGAAACTCGCACTTGGAGCCATCGATAAATCATCTATGCAATTTTAATTCAAATACAAAGGAATTTCCAGCAAAGTATTTGCACTCACACACACACACACACACACACACCAGCACGAGGGCATTGTTAGCATAAACCAATTGTAAAAGCCAAACTTCCGACTAGTCCTACCCGACTAATGCGCTCAATGTGCCTCCCTATCTGTGTCGAAGAGCTACTCGGGGCTTGGGAATAAAGCCAAAAAACAGAAAAAAAAGAATATGCAGCATAAATAACCACATTTGTGTGCGTGTGTGAAATATTTTGTTTAACGTTTATAGTTTTATACACTTAAGATAGCAATACATATATATTATATACATATATATTATATATACATTTTTGCAAAATTTATTTTCCAGCCAAAGCCAAAACAAAACTTCTACCAATATTTGTAAAAAAGATATTGATTGGCCAGGGAGGAGTCGAATCCTGTTAGCCTCACAACACACATATGCAGCTTATGTGCATAAATTTAACTTTTCAATAAGACTTGCCGGTTATGGGTTGCACTTATGTTTGCAGGCTGTTTGCACTGTGTTGCGAAAGATAGTTCCAAATCGGTCAAGTATGTGGAGAAATACGGTGAGCACAAAAACTTGTATAAAATCGAGCACAGGGTAGGGGTAAACTTGTTCAATAGATAACATAACTTGGTTATCGTCTTGTACTAAGAAAGTTTTTCTCGGATCAACTTGCTTTACTGCGCTCATCCCTAGTCACTACTGATAACTTTAAGTCAGAGATGATTACCGCTCGGGAATTTGGACAGGTTAGGTTCGGATCATGATACGACATATGCCCAATATCTTAAAAGTTCTGGTTAGCCAACCGCAGGTCAATTTTGCTGCTCGAGAAGACCAGCTATTGTGTCTTTTGGTTTACTCAACCGCAGTGTTCCGATATCGATAATTTCCTGTAGCTTCAGCAGTGTGACCATGCGTTTGTGTAGTTTCAATAAAAACCATAATATGAACTATGGACATCACTTTGAAAAAAAGATAACTTGCACTTGCAAATCAAATTGCAAGACTGTTAAAACAAGTTGTCTTATAGCCAACTTAAAATTTTTTATTCAATTCTCATTTTTAACTGATTCTCCGAAATGCTAGCAGAAACAAGCACAATTCCTATACATATGCATTCATGGACTATGTAAATCAGTGGTGGGCACCAAAAGGGCGAACGTTTTATTGCCCTCAAATTTCATTTCCCAAACAACTTCACACAGCACAGAGCCGGGGGCTTGTATATTGTTCTTGCTTGATTTGAAAACTTTGGTTGACAGGAGATTATCGAAGCGGAATATAGAGCAAGACCGTAAGTCTTAAAAACCCTTAGAATAAATTTATATTTGCTTTGATGCTCATGAACTGTTAGGAAGTTTTTCCAATTTGGAAAGGTATTTTGTCGAAAGTTGTAAAGGCTGAAACTTCACTATCAAGTTACTTTGAAAACATGGTCTAGTTTCAGAAACTAAGTTGTACATATCTTAAAGTTATGCCACTCGAAAGATCATATACAACCGGCACTTAAACTGGTTATTAGCAGCCTTATGGTGGGCAGAAGTTGTTAGATAACTTTTGAATTTTAGTGTAGGCTTTGGAAAATAACAATATTATTGATATATTGATGTCTTTTAGACTCGACATTGAAAGTATTGATATCAGATCGATGATCTACTTTGAACTTTTGAGAAATATCAACAACCCTGTCTTCGACCCCATAAAGTCTTTCTATTCTTTACCAGCATCAACAGCCCAGTCGATAGAGCCAAGTACCGAAAAACAGATCTCAGAGAAGGTAACAGATAGAGCTTCGAACCAGTAAGGGACAAAAACTTATTAACTAGTTTATTTTGAACAGTTTTGCAGTTTTATGTATAGTTGATTCCTGATTTTTATTCATATTTGGTCATCTTCATTAACTATCGATTTCTCAAAGGACTGCCGAAAGTTGGATGAAGGAAAGTCGGCAGAACCGGCCATTATGACTATAGGTAGCACTTTAAGCACCCTAACCCTAAGCTTTGAGAGCTAGAGAGCATGTTATAGTTCGGTTTGAACGACTTTCTTACTTGCTGAGTCATTATATTTATAAAGAGGCATTAGAAAATGGCCTCTAAAGGTAGAAAGTGTCCTTAGCTCTGCTTTAAAAGGAAGTTGAAGTCTCTTTGCAAACACCTTCCAAGCACCTCCTGGCTTTATTGTCAGCACACAACAACTTGTTTCTTTCTTTGCACTTGCTTTCCATAATAGGCTACCACAGCATAAAGGTTTGAGAGTAACAACATCGTTTCACTTATAGAAATCTGTAAGGTTTGTCAACTTTTTGAAGCTTCTCTTCAAGTCTCCAAGTAATACTCTAGGCTCTAAGCATTCTCTTTTCCATCCATTCACCGCGACCCCTTCCCACTGACCCTTAACGATAGCTTGATTCCATATTGATTAATACAATTACTCAAGAAATTGATTTGTCCATTCTGGGGCGTTTCGCCAGCCAACCTAACCAGTAATTTGCCATATCCTGGCCACTTGGTGCCCCAACAACTACTTGCCATGGCACTCACTTGAGACACATATAATTTTGCAATCGCATATCGCTTGTCCTGTGTACAAACTGAGCTTTGACCCGCATGCTAAACACATCAAACAGTAAACACAAATTACTCAGCAGTGCAAACAAATGGAAAGCGATAACATCGCGTACTCCCCGCCCAAAGCCGGGAATCGGGTTAGAGCTGGGCACTAAATCAATGAATTGCGGCTGTCCTTCAATTTCCTCTCTTTCCCCCCGGCTCCGGGCCGGGCTGCAGCTCAGCCAGCATCAGCATCGTTGGCAGCCATTGAGTTGCGTGTTTGAAATATGGTAATACATCTATTTTCTTTTTATATATTTTGTTTTTTTTCTGCTGGCCATGTTTGCATATTGGGCCATTGACTGTGAACAATTTTATTTTTTTGCTGCGGTTTTTCTATGAATTTTTACAAAAATTTCGCAAGCATTTTTATTCGATTTGTTTGTCTCTTCCTGGCATTTTATTGGCTTGCTCGATGGGGACAAGGAGGAGGAGGACTAGGAGGAGGAGGAGGAGGATGATGATGATGATTTCCATTTCTTGTTCGAGTAGGGGCGTGTCTGTTACTTTGATCAGCGCTCCAAATTTAGTTGTAAATTCAAATGAAATGCAAGCGGGCGCATTGTTTAATGTGGGCGGAGGGCGGTTGGCTTTCTGGTTAGCCAAATATTTGAAGTGGATTTCTTTAGCGTTTTATGAGCTTTTTGTGGCGGTTGCGTTCTTTTATTTGATTTGATTTTCCGGCCAATGGCGGCAGGCTGCTGGCCAAGAAAGCGGTTCGGAGTCGAACCGGTCCCGCAGCCCCCAACTCCAAGTGTTGCACACTTCATCCTGGGCACTCGTCGAACGTAGTTACATTTATTTACACTGACATGCAAGGCTCGCATTCAGACAATTTCATGCTCATCTGCATAAAATCAATTCCATTTTGGAGACAATTTGAAGATTGGAATACAAATTTCGAATTATCAACCTGGGACCCGAAAGAAGTCGTCGCAACCCTTAGTCAACGTAAGCAGCGATCGTAATCAGCATTGAACCCAACCCAAGTCATCCCCCCAGTGCAATGGATGTGGCGGTGGATGGGGCATATCTAGCTTGACTTGTGCCGCTCTCGAATGTTTGTTGGTGGCTCTGGCCGTGCCTTTCTCCTGTCCAGGCATTTACACCACGGACGTGGCGATGCTGGTCGGCATCGGCGCTTAGTTTTTGCCGACTTTTGCCAATGCCATGCATACGTAATGCGCTTGGGGATGCCGGCGACGCAGCAGCATCTACGACGGCTTCACTAATTCCAGAGCAACCATTACGACGCGTTGTCCCTGTGTGTGTGTGTGTGTGTGTTTGTTGGTGTGCGCGCTGCAGCGGCAAATTATGTGGTATGTGATTTGCCATTCTTCTCTGCTCTATCCTTCTCGGGGTCCTTTTGCCTCTTCGCTCACATATAAGCTGCCAAGACAGAGGAGACACACGAAGTGGCAGAGGTGATATTTTAGCGTTGCTTCGCTGAATGGCAACTGCCGCATCCAAAATGGAGGAGGGAGCAAAAAAATAAAGGAAGAACGAACACGAAATACAGGATGGAATTTGCATGCCACTCGCCGCGCCCGGCACTTGTGTGTTCAGCCCGCCCCACGTATAAAAAACCATATCGATTTTGCAGTAAATAAAACATTCAAAGATTGAAGTTCCCGCTTTTGAGCTTAGCCGAATGTTGTGGCCTCTTTTTTATGGAGTGGCTTCGCGGTGCTTCCTTTTATGGGCTCCGTTTCTACACCCCTCCATATTTTTTTGCCTCTTTTCCTGCCAAATTGTAAATATTTTTGTCGGCCACGTAGCGGTGCAGGAGAAAATATTGCATTTTTCGCTTGGCATAATAAACGATGTGCCGAAAAAGCCAACAAGACCACGAGAAAATACCAACAGCTGTGCGGCACAGCGACATCCGGACTCACGCACCGGGCACAATGCAGGCCCTACAGTTAACAATGTCCCAGGATTCCTGTCGAGTGGTGAGAGGGGGAGGGGGGGTGCTCGGGGCCAGAGACAGAGAAGTCAGAATTGAAGTTTAACCTTTTCTATAGAGTTAAATACCCAAAGGGTTTCGGGATTCGAAAGTATGGTATATGGCCAGCGAAACTCACTGCAAGTTTTAAGCTTTAAATTACTATTTTTGGTTAAAGCTCTGCGCTTCTATCTCTACTTCTACTACAGTACATAATTAAGACATCATGTGCTTCAGGAATTGATCCAATATATTAATGTTTCAATATTGCAATCAGGATTCAATAATGAGCATAGGAGCTCTCGAGATGCGCTGCCTTCTTGTTCAGCGTGCGCCTGAAACTGGATGCGTAAGGTGCTCCACACTCCTGTCTGCCGCTCATGAGTCTCTCATGACTCAATCTTGGAGAGATTGTGCTTGTGCAAGAGTTGTTAGCTGGAAAGGCCTTGCCTCAACCTGATACCTAATAATTTGGACTTGACTTGGCTGAATTAACGATGTTTCGCCCAAAAGCAGGCAACACACTTGCAGCGATTAATGCTCAGACACGCAGGAGGACCGACAGTTATTCAGACCTACTCTCATTTAAGTACCTCAAAATAAAGGAAAGTTAACTTCGGCTCGGCCGGAGTTTTGTATACCCTTGCAGCATGTTTCTCTAACTCATTTGAAGAACATTTCACTGAAACAAACAAATTTTTCTCGCTAAAACTACACAGAAGGAAAAACCTTGTTCAGAAAAAGGTTATTTAATCTCAAACAAGAACAGTATGTGCCCTCAAATTTTTGAGAGCAAATGTTCCGAATATTCTTGAAATGAGCACAATTCAGCCCATTACCGAAATGTATAAGTAGCCATTCGAAAGTGCGGAAAAGGTTTCTCTCTTTAATTTATTGATCTAAGTCTCAGGTGTGGTTATGCTTAAGGCGGACTTGGAGTTGGAATCGGAATCAGACCTGGAATTGGACTTGGATTTGGTTCTGGACTAGTTCTGGACCCTGGTCTGGTCTTGGATCTAAACCCTGGTCCTACCTGGAGTTTAAAATGTTCTCAAAAACAAAACATTTCAACTCACATCAAGATTTTGCCTTCTCAAGAATAAAGTTCTTCAAGTAAGAAATTGTTCTTAAAGTGAGAAAATCCGTTCATGATTAGTTTTTGACACCAAATGTGCTCATATCGAGACCAATGCTGTCAGTTTTTTCCCTCTGTGTACTTTTCTGACTCTACTTTTGTATGACAGCTATACTATGTAGATGTCCGATTTCGAGCAAACTTAGTAACATTAAGGAAAAGCAATGCAAACTTGGAAATACAAAGTTTGTTGGCGTTTTCTTCGATAACAAAAAAGTTTTTCTCACTAAAAATAGTTTCTCGACCGATCATTCATATGGCAGCTATAACTTATAGTCATCCGATATTAACAAAACTTTAGAGAATTGTGTGAAAGTTTTTAAAATAAATATATGGCAATTTTAAAGAGGTTTACATTATAAACAAAAAAGATTTTCTCAATAAGACCACTTTTCTGACTCTACTTTTGTATGACAGCTATACTATATAGATGCCTGATTTCGACCAAATTTGGCAGAATCATGGAGAAGCATTAAAAACTAGTAAATACGGAGTTTGGAGACGTTTGCTTCAAAAACAATAAAGTTTTTCTCACTAGAACTAGTTTTTCGACCGATCGTTGTTATGGCAGCTATATGTTATAGTCATCCGATCATTCCGGTTCCGACAAATGAGCAGCGTATTTGTACCAGAAGACTTCGTGCAAAGTTTGGTGGCGTTAGCTTCAAAACTGACAGAGGAGATAGCATAGAAACAGACGGACAGACGGACATGGCTATATCGACTCAGCTCGTCATGCTGATCAAGAATATATATACTTTATGTGGTCGGAATTGCTTCCTTCTGAGCGTTACAAACAAGGGTATAAAAACAGTATAAACGAAATCTACATCAAAATTTCAATAATTAGATTAGTGTTACATGGGCCGAGTTGTAATATTTTTGAATAGCAATAACCAAATTGCTCAATTTTAAACAAAAACGTACAAGAAACAAACAAAACGTTAGAACGGGCAGGTTAAAAGTTTGAGTCCCACTGATGGCGTCAAAATTTGTATTTGTTTTATTAGTCCCATGAAAATGCTCGGCGTTTCCAAGTATATTAAAGATAAAAATTTCCCTAATATGAAATCAGAGTATGCTTTTGATATTACGAAAACGATTTGTTAGAAATCAACGCCAGCCACATAATTATATCAAGTGGACAGGCAACACTGCGTATGAGTAATATCAAAAACGTTGCATATTTGGGGCATATTTGGTAGGGAAACACTTTCCTGTCTTTCGCATTACAGAATACTTCACTTTGATTACAATATGTTCTTTATATCTTTTTTCGTTTGTAACCCAAATGACTTTGAATGGATACATAAATAAGTTATATACAGCTTCATTTCACAGCAGTTTAGTTTAAACTGAAATAGAAAAAAAAAAACAAACAAAAACAAACCATTCATTCCCCCGCCGCCGCCGCCGCCGCCCACTCAAAGTTATCCAATTTCATTTGAATTTTGCAACACAATTGTCCGTTTGATGAATTTTATTTTACCAACTAAAGTCGTCTAAGCCGAATCAGCTTTAACATTCGCACATGGCCAGAATGTCGCCAGTGGGTACCAAAAATACGAAAAAAAATAAATGAAAAAAGAAATTGAAACGGGCTAAATCAAATGGCAATGGCGCCGTTGTCATGCACACAGCAGACCCACGAACTTTAGCTAGGATTGTGGGTGTTATGCAAACGTTGAGATTTTTACAAATTCCATAAGTATTTTATTGATTGAGCACCGCCAACGGCAAGCGTTTCAATTAACGGCCCCCGGCACCCGACCCCCCTTCCGTTGCTCTTAAGCTTTGAAGTTTTTAAAAAACATAAATTCCATTAGCCGCTGCCAGGCGCAGGTTAAATGCTGAAGTGCATTGCAATCGACCAAGCGAAACGGTCTTTATTTATAACGCAACAGCCACATCCCCAGTGCCTGACCACGCCCGGACACACGTCAATAAAACTACTTCAAACTGTCCACATTGAAGCCGGAGCTGCAGCTGAAGCTGATGCCAAAGCGATGTGTGCGAGGCGATAAGGCTACTTTAACGCTGTCCCCGTTTTCTGTTTGATGCCACATGGCCGGCCCCTTTCGTGTTTGCCCCAATAGTGGTTGTTGTGCCGGAGGTGTGGGGCCGGGTCGTTGCATGGTGGTTTCAAACATGCAAATTGCTTGCGGTTCGCCCCCCACCCCCCCACCGGCCCGCCACTTGGCTCGTCAACATTTTTCGCTTTCATTGAGTGCCCCGCTTACAGTTCGTCCGGCTCTGGCAGGAGTGTGTGTGTGTGTGTGCTTGAGTCCTTCGGTGTGGCAGAATGCAACAACAAAAATCCATTTAGATTAATTAGTTTTTAAGCGAAATAAGCACGAGGGACGACAGTCGCCGAAAACTATGCCAAGGAGCTGCAGCCCTGGCCAAAATCTGCATAAATAATTCCACGTCGCCGCCGCATAAAGCGGAGCACTCAAAAGTGACGGAGTCGCCTTTGTATCCCTATATGGACTCACTTTCTGCCCCACTACACTTGGCCGGCCAGCCCAGCGCCCGAACTCCGCGCCGCAAAATGGCGCTTAATGATGCCAAAGATGAGCGACCTGAACGCCGCGTCGTGTCAATGGACTGCACAGGGGCATCTACATAACTAACTAAGCGTGCCGTGTCGTACATGCAGAAGAAAGCGGAGAAAAAACGGAAATAGTGAGGCAAACTTTGCTCAAAAGTTTGTTTATTACGCCGACAACGAACACAAAAAAAGGGAGAAGTGAGTGGCTTTTTCCATCTCCGGCGGACTGCATCATCTTTTCTAGCAGTTTATGCGCCAGTTTGCTGCCTACTTCCTCGGCGCTTGTTGCAGTCCATCTTTTGTGCGACTTGTGTTTGGCCTCAAGTTCCTTGTTTTGCTCCATTAAAAACTTGTAACAACTTGGCTCGTTATCCCTGTTTTTTTTTTTTGTTGTTTTTTTGTGTGTTATTCTACTCTTTTTTGGTGAGCTACCGCAGACATGGCGCATAATTTCATTTGCGTTTGCCTGTCACATCCCCAGCCATAGTTCTATTGATGGCCCAGTGTGGCCAGCAATTAAAATCGAGTTCCAAGACAAATGTTCCAGGCATTTGCTTAAGCTGCAAAAGTTTGATAGCTGGAGGGGCACGTGGGCGAAACTTTAACGTATCCAAAGCCATTCGGCGGCATCATTAGGGAAAGCCGTTGCAGCAGGCACTCGAATGCTGCTGTGGGTGGGAAGGCTTCGAGTGGGTCTCGAACCGCAACTGGAATGGCCGGTTCGTTACAGGCTCCAAGAGTTGGATAAAGAAATGTTTGTTAGATAACAAAACAAATTATTAGATTATCTGGATTTAAAACGAAAAGGAACTTTAAAGTGGAATGAACATTTGGAAAAGTGCAAAGCAGTACGTAGAAATGCCAGATTGTTGGCAATGGAACCCCTGAGAACCGGTTCGGTTCGGCTTTTTCAGGGATCGCGCACCGGACTATGAACCAGGCGCCTTACAGTTTTGACTCCTCGAACCTCAACCCGAACCGGACCACTTTTACGAATAATGAGGCTCGATTCACCAATTTAATATGCCCTAATGAGAGTTTTCAAATGACTCAACGTCTGATTGCGAAACGAGATGTTTATAAAAGCAATAAGCAAATGTCAAATATAAAATCTGTGTTTGATGTTATAGATTCCTTTGGAAATTGTCCAAGACTACATCCATTGACTAATGTTTCAATATTTTGGAAAGGTCATAATAACGAAGACTTAGAAAATATGGCTTTTACTACTCCAGCTTTACCAGCAACTCAAGTATCAGTTCAACGAGCATTTTCAATACTTAAGTATGTTCATTCTGATTTACGAGCTAGTATAGATGAACAGCTCCTGAAAGATATAATACTAATTAAACTAAACTAAGCCGTTTCTCAGAGCTGAATATAGTAAAAACTTGGGTAATGATCATTATGATTAAGCATATGGATAGAGGGTTTACATGTTTCATTTTCAACGTATTAATGAATGAAAAGTTAAGCTTTTTATAGATTCGAACGGTTCCAAGAAACGGTGTGCGAACCGAACCTTGGATTTTACAATGGGTTCGAACCCCCGCACCGAACCTCATGGATAATTTTAAAGGTTTGCAGCCTTGCATGGAATGTTGGTGCACCCTGATTGAACTCAGTGGGCTAGGGGGGGCGTATGTAGTGAGGTTAACGAATCAACATGTGTCACTGTGCCTCAAGTCTAGACAAACCTACGCGTTGGTAAGCTCTAGTAAAAGAGCTTTGCAACTGCAAGGCCGCTGGCTAACGTGAGCGGCGAACACTGCCTGGGTTAATTGAGGTTGGTGCGTCGGGCTTGGTACCCACCAACGCAATTTCCATGACAGACACTATCAACGACAATACCAGATGCAATTGAACCACGACACGAGTATATGCAGCTGTAGAAGTAAGCAAGGTGCTGCTATCCAATTATTGGATGTCTTCGAGAGATATTCATCCGACCTAACCTAAGTTAAGAACATTACCAACTAATGTTACCCCAGTGGACATGCTTCCAGGCACAAGTTTGGGTAAGACTTATACTAGATTTACAGGGTGGAGCAAACTTCATGAAATTCCTCTTAGTTGGCGGAATATTCCAAGTAAAATGAATAGGTCTTATAGTTTTCATTATAACTCGAAAACCGTTCATTCGATCTTCATCATTTCTTTGACGGATCGATAAGTTATCCTAATTATGTCTAAAAAGAAAGAAAGTCGGTCCAGCACGACTATAACATACTATGTACCAACGAAATTATACGCTTAGAATAAATTTTGATGCTGCAGTAGCAGCGAAAAGCAGCTCTGCTACTGCGGTGCGGCAGTGAACAGTCTTTTGATCATAACTCGAGAACGGTTCATCCGATCTTCACCATGATTTCGGTGAATCGATAAGTTAATCTGATTACTAAATATGTCCAAAAGAAATAAACCCTCTATCTTTAAAACAGTGGGAGATATGAGGTTTTTTCTAAATAGCGGTGGCGGGAGGGGGCATGTTTAAAATTTAAAATAAACTTGATCTGCCTGCAGACTTAAGAAGCATATGTCCCATACATGTCAAACCTCTATCTCTTACCATTTCTGAGATCTGTGCGTTCATACGGATATGACATGATATGACTCGGCTGTTGATGCTGATCAAGAATATGCTATATACTTAATAGGGTCAGAGACGATTACTTCTGGCTGTTGCATACAAACTTATAATACTCTGTGTAACTACGGTACAGAGCATAAAAATGTTGTAGAATCTCACCTGATTCTCTCGCCTACTAAGAGAACTCCATGAAGTTTGCTTCACCGTGTAAATCCATTCTTAGACTCATCTTCACACCAGTTAAAAGGCGCCTCTCAACACTCAGTTTCAAGGCAAGATATGTAAAAATTATTCCTATCTCTGCAAAGGACGAAAGCTTAAATGAGCCTTTGCTAAATGAGTTTGCTGAATGGTGAAAATTTCCGAGAGCAGGGCTTATACAGTGGTTCTGTATATAGAAAAAACCTTAGAGAAACCAACAGTTTACTTTGAAAAGAAGAAATTTACAGGAAAACATTTCAAAGAGCAGGTGTGAACAATAAGAATTCATATAGAGAGTTCTAGGAACTATTTCCAGTGCTTTAAAAAAGGAAACTTTGTTAGAATTGTTTTGCAACATCAACAACCCCAACCCCATTGGCCAACTGCATCTAACTGCTACAGATCATTCATTAAACATTAAGCATTTCCTTTGCCCAACTGCCCAACTAATTAAGAAATCATTTTGCCGAGCGCCAACAAGTTAACAAGTGTGACCTTTCATTGCACTTGCCGCCTCAGCAGTTGCAGGCAGCGGGGAGAAATGCAGAGAGAGAGAGCGGGAGCTGGAGCGAGAGCGGGAGCTTCGTAAATAAAACTTGAGCACAATTCCCACCTCCGTCCGTGTGGGTTCCAGCCAGTGGCACAATGTGAAATCCTGTCGAAATCCTTAGAAATGTTTTATTAGCCCTACGTACGCCTGAATAAGCTAGCTTAGCGGAAGCTATCGGATTTTATGCTTTGACTTTTGCAACGTGAAGCAGCGCCAGCAGCTGAGCTGAGCTGACGGGGTGGTCGAGGGGTCGAGGGGTCGGGCTGCACCCGCTCTGTCCATTGCAGTCCATCGCCTGCTTAAGCCATGTGCATTGCAGCAGCTTTTCGTTTCTGTTTTCTTTATACTTTTCTTTTTTTTGTTGTTGTTTTAACTGCTTCTCGTATTGTTTTCGAGTCGGGCCGGGACTGCAGCTGTACACCTTTGGGTGCTGATTATCTGCACGTTGCCCGGAATTTGTTCCTTTTTTGGCTTTTCCTGAGTAATTGACCACTGCCAAGCTGCTGGCTTGTTCATTAAGTCGGGCCACTTGGCAGGCGCTCCGCATTGCATGGCGCTGGCTGTGATTTCGGCGCAAATGCCATTTCATGCTGGAATTGTTATGCCAAACATTATTGTGTGGGGCAAATATTTATTTAATGCTGGCAGACTCTTCTTCGGCAAGCATCAATTTTTGGTATTTGGTACCGAATGGAATTCCACTGAGCCGGCAGAGGCAACATATGCTGTGAAATACACGCATCCTGTTGGCATCCAGGGCATCCTCCTGCACACGGACGCACTGCGGAGAGCGAAGAGCCTGTTAATCCGGGGCAACAACAATGGCGATATCAACCGCCTGGTTGTGTGTGTGTTAGAAATATTGAAAATTTTTTATTGAAGTACGATATATGAAACAGGCGCCGAGCCGGCAGCACAATACAACCCCATTGTTTGGCCATGGCTATGGCGGGGGCTTAAGACAACAAAGCAAAATGGAAAATCACATTCCAGTGCAGCGGCAAAGAGTCACACACACACACACACACACACGCCGTGAGCGGCAGATATTTTAGAATCTCAACAGATGTTCTCTGTTCGTAAACAGATTTTAGAAATTGTCTCGCACATTGATTTACATAATACTCGACGACGTGGGAGCGGGTGGGCGGGGACTGCGGGGGCTGAGCTGACGAGTTATTGTCAGTAACAAAACATATTGAGACCGGAATTGATTTCGGTGGTGAGTTGGCTCCGCTTTCGCGCTAGTTTGCATATCCTTTGCGGTGGGAGTCGGCGCCCCGCGCTTCAATTATTCAATGCGGGCGGGAAACAATCAGAACACTCACAGAAATGGAAAAAATCTCAATAATTGCCTGCGCTGCGCCACTTCTCATTGTTTTTGCCATTGTTGATTCTATTATGGAGAACCAAATAAAGATACGGCGCAGACAAAAATGTAACTTCCGGTTGCCATAATTGATGATGTGCTGTAAAAGCAACAGCAACAAAAACAAACACTCACTGCCACACGCCGTGTACATACATATCCAGGGATGTGTGTGTGTGTGTGTGTGTGTGAATTGACAGCAATCCTAAGAAACTGAGACAGTGGGTCGGAGTCATGTGAAATTCAATGGCATTGGTATTGTATTTAAGTTATTACAAAGGTGCAACAAAAAGGACGTAGACCGTAAGGACTTTCATTCGGAAACTGGGTTCAAAAAGACGTAATTTCCACGGTGAAGCGCACTTCATGGAGTTTTCGTAGTAGCCGAGAGAATCAGGTGAGATTCTACACCTTTCCTTTATAAAACGTATTCACTTAGCCTTGAATATTTCGCCTACCAAGAGAACTTCATGATGTTTTCTTCACCGTGTAAGTCTAAGGGCCGTTTTCTGATCTACTAAATAGAGCTATCTGTCACATAAACCTGCAAATAACAGAGCAAAATCTTAGTTTATCTGACACAAATAAGCTGTGTTAAAGATGAGAAATCGGCCCTTAGTCTTCGAACTTATAGAGAAGATTCGTTTGAATAAACCCAGATGGCTTTATTAGTTGAATTTGGTGGAGTTAGTTGGAAATTCTAGGATTTAGCACCCCTGAAGCAGGGGTTCCTAGCGCCAGGTCTTGAAATGGTATTTTCTTATCATACACTTGATCTTACACTTATACATAGTGATCACTAGTAAATACTCGATGCTCAGTGTTTGTATTTCGATACTAAGTACTCGATTCTAAGCTCTCAACGCTCAATACTCGATACAATGTACTCCTCAATACCAAGTACACGATGGTATGGACTCTATTTTGAATACTCGTCCTTTAGTTATCGATACTACAAACTCTATACTGAGTAGTCGATACTCAGTACTATATACTAAGTTCTCGTTTCTAAGTAATCGACACTAATTACTTGTTATTTATCTATCGATACTTAGTATTATTATTAGTACTATACGCAGAAGTCAATTCGAGGTCTTCGATAATAAGAACTCAATTCTTAGTCCTCTATACTCAGTACTCCATACTACCTATAAGTATTCGATAATCAGTACTCGACTGTATACTCAATATTAAGTACTCTTACTAAATACTCCAGTTCGTTCCGACATTTTCGATCCTTGGCAGTCGATACTCAGTACTCCATACTTAGCTCTCGTTTCCAAGTACTTGACACTAAGTGCTTGATACTTATGTCGCGATACTTGGTATATACAGTACTCGATTCTACGTCTTTGATGCTATTAAAACGATTCTAAGTACTGGATATTCAGTTCTTGATACTACTTATATGGACTTGATACTCAGTATTCCGTACTTTATGTTTAGTACTCAATAATCTCGATGCTAAATACTCGATACTTAGTACTCTATATTACGTTTTCGTTACTCAGTACTCTATATTAAGTCCTCGATACAAAGTAATCGATACTCAGAACTTGATTCTTAGTTCTGGATACTCAGCACTCCTTAATATGTCCTCGATGGTGATCACCTGATACTAAGTACTCGATACTCAGTACTAAACTATAAGTACTTGATACCAAATACTTGAAGCTCAGTACTCAAAACTGCGATACTCGAAACAAAGCCCTCGATATTTAGTACTGGATACCAAGTACTCCACTCTCAGCCATGAACATCTCGATAATATTCTTTTCAAGAACTAGCTAACCCAAATTTGGAGTTGTCTTCAAAACTACCGGGTATTAAGTAGCTAGGTAACTAGTAGAACAGTTAGTAGTACCGAGTCTCACTTAAATTTTTCGAAACACAAGTGCTTCTTTTTCTAGCTTTTTAAATCATAAATATAAAGTGTAGGGTACGGTTCAGGTTGGAGAACTCGACACGAACTGAATCAATTCTACAATATTCGGTTCCGGATTGATTCGCAGCTTTGCTGTGATATAATATTTATATATTGAACAAAAACCTGCGTAGGAGAACAGCTGAGCTAATATGATTGAACTGCAGCAAGGAAGACGGCCCAAAAGAACCCTATTTGAAACACCAAAATCCACGAAAGCATCCTTCTTTAAGTATAATAAAATGAGACGATGAGTAACGACTTAACCACAAAATGGCTCACATAGTTCACTTAAGCGCTCGAACTTAAAAAGCAGTGGTCTTTGAATATGATAAGCTAATTTTTTTAATCTGTCTGCTCACAAAAATTACAGGTACAGGTACAGCTCGCTCACACTCTCTTTTTTTTTTGGTTTTACAGTGTTTTCTGTTTCAGGTATTTTGATGAGAGAACTAAGAGGAGCTGTCTCCCGGAAACAGCACGAAGTTCTTACTGTTACTCCGTTCTGAGCAAATTGAGCCAAGTGTCAACTGCTGCGTTAGAACTACACTAGCACGCAGACACACTTGCAGTTTACTGGCGCACACACTTAATTCACTTTTGGAAGATTCTACCCATAGAAACAAATGAACAAAATGCACGAGAAAATCTCTCATTGGTTGGGCAAAGAGTGAGTTAAGAATAGTCAGAGGCGAAATGTCATTTCTGCTTTCTTTTACATGGTGACCTATTTTGTTCCAACTGTCTGTTACAAGTGACCACCATTTGTTGCATCTCTGCGAATAAAAACCAGTTGATTTTCTTATTGAAAATCCCATCACAAAACAGTTACGTACCGCTTTTTAATGTATTCTGCATTATCAGCAGCAGCTTAGCACTCTAACGCCCCCGTTCTGCTTCAGCAGAGCTCTCATCAATTGTTGATTTATGGTTTTTTTCTTTTCTCAAGTAAGTTCTTCAAGTCTCAGCTGTGTCGCAATTTACCCACTCATTTTTGCCCACTGTCCACTGTTAAAAGAATATGCTCTTCCTGTTCGGCAAACGGAGGCAGGAAGCAGCTACTTCATCTACTGGAGCACATTAATATTCCACAGCTAATAACGCACAAAACGTACACTTCCGTTTACCAGATGTAAACTTGAGGAAACTTTTCCTGTGAATTTGGGATCAGGGCTACCCAACTGATTGACTGCCTCGCCTGTGCGGCTGCTGTGAGCTTCATCATATTTATAGATTAAACGTCATCGATACACATGGGCGAGTGGGGAGTGGGGGTCGGCGGAACCTGTGCGTGTCGTCGTCTGTGCTTGCTCGCTAGACCTAAAACCAAAACCAAAACCAAAAAAAAAAAAAGGAGCATAAAAATGAAATATTTATCATCTAATGTCTCCGGCTCAGACAAACAATGGCAGCCAGCCGAATGGGAACGTGCGTTGGCATTTCCCGGATTTGCCGATTGTGGGCAATCAGCAGCGGAATTTGTCAACGGTTTGTCATTTTATTGCACATTCACTCAGCCAGTGTTTAATTCGCGTTTCAATTGGCCACGATTTGTACGTTAAGTTAAAGCCAACTTCAAGGGACCTCCAATTTGTGTGTCTGCAGGAAAACGTTTAAAAAATTGAAAAGTTTAACAGCAAAAATAAACGAAGGCAGCAACTTTTTTTGGGAGGCAGTGAGAGTGCTGTAAAAAAAACTTGTACCAATTTCGAGTTTTGTCATAAAAAATTGAAAATGTCAAAAACAACATGGACGGGCCCGGGCCCGTGCGTGTGTGTGAGTGTGTGTGCGAGTGTGTGTCCTTCTTGGCTGGCATGTAGTTGACATCATTGATTGATTTAGCTGTCAATTGCATAATCACTCAAGCGTTATTGTTCGACTGTTCGGCCGGAGCCTGTGCGCCCCGCCCCTTACCCCACTGCCGGTTTGTTGTTGTTTGCCCGACTTGGCAGCTGGCTAAATCGACGTCTGCTGTCCACGTGTGCGGCAAATAAACCAGCTGCCCAGTGTCAACCTCTCCGCCCCCTCCCCCGTGTTGGTGTTGCTGTTGTAATAGTTGTAGCTTCAAACCGCAACAGCGGCAGCTGTCGGTGAGATTGTTACACAGGCATCCAGGAGTCCTGGGAAGGTCCTGCGTTTCGTGTTTGTGCATGCGCCTCGCATATTGGTAGCAGCAATTGATGTGGCAACAAATTAACATGCCACAAATGGAAGCAATGGCCAAGTGTTAATTGTTGTGTGTGTGTGTGTGTGGAGTGAGAGGGGGGTGGGGAAGGGGGGTATCGCAACACTTAGGCTTATGGCCATTTAATAATGATGTAATTTCAAATTGATTTATTCTGCAGGGGTCAGCCGCAGCATAATTCTCCAAAAATCCAATTGACCCACAAACAAACAAACAGCAACTGATAATAAATTACCTAAGCACACACACACACACACACACACCCACTCTTACACACACACACACTCACAACTGAAAGGCAACATAAGTCTCGGGCAAATAGAAAAAGAATGACCAGCCCGGGGGCCACTGAGCACGGCTAGGCTTGTAAAAAATGGATATGTCAACGTCCGGCATGTCAACAAGATAACAGTACAACAAGCTGACCGACCATGCCCACCCCGCCACCGCCCCCTTTGTCGTCTTCTCGTCAAGGAGCAACAACAACAACGAAAAAAAAAAAAACAAAAATAGCACACAAAATAAAGAAAAACCGAACAAAAGTTCAAATCCACAAAAGCCAACTCAACGCTGGCCCACAATTGTGGATGCAGCCGGGGCGTGGGTGAGGGAGGTTCGTCCGTTGACGTATTGCTTATCAAGCATCCAGCTCAAAGTCAACCAAAGGTTGTTTAGAATTTCCCGTATTGCTGCCGCTGAATGAACTCAACTCGGCCACAAGTCATGAATAATGCTTATTAGAAATCTTTGCCCGAAATTGTCTTCATTTGCCAAACGCCCAGTGTCCTTTACGGCCCGACCATTGCATTTTGGGCAGCTTGTCGTGCCATTCCGGATATCCGCTGGAGTTGTGCAAGTGCGAGGCGACAGCTATAAATCTTCAAGTCAAATTGAAAAGGAGTCCAACTGCAACAAACAACGCCGTCAACGACGAACCAGCTACACTCAACAAAATTGCCATTGACCCCAATTTGGAGTATCACTACAGGCAGATGTGGCAAGTTGTAGGGACATGCAGCTATCTGAGTGAATTTGCAGACATCCAGGGATTTCGAGAGAGCGTAACAGCTTTAATGGCAAGCGGTCTTACAAACTTTTCAGAAAATGCGGGAATTAACCAATAACATTTTGGTTAATTTTGTTCCCGCAAAGTGGCTTAGAAACTTGTGTACATTTAACTTCGTGGTCTATTGGCGGATCAAAAGCATCAAATCATCTAAAAAACTGGATCTGAAAGTATGAAAAGTTAACTCAAAGTTATCTAAAGGTAACTCTTACCATTTTTACGATCTGTTTGTTCATACGGACGGAGATATGGCCTTGGTTATATCTACTGTCGATACTGTCCAAGAATATATTATATACCTTATGAATGCTCCAGATGCCGCTGATGCTTCTTTCTGGCTGTAACATACTTTTGCACGAGCTTAATATACTCTCTATATCCTTGGTGCAGACTATAAAATGCTCAAATATAACACTCAAAGAAATAACCTGCCGAAATCACCTTATAAAGGGACCAAAGGCAATTCACCATATATTTTAGAGCAATTTTACTTCCCTATATTCTAAGTTGTAGAAAAACATTTGCGAGATTCTTTAAAAGAGTTTCTAGATTTTAGAAAAATAACTTTTTCTGTTAGATAAGAAACGGAGCGACGCTTTTCCATGGCTAATTATTTCAGCTAGTTCAGTAAAGGTCACCTGGGTGATTCTGTGGCGTGAGCAAACCCACAGCAGTCACACACACTACCCGCTGCACCACACTTGTACTAATACAAATGCTACCTCAGAGCTTTATCATAGTGTAAACAAGTGAGAAAGTTGATCGAAACGAAAGTTTCAGTTAAGCATGATTTTTTTGCGATGACTGCAGCCGAAAACAGAGCTGCTACTGAGCTGCAACAGCGAACATTCTTTTGCGCATAGCTTGACTACAGTTTATCCGATCTTTACCAATCCCTTCGCGGACTAATGAATAATTTTGACTGCTAAATATGTTCAGAAGATGCCAACCTTCAATCTGAAAAACTGCCGAAGCTATGATGTTCTGATACAGAGCTCAAAGACGAATTGAAAGATCGATTTGTTTTAGCTTTATTTAACTTTTTAGGTTCGATATAGGGAAATTGCCCATATAAGAGTGTGACCTGATTGACAGACTCTAAGCACAGCCAAAATGATAAGAGATAAAAAGATGAATCAAAGACAAGAGTCTTTATTACGTGGCGAAAGTGAAAACTAAGAAAAAGTTATTGACCTCTAACTGAGTTTGTGGGCAAAGTATACCAAACAGAGGGAAACTTTTTTCCTGCGTAGGAAAATCCGTAAAATATAGCACCATTTTGGTATTAGATTGACTTGAATCTCGGTTCATAAGAATAGTATGCAAAATAGTTTATAGTTTAACTTTCGATGTTGTAAAATCCATTTCGAGGGTACAAAATGGTTTGTGCTGGGTTTAACGCCGAACGTTCATTTTGATCAAAAATCGTGCTCAGATTTACAGACATTATAGATGACGCATGTGAAAGAAAACGGGCTTATTCCTGCTGGCTAACATTATCTACCAATGTCCGATTTGTACCACATGCGCCATCTTTAATATCTAAAAATTTTTGGTTCCACCAAATACCTAAAACTCAACAAGACGCATTACGGTCTAACAATGGATTGTTAGTGAAATTTGAATAGAAATTTGTTAAGTACACCTGCGATTATCTATTTATGTGCTGTGTGTGTGCAAAATGATCAAAGTTTCTTATTGCAATTTCCCCTTGCCATTCACTTGTATGTGGTTTATTGTGGTTCTATGTCTTTGGTTCAACGCATTCGCTGTTTCCAACCTTGTCGTTTTGAAAGGACTAATCTAATTTCTATAAATGTTAAATTTTTCGATAAGATAAGACCAAAAACACCAAAGTTTGCGCAAAAACAAATCTGCAAGATCGTTCTGCTTGGGAATAGAGAGCTATATACGTGTGAAAGCAGGAAGGCTAAGGGAATCTAAATCTTTACCAGGCTATCGCAGAGCATCATAACAAGCAGCTACTCTGATCAATCCAGAAATCCGGACTCCTGGGGATAACATGGCGAAACACTCCAACGTTTCCGTGAATTTCGGCCTACTGTTACTTGACGCAACTACTGACAGGGCATTAAGTCACATTTTGCACGAATTTAAGCATTTAACTGAATCGATTTAATCAAATCTTTGCGATGCAGGTAAGAAAAATCAAACTATTAAAGCATTAAGTGGTCTATGCGACTGCAGAAGTGCATAGCTTATTGGCAAAGGTTGTTCAGTCTGTTGGACCCCGTTTGTTCACTCGGATATGGAGCGGAAGTGCCTAAGCATTGAGCATTTAAATGCCAGCAATTTGGTGTTAAATTTTGCATCTGCTCTGAAGTTTTTATTCCTGCTTCGGGGTTTTTTTCTTTCATTTTTGTGTGGGAACTGTCAACCGCATGCAAAACAAATTTGAGAAAGCGGCGTGCGACAAATAGGCCACCGGAGAGGCAGTGCAGCCAATGAAAGAAGCGTCGGTCGGGGATGGCAGTGGCACGTCAGCGGCGTGTTTGCACTTGACAATTCATTTCATTGTTTGTAGATTGCATTTGTCGCGCCAGCCAGCCAGCCAGCCCAGTTGAAATTGTTAACGCAGGCGGCGGAGAGCGGCGGGCGGGCGGTCTGTGATGAAAGGGGCGTGGGAGCCACAACAGCTCCGAAATTGCATTCGCAGCACGCGATGCGCGCATTTCACTTCCACTCGTGGTGCTCCTGCTCCTCCTGCTCTCCTCCTGCTTGCATTTTCGACAAGCAGCAAACGCTCGAGTTTATTTCCTGGCAGCCTTTTGCTTATTTTGCACTGTCGCCAGCGTCGTGGCTACCTTTTCCATGTTCCTCCACCGGCTACCGAGCGAAAATGCAATTTTCTTGGCATTTTTGCCAAAACTTGCCGTTCGCCTCGGAGGGTGTGTGTGTGTGTGTGTGTGTGTGTGTGTGTGTGTGTTAGAGCAGTATGCACGTGGTCAACAGGTTATCCTGTCCGGGACTCTTTGGCTGCATGCCTGCAACGTTTATTTCCGCTTTTGTACCTTTTTGGCATTCTGTTCTCCTTGGTCCTTGCCTTTTTGTGCACTTCTTTTTGTGTTGCTGCACCTTGCGGTTCTCTCATTTATTTGGCGCTGTGCTAGGCAGCCATTGCCCGTCCTTGTTGTGTGTTTGCCTTGCTGCCGCAGGAAATGACTTCAATTTGCTGTTAACAAGTTTAAAATTTCGAAATTGCAACGGAAATACACAACATGATTTCCACCTAAGCATTTGGGCACATAATTTCTCCGTCAAGTCGAGTGCAGCTGGCGGGGCGGGGATGGGGGCGAATGGTTTGATTTATTGGGGATGGAGTCGTGAAGCTTGGGCAAAACGAAAAATCTAATCCAACGACTTCATCTTACTGGGGCGACCGCTTTAAGTTTACGCATCAGCTTTCACAGCTGCTCAGCGCCGACGATGCAATCAGTTCTCCTTACAGCTTACCCAGCATCCGCTTTTGCCACCCGAGACCAACTTTCAATCCTTCTCAACTGCAACATCTGTTGCCAGATGCCAATGAACTGCCTGGGCCAACCCAACCCCCAGACTCTCTTGGAAATAAATTTCACGCCATTTAGCAAAATCTTTCAAGTTGCACCGCCAGCTTATTTTATTCATATGCGTTGTCTGTGTCCTTAGACGGGGCGGGGGCGGGGGCTGGGGCGACGGCTGTGTCCCATTCCCGGGCACCGTTCGCCAGCTCCAACAAATGTGCGTAGGTGTCGGTGCGATATGCCTGAGCTGGTTGTCGGCAATAAATCAAGCAATCATCAGGTGTCATCTGGCCAAACAGCTGGCGACTGGTGACATTGTGCTGAAGCAAGACGTTGCCTTTGCAAATATGAATAAACTTGAATCAATTTATGAGGCAAATTCTTAAGAAGCGAAGAAAAATGAGAAATTGAGGAATATTCGTAGCAAGTTGCTGGCGCTGGCATATCTCTAGTTTAGTAAGAGGGCCGGGATGAGTTAGGCTACGAAATTCGGTGTCTCGGATGACTCAATGGGTGGGAAAATGGGTAAGAACTTAACATTAAATTATAGTTTAAGCGAAGTTATTTGGACCGAAGTCAAGCTTTTATTTATCCCTAGGATTGAGTCGTTCATTTGCCCCGAATCTAAGCGGATTGAGAAGCTTTTCCGGGGCTTCTAACCAAATGTAATCGCAACTTTTCGGAGAGTGGGCTCAACCATAGCAGAAGAGGATAACAAAAAAGAACTGTGTTAATGATATTCAAGTGACATAATGACTTACTACATCTGAATCTGACATGGGACTGTCATGGCGCACGCAAGGATGCTGGATGCCCCAGCAAGTCTGGCTTGGAGCGACTCCTTCTCCCGCAGTTCGCAACACTAGTCCTTGATCATCTAGGACCGACACAATGCATAGAGTTTTAGAACGCCCTGGCACACTTGACAAATACCAATTTCAGAAAAGATTCAAGCTCCGAGCGATTCGACAAAGTCTTGGCAAACCCATTGCTAGGGTTTTCGAAACGAGAAAGGAGTGTGATGAACTGTACCTCCCTTCGATCGATATCGATTCTAATAACTATTAATTTCAACCCTAAACAAGAAAGAAAGTCGGTCAAGCCCGACTATAACATACTCTGTACCAAGATCTTTTGATCATAACTCGAAAACCGTTCATCCGATCTTCTTCATTCCTTTGGCGGATCGATAAGTTATCCTAATAACTAAATATGTCCAGAAGGAACAAGCCATCTATCTTCAAAACTGTGGGAGATATGACGTTTTTTCTAAATTGCGGGGGCGGGAGGGGGCGTGGCCAAAATTGAAAATAAACTTGATCTGCCTGCAGACATTAGAAGCATATGTCCCATACATGTCAAACCTCTATCTCTTACCATCTCTGAAATCTGTGCGTTCATACGGACAGACAGACAGACAGACGGACAGACAGACGCTGTTGATGCTGATCAAGAATATATATACTTTATAGAGTCGGAGATGCTTCCTTCTGGATGTTACATACTTTTGCACAAACTTATAATACTCTATGTACCTACGGTACAGAGTATAAAAAGACTTGGATAGGTTTCACACGGTGAAGCAAAGAGATGAGGAAGAGGTTTCGAATGGCAGGAGACACCATCACATCTTTCTTCTACAATCTTGAGCATTTTCGGGAGCTTTATGAAGCTTGCTTTGTAGAAAAGAGGTGTAATCTATTTGCTTTGCTATCTTGTGTATCTTCTTTATAAAGTGAGCTTCACCGTATAAACCCAGTCTTCTATAAAACCTGTAAGCCATTTTTAAAGCTACGTTGCTAATTTTGGTTATGGTAAAAAATGAAACTCAGATGTTTTTTTTACAAATTGTAGCTTAATTGTTCAAGGCTTACGTAAATTTTAGGTAAATGCGGAACTATCCACCAAATTTATGCACGATGACAAGTTATAGAAAATACTTTTCTAGAATTTTAAAAGCATTTTATACTTTAGGGTAAAACTATTTTCTAATTAAAAGAGAGGTAAGTAATGTAAGTAAGGTAAGTAAGTTACGACGGACTAGAGCTGACAAATGAAACGATTCTCGAATTGATGTATTGAGTTATTGCCTAAGTGAGAAACATCCATATAATACTTGTCAATCGACTA
Source organism: Lordiphosa andalusiaca (assembly GCA_035044965.1). Lineage (NCBI taxonomy): Eukaryota > Metazoa > Arthropoda > Insecta > Diptera > Drosophilidae > Lordiphosa > Lordiphosa andalusiaca. The sequence goes on from JAWNNM010000342.1 coordinate 141,244, forward strand.
CGGTAAATTTCGTTCCTGGAATAAGAACAATGGATCGCGGATATCTTGAACCTGGGTTGACTCTAGCTTATAATTTCTCTCCGATGGTTTAAAAAGATCACACATTGATTCAAAATGAGTTTCTTTTAGCAATTCTTATCACGAAATCTTTCTTATTTTCCAAAAATGGCATGAAGCTAGAGAACACAAGTTGCAAAGCTTCAAACAAAATCTCGAATGGTCGCGATCTTTAAAACTAAGCAAAGTCAAAATGCTGGACAAGTAATTTTATTCTACTAATATTGTATACGACAAATGTGAAAAGAATGTCAACATAACTAAATTTCATGAAGTGATAAAAGGAAATTAGATTGGATTTACATTGTGGCAAATGATTTAATTGATTTTAGAGCCGATTAATCATCTTCTATATAGCTCCAACACTGATATTTGTTCGTTTGTGTGGCAGGTAGTGTCATTTAGAAGATGAAAGGTATCCCACAAGTATTTTGACAAATTTATAAGACGATTTTAATCCATGAACATTTCTCTGAAAATGTTGGAACAAAAGGTAATGCAATGGACCCCTTTGGTTAAATGTTATACCATTTTACAGTAATCTTCTTTATTTTCTTGGTTAACTGAAGTCTTTTTCCCGTCAAGAGTCCATAAAATCTTGCCAGATATTGCATGTTACGGTTATCTTGCCTGCAATTCGACTGGGGAAACTTGCAACACTACATTCTGCATCTTAGCGCATGCGACCAACCAGCGAAAAACCCAAAAACCTTTCGCCTGCTTAAGAGCATTCGTTCCGCAGCAAACATATTTATCAATTTACGTGGAAGCCCAACTTTTCCAATGCCAAAGTTAGGCTCCCACCCCCACCACCCCCCGCGGGCTATTAATTTAATTTTAATAAATCGGGCGCCGAAAAGTTTTGCCCAATTTTCATTTTCAATTTGGCCAAAATGTTGTTCTCAATAACAGGCGCACCGGTTTAATGTTTAGATAATAGACAACAGACTCGTTCCGAGGACCCAGGGCCGCCCTTGGGCATAAATTTATTTAATTTACTTTTTATGCTGCGGCGAAGTTTTTTGTTGCCGCTGCCGCAGCGGCAACTTTGCACATAAAATACGCATTAATTCATTAAAATTGACAAAAGGCAAATCGCGAGGCTCGGCTAGTGCCAAGTGGTCGAGTGTTGAGTGACTGGCTGGCTGACTGACTGCCTGCCTGTGCCGCGCTGACAATGTCCTGCTTTGGGGCCAGTTGGCAGGCCGAGCCATTTGCCAAGCGGCTTCCCGCCGTGGCTAAAAAAATACACACACACACACACACACACATAAACAGGAGTGCTCCGGAGCCCGGTGAAGAGCTAGGCGGCGCCTCTTAAAATTAAATCAACGGAAATAAAGGGACGCCTCGAAATTATGCTGCACCGAAGACGAGGGGCGACAATTTTTGGCTGCCATTTTAAATGGCACTTTTGGCCGCCTGTCATTTGCAGCCAGCGCGGTACAAATTGAATTTAACTGCAGTTCTGCGCCGCTCCGAGTTGAGTCGCTGCCAAAACGGGTGGCACATATGTCGAGAGTTTATCACTGGGGCAAATAAAAATTTCGTCTGGCCTTGCCCTAAACTTTTGGCTACAAATTTATTGGCAATAAATTGACTGCCATTAAAGTAAGCGCCCGGCGGGTCGGGGAGGGGGGAGCAGGGAGAGCGGCTGCCAACGCATAAATCCCCCCAATAATTTGACACAATGAGTCACCCAGATTGAGTGGCCCCCAGTCGCACCTGCGACTTCGACACGGAAATGTAATTTTAAAACACTCAACGGTGTCTTGGAGCAGGAACGGGCCAACAAAAAAATTAGCAGACGGACGGACAACCAGCGTAATGTAATCAGGGAGCAATAAAGTCAACGACATGGAGATGCACCTGGTCAGGTGTGCGCGACCCTTGAGTGACACTCTGTGGCGCACCCCGGACAGCATTCCGGCTGCCAACAAGAAAAATCTAATCAGAGGTAATCCAACAAAAGGCGAATGATGGGCAATGTCAAGCGCCTTTTGTTTGCCCAAAGTGGCGTAAGCGTGGAAATTTGCTAGGAGGGTGTTTCCAACGGGGATGGGGGGGAGGCGGAATGAGACAGTGAAAATTTATTTAAAATACAAGCCATAAAATGAGCTGCCGGATGTGGAAGCCCAAGTTTCCGAGTGCCGTGTAATTGCAGGACAAAGGTGAGCGCCCATGAGGCAGAGAGAGAGAGAGAGAGAGAGAATTAAATGAATTTGATTTACGTTTTTAAAGCCAAATAAACGCCTTTCAATTAAGTCGAAAGCACCTGGACCATCCCCTCCAACTGACGGCAGCTGAGATCCATCTACTAAAACGACGTACAGTGGTGCGTACTGCATTGTTTTGGTACCACAACTGAGAGTTGAGTCGAAGCAGCTGCCGCAGAATCTGCGTAGAACGGAAATGGAAATGAATATAATTTCCCAGTCTTCCCACGGAGGTTAAATCATCCAAAGGATATACAAAATGCTCGTGGGAGAAAAGTAGCATGCCGCAGTCTGCAGCTTAGTAGATAAAATGTCACATGGAGTTAAGCTAGTATCAAAGCGAAACCAAAAGATTGACAATTGAAATATCAACATGATATTTGCTGGTATCAAATTGATACCAAAAAGTGTCAGTCTGATACAGATTTGTATCAATTTGATATGATCGATGTATAGCAGGGTGACTACCCATATTGCTTGGTTTGTGGATGGATCTTTAAATGGTACTCCATTTTGCGGTTTGTGGCTGCGGAGTAACATCTCTTAGGCCCACGAAATAGCCGAACATGCCATCATAAACTTTTGTTTTTAATAAAACTCAACCGTGAGCTTTTAAAGATATGCAAGAATTAAGGTTCGACCTCTTCTGCAGGTAGATATTTGGATATAACGTTCCCAATGACCCTGTCTCTATTTGCTGAATTTTGTAGATTTTTATCTTGAACCATTAAAATGTAATTTAGAATTGTTGCCGCTCTGTGTGTTCTTGATACAAAGATATCCATAGGACGCAAACCTAGGATACAGTTGATAAACTGAGTAAGAGGTGATGCCAACAGAAGTCCCTTCTATCAGATTTTAAGGGTCTCATCCCCAGTTTTTTTAAGTGTCGTACTGTGTAATTTGAATCCTTTCGATAATATCAACTTGATACTTGAAGAATTAACAATAATTTCACACTCAATTGTTTCAAACTGATGACTAAATAGTGTCATTTTGATGATTAAGCAGTCTTCTGTTTGGAGCTGTGTCTTGTCTGGCACATAATCTGAGAGATTCTGTATCCGGATGTGCTTTGCCCCTTTACCTCTGCTTCTTTCTCTGCTAGCTCCTTCATCCTGCTGTTTGGCGTATGTATTGAGATAGGTATGACATTGGCTTTTGCAAGACTGTCCGCCATTTCTGGCTAGGAATCCAAAATAATTGCACATTTCTGGAGATGCTGAGGGAATCTAGTGCTTTGCTGCTAGCCAGGACATTTCTGGAGTTGATTTAGTGTTCCTGCGCTGCCTTGATTGCCGCTTGGCTTCTTTGCTTGGACCGTGTATTTCTGGCAACTCTGCACTCAGAAAAAAAAACAAGAACTTTTTACTTGAATTAAGTACAAACGGTGTCAATAGTACGATAAGTACAATAAAACTTGATTTAAGTACAAAACTCTTATATCATTTCTATGCCGAAATACTTGATTTTAGACTATTTTGGTATAAATTAAGTATGTTTTAAAATATTTTAATATTTTTTTTAATGGTCAAGCCCGCTTATGTCTCAAAACAAGAACAAAACATTCGTTCTTCAAGTGCGGTAATTTCTAATGCCAGCCCAAGAACATTCTAGGAAGAAAGTAAGAGTATTTCAAACACGTACACAACGTTCTTGGTTTCAACCCATACTTCTGTATGCATTTCCCACTTTCTTCTTGAACGAGGACTCTGTATTCCACCAAAGAAATATCCAAGGCCCATAACCAAAGAGCAAGTTAGAGATACTGTGGTTCAGAAATTTACCATCACTCCATAACAAAAGTGTTAGAGCCAGTTGGGAATTTTAAGAAAAGACTTGCTTAAAAATATTTCGTATTTTCTGTACCGCACTTTGTGGAGCTGGGCTTATGAGTCTATTTTGTACCCAATCTAACATATTTTGTACTTGAACTAAGAAATCGCTTTTCTAGAATCTTTCATCTTGCAATGACTACAAAATGTTCTTAAGTTAAGAAGGTTTGTTCTCATTTCAATAATATTACCAGTCATATTTCAAGTTAAGAATGTTTCGTACTTAATTTTAGTACACCCAAGAACGAATCATACTTGAAATTTCAAGTACAAAACTTCTTAAATTTAGCTGGCTCATCCAGACCTAAAGAGCGCCATGTTGCCTGCCGCATTTAGACGTTGAGCAGTCTTTTATGCAAGACTGATACCTCATAAGTGTTTTTGTACTTTGGGAGTTGACCTCAGCGCCCCCGTAATACAAACCAATAACCAATGCCACACTTTTCAAGGAAATTTTTGTAATTAAAAAAAAAAGGGAAAATTGATAAAAAACTAATATCAAAATTATACCAAAAAGTTGGACCATGAAAATACGAAAATATATTGCTGCAATTAATCATAGGACTAGCGTTTTCAATAGGAACCCACTGCGATTTTCTCTGACCCACTGTGCCTCATTGTCCCTGGCCAACGCCTCGTCGTCTCTTATATTGACTTTGCCGTGGCGTTGACAACGTTGACGCTGGTTGGCATTGGTCTCTGGCAAAATACTCGACAAGCCACCGCAAACACCTGACGAGCATTCATTTGACATTACCCACTCCCGCCCGGCCATCACTTTCGCCTCTTCAACCGCCGCTGTTTGCACTAGAGCGCTCATACGCCCCGTTGCCTCGTTTTGTCGTTCGGTCGTTACCGTTCCTTTTTTTTTCTCCTGCTGTCCTTCTGTCCCTGCTGGTCCATGGGACACGGCGCGGGGGGGCTGGGCAGAGCTGCTCACTGATTTCGCTTGCAAATTAATGAGAAATTAGAGACAACGCCAGTGTCGGAGTCAGAGTCGGAGTCGGAGCCGGAGTCAGCGTCCAGTGCCAATGGCCGTGGTCGCAAAACGAACATTTGTGCTAATTTAGAAAAAGGCAAATTTGGACAGGACTTCATTACGGGCCCGTAACGGCATTGACATTTCTTGTCCGTGTTTGATTGATTGAATTTGCCTGGGTTAGGCCGTGCCTCGGGCCAGAATGTTGGCCAGGATTTGCTTATACATATTTAATATTTAAGTTGATAGCCATTTAATGTCCCCGAGGCAATGAAATTTGCATAATGCGTTTTTAACATTGAAGTGGGGTCAGCGATAGCCACTAATACGCCACCCACACCCCGGCACGTTAATTTGCATGTGCAGCTATACACAACAACAACAACAAGAGTCGCGGCACTGGCATGTGTGTACTTAGTCAAAACAGTGACGAGCCGATTAATTGCGTTAGATTATCCACCCACCCAGCACGCACACACTGACACACTCACACACACACGCAGATACATAAAAGCTTCATTTGCGCGGGGAGTTAATTTCCATTCCTTTTGTTGTAATGGCAAAACACACGCAGCCCCATTACAAGCAACAAAATTCTAATTGAACGAAATCCGCCAGCGCAGGCGCCCTAATGAAATCACCAGCTCCAAATTCATGGGTCGGGGTGGGGGGGGTTAAATAGCGCCATGCATGCCTAATGTCTGTATTTAAGTGGGCACGAACCAGGCATGCCCGTCCGGGGGGGTGGGGGGTTCGTAATTATAGAAGAAACATTCATCCAAATCCACCCACTTGGGCACACTTCATAATCAACTTACGCATCTGCTGGGAGATATATGAATAGCCACACACGAGTGAGTGAGTGAGTGTGTGCGGGTGTGCGAGTGTGTGTTTCTTGATAATGTCAATTTGTCGGTGCCACATGGCCACGCGCTTTTTTTATGATTAAAATAGGTAATAAAACTCCACGCGGGTGCGAGTGCCTGTCGTCGCCTCGCCGTGCATGTGTGCAGGCGTGCGAGCGCCTTTTTTCGCTTAAATTAATTAAACCAAATAGAAAAAATGTGGAGCGTAAAGCCACAACAAATTAAATAAAAACGCTGACAATTTGTTCAACTGCCTGTCATGAGTTGGCCCTCGAGTGTCAAAGCGAAACAAACCCAACAATTGCATAAGCAATTAACAATTTTAATTTGATTTCCATTTAATTTTCTGTGTGTGTGTGTGTTTTCAATAACGAAATGAGTTCCGAGAAACACGAATTAATTAAGAGTGAAGAAAGGAAAGAAACATTTTCAAATGTACAGAGAGAAGGAAATGGTCGAAATTGTTAACAAGCAACAGGGTATGCACCGTTTTTTCTGAATTGTGTAACAATTTTGTCATTTTAAGAGCACACTTTTAGGAGCGCCAAAACTGGATTTAAGTAGAAAAGTTATAGAATAAAGGTTTATCTAAATCTCCACTGACCTAAGAATTTGATTGAATTTGGTCCAACGTTTATAAATGGATTTCATATGCTTTGAAATCTCATTTAATCGAATCGGAAACAAAAACATCGCTTCTAAGTACAATCACCCAGTCGGACATGAATGCGTGCCAGAAGCACATCTCGTATACAACTTTTGCCACTAAGAAGTAGTTGCAAAAACCTGCAATCTTCCATTCGCTTTTGTGCAGGGGCGAAACGCAGCAGGAACTGTTCTACTAGAAGGGACGTTTGCATGGGTTGATGTTGTTCTTTCAACTTCGTAAAAACTCTCGGCTGTCCCTTCCATATTTAGTTTGTGTGCCATTAGAAGGGACGTTTGCATGCTATACAGATTTTGTGCCTTCCAACATACGGCAAAAATAACGTGTTTTGCAAAACCGAACGATCGTCAATGGTTCGGGTGCCACTTCGCGTTCGGTTTCCAAAATCACGAGTGCTGCATGCGTGCCATTAGAAGGGACGTTTGCAATCTTCTTCGCTTCTAACCTACTGCCAAAAGGAACGTGCATCAGTTTTCATACAGATTATATGCCTTCTTTCAAATAGCAAAAGTTGGTAGAGCATTCTTCCTTGTAAAAAGAAGTGTGCTAGAAAGCATTCTTTTGGGAACCACGTTCCGCCAAATCCGAATGGGCACTTCAGCAACGATCCACCCAGACCAACGGAATTGGTATATATTATTTTGGACTTGTCGAGCCGAGTTCGTTCCACGACTGCACGTTTAAGTACAATTGGATGGTCATTTAAATGGCCTTTCATACTCTTCTGTGCGGTGGCAGAGTTAAGCTGAATTGTGCTCATTTCCAGAACATTTAAAACATTTGTTCTCAACAGAGACAATCTGAGAATAGAATCGAAAGGGAGTAAGTGAAGTATTGGCATCGCTTTCGATACCATTCAAATGAAGAAGCCAGTAAAATTGCCTTAAAGCCTGTCTGGCATGCTGATACAAGTAAAAGATTTGTTGCACTTTCAACAAATGTTGTCAACATTTATCCTTGCAAACTTTTGGGCAAAATTATAATACCCTTTGCAGGGGTATAAATATAACAGGAGTCCCTATATACAGCTCTGAAAAGTATGCATCACTTATTTGATTTATGATAGTTTATTTTCCAATCTTTATGAAATTCCGAAAACAATGTAGTGTTCGCTTAATGAAAGACGCAACACTTATATCTCGATATTGCGGGCCAAAGAAATAGAATCGAAGAACTGAACTTTCGAATCAACTAAGCGAATTTTGGTACCGTTTAATAATCGAAAACAAATCTGGTCAATATTTGAGTTGATTGCTTTGATTTATCCTGCAATTCGCTCCAATAAAGCGTGCCATCCGAATGCCAACAAGTTCGATTTGCCACTTTGCCTGGGATAACTTTTGACACTTGGCCACAAATACATATAAATTGTTGCAGGCTTGTGCGTTTGCCTGGGCCGGGACAAAAGTCGCAAGTCTCATTATTCACACAACGCTCGACCGGAGGAGGACGCTAGCGGGGGCACAGAGCCTGACTGATTGTGTGCGTTTTCGGGGGCGGGCTGCAAAAGTTTTTCGCATTAACTTCCGCTGCACGCCGCGTGGCAACTGAATGCGTTTTTGATTTGTCATTCGCCGCCTTGCGACAAAGAGCCGACGCCTACTTAGAGTTAGAGCGGCGAGACGGTGCAACTTTTGCCACCGTTTCCGCTGCAGCCGTGAGGAGAGGCGCCCACTTGTCGCCGATCATTGGTTTCCGTTTCGGCTGCGCCAAGTCGAAGTCGGAGTGGAGAACTTGGCGACGTGCACAAGCGCATTTTGAAGTTTATGAAACAGCAGTGGTAATGGCAGCGGCGGAGTCAACTTTCTGAATAGATTAAGTGGAAAGTTTTTGCTCATTTTCAGCATCGCCTCGGCGATAGCCGGTCGACAAAATTATAGCCAAGAAAAATCAACGTAATGATGTCAATGGCAGCGGCAGAGTGCAGACGGTAAACCGAAATCAAAACTTTGGCCCAAGTGTCATTAAAGCCAGCCGAAGCAGGGGTTTGAGATTAGGGACTATCAGCTATTGTCTGGTTGAGTATGGTTTTTGTGAGAGCCTTTAAATGGAATCACTATGTAAGCCTTTCATGGCCAACCAACCTCATTAGGCACAATAACCCGGACCGGGGCTAAGGCACAAAAATCTAATTCAATTATTATGAGCAGGCGCACGTATTACGAATTGGCAGCAGCTAGTCTACATATATATATACACTCGGAAAAAAGGAGAGCAAACACATTCAGAGCAGTTGGCTTTTAAAAAAATTAGTTTGTTCTAGAATTATGATTGAAATCGAACTTCATTGGACCTCAGTTTGGGTTTTAGGGGCAGAGGAAGGTACAAAAAGTAACTAGGAAATGTTCAAAAAACTTGAAACAAGTATAAGTATACTTATTATTATATATTGGTACATAGAGCAAGAAATTTGTTCTCAGATCTGGAATTTCCATTAAAAGACTTGCTCCGTCTTGCACTTTATTGTGTGTTCCAATGGATACTATGTATTCAGAACTGGATGCTCTGTACCAGATACTAAGTACTCGAAATTCAGTGTTCCATAGAAATAACTCAATACTTGATACTCGATCATAAGTTATCGATACTAAGTACTCAATACTGAGTATTGTATACTCTGTTCTCTATACTCAGAACTCGATACTCAGTAGTCGATTATCAGTTCACGGGACTAAGTACACGATAATAAGTACTCGAAACTCAGTGTTCGATACTTACAACTCGATTCTTAGTACATACTCCGAACTCGATAAATCGTTCTCAATCTTAAGTAGTTGATACTAAGTACTCGATATTAAGTCCTTCATATTCCGTTCTCGAAGCGCAGTACTCAATAATTAGTGCTCGATACTCAGTTCTAGAATACTCAGTACTCGATACCAAGTTTTCCATACTATGTACTCATTTCTAAGTACCCGAAACTCAGTGTTCGATACTAAGAACTGGATACTAAGTTTGCAGTCTACAATACTAAATAGTCCATATTAAGAACTCGATACTAAGTTCTTCATATTAGGTTCTTCACCACTTAGTTCTCGAAGCCCGGTATTCAGTACTGAGTACTCCATACTTGAAACTGAATTCAAACCTTTCAAAACTCAGTATTCAATGCTAAAAGCGCTATACTGTGTACTCAGTTCTCGATAATAAGTTCTCGAACCGAAGTACTTGATACTAAGTATTCCACACATGTTTCTCGATGTTCAGTACTTAATACTCATCACTCGATACTCAGTACTCGATACTAAGTACACGAAAGTCAGTGTTCGATACTTAGAACCCAATAATAAGTAGGCGATCTTAATTACTCGATGATAAGTATTCGATACAGAGTACTCCATGCTCAGTTCTCGATACTCAGTACTTGATACCAAGTACTCGATACTAGGTACTAAAATCTAAGCACCCGAAACTCAGTGTTATAACTGAGAACTCTACTACGTACTCTGTACTCGATAGTAAGTACTTGATATAAGTTCTCGATACTCAGTTATCGTTACTCAGCTCTCGATACTTAATACTCGATACACATTTCTGGGTAGTTAGTAAATTTTACTTGTATAAGAAACAAATTCTTGAACTCCAAGAGAGCGAAATTAAAGCGAGTTCTTAATCAGGTACAATATTCTCAGATTAAGTTCGAAATAAAGTGTTTATACAATTCCCAAATGGATCTAACTATAGGCTTATGGACAGACGCTAGATTAAGGACAAAGAACTTACTAATCCTTTGTATTGATAAAGCTAATGACTTTGTGTTAAAGCATCAGAATCCCGTCTGAAATCAAGTATTCCGGAATTAGGGCACCTCAACGAATATTTTTGCTTCACTGAACGACACTAAGCATACTTGGGACTTCATTCAAGCACTCAATACTTGACTTTTCTTCGAGTGTACAATCATGATTACTGATAACAGCACACTCGCCCTTCCACTTAATACTAATCAATGCCTCCATTGTGTCTGCCTTTTGTTTGCCCTCCGCTTATTTATGGATTCGCCTCGGAAAATGATCGCCATCATACAGCATAAATATATTGCATGCAATTAATCAGCACAATTTGGTATCTTGCGTTGGTTTGCGGCGATTGCATCAACAACAAGCCGACGCAATTTGTGCTCGAACCGCAGGCGGATAATTGAATTTCAGTTTTGTGTTATGGCCCGAATTCGGGGGCCCTCGCCAAATCGAAGTGGCTACTATTGCTCCCCTCAACGCCGGTTCGCTGCAGTCGATTGGTTTCTACGAATTTGCCTAATTGGCAGCCCTTGAGTTGGTTTTGTGTTGGTCCTTTGAGCGGTCAAATAATTAATTAGCTGCATTAAAATAAGCTGCCACGAGCTTCTTAGTGTGTGGCAAAATGCTGGGCATTGTGTTTTATGGCCATTAAATGCGTACAATGCCGCCCCATTTGAGCGTCTAATCGGATATTGGGTAGATCAGCAAAGGGTAAGGCCATAATGAGCAGAGCCATGAAACCCTTGAATCGGGTCTTGTGGTATCTGATTAAAAGTATGTTGAAAGGTGTTGATTGATTTGGGTATCATTAGGGCATAATTAAAATCCAAGAGGATTTAAGAGCAAGTAAGTGGAAATTAATAAGAAAACCAAACTTATTTGTTCAGCGGTTTTCAGTTAGGTACATTTTGTTCTGTTTAATTTGAACTAGCTTTGTATGGTTTGAATGAAATACCAACCCAAACGCGAATCAAGTCAAAACTTTAAAAAAATAAATGCCCAAGCCGATTGCCCGTTAATAAGCTTTGCTTCACTGTGTAAATATATAGAGAAACCCATAAGTAAGTGCGGTGTCGGGAGCTGTTGAAAACACTTGAGCAAGCTTTTAACTATCTCTTCAAATGTGTAAAAGTAGATGTTAAGCATTGTTTTGTTGGCAGCCCGATAAGAGGGCCAGGTAAATAAAAAGGAAAGATGTGAATAGAAATTTTTAAGTATTCCAAGTGTGCTTCTCGTACTATGTTCGGAGGTCCGATGATGCAGTTTTTTTCATGTTTTACTATACGTAAAAAGGGACTCTGAAGAATAGAGAAGAATATAAGTTGTTTAAGCTTATATTGCAGCTTTACTTTGCCACGTATTTTGAAAAGGATGTTAATGTGAGAAGTGAAGTGACAATGCTGTCGTCGAAGCTTCAAAGCTGCTACCTACAATTTTCACTCTTTCTTCTTTATATTCAGGGAGCTTTGAAGCTGGTTAAGGACAAATTTCTAGAAAATATACTATATGTATGGTGACAAATTTGTTGTTAGAACTGACCTGGAGTCTAAGTACGAATTGATCTGATATTTTGTAATGCTGTTGGTCACTTTTTTGCAAAAAGTTAAAAAAACCTGATTTTCGTTGATGGGTCAAAAGTAAAGTTCAAAAATAGACGAAAGTTAACTTCGGCTCGGTCGAAGTTTATATTCGCTTGCAGTACATTTTTTAACTAATTTGAAGGTCATTTCCACTGAAAGCAAACAAGTTTTCTCGATAAGACTACTTTTCTGACTCTTCTTTTGTATGACAGCTATACCATATAGATGCCCGATTTCGACCAAACTTTGTGGAATTATGGAAAAGCATAGCAAACTAAGAAATACAAACTTTGGAGGCATTTTCTTTGAAAACAAAAAGGTTTTCTTGCTAAAACTAGTTTCTCGACCGATCATTCATATGGCAGCTATAACCTATTGTCATCCGATTTTGACCAAACTTTGTAGAATTGTGTGAAAGCTTATAAAATAAATATATGGCAATTTTAAAGAGGCTTACATTGAATACAAAAAGTTTTTCTTACTAAGACTATTTTTCTCCCGTTACTTTTCTATGGCAGCTATACTAAATAGATGTCCGATTTTGCCCAAATTTGGCAGAATTATGAAGGAGCATTGAAGACTTGTGAATATGGAGTTTCGAGTCGTTCGCATTAAAAACAAAGTTTTTCTCACTAGAACTAGTTTTTCGACCGATCGTTCCTTTGGCAGCTATATAGTTATAGTTATCCGATCCGGCCGGTTCTGATATATGTGCAGCGTATTTGTGCCAGAAGACTTCGTGCAAAGTTTGGTGTCGATAGGTTCAAAACTGACGGTGGAGATAGCATAAAAACAGACGGACAGACGGACATGGCTATATCGACTCAGATTGTCGTGCTGATCAAGAATATATATACTTTATGTGGTCTAATGCATAGAATTACAAACATCTGGACAATTTCAAAATACCCTCTGGAAGGGTATAAAAACAAGAAAAGTGATGCTGTAACTTGGAAGCAGAAAGTCAAGGTTTGACATAGTCTAAGGAGATTAGTGTGCCTCTCCAACCGGAATCCAAAGCAACTTTAAAGCGTGGGACAACTGAAAGGCTTGCCAAAGAAGCGCTGACTTTACAAGTTTTCCCTGATTCCTGTTAACCTTTCGAGTCGTGATAAATTCAACATACTCTCTTATAACAGCAAGAACTATATTACTACTTGCTGATGAATCGTTTACCAAATTTGATCTACACAATGGTTTGGTCTGGTCTTTCTCTGGTCTTCTTTTCCATTATTTACCCGTGGCTCTCTACTCATTGCATCTGCATTATGAGGATAAACATTTACTTGCAGCAAATAATAATCGATAAAAACTATCGATAGTTCTATCGAGTCTTATCTAGAAAATGAAATGTAACCTGAGCTTGAGGCTGCGCTCAGTGGCGGAACTAGCCCTCCTCTGAAACCCTTCCAATAGAGTGCTCTGATTAGGAAATCTTGAACAAGTTCAAACAAAGAGCCATAAAGGAACATCTTGATTTTCATAGTTGAATATTCTAAAGAGTTAGCTCGTACAGGTATGTTAATTGTTTCTTTTTGAGTTGGTTGTTCAAAAAGATTTACAATTAAGTCATTTCACCCGATACGGGACCACTACAGATGCGTTTCTAGAACGAATGCATTTTCTATACAAGAAGCTGGAATTCAACTTATCATACTAAAAGGTCGAAGGGGAAAATAAGGCAAAATACAAGCTTTACTTACTACTTTATCAACTTCGGTTCTTAATGCTCAAAATTGAAAAACAGAACACTTTTAAAAGCCGAGAATGAGAACTTGAAATCAAATGAAATCATTGACGTACTTCTACGTATTCGTTGAAATTGTCTAAATTTTTTATCGACCCCAAAGATCGACATGCTTGGGAAATGAATTCTAGATTATTTCAGCAGGTTCGCTTTTGATCTTCAATTTCTACCAATTACTTACATTCTCTTTTTGAATGTAATTTGTCTGTATCCATTTTATCCCGATACACTGCAATCAGATAGAAGCTGTCTAATATTTTGATTTTCTGCATTTTAACTCTAATTTTACTTGGATGAAAGCCTCCTCGGCTACTACTGCTACTTGAGTCCAAGCTGTCTCAAATTGGGGTACAAGTTGAGTGCTGAAGAAACGGTTGTTCCTCCTAAATCAGACCCATATCAAAGTAGTTACAGAGATACTGCACTCACTTCTCTTTATGCAGTATATTTTAAGTACAACAAAGATTTTACAAGTACTATTTACATTTTGATTCACAATTGTGCTCGCACATTTTCTCCTGCTTTCAAAGTTGCGGAACTCCCAGCTTATAAGCCGAATCAGCCCAGTCCCATGAAAAAATTGTTGTATTAATGTGCCGCTCCTTATGAAAAATCTACCCATGAGTGTTGTTAACCTGATGATGGAAAGTAGGTAAAACGCCAGCAGAGCCACTACTGCAGCAGCGACAGAGCATTTGCGATTATTTCCCACGCGGCCACTCAAAACATAAAGAGCAAGGAGCAATAAATTTAAAGCCAAAGCCACAGGACGTTGTCGAAGAAGACGACAGCGAATGCGGATGCGGATGCAGAAACCCTCAGGCAGCCACTTGAGGTGCAAATGAAAAATGTAATTATTACGTAGATTTTCCAGCTCGCCATAAAATAAACATGCGGAAAATTTCCGCATTTGCCCGCCGAGCCAACTTGAAAAGGCAGGCTCGTAAAATGTTTGGGTACATTTAAGTAAATAGTTGCCGGTTCAACTTTTGGTGGCTGCCGTTGCCGAATCTCAAAAGAAATTAGCGCAAATAACTTGGGGCTATACATACACGTAGCAAGGCGGGGCAGGTGGCAGGGAGGGGGGGAAGGGGGGCGCCAAGCTCGACGGCTGCTCATTAATTAAGAAAGTGGCAAATGAAAAGCCTGCGGAACAGTTCCCGGGCCGGACCGGACCCGGCCCGCGATGCCAGTGTAAATCAGTTTTATTTGCTATTGCTTGTTCTGCTCTAATATTTTTTTGGGCCATTCATTTCGCGTTTTGTTTGCCTCCGTGTCGTCGTCCCAGTTGATGATGGGGCCGCTTCAATGCATTTATTTTTTTCATCCTATTTTGTGTGCGCTTCTGTAGTTGAAAATTAAATTATTATTTTATTGCTTGTACATTCCCGCTCTCTTTGTGCTCGGAGGAAAATACAACCTTGTTGTTTGGCGCAACATTTTGCGGTTTTCATCCGCAGGCGCCCCCGGCTAGCTAATTATTCATAAATTAAGCTGCCCATAGGCTGCTGGCCGGGAGGAGGGTGTGGTGGGGAGTACATAGCCTGGCACTTGTTTGTTTATTTAACAATTTTCTTTGGCCCACACAAGTGCAGAAAAACGCTCTTTGATTGAAGTTAATGTGCTGACCGTGGGGTGGGGGGAGGGGGATGGGCCAGGGAGGATGGGCTGATGACTAAAATCAAGCTCACAAAGCACAAATTAATGAGCATATACAAGCGGAGAAGAAAAGTTTGGAAAGATGAACAGAAGTGCGATGTCTTTAAGCTGATTCATAACACAGAATCCAATTTTGAGGCGACACCAAATTGAGGCACTTGAGACTCACAAATTGAAGCATATAAATATATTGTCGCGGCATTTGCTGTAAGAAGTGAGCGTTATTCAAGAATGAAATGGTGTTAGATACAAGTGTGGTGCATAATGGCAATGCAGATTAATTTCGTACTATTTTAGGGAATATATCAAAGCCAGGGATAAAACACTGCAAAGGTGGAAGCATTATTGGTGTGGCATGAGCAGGATGTTTTATGGAACTTTTTTTTCTGTGTAGCCTTAGAAAAGTTTCTTCCTGTAAGACGAAAGGTTTCTCGGTCCGTTTAGTGTTTGTGTTCCGTTCCCTACGCTCTCAGTTTCGTGTTAATTAAAAGGCACTTTTGACTATTATAAAACCTGTTTCAAATCAAAGTCATCAAAGGCTGAGTTAGTGCATCTAACATTTGGGCACTGTATCTACCAACTATATGAACCTTTTGAACGTATGAGAACATTTTGTTTGAACACAACGCCAACCAAAGAAACATGTATATAAGGAACAACATAGGCAACGCTACGTATGAGCAATGTCGAAAAACCGGTTGAATTGTGGCAAAAATAAACAGAAACTAAACTACGTGTTGGCAGCGTCATACTAAAAAAAAAGAAACACTCATAATATAAATAATTAATTTTGTAGTTTTTAAAAACTCTACTTAAAAAACGAATTTTCTAAAATAGAAAAATTCATTTTTATTTTATACATTTACCTCCAAAACGATATTTTTTAGAAAATAATTTCTTAATTGGCTTTAGGCAACACCAAACTCACTCAAAAACTGCTTGGCATTCCCATGCTTGTAGCTAGACAGCGGATTTTGCATTTTTTTCAAACCGATTTTAGTCCCAGAAGAGTCGGAAAAATGTGTATTGAACCAGTTTTTTCACATCCTTCCTTCCAATTATAATTATTTTATAATTATTTAAGTAATCTTGGAATTGAGTGCAGAATTTTTGGAATTTTATTCAGGGATGCAAACCACTCGAAAGTAAGTACTGGTTCGGTTCAGTGGTTCGCACAGTTTCTAGACCGCCGGTTCGGTTCATAACATGGTTTTTGGAGTTAAATGAACCGCGGTTTCGGTTCGTTTCAGTGGTTCACAAAGGCACATTATAAAATATTATTTCGGTGAAGTGGCTATTCGACCATTTTTGAAATTTGATTCCTATAATCCTTTCGAATATCTTTAAAATCCTTAGAGCAATCTGCAAAGATTATAATGTCGGATTCCCAGAACTCGTCTATCAGTTCCTGGAGGAATGTCCTTATTTATTGGCAGATTAAAATTGAATTAAGGTTAAGAAGTCCCACAGAAAATTGAAAATATTGTCTAATGAAAAAACAAATTTAGGTTCATGACAGGTAAATTAAGAGATCGGCGGGAAATTGCAGAGACTTGTAAAATTCTCTTCAGGTCATCCTTAAAAGATATATCGATCCGACAACGCTAATTATGTAGAGGGTCGAACGAAATGTTTGAATATTATCTTTGGGAACCGATTCAAATTTCCTAATTAATCAAAATCATTGGCTAGAGGAAAGCAATTCCCGTTAAAACTCGTCAAAGAACTGAACCGAACCGAACCGTTTTTATTTGTGGTTTTCTCAGCTCAACTAGTATTGCAGCTTTTCTGGTACTCCTTCCTGCTCCTTTTGTTACTACATCTACTGCCTTTTGCGTAGAAAAACGGTCTGCTTAAAGCCTATCTGGCAGTTTCGAGTCGTCTGTGACGAATAAGTCCTTTGATTCCTCTTGCTCTTCTGCGAATTCTCTTCATTATTCAAAGCTAGACTTTAACCGCTACGATATTTAGAAAATATATGGTATTTTCACACCAGCTTGCTCAACTGAAGTCACAGCTATGGTATTTACATTAAGTTGCTCGAGAAATGAATGAGTTTGCGGGCTATAATTTTTAAGTGAGTTTTTTTCTAATCTTCTCGTTCTTAGCCAATGGATAAAATCCGTCAATTACAGCAGCTTTCGTTGAAATTTTAGATAATTCATTTACATTGCTCTCCATATTTCTCCTTTTCGTTTGCAATTGTTCTAACGATGGTTAAATTACTGCGGAGCCACATTTTTGGGGAAAAAATATTAGTTATGATAAGTAGGAAATGTCCTACTTTTTCCTTCAAAAATATGTAATATCAGCTTGTAACAATATGTTACATACCACGAAGCAACTTTTGTATGGAGACCTGGTTTATTAACTGTCGTAGAGCATTTGGATGTATGTACAAAGGATGCAGCTCGTAAAAATAAAACGGGACGCGGGAACATTTGACCCACCAAGGATGACTTTTTTCAAGTTATTCACCGAAAACTAAGTTTTCAAATTTCAAATAGTTTCCGGCGAAACGTTTTTCCTCGTGAAAGCCCTTAGATTGGTGCATTTATTATTCTAAGGGTATCCCCCGTCGTGTAGATCCATGTACATTTGATACTTAAATGTTGCGTATGAGTAATATTCAAATCCTTGAAACTTTAGGTGACGTAAACAAAATTTATGTGTGGGCTGCGTTTATCATTTTAAAGAAAGTACAACCACTTACTTGAAGGCTTTTCATTTTGGGCTGTGTAGGCAACAAAATCTACAACAAACAATTTGTAAACATATTTCACTTACGATATTTCTCCAAATGGTGTGAATGCATCTTTCAGCTGTTGCGTTTCAATTTCGGCACTCAAATCGCCCACAAAAATGTGAAACTGTTCTGTAAAGACAAAAAAAAGAGAGAGAAATTTGCAAAACAATTATAAAATACGCCACAGATGAATTATATCCCACTTAAGACCCAAAAACAGACGCAATCTGGTGTCAAAACACATGATGCAACCCAACAACAGCCACTTGAGATGGAAGGCAACAGTTGACACTTGCTGCCAGCACCGGACCGACCACGCTTGCTCGTCCGGGTATCTGTTGCTGATTTGGGGTCTGACATTATCAAATGCCGGTTGTCTGGCTGCCAGTGTGTGACTGTGAAGTCGACCGCATGCTACAAGCACTGACTTGATCCCGATGCACTGGGCGCAGGTGGACACGAGTGTATTTCCAGCCTGCAGATACAAGTGTGGTGACGTGTCATGTGTTTGAGACAAACTGTCTCCCCAACCGGCTCACTCACATAGGCAGGATGTAGTCCAGCTCTTCGGCTCGCGTTCGTGCCGAAATGACATAGTTTCGCATTACAAGGAAATTGCACTTGAATGTGCCAGCCGGTGTATGTATGAGTGGTGGGCGTGGCAGTGTCCCGCCTCGCTCGCTCGCTCGCTCACTCATCATTGCAGTGCTGTGGAAACATGGTTGACAAATATGCCAAAAAAGAAACCCACAGCACCAGCTCCCGGCGAGGAGGAGCCACCTCGCCCCTGGCCACGTTCCTGCTGCGCGTCGTCCCATAGCTACACAGCTGGGGGAATCGTAATGTCCATCCGTCCGCCTGGGCGACAGGAAGTTGTGCTAAGCGTCATTTCCGTTGTTTTGAGTGATTGCAATTGAGATAGGGTTTTTGTGGTTTCTTTTCTGGGACTGTGTGTGGATCGCTGCACGTGTTCGGCAAATCGCCGGCACTTCATGCCGTTTTCACCTAAGTGGCTTTCACTAAGCTTTTGAGTTTGGTTGGGATTTCAAATTCATATACTCGGACTTTGGAAATGGAAGGGTAACGTTGACAGGACGATTAGTTTTTACACAAGGCAAACCAAATTTAAGCTAATGCAGTTAAATGAGAAGGTGATTCGAGATGAATTTCGAGTGTGTTATTGGAAATAGTCTGGATTTGTGTATTTTGATATATGTAAAACTAAAAAACTGCCGACCCTGGGAGTAAAAAACACATATGCCGGCATCCTAGCGCATACGACTATCAAGCACTCGAGCGACACTGTCGCAAATGGAAGAAGATGTAGGAAAGCGTCAAGCGACGTGACGTAAAGTTTTCCAAATGAAAAGTACAACAATTCTTTACAGATTTCAACCACCCGATGCAGTTACCTGGAGTCAAATGCAACATCCTAGAACCTTAACACCGAACTCCCCCTATTTGGAACTGACAACGAAACCGATATGTAGCATGGGATGGCTCGCCCATTGTCTTAATGGAAACACCTTGGCTTGTGTGCACTTCTGTCCGAAACAGTTTTCAGACTCAAAAATCCGATTTGCCAATAAATTGTCTGGCCCCAAATCAATGGATAGCCAATTTATTTTATGCAATCTCTGCGTCTGACACATTCTCTTCCTCCGCAAATTTATGGCCCTAACAATTAAATCTGCAACTGCATTCCGGTGCTGGCCATTAAATTGGAACCGCCAGAAAGGACTTTCTGTTGTGCTCGCTCAATTGGTCAGCGGCAAAACAATTACAATAAAGCGTTCGGCGCTTTTGCTGGTCTAACCAATTAGGTTCCAGTTCATAAAATGTGCATCCAGGGTCGGCCAGTGACCTCTGACCTGTGGCCTGGCAGTCATAATAATTAAGACTGCAAAATTTGCTTATGCGTTTCGGGCCACAATTAAAGAGCGGGCCATAAAGCCGACAGCGGCGATATAAATTCACAGGCCAACACCAGCCTGAAGCTGAATCGGGGACGCGTAAACGGGAAATGTAATTCAACATAAAAATATCGTAAATCTTAAATTAGAAATTTCGCACATTAAAAACTTGGAAATTGCATTTGGCTTCATCTCATTCATGGAATCCCCGGCAGAAGGGCGAAAAATCCCAAAAGCTGGTCGGAGGGTCCGCATAAAGTCCATTGGCGCACATTTTTAATGAGTTGGACATAAAAAAGTTTTCGCTTTTGAAAAGCTGGCGCTGAAATGAAGCCAATGAATCGCACACACACACACACACACCACGCCACGCCTGAGGGCAGGGGGGGGGGGGGCATTGTCTCTGGCAGCATTCGGCTCCTTGCTGGACTGTAGTCCTTAAAGTCGTCTCCTGTTTTATTGCATAATCGTGAGTCAATCAGCGACCTGGGGAGTCAAAATGTGCGACTGCGACGAAGACTCTGAGTTCCGAGTGCGACCTTCATCAATGCACGTCAGCTAATAAATACGTGCTGCAGCACTGCAGCTCTCCCCCCATGGGGTGGGGGGAAGGAGGGGGGAGGGCGGTGGCGGTGGCGGGGCAGAGCAACAGTTCCCCAAGCAATTAAATTGCACTTCTGTAGTTTGGCTTTAATTTGTCCCATTTAATTGAATTGCGAGCACATCAAATTGCGCATACGCCGCATGGTACTCCAATGTTTTTTCAGCCAAATGGCAGCGAATTGTAGTTTTGGTCCAAATTATAGCACGTTGTTAATGCGCTTCAATATGCTGCAATTTGAATGGTATTTGCTGTGGTTTCTTTGCTGGCGGAATTGCAAAAATTTATAACGAGGGCAGTTTAATAGGTCAGTGATTGTGAAAGTCTGGCCTGCTCTCGTTTTCGCATTTGCAAAAGTTTGGCAATTTAGAAAGCAAATTTGGTGGAATGAATCGTTTTAAATCGCAAAACTTTAGCAAATGAGAAAATGGCAGCATATTGAGCACCTAGAACGACCGATAGTTGCATCTCCGATTGGTTAACTGCGAAACTTGAACCTTCTCAAAACATTTTGAATGTCAAACTCTGAGCTGAACTTACATAGTTCTCACTGATATCAATCGATTTCAATTTCCTATTAGATTGGCATTCGCAATGGATTACTCGAAATGCCAAAGAATTTTTGTTTAGTCTGCTTAGATTTGGGTACAAAATGTTTTTTTAACATACAATCAAACGTGGCATGTTCTCGAGTAGGCAAGCAATCGAGCCTCTTTGTGTTAGCTAAAAACAGAGTGACTAAATGTATCGTACACTCGTCTAGTTTAGTTTTAGACTCATTTTCAAAGATCTACTTGGAAATTTAACAATGATTTTAAGCCATTCTTCTCAAAAATTCACTTCTCCTAGGTGGAAAGTTGCTGTGTGGGTGAAAGTTTAGTTCCCAGCGATCAGCTCCAAATTCATTTTCAAAGTCACACAAAAGAAACATAAAGAAAGTTGAAAAAGACATTTTTAACAAGAAAGAAAGTCGGTCAAGCCCGACTATAACATACCAAGAAAATTTGTCTTTTGATCATAACTTGAAAACCGTTCATCCGATCTTCTTCATTCCTTTGGCGGATCGATAAGTTATACCTAATAACTAAATATGACCAGAAGGAACAAGCCATCTATCTTCAAAACTGTGGGAGATAGGACGTTTTTTCTAAATTGCGGGGGCGGGAGGGGGCGTGGCCAAAATTGACAATAAACTTGATCTGCCTGCAGACATAAGAAGCATATGTCCCATACATGTCAAACCTCTATCTCTTACCATCTCTGAGGTCTGTGCGTTCATACGGACAGACAGACGGACAGACGGACGGACGGACGGACAGACGCACAGACGGACATGGCTATATCGACTCGGCTGTTGATGCTGATCAAGAATATATATACTTTATGGGTTCGGAGATGCTTCCTTCTGCCTGTTACATACTTTTGCACAAACTTATAATACTCTATGTACCTATGCTATAGAGTATAAAAATAGATCACCAAAGTCGCAAAATGGGGGTAAAACTGTGCAATAAATTCTCAAGGAAACTTACTCAAGTGATGCTTCGAAACGAACCTGGTTCGGGAAGGTCCGTTTAGGGATGTTCACAATGAAGAAGGTGCGGTTTTGGGTTCAGTTTTGGGTCCGGTTTTGGGTACGGTTTAGTGGATCAATAAAATCCAAATAGTTCTCAGGAATCTAAGTTTTTCGAACATAATGTTGTGTTCACTTTTAAAGTTTTGCATTGTGAATTATAGTGTTCAAAAAGCTGAATCAAAAATATTACCCATAAATATCACAAGGTATTCAATATCCGATTTATCGCCTCAGAAAATATTCAATATATATATTTTCACCAAAATATCGATACTTCGATATATTTGTATTATTTCCGGCATCCCTTGCTTAAGCTTCTTCACGATGATCTATTTGAAAATTCCAAAGTCTGGGTGGAAATTGTATAGAAGAGATGGCTCGAAATATACAATCTAATTTTCCAATTTTAGTAAACAAAACTCAGCTAAAAATTCGGGAAAACATACACATGATTTCCTTGGCAGTCGTCATAAAGAGTTCAACCAAAAATT
This sequence comes from Lordiphosa andalusiaca, assembly GCA_035044965.1. Lineage (NCBI taxonomy): Eukaryota > Metazoa > Arthropoda > Insecta > Diptera > Drosophilidae > Lordiphosa > Lordiphosa andalusiaca. Next base: position 163,917 of record JAWNNM010000342.1, read on the forward strand.
GACTTGCGGAAACTTTTATGTAAAGCACTAAAGCCGATATGGACGATGTTACAAGATACACTTCATAGAAGACTCTGGCGATGATCAATCGTCAACCCACAGGACTTTCTTTAATTCTAACTCATAGAACCACCCTCGCGTGTATCACTTTCAGAGCAGAGACAGAAATTATAATGGAGTTGCTCAATTCAAAAACTATTTAATACCACACTTTGCAGTGATGGGAAGATTCGTCCTTCTGCAGTGTGCATTAACTTGATGGCAAGTGTTTACCTTCATTTAGGCGGACTCGAGTGTGTCTTGGGCCACCCCACCGCTGAGCATTGAGCACTTCTTTTGTTTTTGTTTTTGGCTGGTGTCCAATGCGCGAACTGAACCGGAGTGACTACAAATGTGGTTGGAATATATGTGAAAAGCGGCAAACCGCAAAAGTAGATGAACAAACACAAATGTGCCAGGTCAAATTGTTGGAAAAAAAGTCAGGCAGCCAGTCGGGCTGGCAGGCTGACTGGTTGGTTGGTTGGCTGGCTGGCTGGCTGGCTGGCTGGCTGGTTGGCTGGCACAGGGTATGAAAAGGGAAACAAACACTTATGCTAACATGTGGAATGGCAAATGTGATGGACACCGACATGTGTATGCGTCGATTTCTCTTGCCTCGTGTGTGTGAGTGTGTGTTTGTGTGGCAACAAATGCAAATACAAATATAAACACAGATGCTAACTAACCACAGTCATGTGCATGTGTCTGGGTGATATTTGCAGCTGCGTATGTCTGAATTTGCTCAAAGGGGGACTTCGATCCATAACTTAGATACTCTCCTCCGTGGGTAAGCCCCTGCCCCTGCCTGCACCCATAAATGCAGGCACATTTTGATGTATTTTCAACGGAAATTATGTTACAATGCCACTTGTGCCTCGGTCATACACCAAATAACAGCGGCAACAGCAACAACAACAAGTTCAACTGCCATGATAAAAGAGATAAGTGCCCACCCGTCCAGCCTCGCAATTGCTGTACATTTTTCATACGAACACTCGACTGCAAAATGCATTGGCCCCTTGAATTAAATCAACAGCAACTCAAGCCGTACAAACCTCATGGATAACAGCAGCGGCAACAACAACGACATGAGTAATCCCTGGCCGCTTTAAGTGCTCCTGGCAACAGCATTATAGTCATTGGCAACACACGTCTGTCTGGGCCCTAGTTGCATGGCCAGTTGGATTTCCATTGTTGTTGAAATATAATTCATGAAAATGGTTTCCCAATGCATCCCTTCTCGGTTATGGCTAAGCGAACGGAGCGCCAGCTGGAAGGGGGGGGCGAACTTGCTCATGCAGCTTGCGAACTTTCACGAGAATCAAAAAAAAAAAAAAACTATTCAACAGGCTTTACATTGTTTTTAAATTTGAGATAAATGGGTGCAGGGGGGCCATTTGAAAGCTGAGCTTGTTAAGTTGGCTAAATTGAGCTCATCATTAATAGCGATGCATCAAATATCAAAATATGGAAAGGCAGAGCAGGCTGCTTCAGCGATTAAACTTGCTTGCTTGCTTGACTACCGTTCATCCCATCTTTACCAACAGTTTGTTTGGGCCGATTTAGAATTCTGATTACTTAATAATTCCAGATGATAGAAACCACAGATATGAGATATGAGGTTGTTTCTAGGTTAGTGGTGAGAATTGTTTTAGGGACCTCATTATGAATCATAGGGTGCGCTCTTTTAAATTCATTCATTCAGTCAGATGATCTTTGATTATACTCTGTTGTATGTTAGTTTATGCGACAGGTATCTTCATGTGGAAGATATGAAATTGGCTTTAGTTAAGTTTGAAGTGTCTCCAAAGGTGCCATAAATATTTCCCAACAGAAAAAATAGATCCAAAAAAGTTCCATTTGGTAAGAATATGTCTTAAATATTCTTTTAATCATACAGCGGAGCTGCTAAATCATCCAAATGATCATCATTCTTCATGTCCTTTGGATGATGTTTAACTCCGTTGGATGCTCAAGACATCTCCCTTTCAAATGGCTACCGGAAATCATTCAATGTGTATTTTTTTAGTATCATTTTTTATCTTTGTGCATTCATCTTTTTCACAAATTCCAAAACAGATGAGTAAACGAACTCAACCAATTTTCTCTTACTCTTACTGCTTCTTCAAGTAGTTGTGGAAATATCTCAAAAATAGTATCGATATTTGCTTCGCAGTGAAAATATCGATTCATCGATACGGGAATCGAGTTATTTGTCATCTCTACTGTATACATTTATACACTGTAATCAATTCCCTATCATTTTTCCCTTCGTAGTGCCCTCCAGAGATCTTTTGTGAGCAATGCAACAAAATGAGTGCAGTCGTAAATTTACTTATGGCATATTGTACTATTTGTGTGGCTCATTTCTTATACTTATGCAAGGCACAGATCGGTCAAAGGGGGGGGAAAATTGGGTGTCCCGCTGTCTCTGTATTGGCTCTCTCTCTCTATAGTCGCTCTTTCTTTTTTGCCGCTCTCCATGTTGATATTATAAGAATATTTTCACTGCTTTCACCCTATGTTTTTCAAAATGAAGAGATCGAGATCGTATACATACTTAAGTATTAGCAGTTTTTGTACTGTGAGCATGCGTCTGCCACTCGAAACCGCAATTCGACAATGACTGTGTCTTTGAGTTGACTGTACACTTGGAAAATATCTAAGTCAATTAATACCCAACATTATAGTCTCGAAACTGCAACGAAACGGTAACAGAAATGCTCAAAGCAGGGAAAATCTCAATCAGAGATTATTTTCTCAGTTCAAATCTTAGTTCCACAATCTTGAAAATGGATAGCTCATACTTATTAATGGATCAATCTCATTATTGTTGCTTGATTCCGAATGGCTGAATTAGTTGGCAGCAAGTAAGCGAAAACGAGAACAATTCCTGCACTACTACTCCCAGTTCGTTGTATTCCCATAATATAGAACTCATGCATTTGAATTGTTCACTCATATTAAGACTGAATATTGATTGCCCATCAGCCAAGTGTCAATTAGGAGCTCCATTTCGTCGGTTGTCTGACAAAAAGTCTAGCCAAATCGAGTTTGTGGCTGAGTAAAATGATTTATAGTGTTTGCGGCATATTTGATAAGCATTCTGGTGCTCTCTCTCTCTCTCTCTTAAAGCGAAAGTGAAATTTGAAGCCGAAATTGGCTGGGCAAAGTTTCAAACGGGAACAACAAAATGCGACTGGCTTAAAGCTCGGAAAAGTGGGCGACCTCAAAGCGCGTTATACGTAGTGGAAAAATTCAGCGGTAAAACCAAATGGAAATCCCTTGCACATATGGAGAGAAAACGTAATAAGCTTTTTGTGCAATTGCCAGCCAACCCACAGAAAGCTAATTCAAAGGCATGGCAAAAACGCTAGGAAGGAAGCAGCGCTGCGTGTGTGTGTGTGAGTGTGCGAGAGTGAAGCGTGAATTGGCAACACAAAAAAAAAGAAATGGGATTTCACCAGCCGCAAATGCACACAGCCCGTAACATTTAGCCTGCGGCGGCGGCAAAGGATGGCAGTATTAACACACGCGCCAATAAGTATGCAATGCGCTGTGACATTTTTAACGCGGCCAACAAAAGCTGCAGCGACAATGACAAGCGACGGCTGTTGTCGTTGTTGTTGTTGTTGTTGCTGGCCTTCATCCCGGCCGGTCTGCCACCGCCGATGCCGTCTGTTGCACAGGAAATCGCGATTACAGTGAATCAGCGGCATGCAGGAGCTGCAGCAGCCGCGAGGACAACACACGCCGCTTTGTTTGGTGGGGTGACAAAATTAGATTTAAATATGCGGCGCCCGCAGCACTCCAAGCGAAATGTCACCACATGTCCTGCCGCTGATGGAAACGAACTGTTGGCTTCGCGGCCAACATTCTCATGCCCGCTGGCTTTTAGCATTCGAGCCAGCTTAGTACGCGTCTGTCTCTCACGCCAACACTCAAGCTGCCAAGCAGCCTCCCAGCCGTTAGCTGACTATTTACTCAGCAATTGGCATTAGGAGCGTTTATAGAAAAGCTAGCTAAATGTAATAAACTAAACAGCAAATAAATGGATACGCCATGTGTGTTTCATCCTCGCAGAAAAAAACAAAAAACAAAAAAATCAATTTAAATCCATATTTATGCTTATGCGAAAAGTTTTTCAATGAAGCTCACGACGCTTTCCTCTTGCTCTTAAACGAACAATGGAGGCCATCACAAGTTAAGCCGTTCCGTTTTCCCAGAGAATGCCAAGACAACTGAACCTCAGGTGGGAGCAAAGAGATCCGATTTTCCTGATAAGTTGACAGCATTCCAGATGGGTGTGTGGGTGTAGGAGTATAAGCAACCACAGATCAAGCTCAACATGAGATATACATAGCTGTGCTCGCCTGCATATTTAATCCTTATTCTGCCACAATACTGTCACAGTTTTGCACTACAAAATAGATTCCCTTTAACTGATCAAAAGTAATTCAAGAAATTTAACAAGCTCTTTTCGTCAGACGTAAAGCTTCTGTGAATGCCACTGTTCAAGCACATTTATGAAAATACACAAAATCAAGAGAAACTTACTTAGAAACTTGAATGGTTCAATTATAGTTGCCCACAAGTTTGCTTTTCACTGAGGAAAGCATTCTTTCAGCCCATTACAAGATCGATGTTCTCTTTAACACTTTGTAGGCTGGCAACCTTCGAGCATAGATCACAATCCTGTATACTTCGAAGCCTGCTGAACTTAAAACAGAGTTTTATGTAGTCGAATAGTGGGTGCATATCAGTAAAGACTTCGACTTTAGATCTCAACTCAAAATACCATTTGAGCAAGTGTTGGAGAGGATGTAGCCCATACACCATTTGGAAATTTGTGGACTAACTCTGCAAGCATCCCAAACTTGGCGTATGGAGTATGGAGTATAAGTATGGAGTTGTAAGTCAAATACTTTACAATACTTTTACTTCTCTGTTTAGTGCTAGGTGTATTGGATTGATATCTCTACACACAACTGCGTATTCGAAACTTATCGAGAATTTGGCATTAGTTGGGCGCCTTCTGTGGTTCTCTTTGTGGACCAACAAAATCTACCACATTCTAAAAATTTTGACATGTATAAGTAAAAGTTGAAAAGTATTACCGTTGTCAAGCAAATTGACATTCATTCAAGGAGCATACATTTCCCACTATTCAATCGAACATTTCTAACGAACTCAATTGGCTTCGAAGAAAGCAATAGAATGAGATAACAATTGCAGCAAAGAAAGCACAGTGCAATGAAAGTGTAACCCATTTTAGAGGCTAAATTCAAGCATAATTTCGAAAATGAGGAATACTGAACAGCGACAATATAACTTTCACATTTCATTTAGACTTTTGTGAAGCAATTGACACTGTTAGTCATGATGTACTTCATGCAAAGTAAAGAATACCATATAATTTGACAACCACTAAAATAAGTGATTTTCGTATAAGCGGTTTCGTATCAAACTACAACTGCTTGCCTTTATTTGTCTACAAAATGCAAGGCAACTCGACTAGAAAACAAAATTAACGAATATTTAAACCAACTGGTCAGGGACGAGTTGACTTTTCCCTTCCTATAATATCGTCGTACATATAAAATCCTCCTAGTTTAGTTCAAAATAAAATGGTTTGCATGTAATTCTCTAGAGATTTCTGGAAAGCCCCACAATGATACCGAAATATAACATTAGACAACAGCATTAGATGTGCCAAACACGTTTTCTTGTAGCCAGATATGGTCCATCACGTCTACATTTCAAGTAATTTTAGTCTAAAGTTGCTTGGATTGACCATCAGTTTCTGAAGAATCTGTAGAATTGTTTTAGCTCTCTTTATCATTGTAACCAAACTAGACTAGACAAACTAACAGGGATGCAAACCACTCGAAAATAAGGACTGGTTCGGTTCAGTGGTTCATACAGTTTCTGAACCGCCGGTTCGGTTCATTACATGGTTTTTGGAGCTTGCTGAACCGCGGTTTCGGTTCGGTTCAGTGGTTCAGAAAGGCACATTAGAAATATTATGATTGTTGTAGTAATATGACTTGTCGAACACTTTTGAAATTTAATTCTTATAATCCATTTAAATATTTTTAAAATCCTTAGAAGAATGTCCAATGATTATTATGGCGGATTTCCAGGAGTCGTCTATAAGTTCCTAGATGAATACTCTCGAAATGTTTGCTAGAAAAGAATACGTACTATGCATCTAAATTATTCTATTTATTATATCCCTTAAGTTAGGCTCAGAACTGAATAATAGCTGAATCAGCTCAGAAATGAAAGGGCTGGTCCTGAATTCATGACATCATTTTTATGAATTTTAGTCATGGATTTTACTCTGACATGTCCTACTACGTCATGACCTTAATTGATTTTAGGCATGATTTCAGTCAGAGAACTGAACCGAACCGAACCGTTTTTATTTGTGGTTTTCGGTTCGGTTCAGCAATTCTGAAAGAATTCACCGGCTGGAATAAGCGGTTCGGTTCGGTTCAAAACCGGTTCGGTTCAGAACCGGTTTGCATCCCTGCAAACTAACCAAAAGAATTCTGCGATTTTTTGAAGCAAAATTATACCATTTTGAATACATTTTCTCGAAATTATTATTCTGTGCAAAGTCACATTTGTTGGCTAGAGCTTTATATTGAATCTTGATGAAACTGTTACACAACATCGATTGAACTTCACTCACATTCATATCGAGCATGTTAATAGAAACTTTTACAAGAAGTCAGACAAGTCAAAATACAGTTTTAGCAATGCTTAAGAATTGTTCAAACTTTATTAGAGTCGATTTGGATAGTAATGGCTCATTCACAGTATAGCTTGGTTCATGCACTACCAGATAATTATTTGTTTCATTGTTTTACAAAGTTAATATAATAAAGTTTGGTCATGATAACGCTATCAATTCTACGAGTGCAGCTTCCCAATCGATGGAAAAGACTGGCCAATCAATTAATGTTAATGTAAAGTAATACGGTTTCAAAGCGAATCGGTTCAAGCCTGTACCAAAAGTGCAAGAGAACTATATAAAAACTAGTTCGTAAGGCGGATCTACTGACAGTTCTTTTTTTTTTTATATTTCAAACGCTTTCATCCTTGATTCTTACCTACTAATTGCAGCCCTGAAATATGTATATAGGTGCATTGAAACGGTTTGCTTGGACCGAAGATTTATAGATATTATAGATGACGCATGTGAAAGAAAACAGGATTATTCCTGGTAGCTGACATTCTCTACCAATTTTCGATATGTTCCACATGTGACATCTATAACATCAATAAATCTTTGCTTGGACCAACCATAGACCTCTAAATATTATGGCCCTGAACTACTCGATCGCTCCAACCACTCATACATCAATCACAGCAACTCTCGCCAAATGAATTTAAGTAAAGTCGATGAATAAACATTTTTCCATTCGTCAACTCTTAATACTCATACCAACAAATGGTATTAATCTTGGTTTAATTGAACTTGATTTACTAGGCTAGCAAGGGAACAATTTGTCAAGATGAATTAAGATAATGCTTAGTTTTGACTTAAGCTCAGTTTCAGGGCGGACTCCCAGAAATTTTCTAGCTTCACAAACATTTTAAGCTTTTGTTTAAAAAAACAGTTTCTTAGTTAAGAATTAAAAGAAAACCATTTCTTGGTAGAAACATATTTCTAATGAATTGTGAAATGCTTTTTGCTCGAGAGTTCTCCGTGCAGCTGTCAAGAAATTCTAGATTCAGTGTTAACTGCGAATTATTTAAGTCAACATGGTAGACTTCAGTGCTGATTGTGTACAAAACATGTTGCTGCAAGTATATGCATATATTTTGCAATTTGACTTCTTTGTTTTTTTATTTTTATTTAAATATTTTTTGACAGCTTTGTTCACCATTTCCGCCCATTGTCGAACGACATCATCGCGTCTCTTTCTGTTGCCATTATAAAACGTATAACGAAAACGATTTACAGTAATGCCAACACTTTTCCACCAAAGCAGCCGTGCTGCCTCCTTGCTCCACGCTACTCTAGCTTCCTTGCTTCCTTACATTGTTGTTAAATGAAGAAAGTATTTTTCAAATGCGAATTTCCGTTATGCGCGTCGCGTTGAGCATGAAGACATTTTGACTATTGTCTGAGGCAGCCGAAAACAGCAACAAAGTCGGGGTGAAACTATTGCCAATGACAACGGCGACAACGTCGACAATGTCGACGGCGATGAGCACGACGCTGATGATGGCAAGCGTTTCCGCTTTGCTGTTGTTGCTGTTGTTGCTGTGGCTGCAGTTGCCGCTGTGCGCACAGCACACAAAACATTGAATGACATTATCCTTTATTGCTTATCCCACGCTCTGCTCTATTCCCTGGGTCCCGCCAACAGCTGTGCTCGGCACATTCGCACGCAAATGGATGGACTGAGCTTTGCTGGCGTCTGGGCAAAAGTCAAAAGGGCATACGCGGCGTATGCGTAATATTAACTAAGCAGCAGGGGGAGATCGGGGCCCAGCCGCATTGTGTCCGCCAGGGTAAACTTTTTCATTTCCCCGCGGAAAAATTTTCAAAAATTTCATTTCACAACGGCTGAAGAACAACTTTGCACCAAAGACATAGAAACTAGTTAGACGAGCGGACGTGTGGTGGGGGGAGGGGTGGGCGGTTCAGCAAAGCTGAAAAGTCATGTCCTCCTTTTGCTAGTTGGCCTCTCGCTCTGCTCAGCCCTCCCCAGTCTCACGCACACAAACGCATTTCAACGAAATAAAGTATTCAAATAAAATATGCTAAAATCTTTGAAGTACTTCAAATAGCAAAAAGAGATGAGGAAAAAAGTGAACAAGAAGCGAAACGAAACGAACAAAAAGAAACCGAAAAGTTTTGCCTGCGAGTGGAAAATAGCAAAGCCAGCAGAAGTAAAACTCCAAATAAAGGGCATCGAAGGGAATAAAGAAATGGCAAGGCAAGGCAAAAAGTAAATATCGTTTATGTTGTCATAACGCGCCATACCCTGCAGCCACAGAACCCGCCCCTCACCGTCTCCGCCCTCCACCCAGTTTCAGGAACATTTGTGAGCCTTATCATTTGAATTTCTCGACGTGTTTGTCGAGCTGAAGCCGATAAAGATGCGATAAAGTGAGAACAAGTTGGACTCGCCAGCAAAAGTTTTGACCGAATTTTGACTTTTACGTCGGTTGACTTGACGGACGTTATTCGGCAAGCAAAATTGCCAATTTGTGTAAATTATTGGTTCAACTTGTCGTTTGGGGCCAGTGCGGCCTGGGACTGGGGCTGGGGCGGGGGCAGTTAAAGTTTGTCGGTTTGGTTTGGTTTGGCTCGGTTTGGTTTGGTTGCTTTGACAACTTTATTACGGAGCTGGCTTTTGTGCAGTTGTCAAATTAATAAGTATAATTTGATTTGATTATTCGCCCCGTTGCTGCAAAACTAATGCAATTGCATTCACACTTAAAGCATAATTAACCAAGCCGAAATATGGCACACAAAGAACGCAACAACTCTGCCCAGGCCCAAAAGTTGGGGAACAGATTTGAAATTCATATTTGCCAGCCATTTGAGGCCGGGAGGCGGGGGGCGGGGCGATAGCTGCAGCTTGACTGAGCAGCTCATGTAAAATGCACAGCTGTTGGCTTTAATTTGACTACAAATAATGTATAAACCGTCGTCACATGTGTGTTAATTTGTCTTGTGGCGGCTGCTGATGCCGCTGCTGCTGCTGTTGGAACAACTCAAACACACAATGCCTGGCAAATGATTACCAAAATTTATGCATTTCAAATAAGGGACGAAAAACACACACAAGTGCAGCCAACTTTTAATCGGAAAATGTGTCGGGCGAGAGAATTTGACATATCATTTAATATTTCGAGTGTTTTTCAAGAACTGCAAGCTAGACGGAAGGTTCAAGCTTAGAAATGCAGACGAGCAATCGACGCCAGAAATTTAGTGAGCAAGTTCCATTCCAGAAAGCTACTGGAAATGTGCAACAAACTCCATTAGCAGCTCAATACCATAAGAAGTAGAACGGCATATCAGGTTAAAATCTGCAGAAATGCCAAAGCAGACAAGCAATCGACGCCAGCAATTTACTGAGCAGGTCGAATCCCAGAGAGCTTCCAACACAGCAGTGGAAGCAGAAGTTCGGATACATAATGTTACTGAAATGGTGGCCCTATGGCGACTACAATTTACTCCAAGTAATTGGAGTGTCTTAGAACTAGCTGAGTTTTGCCAACTTTTAAATTGAGCTTAGATTGATATGGAGATAAGATAAATAAACTTGTACCCGGTTGAAAAGGAGTTGTAGAACGAACCCTAGACGGGTAAATAGGGAGGGAGATATTCTAACAAATGAAGAAATAGCAATGTTCACCGGTTAACTGCTAGTTATAAATAAACAAGGTTAAATGTTAATAGTTTATCTGAGTAAAAACTGTTTTATTTACAGCGACATGAAGGATGTTCATTTATTAGACAGTCGATCTTCGACCACTGGGAGAAACTAGTAAATTTCAGTTAACTCAAAACATTGTGTTAATCAATGAATTTATGTTGGAAGTATAAATCCAGCAGCTCTACGACTTTCTTTTCGTAGAGTTAAACTGTTTTAGACCTAAGCAGTAGGAATAACTGAATTTCTTTACTGAGATCAGGCATGTTTCAGTACTCCCCGTGAAACTCACCCATGAATTTAGCCCTGAAATCATGTCTGAAATCAGCAGAGGGTATGACAGCAGGACATGCCTGTGTTAAATTCATGGCTGAAACTCATAGAAAGGATGCCATCAATTCATTACCAGCCCATCCGTTTCAGGGCTGATTCTGCTGTGATTCAGTTCTGAGCCGAACTGAAGGGAATGTATAAATAAGCTCTGAGTACTTCTTTCTTAGCGTTTCCCCGACATTTGGCTTTATATCAAACACGATACTGCGGTGTTAAAGAAGTTTTTTGGGGCCATGGATAGATCAGATGAGCTTCTCAGTTTGGCTCAAGACGAAGTCAACAGCCTTTTCGACATTGAATGTTATTTTAGTGGTAGAGTAGCAATAGTCCTTCAATGCTTCACGCTTTAACTTATGCTTTGCCAAGCCTTGTACGATGGGTTCCTTCGAGTTTCGTTAGCTCGTATTCCTGTTTTTTTCATATTGAATCTTTCTAGTAGAAACGAAGGCTTCTGTTGTAAATCAGGCTCTAAAATGTTAAGTAAAAAACTGTCTTCATTCTTTTTAATATCTTCGACAAGCCGATAAGTTCCAAAATATATATGCAGCTGTGGATACATGAATGTTGTTGCAAATTAAGCTAGAGAAATATTGCTGCTCAAATCGACAAACCGGAAGACCAAATATCAGAGGTAATAGCAAACTAAATTGAAGATCGTATTTAAAATAGTGGTCCAACTTCGAATAAATCTTTAACAGATATAGTTGAAGACAACTCAGAACAGAGAAATGTTATTAACACATCACAAAACTTATACAAAAATGAAAGATTCATAGAGATCCATTTCGAAAGAATATTGTTGAATTGTCTTATTTTGATATTAAAATATCAATTTTTCATATCCTTTGGATGATTTTAAGCTTTGTTGGATGAAATTTGAGATCCCAATGACATTAAATGGATATTTTAATATTCCAAAAAGGGAAATGCATACCGAAATCATCCAATGGATATTTGTTAATATCCTTTTAATTCTCTGTATACGAGAGTATAAATATGTTGGTATGTCAGAAGAAGATTACTGTGATTATTTGGCAGAAATGGGTGGAAATATAAGAGCTTCTTTGAGCATGATTCAATATATATGTCAAATATGTCAAATGCCAGCCCAAAATCCTTAAGAATAGTTTTAAGTTCGAACATACTTTATACACAACCAAAGAGAGTTGAGAGTTTCGATAGAGTCTTGCGAAATATTTATGGCGCTACCACTTTAAATTGTTCATCATTTGCGTGTCTTAACCAATCCTTTCCCCACGCTCATAAAAACAACAGAGACCCACTAAAAACCATAAACATGTTTGTTAGCTATAAAAAGCGCCAGACCTTTAGACAATGCACAATTGGATTAATGTCCATCAACCATTCAGCTGGGCAGTGTCCAGTCGCATTCCAAATCCAAAAATCACTGCCAATGGGCAACATTTCAAATGTCATGGCAATTGAAATTGAATGCATGGCCATCGACACTCCACTTCAGGCCACCTCTGTATCTCGTATTCGCTACTCGTTTGTCCTTGCGGTCAGCTGCAGTTGCACCTGCGCCATTCATGCATGATGCATGCAAGTATGTGTGCGACACACGGCCAACCCACTGCAAACGCACACACATGCATACATACATACAAACAAATTCTTGACTTTACACGCGAATTCTGTCTGTGTTTGCATTGACATTTTGTGCTTTGATTGCTGACAATATCCACATCAGTTTGGGAACGGCAAAATGTGTTGCGAATGGCCAAACCCAAACCCAAACCCAGCCCAGCATGGGCAGTGGTACCGTCTCATGGCGCTGCCGGCAATTTCATCAAATTGTCATATCAAATTTTGCAGTCTAACAAACCGCGTTGATTTGTTTGCCTGGCCGAGTCCAGGAAATGTCCATGTATTGTTCAATCGTGGCAATAACGTTCAATTTGCGTGAACAACAAAAGCGACCACAGACCGAAGCATAAAGCCCGGCAAGAAGCTTGGCTCTATCGACAGAGGCAAGGACACACACACACGCACACACACACACAACGATGACTTTTGGCACAAGCATTTCTAGGCAATTAGAGCGTTAAGAATGCGAAACCAATATCAGAACCGGCAACAACAGCACAAACAACGGACAGTACACTTGGGGAAATCTGAACTTAGGATTGATTTTGAAACGTTTTGTGATTTAGAGCTCGCTCTAAGGTTATTCGCTTATCAGGGAAGGGACGACGGCTGAATCTCCACCGCTTGAATAGAAAGTCTCCAGTGTGTTGAGCTGCCCAAAATATAATTGGAGCAAGTTGCAGAAGCTGTTGAAAACTCTCTTTCTGCAAGCTGTATATTCTCTCTGTTGCCAGTGGCAGTTTCTCTGCTTACTTTGCCGACCCCGCATTCAAGTATTTCTTCTCACATTTCAGCCATTCAAAGTTGATGCTTCGTTCCCAGCCGTTTTCTTTAGTGTACCAAGGCTGCGGCAAAGCCTTTTTCCATTCGATTTTACTGGCTGGCAACGTGGCGCATACGCAATATTCGCATGCAGAGGCCCTGCAATATTTTTGCATATTTCCCAATCGCACTCGGCCCCCTCGTCAGAGCGGTGGCCCAGGAAGCCAACTTAAAGCGATTCCCGGCAAGCCACATTTATTGATGTCTCAATTTCCTTTTGCCAAATCACCTATTACAAATCGACTGGCAACTTGATTGTTGTTGTTGTTGTTGTTGTTGTTGCTGTTGCCGTTGGATTTGCCACTCGATGGCTCTGTTGGTTTTTACAACTGCTGCTGCTGCTGCTGCAATTCGAACAAATTTGGCTGGCAAATAAAGCGCCTGGAAAAAGCTGCAAAGTAAAAATTGCCCTTCTGGCTGGTAATGGCTGGCAATTTGTTTGGCTGCTGTTGCCATTTTGGCCATTGCAGAAAACTGCAGAAACGTGTGCTGTGCGCTCCGCTGGATGTGTTCTAAGTGGATTGATAAGCATGCTAGATCAATTGAGCACCTGTTTTCCATCCGGCTTGATCTCAGACCGAGGGCTTTGGACAATTTGCCAGCTAAAAAGTTCCTTCGCTCCGCTCCGCTCCGCCCCCGTCCCGCTGTCCGCAACAAACTTTTGCATTAAGACATTAGCGCAAAAGTTCTTTTTTTCTTTCCATTTTCCTCTGGCCACTTTTCTTGCGGCTGCAACTAATTTCTTATTTGTTTGGCCCTCGCGGTGCAGCCAACAATGCACATGGAAGTGAAGCTGCCGGACCTGGCCAGCGAATGGACTGCTCATTTCATTTTCATTTGCTTTTTGTTTTCTCGGTTTCTTATGGCCAGCATGTTGCATGGAAAACTTTTCGTATTCTCCTTTGCTTTGATTTGGTTTCGTAAATGGCTTAGCTTTGTTAAAGAGTGGGCAAAAGTTGCCCGTTGATGGGATGATCTTTGATGAGAGCCGGGGAAAAGTGAAAGATTTTATTGCGCTTAATGACCAAATGCTTAATAGCTTACGGTAATCAATTGAGAACGAAAAAGAAAACTTTATGGCGTCACGCTCCGCCCACTACGGAAGTGGGGAGGTGCAGGACTTGCAGATTTGTAAAAGGTTTTCGCAGAAGCCTTTCGCAACATGTGACGACCCTTTTGTATATTTCAGAGTCAGAGTAGAAACAATGTATCATGCCTGCTTCATTTGTGCACTGCAAACAAAACAATGACATCTACTCAAAAGCCAACCAGTTGTGTGCATGCGTTGCTTTGTTTCGTGATTGATTTTCTTAGATTCTAAATTGGCAATTTTGGTCAGTAATCAGACTTGTTGGCAGAGCATTTTCTCTTTATTGGGGATTAAATAAGATTTGAGTAGAGCTTAAAGTATTGAAAGTTTTATCAAACATCCATTCTTTCCCTCTTCAAGGGTAGCCCTGTAGGTAGGTAGAAAAAATAGAGATCTAATATCAAGTTCATAAAGATTGATTTGATCTCGACCTTGGGAATGAAATTTCAAGTCCGAATCGTTGTACATCAAACTTGATTCAAGAAAAAAAAAAAAGATATTTTTAAACGATTTCGGTATCCATTTGGAATGGATACGTTCTTAATATGCATTTTTGGATTTTAAAATATTCATTTAAAATCTAATGGATCTTAAATTTTCATCCAATGGAGCTGAAAGTCAGCCAGATAAAAAAAAAAACTGATTTTAATTATAAAAAAAGGATATAAAATACTAAACACTCCAACTGGATCTTTGTTTTGTGTACGAACTGATTCAAAGAATACTGGAAATCGTAAATTTATTTACACTTAGCTTAAGCTCGCACCTGCTACTAAAAGTCCAATGCTTCTGACTGAAACCTACAGCAGGAACGAATATCCAATGTCAAATCGAAAGAGCGAAAGTAACCGAGAACAAGAAAGTTTGTCTTATCAATACAGTGAGGCTAAATGGGTACACATACACATACGCACCTTAGCATCCCAGCCAACCAGCGGAGTCCGAAAGGTGCTCGATTAGGACTCCCTGTACGGAGCGCTGAGCCTCCTAGGGAAGCTCCGAAAAGTGTCCCAAAGGAGCATATCCTCTGGAGAAAAAGGCCTTTTCAATATAGATGAAAAAAGTGTGCCTAAGGGACTTCTTAAATGAGTGATATCGGAGTCCCAGAATGCTCACTCAGATAACCCGCAAAGACTCCGTGCAGACTGCTCTATTCGCCTTGGTTTTTTTGAAAACGACTCCTTTGAGGTGCTGCTTTGAAGTCCTATTTCACTCCTGACTCGGAGTGCTCAGGCAACGCTCCTTCGAGGTGCCTCTTTGGAGTCCCTTTTCACTCCTGCTTCGGAGCGCTCCGAATATGGTTGGCGGGGATTTGATTTTGTGTGACTATTTTTGCTGTTATGTTGCCTTCGAGTTCCAAAATATCAATGCTGGTATGACAATATAGATCCGGGGTAAGCAATCATCCAATGAGCTCAAGTTGACAAGCACTTGCTGGTTTAAAAATCAGAAAGGTCGTCACGCAAGCCAAATGGAGCTTTCGTTGGAAGCTTGTTTCGTTTAAATACCGAACTAAAGTCAATGTCGTTGACTTTTGAAGCAATTCTTCTTCGGATTGACTGTTGTTCGAATAACGAGCTCAATTTCATTTAGAGAAAAGGGGTTTGAAATTGAAATCAAGTACAAATGTGCAGCTTGAATCAGTATCAGGCCATCTTGATTGCATCTGACTGAGGTATTTTGAGTTCAGCTAACAATCTATAACAAATCAACCGTGGGTTATTCAATTAAGCCTATATCAGGCTCAGAGCAAACTCTTTCGAACTAGTATCGGGCTCAAGAAACGAATTACGGGAGTGACAGTTCCGTACTCAAGTCAATATTTGGTGAAGAAAACTGAAGTATTGGTTGATCATTATACATATTGCAGAGATATGTTGCCACACTTAAAAACTTGCCACAAGCGCAACTAGGGTGATGTTTCGCTCATGGTATGCCCTGTCTGCAGTGTTTAGTTTAAGGGGAAAGTGATTTTTTAACGTTCCTAGAAGAGTTCTTTGGTGAAAATTTAGTTTTTCAGCAAGATAACACTGTCGTTTACATTGATAGGCATACTACTACTTCCACAATATTCTGCTATTACAGTGGGCGGCCCTAAGTATTGTTTGAGTATTCGTTTCTTAAAAGCACTAAGACAGCCTGAAGCAGCGAAAAAAAGGAAAATGTATGGGTAAAGTTGTGGCAAAATATTGATTCGAGCGTCTTTCAATTAAAATTCAATGACCTGGCAGCAGCAGTTTTTGCCAGAAGATAAAAGGCAACCAAACTACACCAAACCAAACCAAATTTAGATGTAGGTTCGTATTTTCATTTTAAAATATGAAAAATTTGCACAAATATCAACTTTCTATGAAAAAATGTGCAATTTTAAAGCAGAAGCGATTATTTAAAGTTTCAGATTCATGAGCTCAGTTAGTTCTGCTCCGCTACACTGCTTATCTCAAAGCAAGACTGTTTCCCTGCCATGTGAGCTTAGTGAAATTTCCTCCAACACCTCTGACACAATTTGCGCTCTAAGATCAATGTTTGTCATGTCCGATACAAATATGAAAATCTTCAAATTTATTGAGTAAGTTGGCCAATCCTCACACCAACCATTCCCCACAGTTCTACTTCACCTCTTCAACCACTCAAATCTCGTTCTTAACTCTGTTAAACCAACTCTCAACTTTTGGGCCGCAAAAGACTCATTAATGGCAGCCAGCCAGCCTGCGAATCTCTACTCCAACTCCAACAGATCTGCTTGGCGATGGCAAAGTGGCGTTGTCCATGTTATGCCTTGCTGCCTTTTGTCCTGCACACTTTGCAGTGCAACGCAATTTCCGTTTCCGGCAGAGACAACTGCAGGAGACGTTTTTACAAAACTATAAAGAATACAGAAGAAAATAGCAAAAAAAAAAAAAAGAGAAAAGAAGTGGCACATCCTAGTCCATCCTGGCAACCGTTCGGAGTACAAACAAACCGTTAACACTTTACAGCCCAACCCCCTCCCCCTCTCACCAACTCATCGCCAGTTTGCGGCGTTTGTTTTGTATTTCTGCGGCTGCTGCAGCAGGTAGTAAATTTCCATTAAATGTGCATTTTTGTACAAGTTTTTGAATTAAACTTTTTTTGCCCGGGCGTAAAGTTTGTGCGGCAACTGAGGCAAGTTCATTTCTGAAAGCGTCATTATTTTCCCCCCTTTGAGCCGCTCCCGGGCGACTCGTAAATCCGTATGCCTTGCGTTTTTCCTCTATCTAATCTCTGCTCTAAATTTGTTAAGCTTTTGGTTTCAGTTGCAGGCCAAGTGTGATAATTTCCCAGCAACCCCCCCCACCCACCGCAAAGTCATAAAAATCACTCGGGGACGGGGTCAGCTAAGTGGGACACTTGACCAGGCTACAGCTCCGGCGCTCCCGGCGCTATTATTTCAAGAATGTGACCAAAACATGCAGAAGATTTCTCGCTTGCAGTTTTTCTTGACATTGAATAATGTGAAAATTATGCAGCAAACATTAAAGGAACTATGTAAATTGGCTGCCCCTGCAGCTGATGGCGCCTGGCCCGGCTCCTGCTCCGGCTCCGGTCCCTGCTCCGGCTCCGGCTCCGGCTCCGACTCATCCCCTAATGATTTTAATTAAGCAACTGTGCCGACTTCGACTTGTCATGCATGAAATTCATTAGGTTTTTCGCCAAGACTGCTTAGTGCCTGCCTTCTTTTGATATACTTAGACGCGCAGCACACAACTATTTTACTGGCAACTAAAACCAAACTTGACATAGTTTTCGACAAAAATTGCTAGCTAAAAACTTACTTAATTTCTGCCAACTGCACTTACTCTCTGTGCCAACTGTCGCCAAGATGGTCGGGGGGGGGGGTGGAGCGGAGGCGGGGCACGTACACATGCCGCTCTTATTTGCATAGTTAGTCAAGTTTTCGCAAGACCAGGAGCGTTGAGCTGCTCCTTCTGCTCCAGCTCGCATGTGAAGAGTCCACTCAGTTTGACACTATTCCAACTGGCAAAGTGGGCGGATTGAGGTCGGGAGCGGCACGGGGGGGGGATGGGGAGTGGCCGGACTTGTATTTATCTTTGACACTTACTAATTTTTGTCAAGCTTGTTGATGGAAATATTTTCCCTGGCAAGTGTCAACTTCTTAAGTTGTTTGGCAACCAAACACAGGCACAGTGGGACTCACCACCCGTTTCCCTCGGCAAATTCAATTCATCATAGAAACGGGGAATGCTTCCTGTTGAAATCTGTGCAACGCTCTAATGATTGTTCATGTCAACAATTTGCAAAACTAAATGAACACATTTCGAAATCATAAATTATGCAAACGCGCCGAGTGTGGAGTAGCATCAGAAGTTGGCCAGCCGGGAGCGTTCCTGGGGGGTGGTGTGTGTGTGTGTCAGGTGGAGGTGTATGAGACTCTGCTGGCCATAAACTACCACACACGCGGGGGCGGGGGTTGGGGCCGACGTGGCATACTGACAACATGTGTTTTGAGGTGAAGCTTATAAATAAATTATTGATAAGCATCTGGCATGGAGGAAATGTCAAAAGTTGTGTGCTCAAGTAAACTGCAAACAACAAACAAATGGAGCGGGATGGAGAGGGAGAGGGAGAGGGAGGGGGGGCGAGTTGGGTGCTGTTGTGCTGCTGGCTTTTGAATTTTTCAGTGCATTCAGATTGCAACAAATTTAAAGTGCACACCCAGCCGGGCCAAGCAATATCGAGCGCAAACTTTTCCCCAAGTTTTTGTTGCGCATTTTTAATTAATTTTCTTGCCTGCCGCCGAGGCGAGGCGGGGCGCTTGTTGGCTGCGCACATAAGTATGCTATAGAATTTGCGCAGCGGCTTTTAGCCATATTTAAAGTTAACGCTGGCTGGCAACACTGGCGGTGCATTGACATGTCAATAAGAAATGAAAATGCGACCCCCCCTCCATCTCCATCACCATCACCATGCCATCGCCATGTCGCTGCAATTAAAATGTTAAGACAAATTAAAAAACGGCAGCGGCAAGTTCACTGCAAGTGATGAACGAACGAAATGCTCAGCCGGTGAAAAGATTTGCACTTGGCTGCTGATTGCAGTTGCTGCTGCAGCTGCCGGTGTCTTGTGCCCCCAATTCGCTGCCAGTTATGTGTGAGCAACGGAGTGCTTGCAACTAAGCCACAATTCTTTTTAATCAATTTACTTCAGCCGGTGGTGGGGGGGGTGGCGGGGTAGGGGAGGGGTTGTCCGGCTGACAGCTTAATTTGTCTGCGCACTTCCTCTCGCCATTTTTAATTTGCACATTGCGGTTGACAATGCAAATTGCAAGCGCACTTAAACGATTTCCGGTTAATTATACGCAGATCATTTGCACGGGGCGAACCAACCAATTACAGTGTCTTGTCGCCCGGCTGTCACTCCGGGAGCGTTCCCTTGGCCGAGCTCAAAAACCACGCCACTTTTTCGCTTTAATCTCTTATATTAAATGATCCGACAGCGTGGAATTGAACCCCGGCCTTAATTAAGCCCTTCCAATATGGTTTGAGTGGAAACAATGAATTAATAGATTTAAATTTAATTACATTTTTGTGAACGACCGCAAGGACACGTCCTCTATGGGTCAAACAAACACAAACAAATGCCAGCTTAATAACATTATGGTCAATGTTAACTGGATTCGAACGCAAAAAAAAAAAAAATGTGAAAACTAACAAATAAATTATAAATGAGAGTGGAAGCGCAATCCGTCGCCAAACGTGGATTTCAGTGAATGAAATGCATCTTAGGGTATGTTGTACAACGAGAAGCCAAACAGTTTTGTTGTACAACTCTCAAAAATGTTCTGTTTGTTTGAAGTGTTTTTTATGTTGCACGCAAAAAAGAGACTTTGGCGGTAGTTTGGGGGGTGCATTTGGTTTTAGTTCAGGGATTACTACTACAAACAAATTTCATTACGAAGAGGAATGCGATAGCTCATAATTAATGCAGTCTCAATTTTTCATTATCCAATAATTTAATTGTCGAAGAATTGCCTAAAAAATCTCTAAACAAACGCGAATTTTAGTCTTAAGTTTCATATTGAGAATGCACGGAACCGTACACTTGAGAATTACAAGTGCTCTAATTTGTGATTGTTGAATGCTCTTAGACAGACAGTATCTTGACGTCCAGCCACCAGGAGGTGCGATAGCTCTGTGCGTCTACACTCCGGAAAAAAACCGTTCCAAATCTATCGAAATCAAAACCATTCGTTGACAAAAGGTAGACTAATCCCGTTTTTTCGTAAGTCGTGCACAGTGGTTGTCATTTTAAAACATTTTTTCGAAAGGCTGGGGGCATGTTCTAAGACCATTTTGTGCTCGCTCGAAACAAGAAAGAAAGTCGGTCAAGTCGGACTATAACATACTCTGTACCAAGAAAATAACCCAATATTATGGCAACCTGTCAGTGCATCGGAACGCGCATCCTAAGTACACAATTGAAAATTTAAATTTATTGAATTTGTTGATTTTCAGATGTTTTTCTTAACTTTAGGAAATAAAAGTTTTGTTTTCCGGGAAGAAACGTTTCTTAACCCCTGGAAGAATCGATTTCTTAATGCTAACAAGAGACTAGTTTAGGTAAACGTATTTACTGTAATGCAGCTTTGGTTTTTCAAACTGATTTGTATGGCTTTACGATTTTTAGGTAGTAGCATGACAAAATTCAGTTAATTTTAATTACTGTTTAATAGATAAGTCTATGCACTTAGTCTGTAGCACGGAGGACCATTAAGGTACATCTATCTAATCAAAATACAACACTTTATTATTACATTGCCACATTAAATAGCTTTTTGGGCTTTGCATAATCGATATTCATTCTAGCTAATAGGTACTTAAGCATGCTTTGTTATCGATAAGTTCGAGCGATTAACAATAAACCTAAGCCAACACAGTTCTGATCAAGAACGAGCGATATCGAGTTCTGAAAGAACGATTCTGTCCCAAGAGTTTTTAATTCATCCACAATTCTTAGTTTAAGCTGGTTTTTTAAAAGCTGATACTAAAAGATATTTATAATTTCGAAATGCCTTCCGTTGGGACGATCTTTAATAAAAACTATCTAAATAAATAAAGCAGTTAAGACTTCTTTTCATTAACCCTTAAACTCTTACACACTTCGTTTACCAAAAAAAAAAATATCAAGTGACAGACTGATCCTTCGGGTACCGGAAGCCAGACACAATTAGTTATCGAAATGTAATTTCCAATGGCTTTCCAATAGAATGACAGAACTGGAGCACTTATAGCACTGCAAATTGCATTAAGATGAGATATTTATTGATCATTTTAAGAGGAATCTTAAGAATGCAACCTGGATTTTCAACGATTGTTTTCGTTCATTAACCCACCCAACATTTGGAAGAATATTTTGGCAAAATCAGCTTAATGAGTCTTTTCGAGCGCTTTCAACGACTCAAAAAGGATTACTATCTTAAAAATGGCTCATGCAATTGCTTAAAATGTGATTAATTGAAATACGAATTGAAAAAACCCGCAAATGACTCGAATATGAGTCGAAACTGATAAGAAAAACGGGCTAAAAACGACTCGATGATTCCAAAAAGTCTCGAATGTGATCAAAAATTACACAAAAAGTTTACTGGGAACTCATACTCATACTTTACTGCTGATAGTATTTTGAAAAAGTCGAAATATTTTCCAGCCCTGGCTGAATTCTTAGATTATTGCTTTAACATTACTCTGCGATTAGTCCGGCCACTACACTACAACTACACTCGGTTTCAATTCACTAAACTTATGTAGTCTTATCTTATAACCAAGCATAATTGTGTTTATTCACGGCGTTAATTGGAAATTATAAACCTTAAAAAAGATTTCTGGGCCACCACCGACTATAATAGTATGACTGGACGACCTGACATTTATGCATTAAATTACAAAGACGCTTTAAATCAATTGCACAAAATATTCTGGCGAATAGCGGAAACTAGTCACAATATAATCAACATCGAATGGGCTGTCTGCTAGTTCAAACTCACCAACTTTTGAGTAAGGTTCAAAAAAAAACATTTGGTTGTATATAACCATCCAACCTTTTATGTTCCTACCATCCTTTTTTACTGCCCTACCCTAAGGGAAATATTATCGTTGTGCATAATTTTCCATTCAACATTTTCTCGACAAAAGAAAATATTAAAACTATATACAAACTGCAAACAGAAACCTGAAAAGCAAACCACGTCAACAATTTCCAATTTTCGCACACAAAAACAACAAGGAGAAGCTGTTTTATATGGTAAATGCGGCTTTATGCATCCGATGATATATCTATAAGTATTTAAATTCAATTAATAATTAAGGTGTAAATACATTTGCATGTTGGTTAATTAAATTTGTGCGGCTTTATTAAAGGAAATTACGCATTTTTTTTTAATGCGGCTGCGATGCCACAACAACAACAACAACAACAACGATGGCAAAAACAGCCACAGGAAAACTTCATTAAAACCCAACTCGGTTAAAGACTTAAAGAACACAGTGGCTGGCTGGCTGGCTGGCTGGCTGGCGCATATTTATCTATAAATATTTCATGCGTTGCATTGCAGTCATTATGGCATTCATTAAATATAGAGTGCATGACATCCATCCCATGCAGCGGAAGATGGGCACCAATACAACGGGGGCGTCAACTGAAAGCGCTTGGTGTCCATAAATCTCTGTGGCCAACCCCCCCTCACCAACCCCCTCCGTGTGTGCGTGTGTGGAAGGTGGCTGCGCCAGCCACCGCATTAAAAATCGCCTGGCTGTGAGTGGGAATCCGGGTACGACCTGACAGTTCTTATTCATAACTACGGAGAGGGGCTTTTGCGGAGTGGGTGGGCGAACAGATGCAGCGGCACAGCCGTCATGGTGTTAGTGTATTTCTGATTTGTGGTCTGACAGTTTAACCAAAATGCATGCATGTAAATTTATTTGTGCTCATTTTTGTAGCCTCCAACGACGGCGCTTCAGCAGTTGTCGCTGTTGCAATGCTTACATATGTCAAAATATTAAATTTATGCAGCGACAAAAACAAAATGAGCCCAAAGTCTAGCTGGCACAGGCTCTGGGAGGAGCAACATGTCATGGGCAGGGAGGGGGGGTGCAAATGAAAGGAGAATGCCAACCATTATCTGTGTGTGTGTGTGTGCCCATTTGGTATGCATGGGGACAACAGAAATTATGAGATGGGGAATTAAAATTGTGTAGAATATCACATAGATTGTAAAAGGATATGAGAGCTTTCTTGTAACAGAGCCAGAAGTTCAGCCACCAAAGTCGGATTTGGAATCGGACGAAGTAGATGAACTGAGGCAAGTTAGTGTTAAGATTTCACAGACACACTAAGATACTGTCTGTTTCTACGTTGTCCATCGAGTTTTGCGCGCTTCTTACCTTGAAATTCCCAAACAGTTATGGCATGAAGAGACCGCAGTTGGCATGTTCAGAAGGTAGGCAAATAATCGCTGATAATTGAGAATGGTTGCTCATGAAAGAGCTGTACAATTTTCAAGGCCTTTTCAGTTTAAAGTTCTGCTCGAGCAAATCATGACCTTGAGACGACTAAAATCTGAAACTTACCAAAAGAGCTTTGTCCTGGAACCTTGCATTTTGTCTTCTCTGTTAGATCAGCCCGAAAATAAAATTTGCAATTTAATCCCAACTCGGCCTCTTTTCCAGAACTTGGTCACAGATCTTCTATAATTGAATCGTTATCCCATGTTTAGTAGGATAGGGTACATTAAGGTTAATCCATTCATAGTCATCCTAGCTGTGTGTTACTTTAATCTACTTTATTTAATTATTATATTATAATATCAATAAGTTTGTTAGCCTTTGATTTATCGATAAACATTCTAGCCGATTAATATATAAACACGGATTGTTATAGATAAGTTCTAGCTGAAATTTCGCACAAAGTCATCCTTTTGCTGCACTCTACTAATATGTCGGAACCGGATCCGGATCGGATGACCATAACTCATAGCTCCCATAGAAACAATCGGTTGGAAAACTAGTTTAAGTGAGAAAAACTTATTTCTTTTCATTGGAAACGTCTCCAAACTTTTTAATCGTAGGTTTTCTATGTTTTTTATAGTTCTACTAAGTACAACTATATAGCTGCCATACAAAAAATAGGTCTGAAAAACAGTTTTAGTTAGAAAAATTTTTTTGTTTTTAAATGGTAGCATCCTGCAATTTTCTATTTACTTGTTTTACATGCTTTGACCCATTTCTACAAATTGCTGTCCAAATCGGATGACTATATCATATAGCTGCCATACGAACGATCGTTCGGAAAATGGGAAAAAGAGTATTTATTGAAATTAATTAAGCGAGCACCTGCAAGGTTTTAAAAACTTCGGCACAAACGAAGTTAGCTTAGCTTTTTCGTTATATTTCTTTTTCCCCGAAGAGCCAACAATAATATTCGGACTTGAATTGATCCCCGCGCTGCGTTTTCCTACTCTGCTGGAGGATTTTCCAGAAATTGTAAAACAGTTCTTTCACTTTTTATGCACATAAGAGATCACAAACGGAATAGTCAATCATTCATTCCAAAACAAGAAAGAAAGTCGGTCAACCCCGACTATAACATACTCTGTACCAAGAAAAAATTGCTTTTGATCATAACTCGAAAACCGTTCATCCGATCTTCTTCATTCCTTTGGCGGATCGATAAGTTATCCTAATAACTAAATATGACCAGAAGGAACAAGCCATCTATCTTCAAAACTGTGGGAGATATGACGTTTTTTCTAAATTGCGGGGGCGGGAGGGGGCGTGGCCAAAATTGAAAATAAACTTGATCTGCCTGCAGACATAAGAAGCATATGTCCCATACATGTCAAGCCTCTATCTCTTACCATCTCTGAGATCTGTGCGTTCATACTGACAGACAGACGGACAGACGGACATGGCTATATCGACTCGGCTGTTGATGCTGATCAAGAATATATATACTTTATGGGGTCGGAGATGCTTCCTTCTGGATGTTACCTACGGTACAGAGTATGATAAAGAACTATTTACACATTTAACTAGCCGGTTGGACCCTCGCGTCTTGCAATTTCGTAACTTATGGGCGGATAGAGCCTACAAACCGAATTTCAAGCAGTTCAACATCGAAAATTAAGTCAGATAGTTGAAAATTTGTTTTGTCTCACAAAATTTGTTGGAGTTGAGGAGTCAAGGAAATAACATTTTGAAGAACTCTACATATAATTTGAAGAAGCTTGGTATAAAAAGTGTTTAAAAGATCTAGGACTCCTCCTTGGTACTCTAAAGCTTATCTTGCCTAACGCAATACAGCCTAAAACAAGGTCCGATATTCCAGGAGAGATGCAACAGGGATTCGGGAGTGAAATCTCATATTGTTTCGCTTATCATCCTTACAAAAACTTGATTCAAGTTAATCAGGTAAAAATGAGGTTTTTTATGCAGAATTTAACAGCCATTTTACCTCAGGGCGAACTTTCCCAAGTCGGGGAAAAAAGTGATCAAATGTTTAGCTTTCGGTTGAGCAAATCAAGCAAAGTTTCAGCTCGGAGTCATTTTGGTTGGGTTGCTTTAAGTTTGGTGGTTGCGTATGAAGCACGCAAACACACTTGCAGTTCACCGAAGCACAAGCGTGTGCAAAAGATTCAGAAGAGTGTATCATAGACACAAATGAACAAAGGGAGTAAACGAAAGCTCTCATTGGTTGAGCATAGACTGAGTTTTCGGTTCCCCTTTTCTGACTGGCTGTAAAAGAGAATCACTTATAGCGAGGTCTAGTCATAGAACTGGTACTGGTACTGGTAGTGCATAACCCTCGCTTATTTCCCACACACATGAGTGACAGTTTCGTAGTTTGTATGTCAATTTGTTATGCAAAGTCCGTCGATCGTTTCAATACACTTTACCCTGAAGCATTTGCCCGGTTGATATCCATTTTGTACACAGAGTTGCTGTTTAACAGCCGCCACATTTTTATTATGTTGGTCATATCTTTTGATGGATTTTTCGGACGACGCCACAAACAAAGTTCAATGCCTAACGGGCTACTTCATTTTCAATTTACTTACTTTCCCTGCTAAACTCTGACTGCTGCAAAATGCAGTTATTATTTAAAATTTCATAATACTTTTGCAAAAGTTTATGCTGCTGCCTCGTGCTTTGTTCCTCCACCTCCACCTCCGACCCTCCCCCAGTTGTTTACTTTTGCAATTTTCAACGCTCCAACTGCATGCCATTTGTTTTAGCTGTCTTAACTCCCGCTCGCCGCCCTGTATTTTTATGTAAAACATATTTTTCTTAAATAATTTACTTTTGGTTCGTATTTCTCCTTCATTCCTGCTACTTTTCTGCTGCTTAAGCAAACTAAAATGAAGCTTTTATTGAGTTCAGGTGCTCTGGCTGGACTTTTCTCCGGGCAACTTTTGATTTCGCCTCCCGCCCGCCGGCTGCTTTTTTCAATTTGTGGCCACATTAACGTTAGAGCCAGAATGGAGGGAAGAAAACAGGCAAAACGATATGAAAGCACACGAAAAGTGTGCTCGGCAAGTGCATTTGCCGTGGGGTGGGTGGGGGAGGAATGCAAAGCAGAGCTGGCGGCCGGGCGCCCGGGCGGGGGGTCAGTTTTCGCGTGCACGGAAACGTTTAGCTGCCGCATATTGTTGCTAACCGAAAAGCGTCTGCTTTTCCCTTATTTTTAGAAAATATTGGCACAATTTCGCCTCGTTTTCCAAGGTGGTAGCCAGCGAGCTGCAGCTCATGCCTTTGATTTAGTTTACATTTGCTTTATATGCTACTTAGGGTACAGTTTGGGTTCTCCGGTATAAACTGTTTTGGTATTGTGTTTTCTCTCTTTCTGTGGGCCATAATGGAAAATGCTTTCTTACCTGGCAGCTAATGGTTGTACCTTGGCGTGTGTGCGTGTGTGTGTGTGTGCGCGAGTGCTCGTCTTACCTGAAAGAAGTGAAATAAGAGAAATGGAAATTAATTAGACCTTCACATGAGTACTGCAACATTCACAGGGTGGATTTAATCTCAATACCCTGCACGCTTCACAGAAACGCTGGGATTCTTGTTAAACACTTGTTTCCAGTTTGATAAATTTGCTAGTGCACACACGAGAGAGAGCGAGAGAGAGAGAGTGAGTAGGAGAGAGCGGGATCGTATGTTTATATTAAAACAGGTACATTTTTCGTTTATTTTGCAAGTTAAGAATTTTATGTTGATTGTTTTTGGTACCTGCTGTTAGGGAAATGTTAACCGACGGAATGGATTCTCTGGCTGTTCAGTGTTTACATTAATTGCTTACTAATTGAGTTTTTAAATAGGTTGTTAAAATCTCCTAATAGAGTACTAAAAATTCTAGGGATGTTCTTGAAACGGACCTGTGTAATTTGAAAGTAGTTGTAAAGTTCTTATGGCAGGCTTAAGCTCGCCGCTTAAAGATTTAAAAGGTCATTAAAATCAAATGGCTGTTAAACGGCTTAAGTTTATAATTAAAATAGAGACTTGAGGGCTCGAAGAATATAGGTTTCCTATTTTTGGACAGCCGTCAGGTATGCCATAGTTTTCTAAGGTCTACCAAGGTAACTAAAGTTGTGTTCTTTAATGCCGACTATTGATTACTGGGGAAATATAGTCACTTATCCCGTTTATATACCAACAAATTATTATGATAATTGCCTTAAAAAGTATGCAAACTTTATATTCAAAAATATTTATACGTTCTAATGAGTAATTAAGCGTCAGCTATGCCAGCATCTTACATAATATACATCGAAAATTTCCTCAGATTGTCAGGCCAGTTAAAGGTAATGAAAAATTGAACGAATTTGTTCCTGAATTATGTTTTTCCATAAGCATAGCATACTTTTAAAGGGCAAACATTATGATAATAATGATGTGTATAATCAGGGTAAAAGTGTAAGTTTTTTAGGGCCTGTACAGTTGTACCTGATGTTATAGATTGACACTTAAATCACCCTGGACTGATACATTTATATTATTGCTGACACACCTCTTCAAAGTTTTGCAAAGATTTCAAATTACAAATATCTCAAATGGCACAAATATCAATTTTCTATTGGATGCATGACTGGCTCGCTTTTTATACCCTTGCAAAGGGTATTATAATTTTGGCCAGAAGTTTGCAACGCATAGAAATATTCAATCCCGACCCCATAAACTATATATTCATGATCAGGGTGACGAGCTGAGTCGATTGAACTTTGTTTCTACGCCAACTATGTAATCTCTCAGTTTTAAAGCTATCGAGCTGAAATTTTCTACAGAGTCTTCTTTTTGCTGCACACTACTAATATGTCCGAACCGACCAGATGGGATGACTACATCTCATAGCACCTATAGGAATAGTCGGTCGGAAAACTAGTCTTAGTGAGAAAAACTTTTTTCTTTTCAATTGAAACGTGTCCAAACTTTGTAATCGTAAGTTTTCTATGTTTTTTTTATAATTCTTCCAAGTTTTATTAAAATCGGACAACTATATGGTATAGCTGCCATGCAAAAGATAGGTCTGAAAAACAGTCTTAGTTTGAACAACTTTTTTGAATATTTTTTAAATATTTAAAAACTTCGGCACAAACGAAGTAAGCTTAGCTTTCTCGTTTCATTATATTATACTTTTACCATCAATTCGGACTTAAGCCCTTGGCAAAGCGAAAGTAAGATGATGAGAATGAAAGTGAAAACTCAAAACAGACATACCGTTATTGGTTAGAAGAAATGGCAAAAATGCATATTGCACATTTGTCGATTTAGCTGAGGAACTCATCTTGGATGCAACTCGGATCAGATGACTATAATGAATACAATATATAATTTATAATATAATAATTCCAAAAATAAAAGCTATCGTGGGAAATTCAGGACTTTAAACAAGCGTGCAATATTATAATCGAGAAGAACGAGACTTTTTACATAATGTTTGACCAAGCTCCTTGATAAACAATAATATAAAATAAGAAAAAAACTAATTTAATATAAACAAATAAAATTATATTACGCATCCGCCATGTGCGACCTAATAGACGGTGAGGTATTCGCGGTAGGATCGACTTACATCTTTTTCCAATTGATATTCTAGTTTCTGCCATAAAATACAACAAGTTTAAGCTGTATGACTGTATTTGTCAACTTTATGACAAACATTTGGCCTTCCAGCCCAGTTTGCATAGGAACAATGGGTCAAAAATGGGTCCTGACAAAACTCTATCGCTCTCTATCTCAGCCAGTATAAGTATTTGAAAGGTTTTTCAATTATCAACACAATCGAAGTTAACTTATGTTTTTTTGGTTTATTTTCTTCAGTCAGGATTAGGTAAGTTTAAATAGGCTGCTCGGTAAAGGTGGAGATTACCCAGAGGTCTTTTGGCCCACTGCGATGCCATAATAAAAAAAAATCTTTTCGGCGAAGATCCTTTAGCCGTTTTTATTGGCCATACATCACGCATGATCTGCTGAATGGACATTTATTTACATAGAAATGAATGAGGTCAGTTAGATACTCCAAAATGTGCTCGCGGAACGGAGGTATACGATCGTCAACTCTTCAATTTGAAAAATGTATATTTAAATATAAAAATCGGATGTTTAAAACCATTTATTCCAATTGGATCATAATGTTTTCTCGGTGTATTTTAAAGGAAAATCATTTTCATACTATGTATAAAGCTTCAGCCGGCTGAAGGAACACACACACAGCTTTTGCCTGTAAGCTGATAACAGCCGTCCCTCCATTCTAGTAGTGCCATAACTGCTTGGGAATTACAAAACAACAAGTGTGCAAAAATCAATGGCGCCCTTCGCTTGATAAAAAAAAAAGGAAACTGTAAGAGCGGGCTCAACGCTTATGTCTCGAATATGCTGGCTCTCCTCTCTCAGTTAAAGAACCTTACTATCCTCGCAACAATCTGAGAACGAACTTAGCTTGATCTTAAAAGTGAAATTCTAGAATATTCATATCTTTTCAAGACATTCATATCAATTCAAATGTATTTCTGGCTGTGCCAGCAACAAGTTTACTGTTGAAAATCTAGTAAGATAACCTTTAACGTAACTCACAACTGCCGCATGACGTTGGCTTGTCAATGATTTTTCAAAATTTCATCGGCCCATTCGTTACTTTCCTCAACCAACATTTCAATTAAATGCCAAGTGAACACTGTAAATAGTAGCTCCCGCCATCGAGTGTGTACTGTGTACATTTCTAAAACTTTCCTCTCAGATTATTGCTGAAACTCTGCACTCGCAACAGCCACATCGACAATAAAACAACAGCTGGAGAGGCGAAAACTTAATTTATTATTTTGTGCTAATGCAAACACATCAATTTGTCGCAAGTAAACACTTCAAGCTCTTTTCGTTATCTTTGGCAAAACACTGACAGCCGCCGCCGCCGCCCCAAGACAAGGCTGTCCGAGCCGCAGCACTGGAGGCGTGGCCGACCAACCCCTCCCCCCCGCAGAGCCCGAAAAACTCATTAGAAATCTAATGGCAAATAGAAAAATTATATACATATAAACGAGCAGATATGCAGGAGCCCGAATGTTTGTTTAGGACATTTGGGGGCTTGTAATAACTTTCTGACTTTACCCGTTCGGAGCAGTAGAGGGAGGCAGGTGGCCCAGCAGTCGTCGGTGATGAGCGGTTTCTTTTTTTTTAAAATAATTTTTCAATAAATTGCAAAGCCCATTAAGTGACACACTCAAAGGTCATTTATATTGAGGCGGGGCTTCGTTTTCAATCAACCCTTACCCAAACTAGCCGGGCCACTCGGGCACTTTTCTACTTGGCTGCTGTTTAACCGCAATTGAAATTACGCGCCCGCTTCCGTGCCGGCAACGTGGAAGACGACGAAATTTATGCAAATTGCGTCACGTGCCCCAATGATTTCTTTGGCATTCGCCGGGACAAGATGCCAGGGAGTGACGAGGATGGCTCTGAGAACTGGGACAGGCGTTGCTACCTTTTCTGCGGCACTCCTTTCGTGTCGTCTCTGTCAAGCGTATCATTATTTAATTTCATATAAAATAATTAGCCTGAGCTGGCGCTCGGGTGCTGGCTGACATTGATGCATACTCAACTACCCCCCCCACACACACACACACACACACACAGACAGAGAGCGGACAGCCCCATTTGCGGTCACTCAATGATATATTACACACCCACACACACACACACACACACCCGCCATTACAATTGAAGTCTCTGGGAAAACTTTTTGTGCTGCTAACATAATTTCCGCAGTTGATTGATTCACTTGAATCGACATTTAAGCTGCCTGTCTTTGGTTTCCACTTCCAGTGGCGTTTAGACAAATTGTACTTTAATGTTATTTTATTGCCAAACTTTTTTTTGCATTTGCATATTAAAAGACGAAGCGGACACAATACCAACTTCATCTGGGAGAAAATGTGTACACATTTTCCCCACGAGCTCTGCCTGTCTGCCGCTCGGCCTAGCGAAACGGTCACTCGCTTCACTTTCCAAAATGGATTCCAAGAAGTCAACCTCTGGGTCATCAGTGCGATTGCTCAACAAAGCGCTCGCCCGGCTTAACTTCGGGCACTAGCTCAAATTGGCCGAAGGGGGGGGAAAAAAGGGCTCTCATTTTTTATTCATAAACATTCATATTTTCACATCCTGCAGCAGCAGCTGATGTCCGTTCGTGTTGATTGATATGCAATAGGGTTGGCGACCCCCCAAAATCCAAATGGACGCCGCACGGGTGCAAGACGATTCAATTAGATGGCCAGCCCAGTTACTCGAAGTGCTTATCCATTCCAATTTGGCTTAGTAATTAGAGGCAGGTACACATACACCAGAGTCCTTTAATCGCTCTTAATAATGTCGGCGTGTCTCCGCCGGCTTGATGCATTGTCCCTGCGGCAACAACGACAACAACTTCAATTTACACACCTCGTTGGTCGCTCGCTTTGTTGCCAGTATCTTCAGCAGAACGCTCTTGTTCTGCTCCAGTAGCTGTATATAATTAAGAGCGGTCCTGCATTGGTGCGGTGCGAAGGCGGTTGCGGGTGCATAACAGCAACAATTATGCACCCAGTTGGCACACAGACATTTTCATAAATTGTTAACAATTATTGCCGAGCGGCAGTAAAGCGAAGGTCCGCTCCTCTCCGAGCTCTCGCACCGTGCGTATGTTTAATACAATTTCAATATTTGCCGGGGCCAACGTGGCGTATACGTTTTGCTATTGCCATTACGGCCGCAGTTGCTGCACTTAGGACTGTTTAAATTAAATTTACAATTCATATGTCTGCTCCATGTTATTAGTGAGTCTGGCCGCAGTGAGGGGGCGGTGATACGGCTGGAGAAAGAGACAGACATTTGCGTTGGGCTAATTGTGGGCTTTTGCTCGTTTTCATCCACCACATTGCAGAGGACACGCCCCTTTAATTACCCGCCGCACCACTCGCATTTAATTAGAAGTGACTGCTGAAGTTTCAGAAAGTATTTTTTACCCCATTTGCATATTTGTTGTCATTTAATAATGAAACGAAACCAGCGAACTTGCTGGTTTTTTGCACACTGCCGACTTGGGTTATCTTTATATAGAAATTCTTAAAGAATATCCAAAATGATTCAATTCAAATGGATAGTTCTTAAATATACTTTCTTTGATATTAAAATATTCATTTTTCATTTCATTTGTATTATTTTCAGCTGTTTTGGATGAAGATATCAGATCCATTTGACATTAAGTTGATATTTTAATAGCCTAAAATGGATATTAAATAATATATATATTCCAAATGGATACCGAAATCCAATTTAATGCACAACTTAGATTAATGATTCCGCTTCAATAAAAAATTAACAGAATTTAAAAAAAGTTTGGCGAATATATTTATATTGTTGGTTGAAAGGTTGATGTTAATTCCCAACATTGAAAACTCACCACAAAAGTTCTAATTGATCCATTAAAATTTAGTAAGTAATGCAACAACTGCTCTGAAGCTATGTTTTTGCTAGACGCTAACTGAGCATATTTATATGAGATATTTATATCGATATATTGGGGCGTGTCTCAGAAATTTTAAGAGAATTTTATTTAAACGCTTGGACTTTGAACTTTGAACTAACCTAGAATGACTTTATATTATATGTAAAGTGATAAGATTAAAGTCAGCTTCTAGAGTTTTAGGGAAGGAAAACCGTACGCACTAAATCTACTTGGATTGAGCAGTCGGTTTCAAATTTGTCAACTATTCTCATCTAATCTTGAAGCCTATCATTATTGAGACACTTTACAAAGTTATCTTCTGGGACACCCACGTTATTTATAGTTTTAATCGGCTATCGCAGATAGAGAGCTTTTTTATTGAAAGTTGCTGATTTTGAAACGTTATCTCAGCTTTTGTACAAAAACATTGGGCTAAAATTGATATTAAGAAAATATTGAAAGCTACATCTAAATGAAACGGTCAAAATCATCAAAATCCTTAAAAAATTCTTCAACGTTTTCTTAAAATTATCATTTAATATAAGAACTCAACGTATTATACAGTTGTTTTTTTCAGTATCAAAATTTTCACTCAAATTAAAATTATGACAAAAAATAGTATCCAAATTGTAACCATTTACTTTTGAAAGGTAGTTCTGATTTAATACCGTAAAGTTTCACGTGAAATACCATCGGAATTAATCATTGTCAGCTCAAAATTGCAGAGGGTAAGAATTATGCGCAGCTTAGGGAAAATTTGCATAAGTTTAGTGAAAATATTGTACTTTGTAGATTGTCAACGTATGCACTAGCACTTAACAAACTAAACTCTTCAGTATAGGACAGCTAATTCAGAGCTCCTTAGTTGCCATCACGCTTAAGCAATTCGTCACAAGAGAAATGGGGTCGATTGTGTAAGAATTTATCGCTTTTCTAATGGTCTGGCAAACCTTTATTCAACTACACACGACTATCGATAAAGAAATGCCTATCGAGGTGGTCGGATCTTTCGTGATGCGGAATTCAGAACACCAATTCTTCATGTTTTACTATTCAATTTTGTTAGTCAGATAGAAATTGGTGGTGTTTAAAATTAAGTATACCTTAATCAATTTACACTTTCAACTAACGTCGCAAGATACCAAAATATTTCAAATTTAACTAAGTATGATCTTTCATTTTGAGTAGGTTGTAATGTAACAGCCAGATGAAAGCATTTTCTTGCATTTCATGATCAGCATCACAACCGACTCGATATAACCATGTCCGTCTTTTCTTACTTCCGAATAAACAAACACATTTCGGAGATGGTACAATGTAGAGCTTCAATATGTACACTTGGAAAAAAATCCGTTCCAAATCCGTGTTTTTCCGTGACCGTCGGGCTTGTCTTGTGAACGAAAATTCACGAACGAAATTGTTCAAGAAGGAGTCTGCTTGGCCTGGGATTTGGACCGTCGTTTATTTCTCAGTGTATCAGTCAAAAACTTCATTAACCTGCAGGTAGATCAAAACTACTTTCAATGCGTTTCACAAATGAGATATCACACAGCCAACTCACAACACTGAATTATTTATCACCTTTCAACTCACATGAGTTTTTCTAAAGCTCACTGACTGACTGATTATCAACCAACCGCCCAAACCGCTTAAGCCAGAGATCTAGGATTTGACATACGAAACAAAATTTGCATAATACTGTATCGAAAGAATAAATATGCCAGCACTCATAAAACACAACAAGAACTGAAGCGGACTTCTACCGATTTCAATATAAACCACATGGACTTTTCTAGATCTGGGACCATAATGTAACACCTTTAACACAATTTCATAGCGCAATGGACATGCGTAAGGTACATCTTCCACCCGATGTGAGTGCATAAGCAATTCTCAAACTATATAGTTTAACATTTAAGTGTTGCGATGAATTTATCATTCAGAAGTCATAGCAAAATCGTAACATTAATCGCTGTGTCATTTATCCATAATACTTCTACTTCATTTTTAAGATTTCAACTTTCCCTGTGGCTCTCCATCGATTTCCACTAGTTGTTGAATCAATTTATAATTGCAACTTGGCCAAAACACTTCAATTACCGCACGAGCCAAAGAACGAGCTGAAAACCGTTAACCAAATCAGAATGGAAACTGAAACAACGGGCCAAGCGTTGGCAAGAATGCGCTTTGCATTTTGTGTGGAGTTCAACAGCGACGCAAGCAGCGTATAATTGCATTTGCGTTAAAACGCAAGCAAACAATTCACTTAAAGTGCAAATAAGTGCGGCAAGCAACCAGCTGGGGCAGGATTACAGCCCGTGTGTGTGTGTGTGTGTGTGTGTGTGTGTGTGCGGTACGAGTCAAAACCAAAACGGCCAAACTGACAAACGTAGACAACGGAAGTCAATCAGACAAACGGACAGACTTTGAACAGCAAGTGCAGCGGAAGTACAGCTGCAATGAGCCGGCGACGTCCCGACAGTGTGTCCTGGCGACGACGGGACAGACGGCAAGTGACAGGCCAACAACAGCTGGTGATTAGAAGATGGTGGTCTGGAAGGGGACCCTTGCAGGGCGGGACGCAGTGACGACAAACGCTGTTTAACTTAATTCAATAATCGTTGGCAATTGCAATTTGCGGCCAGGCGACGGCTGGGCGGCATTTGTGCAAATACAGAAATTATAATAATGACCGACTGCCACAGCAGCAGCAGCTCGGACTTGAGCCTGACCGATGCCAACAGCATTAAGTGGCTCAAAGTCGGGCCAAATCGATCCGGTGACGCATTCGCCCATGCCCGCCAGTGTGTGTGTGGAGTGGGTCAGTTTTTGTGGTTCGCTTTGGCAATTACCACACAGGACATTTGATTGAGGACATCATCAAGGAGTACGTGACATTCCGACCAAGACACATTGATGTCGGTTGCTTATATTAAATAACTATTTAAGTAATTTGTTATTAATAGTACAAAATGGAAATCAGGTTTCGATGGTTGCTTTTCCACACCGCAAAGCGTTGAACACAAATTGCATTTACGGAGAATTGAACAGGAACTTGCGTCAGAAGTGCAGCATCGAGTTCCTCAGATATATGCTGATTGGCGCGGTTGAGTATTAATCATACGCAGTGTGGGCCCTTTTCTCTTTGGTTGCAATGCAGATTTTGGATGTTTGGGAACAAGAAGAGGCTTGTTTATTTGGCTCTCCCTCGAGTGGGCTTGCATTGCACACAGGGAAAAGTCAATCTAATACCACTAAGTAATACCAATTCCTGTAAATCTAAATCAAATCCGTATTAATGTGGCGTACCAAGGAGAGGAACCATCTAAGTTCTCTATGTGCTTTTAATACCCTTGCAGAGGGTATATTGAAAATGTACAGAGGAAGCATTTCCGACCACATAAAGTATATATATTCTTGATCAGCATGACGAGCTGGGTCGATATAGCCATGTCCGTCTGTTCTTCTCCGTCAGTTTTGAAGCTATCGCAACCAAACTTCCACGAAGTCTTCTGGTACAAATGCGCTGCACATTTGTCGGAACCGGCAGGATCGGATGACCATCATATATGGCTGTCATAGGAACTCTCGGTCGAAAAACTAGTTCTAGTGAGAAAAACTTTTTTGTTTTTAATGCAAACGACTCCAAATTCCGTGTTTGCTAGTTTTAAATCCTTTTCCATAATTCTGCCAATTTTGGTCGAAGTCGGACATCTATATAGTATAGCTGCCATAGAAAAGTAAGGTTAGAAAAATTATTTTAGTAAGAAAAACTTTTTTGTTTTCACTGTAAACCGCTTTTTAGTTTGCATAAATTTATTTTATAAGCCTTCACACAATTCTTCAAAGTTTTTTCGAAATCGGATGACAATAGGCTATAGCTGCCATAGGAAAGATCGGTCGAGAAACTAGTTTTTGTGAAAGAAACTTATTTGTTTTCAAAGAAAACGCCTCCAAACTTAGTTTTTCTACGTTTGCTATGATTTTTCATGATTACACTAAGTTTGGTCGAAATCGGACATCTATATGGTATAGCTGTCATACAAAAGTAGAGTCAGAAAGTGTCTTAGTGAGAAAAACTAGTTGGTTTTCAGTGGATATGTCCTTCAAATGTCCTACAAACTTCGGCAGAGCCGAAGGTATTTTTCCTCTATATTTATGACTATAAACACTTTCTTTTCTTAAGGATCTGTTCTTATAGGCATCACACCGGGCCAATAGGTCTCTAGGTGATCTCGGCCTATGCAGAACAGCCTATTTAATTTTTGAGTTCACAAAAGTTTGGTTGAAGGTCGGAGAACTATATGGTATAAAAGTTATGTTCGAAAAAAAGTCTTATTAGCTCTTCAGTTGAACTTTTCAAAACTGAATTTTTCCATGGTTTTTAGACCTGAGCAGTAGGAAAAAGTGAACTCTTAACTGTATTCAGGCATGTTTCCTTACTTTCTATGAAAATTACATAAGGGTTCAGTACTGAAATTAGCTATCTTTACATAGTGAACCAAGTCTGTGTTAAATTCATGGCTGAAACTCATTAAGGGTATGCCATGAATTTAGTAGAAACACTTCCATTTCAGGACTAATTCAGCTAGGATGCTCTTGAAGCGTCCTCAAATTATAAGAGCTGCAAGGGTACATAAACTTTGGCTTGATTAAGGTTCGCTTTGCTCTATTCTTGAATTAAAAAGGGAAACTCAGTTTCTGCGTTCATTAGTAATGGTTATTGTTATGGTTTGAAATGAAACTGATTTCAAACGGATGTGGTTCGGTGTACGCCAAGTTTCAACGGAATCAGTTTTCAAGGACTCGAATATCGATAAATATATTTGTTTTTGAACCTGTTTTAGCCAGTTCAAAAGTGAGAATTTACATCAGATATGATTCACGTTTGATGAAATAAGGCTAAGTTACTTTATTTAGCTGACCAAATGTGGCACCAAGCGGCCATCTCCTGTCTGTACTTTCATTCACAAGTCAATTACAACACATAAAAGTCATCTCTTCCATCCACAGCAAGTTGATTTTTCTCATTTTTGGTTGTAGTTTTGTTGCTGTTGCTTTGCACTTTGTGCGCTTATAATTAAAATAATAGCAGCAAAGCCTAGTTTTATTATTAATTATGCAGACGCACAATACAAGCAAACATTCCCCCACACTCACACATGCACACACACACACACACACACACTCACGCCCCTTCATTAATAAAACATAAGCTGTACATTCGAGAGCCCACAAATGGAGCAGAAGAGAGGTGACCGCCGCGCATGGCATATTCAATATTGCGGCCCGATATGGATGTTGCTTTTGTTTATACTGGCATTTTTATTGTTGTGTTTGGCCTTTAATGCCAATTAATTACATAATATTTAATACACATGTTCCTCTTAACGTGGCCAATGTTTTTATTGAAATCATCTAATTTATGCATGAGCTACATATTAGTTAAGCTCTGCCACAAAATGGTTTCATCGCTGGATGTAATGGAGAAACGGAGCGATACGAGTTGGACGAGTAACTGGATGAGAATCCTCCGATGTTTGCTCATTTTGTGCCATCAAATTTGCCTAAGAGCGACGCCCATCCGCCACACAATCGCAGCCAATAAACTTAATAAAAAATATGCTTTTCCCGTCAATTGAAATCGTCCGGCCCGCAACTAATGCCAACAGATTCTGCTGACCCATCAGAATGGGCCACAAATTTGACGGCACAGTGTGACGACAGCGTCTTTGGCTACTTTAACAATAAATTTATGAGCCATTTTTTTAATGCTTTAAAAATGAAAATCTCGGCGCGTGGAAAAAATCCGGGTCCATTGGCCGAGGCGCAATAAAACTGCGTCATTTTGGGCGGCATAAAAAATCGTTTTGTTCCCTGACAGCAAACATCAGCGACCAGCGGGAAAGACAAAGACAGAGACAGAGAGAGAGAGGGAGAGGGGGAGTACAAAAAAAATCATGTCATGTCATTGTCGGCATCGTAAAAATGTTATCAGCCATAATAACGAGCCACGATTTTGGGCCGCAGCGTATTACGAGGCTTGTGCAGGGTGTAAACAGCGCGGGCGGAGCGGGGGCCCGGACTGTCGCCGGCACTAATGGTGCGCGGCTAATGACTGGGACTGGAGTCGGAGCGAGAGGGCGCAGGCGAAGGAGAGGCACATAAAGCGGGCTTTAAATTTCAATGCACCATATTCTGTGTGAGATCTGCTCATGCCCCAAGGCAATAAAAAAAAAGTGAAATCAAATCAGTGCCACCCAAATCCGCAAAATCGATGCGCAGCTTCTTCGATTGCGACACTGTCTGGCACACATGAAATACGTACTTAATGACCATTCACGGATCGTTTAGTTGTGACCGGGCCAAAAATTAACTGCCACTGCGTTTGCCACTCGTTAATCAAATGTACTAGAAGAGCAGACCAGAGTAAACGATGCTGGTTCGCCCAAAAGTAAGTAAAAGTAAGTAAAAGCATTCGCGCAAGCAGAGTTCGGATGTTTTGTGCAAGTTGAAAATGCATTTAAAATACACAAAAATCCGCAACGAGAAGCTAAGTGAAAAAGCGAGTGAGCGAGCCGGGCAGAGCTTGAGGAGGCGCCTCTGCATTGTGTTTTATATTATTTGCATTTCCCTCCATTCTCCCCATCCCCCCCACCACCCGGTTTTGTATATTTTTTGGCAAGTCAAGTTGAGTGGGGGCCAGTGTACGGTGGGGTAAATGTATTGTATCTGTGGCACTCCAACGGATTGTGTCTGTTCGTGGGAGCTCACTTTTGAAAGCACCTTCTAATTGTGGGCAAATCATTTGCGAACAAGTGTGTGAAACTCTTTTAATGTTGTTTTCTAGCCTAGAATTTTGAAAATATTTGTATTTGTTTTATATCATTTCAGTAATCTACATTATTGGGTTCTTGGGTTAAATACGGAAAATGTAATGTCAATCCTGCAATAATTTTGAAAGTTCCTCGCACACTTGTAAAGAGTTATCAGGTATGCTTAAGGTACTTTAAAACTTTACCCTTATGTTTGACATGATATCTGATGTTCCAATGATCCAACCGATTCACTTGAAATTTTGTGATTTTTGGTATTTTAATAGTATCTAAAACTTTGAAATAACTTAAATAAAATAAACTTCGGTCGAAACACTAGTTTTAGTATGAAAAACCTTTTTTTTATTTTAATGGAAGCGATTCCAAACTTTGTATTTAAAGGTTTTCTATGTTTTTTTATAATTCTGCAAGGTTTGATGAAAATCGGAGTTCTATATGGTATAGCTGCCATACAAAAGATAGGTCTGAAAACCAGTCTTAGTTTTGAAAAACTTTTTTGTTTTTAATGGTAGCATCCTGAAATTTTGCATTTGTTTGTTTTAAACGCTTTTACTTAATGCTACACTCATAAAAAAAATCACCCTGGAAATTAGAAATTCTCCTATAAAATCCGTCCTAAGGCGATTCACCCTAAAATTAAGAAAACTTTTTCTCATTTATGGAAAAATTTTCTGAAACTTTGAAAATCGGCTTAGGACGGAATTCATGGGAGAATTTCTAGTTTTCGGGGCGAATGTTTTCTGAGTGTACAAACTTTTGTCCAAATCGGATGACTATATCATATGGCTCCCATACGAACAATCGGTCGGAAAATGGGTCGTTGTGGGAAAAATACAATTTTTGAAAATATTTAGCAGAGCGAGGGTATGAAAACTTCGGCACAGACGAAGTTAGCTTAGCCTTTTTTGTTTTTTATCATCATTTCCGAGTCAAGGGTCTTAAAAAACAGAGGCTTGTAATTAGAGGATTTTATCAGATTTTTTCATTAAATATTCCGGCCGACTGTAAGACTCAGTCGTCCAATATCTTCAGCATAACAGATGAAATCGCTAGGTTGCTAGAAGGTCAAAAATTATACATTTTTCTTGAACCAAAACTAAATTTTAGTTACGGAACAGGTTCAGGTTCAGCTTTAATACCTTAAGAGGTTAGCTTCAAGGTACAGTTCACAGTAGTCTGAAAGTCCAATATCCAGGCTCGAACTGGCTCGTTTAAGAACCGTTTTTCTGCCCTACTCGTAAGTGCCTTAAACTCTTTAAGTTCTTATGATGATTTCGTTTCTCTTGAAATGGATCAACTTAACTCAGAAAGGAAACGACATGGTAAATCTAATGCTAGGCCCACAATCCTACAACTCAGCTCACGAGTTCATCGAGGAGCGGAAAGTTTGCTCTTGATATTCACTTAATTCAATTTTAAGCCAAGATTTCACTAGTCTTTAGATTCAAATATGTATAAACCAATACATATTATGCAAACTGAATGCATTACTACGTTTATGCTTGCAAAATATCATGGTTTTTTACGCTTTGAAGTATGCCAACTTTATTTTCGTTAACAATTGTCTGTTTGAATGAGATAATTGATTGGCAGTGTCATACCTCTTCCAGACTCTACTTTCACTGAGATTGTCTGACAAGTGTTAGGTGTAATAAACAAATAAGATTTAAGGAAAGTATTATAAAATTAAATATATTGTATCTAAATACAACATACTTTGAGGCGCAGAAATCATGATTTTTTGTTCAAGCGTACATTTAGGCTTGTCTCATACAATGCTCTGAACCTAGTTCAAATGTCTAAATTGATTTGAAGCCAG
Source organism: Lordiphosa andalusiaca (assembly GCA_035044965.1). Classification (NCBI taxonomy): domain Eukaryota; kingdom Metazoa; phylum Arthropoda; class Insecta; order Diptera; family Drosophilidae; genus Lordiphosa; species Lordiphosa andalusiaca. Next base: position 205,872 of record JAWNNM010000342.1, read on the forward strand.
TTTAAACTTGCTTATGAACGTGGGTCATTACAGCTAGTATGGGGGATGTAGCCCGGCTTAGAGATAATCCGAAACAAACCGTAACCGAACCACTTTCTCCAGCTAATAAGCCGAATCGAAAAACCTGAACCGAACCGAAAGACCCGTAGAATAACGGTTCGACTCAGTTCACTTCACTGACTAGATTTAAGACTTACAGTGCTAGATATAAGTTGTGGCAACTCCATTTTGTTTCATTATACTCTCCCCTTCCCCTACGATGGTCAAAACTAACTGAAATTGAGGCGCGAAATAAATTTCTGAACACTTTCAATTGCCTTCCAGTTAAATTAAGCCACCAAAGACGATTCATTTTCCCCCATAGTGCAGTGCTTACACAAACACACACTCATACTTTCATACAGAGGGAGACAGAGATATAAATAATAAGCTTGTATATCTGTGTGTATGTGTTAGTGTGTGCGCAAAAAATGGGCGTGCCGCCCCTTCGAAACACACAAAAAAAAAAAAAAAAACAGAGAGAACGGCAAAAAAATGCATTTTATATGCAGATGCATGGCGTAAATTGTAGTTACGTACTAAATAAGTAAAATAGCGCTGAGTATTTTTCACTTAAAATGCAGCAAGCAAAAAAAAAAAATGGAAAAAAATGGAAAAAAAATAGTGGTAGTCAGAGGCGGCGGGTCAGGGCAAACCTCTTAATTGGATGCATGCAGGCAAAATAACATGCGAGGCGTGCGCAAATTGTTGGCAGAGGGCGGTGCCCAGGGGGCAGGCAGTGGAGGATAAGTTAACTAGCCGACGGCTAATTAAAACCTGAAATGTTGGCCACACTTGAACCTACTTGGGTCCACTTACGTTTGTATGTGTGTACGTGTGTGTGTATGTATGTCTGTGTGCGAATGGCATTTGCATTGGGAATTGGACTAAGACGAGAGCAAGTTCTTTGTGGAGAGAGCGCTAGTACTTAAACAGCTGCTCAATGGAAATGGAACTGGGAAGTGGAAATGTCGCTTTGGGTCTCATTTCCTAACACACACACATAGAGACACACACAGAGACACACAGCTCGATTTGCATAAGCTCGAACAATGAAAGAGCGTCAAAATTAAACACAACCAGAGCAGAAACTCATTTAAGGCGCTAAGCATTAGCAACAATTTCGACAACAACTTTTCGAAAGACTAGGGTTTTGCCTTTCAAGCACACACGCGTCTACACTTACACTGGGAGAAAAACCAAAACAACTAGTTACAAGTCTCATTTGAATACAGAATTACTGGGGAACAGTTTTTGAAATCACTTTCAGTTAGAAATACATCTGAATCAATGCACATTTTACTATTAATGCCAGATCTTTGCTTACTTGAAATTCAAATCCGTCTCGAAGGACCACTGAAATTCGTCTAAGGTTGCAGTAGGGAAAAGGGATTAGTTATTGAAAATACTCAAACTAAGAACGAAGCATTAACAGATTCACAAAACTACACATACCACAAGAATAAACTGTGTAGAATCAACAACACTTCATACTTAGACTGCATTTACACTGTTGTAGGAAATCAGAGAATTGTACATGGAAGAACAATTTGAAAAGGCTCCTTTATTTTGAGAGATGTTAACTACATTCTGACATTTTCATAATTAACTTTTCATACGTAAGGCTGCTTTTACACTCATCGTCACATGTGACATGCCTTTATAATATGATGGTTTCCATTTACAGATTCCATTTACACTGAATGTCATTTCAAATAATGTTATGCCATGGGAACAATGAACAAAGTTCAAGCAGCCAATTTTTTATAAATATCAAATTCAATTGGGTAAATTGTAAAAGGTACCGAGTCTTACATTTTCATTAAGTCCGAATTTCGGGGCCAAATTCTAGCGGAAATTTTCAGCGGAATTCTTCCTGTGTTCTTCGAGCCGAACTTCATTTAAATTTACACTAAAAGTATCATATGACATTTTCGCATGATTTGAACATGTCAAATGACAAGCTATTTTCGTTGAAAACATGACAAAATGAAGGCATAGTAGATTATGATGATATTATGTGTCGAACAGTGTACAAAATTCTGTTACGAAGTGATGTAAGATATCTTACCCATAGTATTTCCAACATGGTCTTTGGTTAGTTCATGTCCCTTAAATATGTCCAACCTGCTATGGTGCAATACGGGGGACTCGTTTTAACAGCATGTCATTAGAACTTAGAGGGCTTGTTCTTGGCTTGGGCTTAGACCAAGAACATTTTGAACTGGTTTGAAGAACTCATATTTTCATTCAAGAACGTTTTTGTGTTGTCATAAGAATTTATTGAAAAAGAATATTTTGTACTTATTTTGAGAGTTCAGGATTGACTCAGACCCCTAAAACCTAAAAGTATAAAAAAAAAAAAATCAATTATCTGGAAATGTACTTAATTGGCTCTGTTCCCAACTCCGACTCGGATTTCGAGTACTGCTTTCTCTCAGAACTCTAATGATATATAAGGGAAATGTCTGTAGCTACTAGACCAGGTCGTTTCTTTTTGATACATTGAGTCCAAACTTAATCTGGTAACCATTAACATGCTTGGAAGGAAGATGATTCTTATAGCATTGCTTTGTTTAAACTCTACATGCCAAAGTTTACACGAAAACCTACTTGGAATTCGCAACAGGGCCGAATATGTCCCGAAATAATCTTAAATCAAGTGTTTTTGGATTGAAAATTGTATTTTATATAAGAATAATGACCTTAAATCAAGTATGTTCGTATTGACAGATCTTTTGACGATGTTTGTACTTAGTCCAAGTACTTGGAAGTTGGACTACTCTATAGATAAGGATAAAAAATGAGCACACTTGAACACCTCCAATTCTTAAACTAACCTGACTTGTACCTTAAGAGAGCACTCACTGACTTTAACCAAACAAGTCTGGAATAATTGATGGCTTTAACAACCATCAAGCAGGTATAATAGGCCATGACTTACTACTTAATTCAGCTTGAAACAGCTGGACTACAATTCCAATAGTCCCCTTTTTCCGAGTGTACGAAACATAAATTCCAATTTCCGTTTTGGGTGTCTTGTGCAATGCACAAAAGAATTGCGGCAAATTGCTGAATTTGGGCAAAGGAGGTTAATGAAAGGATTACACCGCAGCAGACAATAGAAAAAGGACCACCTATTGGCATCAAAATATGAAAATTTATGCCAGGTGAATCGCTTTTTTTTTGTTGTTGTTGCTGTTGCTGCTGTTGTATGCGAAAGCTCTAAGTCCTCGTTTGATGGGCCTAGTCTTGGTGGCACAGTTGGACATCTTTGATGGGCTTTCTTTTTTAATTTTATGCCAGAGCATCCCGGGTACCCCAAACACCCACCCCCCCCTCCCCGCTCATTTTGTCAAGTTAATGGAGAATAATAAAGCGCAAAAGTAAATAAGTAAACAGAGCGGAGACTGGAAAAACTACAACAATAAAAGGCGGCGCAAAAGCTGAAACGGCAAACGGCCGGAAAATAAAAGCGGACGGCCAAAGCCCCGGCGCAGGAGCCACCAGCAGTGGCCGGGCCCGGCAAGGCATCTTTTTGTTTTATGCGAAATGCACTAAAAATGTATTTAAATTTATTTCATTTTGGCTCAAATGAACTGTTCTGTGTGGCGAAGTGCAGCAAAAGGCTTGAGGGGCTGGGTGCGCCATGACGCCAGCCAGGCGACAAGGACATGCTCCCCTCCGTCCCCATTCCACTGCTGTTTATTGTAATAAACTTGATTGCGCATCTCTTATGTATTATTTTTTTTTGTTTTTTATATAAAAATTTTATGAAATTTTTGGCAATTGAACTCAAGTTTTAATGGAACGCCATAAATTAGTTGCGTCGCCGGCGCTGTCGTCGTCGTCGTCGTCGTCGTCGTCGTCGTCGTCCTTCTCGGCCACTTGAGTCCCGCTGCGAAATTGGATACATGCGCTTAATAAAACACTCGAGAGGCTGGCCACTCGGCGTCGGTCCATGCGCTGTCCCCTGTCCCCTGTCCCCTATCCCCCCAGCTCCCACTGCCCCATCCATTCATTTGCGCTTGGCAACGACATCAATTCATTTTGTGCACAATTAGATTGTTGTTGCTGTTGAGTCTCACACACACACACACACACGCGGGGCTAAAACTTTTCAAATGTACACACACACACACACACACACACATATATATTTTAAGCTGCTGTCCAACTTCAGTCAATGGCATTGGCCAGCAGCCATGCAACCCGCCTGCGTTTGCCAAACGGAGTCATTCAATGGACCTCGAATAGTTTTGAATGTATTTCGCACTCAAAACTTTTGAATTCACGCACCAACAGAACCGGATGACAGGACTCGCGCGCGACTCGCACAGAAATCAAAGTGCTCACCAAAAAATAAAAAAAAAAAATATTGTAGTAGGAGGAGGATGAGGAAAATCTAACCGATGGCCCGTCTGGTGGCACTCCCGCTCCTTCGCAGCGGGGGAAAAAAAATAATTTCTAATTAGTTTGACTGCGCTTTTGGGTTTGTTTTGGCATTTGCATTCGCCGCTCTGATGTTTCATTAGCAGAACAGCATGAAAGTTTTGCGGTTTCCATTTGATTTCGCTCCCTTTCGCACGGTCTCTGTAGTGCAATATATTTTAGTCGTTGGCGTCCATGGGGGAAGTTGTAAAGTTTGTCTAGCAGTTTTGTGGGAAATGAATCGGGGTGCTTGCGGGCTGGGACAAGGACGAGGCATTGCATAAGCGCGTTGATGTGTAATTGAGAGCAACGAACGATGTTTTTGATTTATGAAAGAATTTGATTTGGCAAAGTTTAACAAAGTATTATATGGTATGTGCCAACGAAATGGTCCCAAGCTGCAGATTGTCAATACTTTGCATGTGAAGACAATAAGAAATATTTCAAAAACTTGAAAAAAATACACTTAACAGTTGATATAAAACATCTATACCAGTGTATTACTGAAGTAGGTGGAAGTTTTTCAAGGGGCGCTCTAGAAAAATCACTCTTCTTTAGTCTAATACTTAACTCGCAAATATATATTAAGTCAAGGGGCAACTTAACCCCTAAACTTGCTTACGCCATTGCATACCTCAGTGTAGTGTAATATTCAAGGCTAATGTCTATTATAGCCGATCTTTTCCATGGGACATATTTAAGAGTCATGCTTTTGAGCTGGCTGTTAGTTAACGTTACCCACCTTAGTAGCTTAGTTAAATATTTGGAATAAACTTACAAAGAACAGAGCAAACTGTAAGCATATTTGTTATCGAGAAGATGCTAACCAGACCTTAGACTATAAAAATGATTACAAACTGAGCTCAGAATAAAGGAAGGATCATTTTTTTTCCAATTCACGGAGAAAACATGTAGAAACATAGTTTGCCCCGTTTAATATCACACGAGCAATTTAGACAACAGAAAGTTGCACGTGGAAGGTCGTCGCTAGCTGCTTCCCTTTGTTACTGTGATTTGCGGTAATGCCGCGCGAGTGCGTGATAGTCGTATGGGCTGAGTTGATGGCATGTGTAGTCAAATTGCAGAGGCTGGGTAAGTGAGTTGTGAGTTCGAGCTCCAGGCAAGTTGAGTGAAAATACAAAATGTATGTTGTGGGCTTTCCTGAAGGAAGACTTTCCCCGTTCCGTGACCCTTCCTCCTACACCCCACATTCCCTCGTGTAAACTGTGTAGTTCGCATTGCAATATATTTGTTTTGTGCATGCAACGCGGCATGTAGAAAAGGTACATAAACACCCAGTGAAACGTGTGGAAAACCTACAATTTTAAGTAGTTGTTTTTTCTGTGTACTTAAAAGGGGTGTCAATAGATCGTTAGGTACGCAAATAGTTGATTCAATTACAAAAATCGAAGACCTTAACCCAAAATACTTGATTTAGAACAGTTTCTGGATACATTAAGTGCATTCCGAATTGATTTAAAAGCTTTATGTTCATACTTTCAGATCTTAAAGGTCTTAATTCAAAACAGTTTAGCTCTTAAACTAAGATTAAAATGGTCTTAAAATTGCGCATAATTTCTAAAGACAACCCCAAATCATTTTGGAATCTAAATAAGTTCACATCAACCAATTACAGAACCTTCTTTGCTTAAGCTCATACAATTCTAATGATATAAGCAATTTGTTCATAAAATGATGTCCCTATTTTCAACACCTCTACAGCTGCTGGCAAACGTGAGCATCGACAGCTAATTAGCTTAATTAGGAGGCGGTAGATAGGGCTTGATACACATCCACCAGGAAAGCTGCACAAAGAAATATTAAAAGTTACTTGATTGACCACCAAGTGGTTGATAGTCGTCTGCGCTAGGACGCTACCTCTTGTTTTTAAGTAAAATCTACATGACAATTATGGATTTCTATACACCTGCAACTTTATGTTTTCTATGTGTAGTTTGACAGAAAGAAGTAAGCATCTCCGACCCTGTGAAGCATATATTTTCTTGTTTAGCATCAACAGCCGAGTCGATATAGCTATGTCTGTCTGTTCTTCAGTCCGTCCATCCGTATAACCTCAGAGATGGTAGAAGCAAAGAGGTTCTACATGTTTGGGACAATAACTTTTCATACCGCCCGACCCCACAATTCAGAAAAACAATCACATCTCCATCAGTTTTATAGAAAGAAGGTTCGATTCTACTGAAAATATTTCGAAACTAGTATTATTTATTGAACCGCCAAAGAATAGCATAATAGTGGAAGAACAATAGCCAAGTAAAGAAGAATTCATACTGTGCATACACTTTCGCTGGTACAGAGTACATTACTCTCCGACTTGAACGACTTTCTCAGTGGCTGCTTGCTGTTTGTTAAGCTGAATTTAATTTCAGTGTAGATTATTTTGGTTGCTGCCCGTCCTCTCTATCGCTCTTGTGTTTCCAACTAGATAGGAGCTATACATTCTTTGAAAACTTGTTTAATTAATTACATTTTCCCTTTTTAAGCGAAAGCGTTGGCTCTATTTTCTTTACGCAGATTGAACTAACTTGTGAGCAATGGTTTTCCTTTGGCTGCATTCGATTTTTATTTAATTTTCAAATGGATCTAACTAACTTTCATATGACATTCATTGGCATAAGCTGAATGCACCCAGACCAGCTTCTCGCTTGCATTGCAGTTTAGGGCACGCAGCTCGCAGCCTCGGTGGGTAGATCTGATGGGGAAGTTGGCCATGGTCCTGGTTCCAAGTGCCAGACGTGACTGAAAAGTTGCTGCTGCTATCATTTCTAGTCGCCATAAATTGTACTTTTGGCAATTAGTTTGTGCGACAAACTGATTAAAAAGTTGAAACGGTTGCCACAAAACTCAAATCCAGAACGTTTAAAGCCACTCGGAGGTGGATACAAGTTATTGAGATGATAAAAATTTGCGTAAGCCCATCCAGCTAGATAAACTTCATAATGAGTTGAGTTCGGTGCAAACTTTGCAACAACAACAATCGCCCGGCTCTGATAATGGAAGACAAAGAAATGCGGCCGAGAGAGAGAGAGAGAGAGAGAGAGAGACACTAAGAAACGGGGATACGGCTAAGCAGAATTACGAAATCCTTTTTGCATTATCCTGTTTTCAGATTAAAATGAACTATTACGGGGCAACAACAACAACAACAGCAGCAAGCAGGATGAACAATGGGCAACGGCAATAATAATACGGGCAAACGATAAGCAACACGAACACGAACGGACGGAGGACAATGAGATGGAGCTGGTGCTAAAGAATGAATGAGCGAACGAGCAAACGAATGAAGAAAAGAAATGCCGAAAAGCGAAGCAGTGCAGGGAAATCTGTGAAAGACGCCGGCAACAACAACAATAATGGCAGGGATAATAATAAGAATTAAGCAAGAAAACACATCACAGACACGGACGGACAAACGGACGGACGGACGGACGGGCATTGCTAGGGATTCGGGTTTGGGTCTGTGAACAGAACACAACACACGGCTTCCGTTTCCGCCAGCCATTTTCGTGGGGATTTATTAGTTTTTTGCTCGTTAGAGAATAGCGCACAGCTGCCGAGCGGAGCGGCATAGAGCGGAGCGGAACAGTCGAGAAGTGTTTAAGCGGCATTGGAGCCGGCGACTTCATGAACCAACAAAAATTAACACCCAGTACAAAAACAGCTGAAAACGAACGACTGCAACACACATAAGCTGCTTGTTTATAGTTACAGCTTATGCTGCCACGCAGCAACCCCTCCGCCACACCAACACCCCCACCCCACACCCCCTACACTGTGTGGCTGTGAGCAATTTTCCTGGGCTAAAACTGCAGTCGAGGCAACCGGCAGCTTCTGTTGCTGATGTGCATCAAAGTGAGAATGATTGATTCAATTTTAAAGTTGTTGTTGCTGCTGCTGCTGCTGCTGCTGCTGCTGTTGTGTGTACGTGTGTGTGTGTGTGTGTATGTTTTAAGCACAGTTGGCTGCTCAGTTGCCAGCTTTAACAAATAATCTCGCCAGCGTCCACATTGGCTGACTTTGGTCCGCTTGTTACCTCAGCTACTAATACCAGAAATAATTACAAAAGTGAATTTATGTTGCTGCGGCGATAACAAATGCTTTTTAGCACCCGTAACCCCCCCCACTGCCCCCCGTCCCACTGTCCCATCGCCGCACCAAAGTCGAAGATTTATTTTTCCAAAGGGGTTGAAAAGCGAAGCGCGCGTAACTTTTCCCAATGACGCAAAGGAATTTTTTTGCTTCAGATGATAAGTGATCGGGTGGAAGGAGAGGGGGAGGGGGGGGCGGGCTGGGGCAATGAGCTATGGACGGTTGGAGCTCTGCATCCATCTCAAACATGTGGCTCACAAAATATTTCCCCAGAACTGAACTTTCTTCATCAAGTTTTGCAACATCACAGATTAAAATTTGACTTTCTGACGCACTGAAAAAGAGAGAGGGGGAGAGAGAGCGACAGACAGAAACATACTTGGCTTCAAGAGGGAGTGCTTCCCTCTTTGTGTGTGTGTGTGTGCGAGTGGGCGTGGCTGTTTTGTGGATTTAGCTGAGTGACTTTCAAATTAGTAGATGTGCATTGAAGTTCATTAGCAAAAGTCAAAAGTTACTTGATTGACGCACTGCATCCACCAAGTTGTTGCACTTGCTGCCGTTGCCCGACTTTTATTGCTTCTGCTGCTTGCAGCAATTAGTATGTATGTGTGTATGTAAGCATAACTTCTTATATACATAGATATTTAAAGGTGCATCTTGAAGCTCACTAGACCATACAGCTCTCAATGGGAGTTAAGTGCTGCCTTCAATTAAGTATGCAACATTTTGAATCATTGAATATGCGCTGCTTGAAACTTTACCACATTAGCTAAGTCGTGTGGTAAAATGTTTTGGCAAAAATGATTTCAAAAATGAAGTTTTCGATAAGATTTCGGACTCTCCAGCAGTGAAAAGAAACCGAAAAACTGAATCTATAATCTATAAATTACACAAATTGAATAATGTAAGCATTCAGGTTAAGAATCATAGTGACAAGGATGCATCACTATGAAAAGAAGCGAATATGTTCACAAGGTACCTATGTGGCTTTTGGGCTGTCAGAATAAGTGCTTTGTTATTTGTTGAAAGTGACAAAAGTAAAGCCATCCTGCAACGGTGTTAATCTATTTAAACTGCAGAACAGCAGAACATGGGGCTCCAATAGGAAGATGTAACATTACTAGGAAGACTTTGCTCTTAACATTCTGCGTATCAACTGTAAGAGTATGCTTGTCTCTTGCAGATGATATCAAAATCGGGCGATTTGACAATTAATTAAGGATGTTTCTAAGATCCCAAGTCTAAAAATATCTCACACATCTCCCACTGACTTGAACGTTTTCAATTGCTCGGACTTTATTTGGGAAAATATCGGTCTATACTCGGTTGATATATCCAAACATGAATAAGAGGACTGCTGGTAAGAATTATTCGACACTCGAAGCCCTGCCCTACAGGAGTGATTCATTTTTATCAGAGAAGCCATCCGATCGTAATTTAGTTATTGGTTCGGCTCATCAAGCTGTTAAGCAACTGGTTTTTGAATCAAATCCAATCAGCTGTCTCAGTTAACTCTCTTTATACAAATCACCTCAGCTCCTCCCGCAAATCGTTACATGTGAGCGAATAAGATATAGATATATGTATATATGATATTTGTAAGTTATGTTTGAATAAACACACAGATTTCACCCTAATTTTGTACAAAGCTCCGCACATTACCCATTCAAATTTTTGACATTTAGCTATTACTCCAAAAATTTGAGTCTTAAAAACATATATATATATCCTGAATCTATAATATAACTTTCCACATAGTCGTCAGCGGAAACGGTAAGCAGCGGCAGAGCGAAAGTGTATGCACCATCTGAATTCTGAGGATGTAGCTGCAGCGAACATCCTCATAACTCGACTCCCGTTCATGCAATCTTTATCAATCTCTTGGCCGATTTATGTATAATTTTATTAATTAAATATTTTCAAAAAGTACAAACCTTTTATCTTAGGAACTGTGGGAAATTTTACTATACTAGCAAATAACTGTTGTCATTTAGAAAATAGTTAGAAAAACTGTAACTTTTTACCTAAACCGTCATAATTTGGCCTAATAAATCAATTTTCAGGCATTTTTTTTGAGAAAATTGTCAACTTAACACAACGTCACTTTTCCTAAACGTTTGTAATGTTTAGGTTAGTAGCAGCGTGGTTGGGAGTTCAATTCCCAGAGCACGCGTTCATGTTTTAAAGTTCTTAGCAACGAATCTTCCCATTTATTATTGACCGCACATTTCAACTCTGTCGTTCACTGGAAAACTGCTTTTCACAATTGGCGGGGAGCGAACTCAGAATCTAATCATAAGAGCCATCCGACATTTTGCCAGCTGAAAGTTTAGCATGTGACTGGGTTCCTTGGAGTGATTTGACGCCAGTTCGCGCTCATCGACAGTGCCGGACAACGTTAAGACGCTATGTCGATGGTGTTGAATTACCAAAGGATCCAAGCTCGAGACCCAGAAAGGTAAAGTAAAGCTAAAACTGTAGATTTTTATGAGTTTTTCAACTATCCAACTACTCCCCCCACTTCAACAAAGTAGTTTGAAAGGATTTAGATTGTGGAATATTTGACCTCACATATGGGAACAAAATCCCTAAGGCTGTCACTTTAGCTCGAAAATTAACCATCATTGCATATCAAAAGCGTTAAAGCCCGGTGTGAATTTGAAGTGCAGACTCGCTTAAATATAATTCGGATTCATTATATCAGATTTCGCATTTCTATAATTTTTCATCTCACTGTAAGTACAAAATGTTCTTCATTAAAGAACTTCTCTTCTAATTTTAACAATATAAGCACTCAGTTTTCGATTGTGTATTGTTTCGTGCTCAATTTGAAATGATTGAAATTCTATGCCTAAGCCTCTAGAGCGCCATCAGCCGCATTTTCGAAATGTTTAACTAAAAACAATATAGATTCCTTCATTGTCTCAGATATCTTCAATTACCTGGATTGAAATTGAAACTGTTTGTGCCGAAACTTAAGTTTCGAATTACGAATAAAGCTCCCAATTAGCAGGTCTCACAAATTCAATAAAGAATTTAAAGAAATTCTCTTGCTCTGCTTCTAATTACCTATTTCATTTACATGACTCCCTGGGCAAAAAACCAATCACTTAATACCCAGCCAGAAATTATCTAACAGAATTATTTTAAGCGGAAACCAAAAGAGCCGCACCGAAAAAAAAGAAAAGAAAAGGGAAACAATCGATGCGAGGTACTTGGATAATTGGCGCTTATTGATACTTGAGCGCCACATAATCGCCTTAATTACTTTGCAAACTAACTTTAATTGGCCAAACGGTAGAAGAGATAACGGCGCCAATTACAACGCCTGGCCCAAGATTCCAGCTCGAGATGGCTCGGTTGGCTTGCATGTCTGGCCGACATTTGGCCCGGCAGCCGGGCATGAAAAAATAAGCTCTTTCCCGTTTATCCAACACTTGAGCACAGCGTTTCAATAAATAATATAATAATAATCCAATCATATTGCTACATCCGCGAACAGGCGGCCAGTCATCAGCTGCAGCTCGTCGGATCGAGCTTCCGCTGTGGCGCACTTCCGTCATTTGGACTGCAGTCGGCAGCCAGGACCCCTAAGGACGACCAGCTAATATGCGTCTCGACGGCGCAGCGGAAATTGCAACACAAGCCAAATGGAAGCGGCTAAGCAGCTTAAAGTCGCCTCATCGATGACAGCCCGAAGATTTATTGTTGGGTTCCGGGTCGGGAGATATCTTTTGTTTGCTGGCTTGAGCCAGTCCGAGGAACGGGTGGCTTTTAATTTGCAGACTCGCTGTGACACCTTGGCCCAGTCCACTCTCGACCCGGCTCGTTTGCCCGTGATTCGATTTTGAGGCTGGCCGCATTTGTTTGCCCCAATCAACAGCTTGTGCAATATTAATTTGGTCCATTTGCAGACGTGTTCTGTCAAATGTTGCAATTTCAGATTTCGATCGTTTGGTTATGTATTTATGAGTGTAGATGGGCGATGGGTGAGTGTGTGTGTGTGTGTGCTTAAGCGAAACTCAGCCAAGCATTTCAGTCTCGCTTTGCCATTTGGCTTTAATGTCATTTGCCAGGCCTCGTCTTAAATAATGGCCACCCGCAAACTCAACGATTTACGTTTTCTTATTTTTTAGTATACCCTGTATTGAACGGAAACGGCATGTCTGAAAAATAGATATGAAAGGGTTTCGCCTGACTGACTGATTCACTGACTGTTGACTCTTACATTTTACCGAATTCACCGAAGCTTTTCATTCTTCATGCGATCATATTCGAGCTCGTTCTCAAAGATCTAACGAAAAATTAATCGGTTTATCCTATTTGTTTCAGAAAAATTACCCCCTTGAGAAAGTTAGCTGCAAGCACATTTTCAAAACTACACATAAATGGATCATTTTCGAATTTCGGAAAATGAATTTTTAAAGTCGAAAAATGGTTGAAATATGTTCAGTAAAGCTTCAAGCTTTCTTACTTAGAAACTTAAGCCTCACAGCTTAAGCATAAACATAAAGAAGTCGACTTGCTGCATCGATTGTCTGTTTTTGCATTCATTGCTCTTTGCAGTTCTCAACTGCTTAAAGCGGTGATTGCATGAGAGACAATCAACGATTGGCATCCATTCCTACTAACCATTGAATCGGGAGATTCATGAACCAGCTCTTTGGGATGTAAAATTGCATAAGCCTTTTACAGTTGAGACCTCAAGGCAGCTTTTCACAAATGATATTCACTCATTTCAATTCCACCCAGCTATGCGAAAATTGATTGGTTTACTTTTTCAAAAACATATAAATTCGTGTTCCTTTGGAAAATGTTCTCTTATAATAGAAAAATTAGCAGAAAACTGTAAGATACTACTTCTCAGTATTTTCGATCAGCTTTTTACTGTGAAAATTTATGATTCTCCATCTCATCTCTGAGCAAATTAAAAAAAAAAATAGTTCAATCATTTAGTAATTGTAATGGCTGCTGGGAATATCAATTATTCAGTATATAATTACAAATGTAATTACTTTTACAATTACTTGAATACTTCTGCAACATTTAAGTTGGGATTATGCAGTAATTGTGCTTGCAAATGAGAACCCCATTTATTTTGTAAAAAAGTAATAACAATTTGATTTCATTTTACATTTTTCAAACAAAAAATCAGAAATGGTAAGTCGACTTGAGTCGCATAGGATATTTGCGAACTATAACTTAGAAACAGCCATGTGTATTCCCTTGTGAATTTCAAAGGAATGCTCTTAATCCTCAGTTTGGCGAACATGCAAAGCAATTCACCCAAAATAATGCACATTAAACTAGCAGTGTTCTCTACTGTTAAAACTTGAGTAGCGCTTCTTACCTTGTCCCTCACAGGAATCGACATCGCTCTTTCAGCTAACGAGGTATTCCTGAACATTACTGTAAGGGTAGTCAATGCCTTAAAGAGACATTCATTGTATAAATTGATATATTTTTGTACGAAATTCTAAAAGCATAAAAATGCGAAATTCTTTTAAATATTGAATAACTTGTTTAGAAAATTGCATGCCGAAAATGTAACACAGTACAGCCACAGCTTGATTAAAGTTCTCAAATGACAATTACGCCAATTCGTGGCTTTAAAAATCTATGGCTAACTTTGCATATAGTAGAAAATATCAACATTCATTTGAATGATTCTTGTTCTTAGTTTGAAATCTCTTACCTTGAACAGACAACAGTTATATTTGGATTTTTAAAAGTTGATTGGATAATAATCATATTTTAAACTACAAATTAATGAATAATTCAACATTTTAAGCACAGTTACTCAAAAATCGTCCTTTAATAAACAAAATTATTAAAGTAATTGTAAAAGTAATTACATTACAATACACAATTACTTAAAACTCTTCCTTTACGAACATAATTATTAAAGTAATAGTTATATTTGGGATTTTTAAAAGTTGTTTGGATAATAATCATATTTTCAACCACAAATTTATGAATAATTCAACATTTCAAGCACAGTTACTCAAAAATCTCCCTTAACAAACATAATTATTAACGTAACTGTAAAAGTAATTACATTACAATTAACAATTACTCAAAACTCTTCCTTTACGAACATAATTATTAAAGTAATTGTACAAGTAATTACATTTTGTAGTATATGTTCAATAAGCTTCAACTACGATTACTAAAAAAACTTTGAGAGGAATGGTTTCTTCATAGTATGAATAATTCCAGCTGTTGTAATGAAATGTAATTAAATAATGAAAGTAATGGCTGCACAACAGCTCTGTAAAGTAAGTTCCAAACATTTATGGTCTTTGTTCTATGTTTTTTTTTGTCGTGATACTGGGTATCTAGTAGCCGTTCTTACCACCACTTTTCTTCCCTTTTTTTTGGGTTGTGATACGCTGGAAATTGCAAATTACCGGCTCGCAAATAAGCAGGCGGTTTGCACCTACCAACTTCGGGAAAATTACCCAATGAGAGCGACTGCTGCTAAAACCAAATTGAATTCAGCGCTTTGATGGTGGTCTCCCACTCCTTGCCCCGGCCGTGGCTGGCGGTTGGGGGTTGGGGGGCACATTTCAAAGAAATTGTCATGACAAATTGAAACAATTTCTTTGGCTTTTGTGGCCTGCCTGGCATAGAAAACCCCGGAATAAATTTTATGCAATAAATTAAAAAATTTGGCCACAAATATCAAGCGAACGCTGGCTGCCGCATTTGTTTGCCATTTAATGGAGCGTGTGGGTTCTCCGCACGAGTCGAAAAAAAAAACATATGAAATTGAGTGATTTTTGATGCCTGACATGGTTAATTGAATTTGCCTAATGCTCAAATGGCAAATTACACGAAATGGCAGTGCATAATAAATTTGTTTTCATCCCAGGCAAAATCCAAGTGATGAAACAATTGTCAACGCAAATGTCTCAACTTGGAACGCCAAACGCTCAGCCCCGGCCAGGACAATGTGCAAAATTTCAAGAATGTCAGAGTCAGAGTCAGCATAATGCGAAGGCGAGTGCGAAGCGAGACCAGAGCAGGCAAAGCATTTAATGTAAACGTTTTGTCGACAAATGTCAAATGGCCACTCCAGGACACACACAAAACAAGTTAATTCGATTCAGCATTGAATTCGCCGGGCAGATTTAGCAGCAAATTGAATGACTGCCTACTGGCTGGAGACTAACGAAATTAACGACAGAAAGTTAAAGTTGGGTAGACAGATTTTTGTTGTTAACAAGGAACCAACTCACCTCTGAGCACTGGACGGAAATGAATTTGTGGACTGGCTTACCTGGAACGAGAAAGAAAAGTAAATGAGCATTTAAAGTTGGTTCCTTTTTTAACAGCTGATAACAGACGGAGGGCCACCCATTAACACACACACACACACCCGAACACACACACCCGCACACACAGAAATAAGCAAAGTCTATCAAATGAAAGAGAAGGAAACTGGGAAATTAAAAGGCAACCTAACAAAAAATGGAGCCATATTCCCAAACGCTTGGCTTAATCGCCTTGCAGCATTATGATCACCCACAGCACACACACACACACACACACACACACTGACACTCTCACACTCTCACACTCATGTGTGTGTGCATTGAAATAATTTTTATGATTATTTCTTCCTTCCGTTGGCTCAGTCGTAGTGGCAAAGCTATTATGGCGTCGGTTCTACTGCAGCTCCTAAAAGTTTGTGAGCATTTTTTGTGCACCATTTAAGTGCGCCGCAGCCAGGATCCACCTGCCACTGATTGTGTCCAGATAAGCACAGTGGAAATAACTATAATGAGCACAGTTTACAGAACGGCCGATCGACCAGGGGATGCAATTGGATGGCGGGTGTGTGCCCAGATGTGCGAGAGGTCGATGGTTCGAACACTCCACGGGATATCGAATGTACAAGTTTTTTCTTTAAAAACTTAAACACCCGGTAACATTCGCAAGCTATTGACGCCACCTTTGAAAGAAACTAGTCATGGAAAAGCTTTCGTTCGTACGCGAAATTAAACTTTACGCTTCTTTCTCTGTTGTATATCTTCTCTAAAGTCTTGTCGAAAGCACAAAGAAATGCTGCAGACTCCAATGATAATTGGATATCCACATTCTACACAGACTTATGCAAGGCTAATGAGCAACAAAACAATCAAATCATTTTTACACAAATATACAAAATATCTTGCTAACTGATACTAAGCCAAATCTTAACAGGCAAATAGTCAACAGCCTCAAAGATAACTCACTCCAATCGGATCTGTCCTATATTAGATTTACTCAGATGCCTTGCCATACAAATAGATCAAAAGCGAACACATGGAATTCACTTCCCAAAGGAAACTTATATTTCACGTTAGTTCGTACTTTAGTTTGTGTGATTGTGTGGACATATATTGAATCCAATGTTGGCTAAATAGTCATTCAATGCGTTAGCCCTACCATTTCAAAAACAGTGCATAAATTATGCTCTGATTTTGAGAAATATGCTTAATGTTAACTTGCAAAATACACAAATATGTTTATGCATCTTCAGATGAGTGTTTGTAGCCGAACCAAGCCGCTTACATTTGTGCTTATTGCTTCGCTTCTGGCGGCACACGGTTCGGCTTAAGATCATGAACCAGCGGGTGGAGACGGATTGGTTTGGTTAAGCATTGATTGACATGTCTGAGTAAAACAAATTCCGCCTTTTACGAAGCATCTGCAAGTTTATTATACATTTTTGCCACGCCACCGCATTTTAGAAAAACCGTCATCGAACTGAGAGCCGAGAGCCGCTGTTCCCAAGCCGGGAGCACTAAACATCTCACAGCTCGTGAGCCACAGCTTCTGGCTCTGAGCTGAGAGCCGCAACTCGAGAGCCGTGAGCCATCAACAGCACACATCAACACAGCACTCGGTTCTGAACTATGAGCCATTGCTCTTGGATCGTGAGCCTTAGCTCTCTACTCGTGAGACATTGCTCTCGGCTCGTGAGCCACAAATCAACCTTACCACGATATTGATCTTTCCTCTTTTAATTGCAATGGCTCACGAGCAGAGAGCTGCTTGATGGCTCACGGCTTCCGAGCTGTGGCTCCAAGCTCACATTAGTGAGCTATAGCTCGCGAGCCGAGAGCCAGTTGATGGCTCACGGTTCTCGACGTAAGGCTCTCAGCTCAGAGCCAAGAGCCGAGTGCTTTGAGCTGAGAGCAGGAGCTGGCTCTCGAGAGCTGCGAGCAAAGAGCAATACCGAACCCTGACCGTGCGTGTGTTAAATATGCCGTTCGTGTCAGAGTCGTGTCGTGTTGAAAATATACGCACCCATCTCTGGTACAGACTTAAATTTACCGACTTTCTTGCTTGTGTTCAATTCCGATTTCTGCTATATATCTTATTTTCCTGAAAGAATGGAACTTTGGGTAGGTACCAGCGTGAGCAATGGGAGTGTCTGTTCAGATCTATATAGAACTTACGCAAAACGGTGCACTCTTCGACTGAATGAATTGACAGTTTCTCTCCTGCAGTGGATGAAAATGACCGAAAAATCGTATAAGGTGAAATCGCTTGTTGTCCTCAGATTGTCAGCCATCCCGACTTGTAAGATGTGGCCTCAAGTGTGGGTGCCTTCCCTCCCCTCTTCTATTTCGTAAGTCATTCAAACCCGAGTTCGATGCTAGGAATTAGTTCCCGTTCAGCAATCCTGCAATCCGTAAGCTAATAATAGCATTTGATCGGCGCTTGGGTAACCAATCATCCTTTGACGATTGTGCATAAGAGGAAGTCCATTTTATTTTTAGCCATACATTTCTGACTAACATGTAACAATGGAATTTGTCAAAGCATTTCATTGCGCCGACATTCTTATTTGTGCTCAATTTTCAAGCTCATGTTCAATCGCTTTGCTTCACGGTTCCAGCCGTATGCAGCCTGTTGTTGTGGTTGCTTTTGCTGGCTGGCTTCCACCCCTCCCCACACCAACCCCGGGCGACTGGCTACGTAACGAAGGAATTTCTTGGATTAAATGTTATGTTGGCATTATATTTCTTTCTCTTTACGCCCACCCATGTCTGTGTGCGTGTGCGCTGCTGTATGTAACGCATGCTGTGCCTTAATGTCTTCCTTTTCATGGTCTGGCTCCCACTCCGACTCCGGCTCCGACTCCCACTCCGACTCCTGCCACTGCTGCACTAATAGCTGCGGCTGGCGCACAAAAGTCGACTTTGGCTTTTTGGAGCGGCAGAAATAGAGCAGAGAGTTAAGTAAATAATGCCAACACATGTAATACATCAAGAGGGCGTGGGTGGGGAGGGGGGGGTGGTGTGTCGGGGGGCGTGTTTATTTATTAGGGGCCTGGGCCTTAAAGCGACACTGGAAGCCTTCAACTCTTCTGCACTCGGGCCCCGTATTTAATTTACTTTCCTTTAATTCTATTTCACCAATGTGTTGGGTGGAGGGGGGAGGGTTGACGGGATGCAGGCAAGTGCATAGAAAAGAAAATATAATAATATTAAAGCGTTTTTTGCGACATGGAACTAAGCACTTGTAAATCCCCACAGAGGATGTGCCGTCAAGTTAGTCTCAAATACAAACACACACTCTGGGACGCATGTGTCGTCCTCGCACGAGTCCTTGTCGTCTTGCTCGTTGCACTTATCCGCCTGCAAACACGAGTGAGCGCGCTCCCCGCCTGAATCTGGATCTGGGTGTGTGGCCAAACTCATAGGAACTTATGCATAAGTGACATTAAGAAAAAGCTCTTCAAATGCAAAAGAAACACTTTGGCAGGACGCTGCCGCCACCGCAGCCAGCCGGGAGAATGGGCCAAACCCAGTAAAAGTTTTCTCAGCTGAAAGCAAAGGAACAAAAAATAACAGCGAGGAAAAAATGGAAATGCCTGGCATCCAAATGAACGCAAACTTTTGGCGGCATTAGGGATATGCCAGCGTCTCCGTTTTCATGCAGCGAAGGATATGCAATCATCATGCGGATTTCCATAAGAAGGCATGCAAGGCAAATAGAAAATCAAGTGAGGATAGCACACACACACACGCACACTCCTATCGATGCTGCGCGCAACTGGCTTAGCTCCATATCCTTTTTGGTGCAACTTTAAACTATTTTCAATAGCATTTCCGACTGCGTCTCCGCCTCGTTTTGACTTTCCTTCGATTCCCCGGATAGTCAAATGTTTGTACGCCCGGCGTCTACCCTGGACAGGCGGCGGTCCTGGTCCTGTCCCACTGGCTGCTGCTTGCCTTTTAAGTGGGTTTGAGCATACAAAAATTGATAAGTTGCCCGGGTTGTTCTGTGTTGACATAGCTCACTCTTTCGCACTCGCCGAAAAGTGCAATGTAATTTTTTTCTCCAAAGTTTTCCCCATGTGAGGAAGCCGCTGCAGATAGCACACACACGCACACCGAGAGAGTGAGAGGGGTGGTGAGGGGAGGGAGAGAGGGATTCGCCGCAGATCAACACTCGTGGGGAAAGTTGAAAAATTGTTGTCTGTGGCCTGGCCTTAAACTCCCCGACATGAACGGAAATGGCATAATGGCGGGGCTTCGACTTTGGCTAAAGACAACACTCGAGTTTGAGAGTTTAAATAAACTTTTTCTAAAAATGATTTCTTTTAGCTGGAAGTTTTCCTATGGGAATAGTCTACTTTAGATGCGTAGTCGCTTCGATATTCTAATAGCTGTTGAGAAATTATGCAAGAAGTCTTCAAGCTGACTTAGTCTGTTTTGTGATGCGGTTTTGGAATGGGAGGAATACGCCGCCCATCTGAAGAACTTCTATGCGGTTGGGCACCTGAGTGCAAGTAATCCACAATCAATCGCATCTTACTTATCTCAAAACCAAAATGTCTTCCCTTTCCCTTGACCGTTGAATTTCGCGGATGCACTTTTAATCTCTAGAGATTATGTCTTAGACTGGTTTCCATATACTTCGGTTTCTCAGAACTTCAAGAGGTTTCATTTTCTAAGTGGGAAAGGTTTGTGTCCAAGATAAATGTCCACTTCATCAAACAGGGCTACATCTTTAGCAACTTATCAACTTAAACCAGGAATGCAAACCACTCGAAAATAGGTACTACTTAGGATCAGTGGTTGAAGCAGTTCCTGAGCTTCCGGTTCGGTTCATTACATGGTTTTTGGAGCGAACCGAACCGCGATTTCATATTATGAAATGTTATTAGTTATCGAATTCCTATAAACCATTTGAGTATCTTGAAAATACTTAGAAGAATGTCCAAAAAAAAACTCTGGGAGACGACGTTTTTCCAAATTGTGGGGGCGGTAGGGGGTAAATTTGATCTGCCTGCAAGCATAAGAAGTTTATGTCCTATGCATGTCAAACCTCTATTTCATACCATCTCTGAGATCTTTGCGTTCATATGGACAGATAGACGGACATGGCATTGGTTCGGATCAGTTATCAACTTTCAAAAATAGAATGCAGATTGATGACAGCTAAATATATTAAGAGATCGGCTGGCAATTGCCGAAGACTTACAGGATACCATGTTGATAAATTTGTACCAAGTCCATGGATGTTGAGGGTCGATCGAAATGTCGTATAAAACTTATCTTAGGAAATCAATTTAAGTACCCAAATAATGAATAAGTATCATTGGCTAGAGGAAAGCGATTCACGTCTTGGAACTCGTACAAAAACTGAACTAAAACCGAAACAAATCGTTTTTCTAAGTGCTGTTCGGTGCGGTTCAGCATTTCTGAAAGGAAGTCCGTTCGATTTGTTTAACGGATCACCACCTGGTTCAATTTGGTAGAGAGCCTGCTCGGTTCTGAACCGGTTTGCATCTTTGAATAATACTCATATTCTTTTTTGCATATAAATCCGTGCTATACTAAAAAGTGTGCTAAAATTGGTGTTATGTGGTCGAAAGTAAAGAAATGTTGAATATTCTCTGTCAAACGGATCGCAGAGAAGGCAAAACTTTAAAATGCAGCAAAGACTACGCAACAAGCTCAACCACGTTGCGTTGAACAAGTGGAGCGGCAGGCCATGCTGAAATCAGCATTAACAGAGAAGCAGGCGAGCAATCGACAGCCGCAAGTTGCCATGTATATTGCAATCCAGAGCACTGTTAAGCAAGGAATTGACTGCCACAGAGTGAAACTACTGGCAAGGAGAGGTTCACTGAAAATCACTTAACGGTGCGATCAGCGATAAATGAACCTTAAAGTTCTGCAGACCTGAGCAGTAGGAATAACTTAATTTCATGCCTGAATTCAGGCAAGTTTTAGTAATTCCCATGAAACTTACCCATGAGTTCAGTACTGAAATCATGCATAAAATCAGTTAAGGTTATGACGTAGTAGGACGTGTCTGTGTTAAAGTCATGGCTGAAACTCATAGGTAGGTAGGCAGTTCCGACTGACCCCAGTTGGGGTCCCACATAGACCTTAAGGTCCTTAGTGAGGCCGGGTGATTATTTGGGTACGTTTGACTAAGAAATCCAGGAGTATTTTTGACCTTTGTTTCGTTTGTTTCTAGGCCGTTTTTTTTTCAAAGATGCGAACCGTGGAGTGTAAAGAAGTTTTGAAACTTATACAAGGGAGCCATGAGATCAGTATTAACACTTCCATATCAGTGCTGATTCAGGTCTAAGCCGAACTGAAGGGATCGTATAGAACAAGCTCCCAGGCAAATGCTCAACACCAACTCATTCTGGGAAAGTAATATAGCGCAGACACATAAAAAAGCCCAGGATGAGAACCTTAAATTCTGATAGAAGGAACTTCGGCAAGCATCACCTCATACTCAGTTTCTCAACTGGAACCTAGGTTCGCGTTCTATGGCTACTTCTGCAGTAGAAACACAAAGCTAAAACAATTGTAGCTTATTAGTTAATGTTTCAAGATGTTTCAAACAGAGACATGGTCATTGGGTCATTGAAATTTTCTATCAGGAAACCAGAAATCTTGGTGTTATCCACTTTAAACAAATGATGGTTATAGTTTTTGAATAATAAATTGAAAATTTCCAAGCTTTCGCTGTCAAATGGGAAACGAATGTTTGTTTGTAGCCCGCCTGGAATCCATCAGGGTTGGTTTTTTTTTTTTTTTGGTTTCAATTGGCAGACCAATCCTTTGTCAGCTCAGGCAGACAACTGGCTATGCTGGTGCCAACCGAAAAAAAACGCAGTTTATAACATTTGCCATTTGCATTTCGTAGTCCCCTCCCCCCCCACCCCCCTGCTCATCAAACAGCCGCACAAAAAACTGGGTGCCTACGAACAGGCGCTGCTGCACAGTGTCAGCTGCTAACAAACGGTTTTCGAATGCAAGCATGCAAAAATAACGGCAGGACACGCATCCCACTGGCCAGAAAACGCTGCCGTTGCTCTTTTAGGTCCTTCCGCCGGAGGTGGGGGGGGGGGGGCAATTGGCAGCAGTTAGCGACCGCACACCCGCCCACCCGTCCACGCACCCAACCAGACGCACTTGTCGCCGTTTATTGATTCAATCATTGGGAATGTGTAAAGGTTTTTAAAGCAGGCGGCGAGATTTCGCCGGCATTTGCTTCAAGCTTTCTAACCCCCCCTCCCCACTGTCGGCAACGCCCCCCTGGGGCTGCTCGACCCTTGGCTTCCGTTTGTGTTTGTTGGTGAGTTGCCTTTTTGCTGTGTTTGTTTTTGTTTGCATTTTTTTTTTCAAGCTCCACAGCAACTCAACTGTCGACTGTTTGCTTTGCGTTGCTTTAACGCTATTTTTGTTTTGTTTTGTTAAGCACTTTTGTACAGTTTGTTACCGGCCAAACTCCCACCCCCACCCGCACCCCTCGAGCCACTCAATCGTGGGGGTTCTTTTTGTGTGAGTTTTTTTTTCCCTCGTTTTTTTGTTTTTTTTTTCGTTTTTGGGGCCGTAAATTTATGCTAACAGTTCTCCATTGAAAATGCATAAATTTATGTGTTTACACTATGTGCAGGCATTTGCTTTGCGGATGTGCGGCCAGCAGGATGGGCACGGGGAAGGGGAGGGGGCGCAGTGGCACATGTGTTTACTTAGCACTTTTTATGGCCAGTCCATAGACCATGTTTTATTTACCCACAGTTTGTTTTATTTAGCTTGAATTGTTTATATTTTTGGCTTAACATTTATGAAAGGAACCGGAGGAGCATTAGCAGGATCAGCAGGAGGTGGGCGGCAATGTGAAATGTTATTAATTAATATTTGCGAACACTTTTTTTTTTTGGAGTATTTGCTTAGGGGGGGAGGGGCCTGTGTTTGAAAGGTTTTCTTTTTTTTTTTTGCTGAAACAGTGTTAAGCCACGCTCTGAAGGGTGCATAACGCGCCAACACCGTTTCAATGCAAACAATTCTCCAACAAACAACGTCAGAACGAGCTTTCGACTGAGTCCAAATGTGGGTAAAGTGGTTTTCTGTCTTTATATTTGGGTATTTCTTATATTTTCTAAATCAAGTTTCAATTCAGTTCAGGGTAAATTTGGTTTTAAAGATCCTTCAATGATGAGGATGCTCCAAGTACTTGATTTTCCAATAGCAGATTGAATGTTGTTGGAATGATGACTACTGCTATTTGTATTTTCAATTGATTAGGATCGATTTCTCTATGTCCTTGAACTCAAATTAGCCTTGGTTAAGACGATTTTGAGTCCCCAAGCGCATTAGCTGGCAATCAACTAAGTAGCATTCACATTGGCAGTTCTTTTGTACCTTTATCTGGGTACACGTTTGGAACACACTCGATTCCGAGAACTATTGAACCTATCCACTCCACCTCGATGGCTATTTGACAAACGATATCTATGCTTTATTACTGCATCAAAAGTTTTAGATGTCAGTTTGTTGCAATCGTTGCGGTTCGCTCGCTCGGTCTTCCCAAATACGGCCACGAAAAAGGTGAAATCTTTGGAAAATCATCAGAAACTTTGTGTAACGTACCGTGGAGTTCTTCAAAATCCAGCCGTAAAAAATCAAATTCGTCGAAATCCACTGCGCAATCAGAAATTCATGTCTAGTGAGATGAATATCAGCAAGGACACGAGTTGAGCATCATAAAACGTGACTTGAGACTCCGTGCATACAAGAGACATACCGGCCACTTGCTCACAACAGCATTGATTTAAGAAAGAATCGAAAGCATTGCGTCACCAGTGCGCAAACAATGCTCAAAGACGAATTTTGTTTACTGCTGAGAAAGTTTTCACCACATTTCTTTTTCGTTCAACCTACAGATCAATAGAGGGTAATGCTGTGTCCGCAAAACTAGCGTCCGAACCTATTCCGAGAGCTCAACTGACGGCTTATGTGATGGTTTGGTGGGAAATCTCCTGTGATGGAGTCAGCAAGCGCCATTTTTGTAAAAATTAGTCAAAACTTTAGCGAAAGAATGTCAATTTAACGCTTCGGAAGGTTTTATAATACCTCTCATCACGCCATTACTTGCCAACAACCCGTGGACCTTTCAGCAAGACTCCAAAGGTACGAAAGTCGAGCTCTTCTCAATCCCATCTGGCAAAGTTTGCGAAGCTTTTTATGTCTAGTTACTACTTCACACAGCTGGCGCCACCAACTGGGGAATGTGACCGGGTTCATAAGGTTGTTTTTCAAGAAAAACGTTGTTCTTTGGATGTCCCAAGGCGGGATCCAACCCACAACCTCTGGCACAGCAGGCAAACACACTAATCGCTGCATCTCATTATAACATTGGTAGTGAGTTTTCAAAAAACTAGATCCAGTTTAGGCCAGTAACCGTGGGATCGATGTCCTACCAATTGCAGCAACCTATGTGGAAAACTAAAGCCAAGAATGAGCAAACTAAACAATCTTATCAGTGTGGCTTAAGACATGTTAAATCCACCTCAAAACAGATATTTACACTGCGAAAAATACTGGAGAAATCACATGAGTCAAATATCTTTCTTCTATCTTTCGGTAGAATCTAAGTCCGCTTTCGACACATACATAAGGTCAATGAAGTTTAAAGCCCCATCTACCTTTAGTATACCAGCAAAGTACGTTCGACTTAGCATGATGACGTTGGGAAGCACACAAAAGCTCCGTCAAAATGGGAAAGAACACCTCAGGCCCATTTGATACCAAAATATGTTTAAGGCAAGCTGTCACCTCATCGTGTAAGTTCTCTAATGTGTTGATTATGTACTGCACCATTGACAAAATATTAACAGTTCGGATAGCACTTTCTCCAAAGATATATGACAATGATGTATGCATTGATGTCAACAGCAGGGCGATTTCTGAGACAAAGAATCAGTTAAAATTTATGGGCGGAGAAAGGAAAAAGTCTTTAATCCCAACACCTACCTACGCCACTGAAGGAAGCACACCAACCTACAAATGCTCTTCACTTGCGCTATACTATCTACAGTTGCACTTAGGATACATAGTACAAATGTTTTAACTAACTCCACCAAAAAACCACCTAAAACACTTCAGACCTCTCAGCAGAATGTTGTACACCAAGCTAGTCGAATTTGGATTAAGAACATAAGTACATACATAAGTCCAATCGGCAGAGTCTGAAAAGCTTTTCAAGGCCTAGTTTACTTCACAGCTGGCGCCAACAGCTGGTAAAGTTGACCGGGTGTGTCACTTATTTAAAGAAAACACTTTTTCATTGGATGCCCCGAGGCTGTATCATCTGCACAACCTCCACACACTACCCGCTGCACCACACCCTACCACTATTATTGAGTTTACACACCACCAACTTCGACACTTGGACCACAGTGGACAGTGCACACGCACAGCTCATAAAATTTCGCTCAGGACTAAACACTTTTTCTCCCAGTTGACCCACTCCGATGGCCGCTGTTCAAAAATTCCATCAACGCTCTAAATGACTTTATGCAAAAAGTTGGGAAAAGACGTAAAAACCGGAGGCGGGACAGCTGTACATAAAAAAAACACACAAACACACACAAACAAAAAACAATGCATCAGCATAGGGTTAAAGGCGACGTGTGCCGCAGCCGTGGTGGCCGTCCGGTTCGGCATTAAAACGTGCCAAGTCTGGGGTAGGCGGGCACATAAATGCGAAATAAAAGCCATTTGAATGGCAGGCGACACTCAAAATCGATACGAACAGAAAGGAAATGCTGCAGCTGTGCGGGGAGAGGGGTGTGGGGAGGGGGGAGGGAGGGGCGAGTGGAGAGGGGTTCGAAAATGTAAATGGGGCTTTGGCTCGCTAGCTCAAGTGTTGGGTGTGTGGCGGTGGGCTTAGGTGCTGTAAAATAGATGGGCAAGTCGAGTGGTCACCCTACCCAACCCCCTTTTGGCGTTAATGAAAAATGCATGAAATTTCACCTTGCCAGTGGATCTGGTCCGGCTGATGTACGAGTGGGCCCCACCCCTCTCCCCGCTCTTTTTCGGGCATCATGCAACAAGCAGACACTTTTATTATCGACAGCCTCGTTGAGGGCGACAAATGCGATGACACCAACGATGCCGCTGTCAATTGTCTACAATTTGGAAATAGACTCAACGTCAATTGGGGAAAAACAGTCTGTGCGAATCAAGCCAAAAAGCAGCAAGAGAAAAAAAAAAGGACATGAAACTGGGAACCTCATTTTCTATGCGACTGCGACTGCCAAATGTCAACCAAATTGAGCAATGAAATGTAAACTTTTCATTTGCCAACAAACGGAAAGAAATTGCAAAAAACACACACAAAAACTAGAGCAAAATTTGCCAGGACAGTGAGCAGCAGAGTAAAGGACAGCATGTCAGTCCAAAAATGTATCAAATCACAGAGGATTGCATTTAATGTACGGCGCCATGTAAAGCCCCCTCCCGCCCCCAGCGAAACTGAGGTGAGAAATTGAATTGTTTTTTAGTTGTTAAATCTGAGTCAATTACATGTTTATTGGCAAGGACACTGCAGGATGCAGATATGTCCCATTAGATGCTTAAGGGTCTGGAAATCTTTAGTATTCGGCAGTGAACATGTTGATAGAAGCCGTTTCAGTTGTTGTCTTAGATCGTTTGTGTCGGTTTTTTTTTACTAATCAAAATTGTGCTTACTCTTGGGCGCTGTATGCATTCTCATCTCATCCGGTATCAAGAAGTTGAGCCACTTCAAAGGCCGCTTATTAATCTTTGAATCTTTTAACTTCCAAATACGCATATGATCACAACAAATACAACTCCTAATTAGACCATCCAACTTGGAACCTGCCTACCATCGCTCCACAGAAATTGCCACCAAGTTAACTTCGAATATAGTTAAGGTTTTTATTAAGCTCAGAAAAGGACTGACCAGAGGTGCAGCAGACATGAGGTTAGCTAGAGTAGCTGAAACAGACTTACCATATCTTAACATCAATCTTCATTGTCATGAGTTTTGGAAAGCCTCTCCGGAAAAGATACAATTTTACCACCAAATGTCCCTTGCCTACGTTGAAATCCTTGGGCATTGTGATGCAGCCAGTATGCATAAATTGAAAGTCGCTTTTAACTCGATAGCTCGTTAAATATTCCACAGAAGCAGGAATGAGCGAATTACATTTTATTCCAATAAAATATTTGATATGTGTCTTATCGAATGGATAAAGTTTAGGGCCCTCATCTAATTACTCGCAGAGAACCAATATATCTCTATGAAAAGCTTAACTTTGCCGTATCGTCCAGAACAAAAAAAACCTGATGTGCCTCTGAGAAACAGTTCTTCAAATATGCTGCTCGCCTTTGGAATTCTCTACCGAATGATGTCAAATCGATGAAGAGCGCCACGCAATTTAAAATTACACTTAAAGAGCATCTTCAGAGATATCTTTAATCAATTTTGTTTATTTTTTATTTCTTTTTTAACTGAAAATGAATTTCTTGATAATCCATTTGAAATGTATAATTATAACCTTTTTCTTGTGTGATTTATGTTAACGTTGACCATATTTAATTGTTAGTCAAAAGAATGTTTGTCTTAAGTTAATATAAGTATAACAACTAAATATTGAAACACATTTTTGTGACTAGTGCAATAATTTAAATGAAATATTCTTGATGCATTTGGTATAAAAAACTAAATAAACTAAACTATTCAGACTACATTTCGTTTCTCTGAACTAACAACCAACTTAAATAATGAATATCATTGGGTACAATACACTAATTTCAGAGTTCTTGACTTAAGCCGGGATGTGTAATGGATGTACTGCCATATCGGTGTGCAATCAAAAAAAAAAAGAATTCATCAAAATGAGTATTAAATTCTCTTTAATACTTCGAGTATCAATATGATATTATTCAATAAACCAAAAAGATAGTTCGAAGTTATCAAATTGATATTTATTTGTAAGTCTTGTATTAAATATTGGGTATCAATTCGCTTTTATCAGCTTTTATTATTTTACTATTTCAATTGAAAAACCTTGGGTTTCATTTCTCAGTCTTATAAGTGTTCTTATAAAGTTTGAGGCACAGACTAAGTTATCTGTAAAATGCCATTTAAACTAAAACAAATACATTAAAGATCTTATTAAATCGTACCAAATGAATTTTATGAATATGAGAAAATGTTTTGAGTATTTATTTGTTTTGTTTTAGGGCGACGTTTTTACACTTGAGGCACTCGGGTTGTGGACATTTTAAAGCTTAAACTAACATAACCACAAATACGAACGTTGAGGAAAAGTGACCTTCTACATGGGTGAGTATTTCATCAAAATGAGACTGACTGAAATTATAGATAGTTAAAATGACTCGGCTCTTTAGGGTAACTTCATCCTACGTCGCTCGTTTCAAATAAGACCATCTCATTAGAGTTCAGTTGCCGAAGGACCTGAGCTCAAATCCCAGTAAGGTAAGGAAAAGTAAAAGACAAAAGTTTCAATAAGTTTTTCAGAAAGAGGAGCTACCGCCCCATTTACCATGAATTTATGAATTCCCCAAAGAATGAACTTGTAGTACAATCGATATCATAGAAAAAGTGCATACGGATACAAAGAACGACCTTGTATAACAATCGATTTCGTAGAGAAACTACATACGGATACTGATAACACTCATTGCTCACTTCCCACTTGCCTTGGCCAAACACCCGCATTCCTAATGCCAACCTGAAGCTCTCTGGTCCACTCTCTCGCTTCGAAATTAATTTCTGGCATTGTTTTCATTTAACATTTTATCGCTTCTCAACCAGCTCAATGTCCACTTTGTATTTTGTGTTTTAACTCAACGCAAAATTTATGGCGAATCTTTAAGAACGAATCTCCCACCCAGCGGCGCTGGCTCTGCTCAATGGTAATGGCCGTCGGCACAGAATAAAAACCGGCAACGACCCAGCCACGGCCACGCCCACCCGGGCCAACCAACACCTTTTTTTATGCGTTTTCATTTGCAAAGCGTTGGAAATATCTTGCCCACGGGGCGTATTAAAATCAATTCATTTAATTTTGATCAAAGCGAAATAAATCTTTGCGCTTTTTGCTTAATTTCCTACTGCTGTCGTGGCGGGCGGGGGGCGACGGGGAGGTTGGGAAATGGGGAAAATCCACAACAACGGCAGTGAGTAATTTGGCCTCAGTGCCAAAAGGGAGAGCGGAGCGGCGGCTGAAAAACGCAAAGTAAGACAAAAAGGCACAAATAACAGAGGAATACCGAAAGCGAAATGAGAAATCATTAGTAAGTAAAAAGCATGTGAGTGTGCACACACACACACACACACACACACACACACACACACACACACACACACGCACACGAAAAGATAAAGACACACAAAATGAGAGCAGCGTGTAAAGTTTTTCCTGCTCTGCTCTCGTCGTCCTTCTTATCGATGCCAGCGATGGCAACTGAATTAATTTTTCAATTCGCCAAACGAATTCATTGACTTTTTGTGTTCGCCGGCTCCTGGCACACACACACACACACACACACACACACACCCTCACAGCAGGGCAGCACGTTCCTGCTGGGGTATTAAAATCCTTTAAACAGATTTCATTTCGAATGCTTTGCGGTCGATAAATGCATTTCACTTTAGTGGTTTTTACACACACACACACTCACACTTAGCCACCCACACATGAGTGTGTGTGTGTGTGTGTGTGTGTACGTATCGCTTCTGGCATTGCATACTTTTGGGCAGCCGCCGTTTCACTTTACTCCTGCTTCATCTTCGTTCACTTGCAGCGCTTTTCAATGATTTGCTGGCAAATTACTTTGAGGTGTTGCCTGCTGTCTCTCGCTTCACTTTGGCACCTCCTCCCCTCCCCCCGCCACCACCACCCGTCTCCCGGCTATCGCGCAGTGCAGTACAAAAATTGCCAAATTCATTTCAAAAACAAACATCCCACGTGTGTCTGTGTGTGTGTGTCTGTGTGTGTGTGTGTGTGGGTGGGTAAGTGTGTAAGTGTTGCCAACCAATTTAAAAGTTTTGCTGTCGCCGTCGCTTGGGCGAAAGTGAAGTGTTCGCTCGCTTCTTGCAGTTTGTGTTGCGGGTGGCTCCTGTTCCATTTAATGGTAAAGAAAAACAGCCAAGTGGAGACAGTAATAGCTGCAAATGCACGACATACAGCAAAGCTGACTATGAACGACTGTTTAATTATATTATGCATTAGAATTAAACGGGCAGAGCGGTGTTCTTTCTGTTCTCACATCGATTTTCTTGTTGGTTTGAAGGATCAATACTAAAGAGCTGCTTAATCCTTTTAATGTCTTTTAAGTCCCAAATTTCCTCATTGTTTATTCAATCAAGATTTCAGTTATCTAAGCACTTGAAGACTCCTTTTGTTTGTACGAAGATCAAATTTGTTTCCCGACCTTATGGTAAAAGATTTGAATATCTCCATTATCTCCGATAACATAAAGTATTTATATTCGTTGGTCTATCTGTTTCTTCTCCAACTCGACTATCCGTTTTGAAACTATCACCCTGTAATTTTGTACCGAATCTTCTTTTGTCAGCACACACAATATATGTGTCAGAACGATTCGGTTCGGATGACTTTTTTCTGTAACTGACATAAGAATAAAGTGTTTCCAGTGAATATTAGGTATAGCTTCAGACCAAGTAGAATTGATGCCTAAGGTTTTCCTGCTCTACAATCTAGTAGACAGCAGCGTTGCTGTCAGTTTACATCTAAACTTCAACTAGTTTAGTTCAAAATTCTTACGTTTATACAAAAATCTCTAGAGATTTGTGGGACATCCCCGTATACTAGATTTAGTTAAGTGGAACGAGCCTTTAGGGCGGCCTAGTTTCAATCCATTAGCCATTCATTAATATACTTTTTAAACATTTTGAAAATTCGACAATTATATTTATAATTAGATTGTGGATTATGCATGTTTTATATTTACGTAAAGTGTCAGCACATCCAACAAAGTTGTGCAAACTTACTATGGCTTAGTAGAATGACCATCAGTACAAGAAGATTTTGTCTTACACATATATAGCCTCTATCTTTTAGCATCTGCCAGATCTGTTGGTTAATACAGGAATGACAGACGGACTTGGATAAATCATCTCCACTGTTGATGCAGCTCAAGAATATGTAACTAACACGGTCGAATATGCTGTTGTTACACTCAATGAACTCTGTGTACCTTTTGGTACAGAGTATACCAATCGGTTATTGTCATTATCGCCAATATACTAAACTAGGCGAAGTCGCCCCAAAACTAACAAAAAATATAGAAAAAGATTCTAAGGCGATGCACCAAAATGAAAATAAATAAATAACTATTTCCCATATGCCAATAAATAGTTGTAAGCAAAATATTTTCTAGATTATAGAGAGAATAAAATATTCTCCACTTTTGTATGACAGCGATTCTATATAGATGTCCGATTTCAACCAAAATTGGTGGAATCATGGAAAAGCATAGCACACTAAGAAATACAAAGTTTGCAGGCGATTTCTTTAAAAACAAAAAAGCTTATCTTACTAAGATTAGTTTCTCGACCGATCATTCCTATGGCAGCTTTAACCTATAGTCATTCGATATGGACCAAACTATGAAGATTTGTGCAAAAGCTTATAAAATAAATATATGCCAATTTTAAAGCGGATTACATTGAAATCAAAAAAGGTTTTCTTACTAAGACTATTTTTCCAACCTTTCTTTTCTATGCCAGCTATACTATATAAATGTCCGATTTTAACCAAATTTGTCAGAATTATGAAGAAGCATAGGAAACTGATAAATACGAAGTTTGTAGACGTTTGCATTGAAAACAAAAAAAGTTGTTCTCACTAGAATTAGTTTTTCGACCGATCGTTCCTATGGCAGCTATATGTTAAAGTCATCCGATCCGGCCGGTTATGATAAATGTTCAGCATATTTGTGCCAGAAAACTTCGTGCAAAGTTTGGTGGCGATAGCTTTAAAACTGACGGATTAGATAGCATCGAAACAGACGGAGGCTTTATCAACTCAGCTCGTCAAGCTGATCAAGAACATATATACATTATGTGGTCGGAAATGCTTGCTTCTATTCGTTACAAACATACGCATAATTTCAATAAACCCTATGCCAGGGTACGATGGACGAGGGACGATGGAAATTAAGCGACGGCATTAGAGGGATAGAAGTGGAAGGGATACTTAGTAATTCCTCTCTTGGTTGAATTGGTTCTGAAGTATTTTTGTATATTTTGCTTCCCGTTGATTCATCCGAAGTATCTGCATTAGCCGTATCTTGTCTTTCAGCTCGGGACAGCGGGGGATACTTCACGGGAGACTCAGTAAAGAATACATTCAATTGTTAAGCACTTAACAAGACGAACATGAGTTGCCCCTTTTATACCATTGGCTCTCCATTTCTCTACACAATGTTTCCAGAAAATGTAATTGATTCTCATTCTCAATATTAAAGCCTAGTTGAAATCTCTTATCAGTTAAGAAATTTCTTCGTGAACAAGTTAACAATTCAGTATTTGCTTGACTTAAATGGATTTCGGTTGGAATTTGGCAATGCAAGTAAATTTTGTATTTGGGAATTTTTTGGGTTAATTTGAGTGCTGCCGCTTGGACGCCACAGGATAGAAATAATTTTTCCTGCAAAACACAGTTGGATGCCTGTTCTGATTGAAATTTTGTATAAAATATTGTTGAATGAGTGAAATCCATTAAAGTGCTCGTTTATGAAAGCCATTTAGTGCCCGGCACTTGGCAAAAGTTTCTTAAAGAGCAGCCCAAGTTGCATTCCGTGATTCAACTTAAGCAGCTGTCACTGTAGTTGGCAGTTATTGTTGTTGCCGCTGTCGTAGTTGTTGGTTGGCTCTTTGGTGTTCTTGCATCTAGCCAGCTGCTGTGGCACTTGTTGGCTTGGCTGCTGCTGCTGCTGCTGCTGCGACACTTCACAACTCGCAGTTTGTTTTTGCTGCCGCACATAGGTAGAGCAAATCTCGCCCTCGTCCCCACCCCCCCCTCGCTTTCTCTCACCAGCTGTCTGTGTGTGCGTGGGTGTGTGTCTGGGCAAGTGCTGCTCGAAAGTTCATGCACCGTGCAGCTGTGTCTATACAAATGTATTACATCCACATATTTGTTGGCAGCGTCCTTTCACTTCGTCGCGCATTTGAATTGGAAATTTTGCAGCGTGCTTAATTTTCAATTTGCAATCATTTGCCCGGTCCGCTGTTGACTCTTTCCAGATCTGCTAATTAACAGCTAAGTGGGGCTCATTTCAAAGTCAATTGTGTTTTCGAGACTGGGTCATATCAGCAGCGACTGGAGTAGCCCTTGCTTGACTCGGCTAAGCCGACTCGCATTAAGCCAACTTACAGCATGCTCAGACAGACGGACTCGCTGGCTGACAGACAGACAGACAGACACTTTACTTTCTTTTTGTTGTCGGTTTCCTTATTTATGCCCTGTGTTGTTTAGTAATTTTCTCACACTTCATACGCTCATCCCTTAACGGGGGCAAAGAGGCAAACTTCTCAGACTGAAGTGTGGAAATTTTCACTTTTCTCTCATAATTAAATTCATTTTCAAGTTGCTCTTGCCTGTGCGAGAGGCAAACCGCACACACACACACACACACCACCCCTCCCTTATTTTAACTACACATTTACCATTTTTCATTACAGTCCAAAGACGGCAGGCTGCAGGCGCCAGGCCGCTCACCGTCGCCCGCCAACGTTGCCAACGTTTCATTTTCATGCAGCTTCCTGTGCCGTTGTTTCCGGTTTTATGCCTGCCTGTGTCTATTTGTGTATAGTTTTTGCCATTAGCAACAGTAGTCAGGACAAGGCGAAGGACGAGAGTCAGAAGTGGGCCTACCAATTGCAGCTTTTGTTTCCAACTTTCGGCTTAAGTTGTTTTTAAGTTGTAAATCTCTTCGGCTATGCAATTTCCCTGCCGAGTTTCCAGAAATTCTGTTTCACCCCCGCTACCCCGCTACATGCACCCGATTTTCATTTGTGGTTAAAAATATGAAAATTGTAACTGATATTTATGCTTGACATTTTGCAGGTCTTGTTATTTTTTGGATTACGTGTGCGTATTTGGCATTTCGAACACAATAATAACTGAAAATGATATGTCTGTTGCGAATTATGACTTGTTGGAGTGGCAAAGCTCCTGGCCGCCTGTCTGCAAAAGGATGTATGGAAATTTCTACAAATTTCTAGAAATTTCTATAAATTTCTATAAATTTCTTGCTTCCTTTGCGCGCCCAGGAAACTGCTTTAGGTGTAATCACTTGGCCATGGTTGTGAATACTTGGGAGCTTACATGATAGTTGAATGGTGGCAGTTGAAATCGAATTGAAATGGGGCTTAGCTGGGGAACTTGTTTACTGCGGTCTTAAATTGTAGTTAAACAAAAGAACTGATCAGAGAGCAAAACTTTTAAAGAGTTTACATTGAAACATACAGAGCAGAAAGTAAGTTTAAGTGAATCTGGCATTTGTTAGTTGATGCCTCCAAATTAAACACTTATATTTACCATTTTATGATTTAAAGCATTTAAATACTCTTCGAAGTATGCTATGCTTAATAATATTACTAATTTTGGAAGACAATGCCATTATAGTTGGCTGACTACTAACTCATTTTGAATACCTTTAATAAGTCTGTCAATGTGAGTGAGTGCAAAGTGTGGATTATGTATGACGCAGGCATAACTGACTCTCAGATTCTTATTTAAATTGAGAATTATTTAAGGACATGAAAATGGCATACTTTTAGGGGCATTTATCATGATATTCTTTCCTAATCAACTAGTCTTAATCAAAAATTTTATTAATTTAAAACCCATTTTTTATTTGAAATTGCTCTCATATCAAAAAAACTTTTGCGAAAGTGGAATGGTGTACAAGGCTGATTATGCATTTCACATTATGTTCATTTGTTTATGAAAGGAATGACAGTTTTTGAAGTTGATGTTCGAGAGCTTGACACAGGAATCTATCTGGCTTCAAGCCAACATTTCACTACATTTTAAGATGTAAGTTTCAAGCTGATTGACTTTTTTGGCACATTTGATGGAACTTTTCTTGAGATTGGGTGAAATGACATAAAGACCAAAGCAAAATGAATCGTATTTTATTTCGAAATGTCACTCACATTTGGTATGGGCCATAAGTCCGCCTAGAACTGTGACTGAATGCCCAGATTTGTTTGGACACAAGGCCCATGCGAAAGGTTTAATTCAGTGTCAGAGCACAGCTAAAATTTTTAATATATTATATATACCTAAATGGACAAGGAAATAGGAATTAGCAAACTTAAAATATAGAAGGTGGCGGTTTCTGGAATGAAAGAGATGTGCGAACATTGATGGATATGTCGAGGAAGAGCAGAATATGCAAGGGAAACCGACTTAATGAAAAGTATTGTGTAGCAGCTAGTCCCACAACAACGACCACTGGCCAACCGCTCGTTGTCCAAAACCAATCACAGAATCACTGCAATGGCGTGTCTTACTCGTCAATATCATCCACATGATACTGTTTATAAAAAATATCCATGTTTTCTATTATCAACGCTGAATCGTATTTATCAAGAAAGTTAAGTAAGTTTAGG
Organism: Lordiphosa andalusiaca; assembly: GCA_035044965.1. NCBI lineage: Eukaryota > Metazoa > Arthropoda > Insecta > Diptera > Drosophilidae > Lordiphosa > Lordiphosa andalusiaca. The sequence continues at coordinate 242,406 of JAWNNM010000342.1, forward strand.
TTTCGCATTGGCAGTATCTTTACATGGGCATAATTATATTTGCAATAAAACCTAGAATCTACAAAGTGCTTACTCCCAACTATTTTGGGGATACTAATGTCCATGGTTTTATTTGTTAGGTCTTGCCTCACTGCCATGTGGTTATATAACTTGTCTTCTTAGCTCAGTTCTGGCGGTCTCTTTAAATTGCTATAATTGATTTGAAGTCATTCGAAGTACTTGCGGTCTACTGGCAATAAAGAATTCGCTCTATTGTTCACCAATTCTTCTTTTCATTAGAATTTGCATTTCGAGGATTTGTGTGCAACATAAGATGTAATTTCTCTTAATGGCTACTCTATTTTAAAGCCTCAGCTTTATTTTAACTCTTTACGAGGTGAACTTGTTGTCAAGAATTATATGGATAGAAATATATGGATTAGTCACCCATAGGGTTTATGTCTTGATATAAGACCCAAACATACTTCTGTCTTATACATCAAAGTTGTGATCAAGATATTGCAAATATCATGATTCCCTTATTTCTTTGCCTTAAAATGAGATTTTCCAAATAATTCTGCATTTTTATATTCTAGCAGAGGGTATTTTAAAATCTCTGAGCACATAAGGTATACATAATCTGGATCAGCATGACGAGCTGAGTTGATATGGCCATCTTTCTGTTTTGCAGCTACCTTTTCCGTCAGTTTTAAAGCTATCCTGACCAAGTTTAGCATTGAGTCTTCTGGTATAAATGTGCTAGAAACTATTATTGTCATTGTAAGAATACATTTTTATTGTTTTAATGGGAAATGTGTCCAAACTCCGCATTCACTCTTCAATTTATCTTATATACTTTGCACAATTCTAAAAAGTGTGGTCCCAATCGAATGACCATAACATATTCCTGCCACAACTTAACTTGATTTAGTTGTAAAACTTCCTTTGATTCCAATATTTTTCGTCTTTAAACTTTGCCAGTTATCAATACTATCTGTTTAAGCACAATTTTCTGCAATTTTATTAAAATCGAATAAATAAATAAACTAGCTGCCTTACAACAAACTGGCCAGCCAAATGATCACCATAAAGGCCCCATCAATTGCTCTCAGCTTGGAGAGTCCCTCAACTAGCATTCTTTTTAAAAGTTCTTTGTACTCATTCAAAACCTTTATTTAGATAAATTCTGCGTATTGCAAGGGGATTGCATATAAGTTTGCATTCATACCAACTAAATGTAAGTAAAAACACATTTATAGTTCAAGTTGCTTAAGGCTTTCCATTCCTAGAAAAAAGTCAGCGTCGTTGCGTCAAAGTGTTTTCTACAGAAAATAAATAAATATGTTATAAAGAGTGCTCTTTTTGTCGGTTAATTCGAAAGTTTATGAAGAATATATTAAATACGTTGGGAAAGAGAATCCATAGACTTTCATATTGCTCATACGTAGTGTTGCCTTAGAACTTAGTTCATTTTAGGTACCAACTTGACATTGCAAATCAAATATAAATTATGAAATATTATTCCAAAATATTTAAAAATAAACAATTATGTTACGAATGAATTTCTAGATAAATTTATTTGTTATTTAAATAAATAAATAATAACACTTAAAATTTATTATTTTGCTATATAATAAAGATAAATTGGATTCCTTCAAATTATTATTTTTTTTTAAACGTAATTCTGTGCACTCAAAACTAATTTTGGTCAACCGGTTCAAAATATGATTTTGCATAAAATCCGGGGTCTAATAATATCAAATCTTTTTCGAAAAACACAAAGAAATGTAACTTGAACAGGAAGTCGTCGAGACAGGATGACAATAAGAAGTGGTTCTTATCAAACCCGCGCAGTTGTCTGGTTAAAGGCCTAGATTTTGGAGACCAGTCTTGGCATTGGGATAGAGGCAATGCTGCTGCTTGTTTGGGAAGATGATGTGGTTCGCGTTGCCTAATTAGCTAAAACGCTTGGTAGGGTAAACTTGTTCTAAAAACTTTCACTTAAAACATGTTTCTTAAGAGTTGAGATTTAAAGGGGTATAGCTTTAACCTCCACAGCCCATTACAGTGATGACTCTTGCTATGATTACCACCATGATTGTCTAGCAGCAGCATAAAGCCTTCAGCGTAACACAAAAAATCAAGTAAAACGAACAATTTATCAAAAGAAGTTGTTTTCGCACAAAAGCATGAAAATGGCAAGCCCATTTTTAAACTCATTCTTTAGCCAAAGAATTGTATTTAACTTTTTCACAACAATCGTAAGCAGTTACAAATTTATTATGAAGAACTGATTGTAAATATAAATATCAAACTCGCCTTTTTTGAGAAAAATTTCTAAACATTTTTTAGATCAGTACTCAATCAGGCTATCAAATTTTAATTGAAACTTTTAAAAATAGTGTTTGTGCATCGCATGTTGCTGTTGTCAAAGTGGACATTCAATTTTTGGTTAGATTCGATCTATTTAATTGTTCTAAATTGTTTAATTAAAACTCTTTCGTGTTTCGTCAATTGAAGATAAGACCAACGATTCGATTTTGCTGAAGTAGAACTAGCGAAGGTGACCGGTTGTGTTGACCTTTTTTTTGTATGACATGGTTATATTGTTTGACTCACCTGGCTTCGAGTTGCTGGCCACCAGCTGCTGCTGCTGTTGTTGTTGTTGCTGCTGCTGCTGCTGTTGTTGCTGCTGTTGCTGCTGCACTGCCGACTGTTGTTGCGACAGTTGCTGATGCTGGGCATGCTGCTGCCCATTGTGCTGCAAATGGGCAGCTGTTACCGTCTGCTGTTGCTGCTGCTGCTGTGCAGCAGCCGCTGCCGCTGCAGCTGGATGGATGGCCAACAGTTTGGTTTCCGGTGGCTTGTGCGGTCCCATGGTAATCTGGGGGGCACCCATGGCTATAGTCGGTGCTGGCATCATCAGCGTGGACATGGCCAGCATTATTTGCGAGTGAATTTTGATTGCTGTTGGTGGAGCTCGTTCCTCGGACGCAATGGGCGCTTCGCCTATTGATTTCGTGACCCCTGTCCGTGTGTGTCTGTGTGTGTGTGTGCAATTTGCTGAACTCGATGCCAAAGGTCGTCCGTTCGTCGCCTTTGTCGCCGCCGTCTCACATATGCGCTGGCCCCGGGGGAAACTTATGAAATATGCTCTCGCTATGTATTTTCACTTTTCGAGCTGTTCCTCGCCGCTGGCTGGCTCTGCCCTGTGCTGCTGCTGCTGCTGCTGATGCTTATGTACTGCGCTGCTGGCTGCGTTTCGTCCTGGCCCCCGTCTGGCATGTGCTGTTCTTATTACGAATATTTTTGCAGTACTTGTTCGCTTTTCTTTTATGTTTCGCTTATGTGTTTGTTCAACCGGAAATACACGAACACGAGCGCACTTGGCTTGTAATTTTTTCTTGCCTCTCGTCTTCTGCTGTATCTCGTTACGTTACATTCGACTGTGGATATCGTTTCATGTATTTTGCCTGCCTGCCTGACTGCCTGCCAGTAATCACAAATTATATTCTGAGCTGCCTGCCGTTGTTGTTCTGTCTGCAACAGCAGCAGCAGCAGCAGCGGAAATTATAAATATTGCCGTCATATATGCGGCAGACAGTTCAGTTGCACAGTCTGTGTCTGGGGCGTATGAGTAATGTCATGCAAATAATAAAACAAAACAACGATAAAATAACGGAACGACTCAACGTCGCTAAAGTTTCCATCGACTTCAAGTGCCGCAATTATTTTGCCGGCTGCTGCTGCTGCTGCCGCTGCCGCTGCTGCTGGTTCTAAAGAGTTTTGTCGCGCGCGAACTGGCAGCCAACTTTAGAAGTCACTGACTGCTGCCGCAACAACAACAACGGGCACTGCCAGTGCGGCCTGCAAACATGGCTAAAAGTTTAATGGACGAGCTACAGAAATACAGAGGGAGGGAGCCGATCCAGCCGGATCGGCGAAGCAAGAACTAAACAAATTAACAAAAAAGTGAACTCCGCCCCAGCTGAGTCGAGGAAACGCACGTACAGCTAGACGAGATCAACGCACACACACTGTCCTCCTCAGATACGTCTAAATGTCGGAGCCTGGCCAAAAGAACAGAGGGAACTGAAAGCGTACAGTACACGTTCGTACTAGACCGCTGGGCGACGCTTTTCTTACTGAACGGCCGCAGCACACGCATTGGCCAACAATCCAGAGGCGCTGCCGCTCCAGCGTCAGCCACGACGACGACGGCGACGACGACGACGGCCACGCCAGAGCCAGAGCCAGCACTAGCCAGGCTCTGCTGCTGCCCGTGGAGGCGATGACGACGATAAGGACATCGGGATGCGTTTCCCTACATTTCTCTCCGGCACACGAAACACTCACCCGAAGCAGGAGACGAGCGGCGCCTAGGCGAGCAGACCCTACGTTCGTTCATAAAATATTCACGAATTGCTCGCTCTCATTCTCACCAGTGTCCGTTGTCTGCCGCTCTCTGTCTCCCTCTCCTTCGTCGCTGGCGCTGCGCTCCGGGCGCCATTCACAACGTTGGCGCCTCGTGGTGGCAAGCGCCTTCGTCCCGTCGGCTCGGTTCAATTTGTATTTCGAAACAGGGCGCAGAATCCTGGTCGGGTTGAGCGCAAAAATGTTCGAAAATTTGAAAAGTTGCCTAGAAAATGTATTGAAAGTATTTGGAAAATTTTAGTTTTTCAATGAAAATGTTGAAAATTAGTCCAAATTTTTGGATTTATTGACACTTTGAGACTTTAAACATGCTTGTCAATTGCTGACAAAGTTGATGCAAAACAATAGCAAGTTCTGCATAAAATTCCTGTGCAAAAATTTTCCCAGTATTTTTATGGCAAGGCAGCCAAACTGTTATACAACAGGCAACCACATCAAGTTTGCCGGCAAGGAATGAATAAATGAATTTGTTTGAGTCAAGAACTGAAGGGAACACAACACAAAATTTGCAAGAATTATTCGACATGTTGGTAAAACCATAATTAATCAACTAAAAATATCGGAAAACTAGTTGAGAACCGACTCGGTCCCCTAAGACCTACTACTATTTCGCCCGTCTGTATATGTCATCTATAAGATGAGCAGAAAGACCCATCTACTTTTACCGGAAATCTGATTTTTTTTTGATCAAAGCAAACAGTCGTGAAGAAATGACGCAAACCCAAGAAATAAAGAACAGGACAATGAATATAAATCGATTGTTTTCTGCTCCCAAGCGTAAATGAAGGGTGCGCATATTTTGCCAACTCGCGAACATGCCACATATAGCAACAAATTTACAGTCTTATGTTACACATTTGTGATTTCAAATGACAAATTCAAGTTTCATTGAAAACCCTCTACGTTTAAACTACAATCGGGTGAAGCCAAGAGAATTCTTAGAACTAAGCATTCTCTTCCCTTGAATGGCCCTTTTGAAATCCTTGGAACTATCATGTTGCTCAGTAGCTTCCTTACCTTCAGTTTGATGTTGAATCGTCTTGTTACATTCTTTAATACTTCTGTCTGTGCTCAACCCACTGTAGTTTGACCCATGTTCGAATAAACTTAAGGGATGAATTGATTTTCGGTGAAGTAATATGTCAGGTGGTGGAAGTATCGATTGACCATATTCGAGTCACAGCAGTTCTTTAAAGAAAGCTTCTGTGGTTTTAGCCAGATGTACGAATACTGGCATATTCATATCTAAAGAAATTGAAAAGTTACAACTATATATATACACATATAACTATCTTTACGGCATAATTTCTGAACGGCCACTCCATATTTAGCACCAAGTATCTTTTACATCGACATAGAATAAAATTCTTTAATATTCAAAAATTGCGATTCCAGATTAAAAGCTTTGTTAATTTACTTGTCAGAGAATCCGCATGCATTGAAAAATTATGATACCTAGCTGATTCCAGTGATGTGCTGTTCAAAACACATACGCAAGAATAATTAAGAAAATATTTGAGGAATGGTTTGACAAATGATTCTACCTGGAGGTAAAAGTATATTTACTCAAGAAAAATCTATCCCAAAAGCCTTTACTATTCGTAGATAAGGCATCCTTCCACCCAACCGGCCCATAAGATTCGTCTGGAAACATAAATGTTGTATTTCTGCCATAAGGATCAAGGTGCCACTTGTACGTTAAAGGCTCATTATGTGCAGTAAACATTTGACTTATTTTTAAATTCAACTGTGAGCAACATTATTTCAATGGCTGAACACTTCATGAACTTGGTCAAAGAGTCGCAAATGAGGAACTGATTGAGATGAAAGAGTACGAATCCACGGATACGCATGAGGAAACCAATGAACAGGAACAAAATGGTAATTTTTAAAGTATTTCCCGGTCAGATTGATGAATTGATTAATAAAATATCTTATAATCGTCAAATCAAAGCAGCAATTATTTAAGCTTTAAGCTTGTCACTCTTTAATTTAAGAACAGTTTCCCAAATTTAATGAGCTAATTTTGTATGTAGCTGTACCAACAAAAGTGTATGCACAGTATTTGGTTTCGCTAAGGCAGAGAACATTCTTTTCTAAGCTCGACTCTGGTTCATTTATTGGTGAAGATCGAAAATGTTGAAGCTGATTATAAATGTTTACATTAAAGGGTCGGAGACGCTATATTCCCACAAACTTCACAACTTTCATTCTTACCAAACAATTCTGCAAATTCCAAACATTTACCTTTCCGAAATTTCTCGTTTCCATTTATGGTCTTAAAATTTCGAACTAATTTGGTTCTGAGTGCTGTCGCAAAATAAATGGTGGGACTTTGTCATAAATCGAGCACTATTACCACTTCACATTAACTGGATTACCCTTCAAATGTTCCAACCACACGTATTCCCTTCAGTCTCAGCCATGTCATTCAATGGTCAAGTTATACTCCAAATATTAGGACTCAGCCCGGTGCAATACAATGCCGAGAGTCAACAGTTTGAGATATCCAAATTCTGGCTTAAATATCTAAAGTGGTTCCATTATCTCTATATATGGCCATTTTGCTGCTCATTGTTGCTGGCCCTGGGAGAGATCAAGATGGATGCATTTAGTTTGCAACTCATTTCAATCTATGCAAGTGATATTGTAGTTTACTTGTATTTTATGGCGGTGGGTGTAAATGGCTGGTTCTTGGCATACCAGTCCAAGGACTTCTGTGAACTGTTAAATCTGTTTGTGCGCACTCGAAGCATGCATTACCAGCTGTTTGGTCGTCCAGGGAACATACCCCTGTTCTGGTCACGAGCTCACATTATTCGTAAACTGATGCAATTCGTGATCTTTGGAACCGGTAGCTTTGGCTGTGCCTGGTATTTTGGCATATTCTTATTAATCAGCTATGCACGCATCTTACTCAGCCTGTATCTTTGCGAGTTGGCCATCATTTGGCACTATTTTCTGATTAAACCTTTGCTTCAGCTGTTGGTGGCTAATGGGGAAATGAACTGTTCACTAGGTCTTAGCTACTTCAAAGTGTTGGTTCAATTGCGACACGGCATTCAACGATTCGGCTGGGTGTCCTATACGTCTGGATTAGCTTTGGAAGTACTTTTCATTTTATGTTGCGGCATGTTTTATATGATATCTGGTAAAATAGAAGGGACGGGGGGAGTGAAGCTCATTAGTGTGTTCTTTTTCTGTTCCTTCATGACACACTCATTGCATTTGATGCAAGTGGCACTGAGCATCTTTCGCATAGAGGGGAAAATATTTGACCAATTTTATACGATTGAAATGATGCGAGTACTGAGAAGACCCAACAGGCGACGGAGTTCGAGACTGTTGACGGTGAGTTTGAGTTTTCATGATTGCATGACAATTCCAAATTATATTCTTTTTCCAGCTAGAACAATTGCAATTCAAACGCTGTAGCGTCCAAGAGCGTACAATAACTATAGAGAACTACTTCTACATGCGAAACTCTCTTAAGCTGGAAGTCATGGATTTCATATTTGTCAACATTATTCTACTAACGAGCTTCAGCCTGCTATACGATAATAAAGTAGTGTAACTTAAGTTGACCATTTTGATGGGTTCCTGCCTTGGTTCATCATTTATTGCATAATTTTGAAACAGAAAAAGTGCTCCTTGCACACAAGTTTGATTCATAGTCCAGTAGAAAGTCGGTCAAGCCCGAATGTGATATATTCTAGACCAATGAAAGTCTTTGATTAGGATGAATTTGAACAACGAGCATCTTAACTAATAAACTGTGGAAGATGATAGGTTATCCGAAAGGGGAGGCTAAATTTTAAAATAAGCTGCCAGTATGGAAAGTTCATGTTCCAGTCATGTCGAACCTCTTTCTGCTGTGATCTTCGAGATGTGTTTTTATACGGACAAACAGGCAAACGGACAGAGTAGATTCTATAGAGAAGATACAGTCAGTTACGCGAACTTCACACCCAATCCTGAGGTCAAAGTTTCCTTCAAAACAACAAGTCTTTCAAAAGATGACTGCCATTTGGGTCGAATGCTTTTCTGCAAATATACTTTTACTAAGGCATACGGCAAGCACCACACCAGAAGTCCTCATCAAGCCAATTGCATTGCAAATGTTTGGAATAATCTCCAACGTGAACTATTAAAAAGGCCTAAGAGGAAACTCAAAGATATTTTGCGAATGAATAATGAACATCTCCATTTGTTTCGTGCATATTTTGGAGAAAGCATTGACGGTTTCCAGTTCCAAACTTCGAATGCTCGATTTATGGGAAAAGCCATCAAAAGCCACAGAATGTTTTTGTTTTTTTTTTTCAGGAACCATAAAACCAAATGAGTCTTTAAGAACAAAATGCGCTGCGAGACGTGTGCATTTTTTTAGTGATGCCACACTTAAAAGTTGTCATGGACGCACCAATCCAACAGCAGCAGCTTTAAACTAAAATTGAAAGCCATCTTCAACGAACTCTGCACAAAATCTTTTAGTACAAATACGCTGCACATTTGTCAGAAGCGGCCGGATCGAACCACTATAGCACATAGCTGACATAGGAACGATCGGTCGAATAGCTATTTTAAGTGAGAAAAATTGATTTGTTTTCAATAGAACGGCATCTAAACATCCAAACAACTGCACCCAGAAAAAAGTACAACGTATAACTTAAGCACAAACGATCTTAAAAAAAAATGTATTCATTCTTGAATTTGCAAGAATTTCGCTCTTGAAATCGAGATAAATTCGTTCTTAGCGCGGAGTGAGGTACAGAAATTGAGAGACGAAAGCAAGCACATTTGAGAGAATAGCGTTGAAACTTCTCTTACAGTTTTGTATTTTATGGAAGAGGGTCCCTACACCCCTCTATCGCTATCGCGCGGAGAGCGTAATGGATTTTTGCACTCATATTGCTTTGGAATTCCCAAACAGTAATGGCATTGCTGGCATCGGGAGACTTCTTTTCCACTGATAGCTGACAGACAAGTACTGATGCTTGCAACATGATCTTGCAACTGATTTTGAATTGTTGTATGAATGGAATCTGTAAAGCTCTGGATTTAAGAGTAAGCGATCTTACTCTTGAATGTGAGGAGCTCTTGATAATAGGAAGAACATTCTTGGTTTTTGACAATGCTGTATGCCCTGCCCTTGATTCAAGAATGAGCAATCTTGAATTTGAGTATGTTTATCACTTGATCCAGGAACTATTCTGCTTGTTCTGAGAATGATTCGTGCTTGGATCAAGTGTTAAAGCTCTTGGACCAAGAAAACCGGGATCAAAAGTGCATACTTGGATCAAGAACATCGCTCTTGGATCGAGAATTTTCACTATTATCGAACGATTGAAATTAAATTCTCTATGTTTTCTCTGAGTTAGTAAGAGTGCTCCATTTGACAATTATATTTTCGACCCCCCAACCAACAATTATACATTTATAAAACTCAAGATGCTTTCGTTTTTGGGTTGCGAGAGCAAGCAGCTATTCCACTTTAGTAAAGTTGCAGTGGAAGTGGAATTGAGAGCATTAACATCGTTTTTTGTCTGTGGCGCATTTGGTACTGGTAAAGTTACCAATTGTGCGATTATAATGAATATTCCAATGACTCTTGAACCTAATCCCTTTCATCAAAATGTTAGTCTCACACCTGCTCTTTTTTTAGTGTCCCTTAATCGTTATGTCGCTGACATTCCACATGCCACAGCTTAGTCATTCTTTGCTCACATTAACTTTGACCCGTCTTCTAAGCTCTTAATTGTTTTGTAACCTTTTCGTGGTGACGTCTTAACATTTGCAATCAACTAGCATTAATTACGCACAACAAAACTGAAACAAATGATACAAATTAAAACTTCATTACATATGAAAAGTGTGTAAGGGAAGGAAAATATACATAAATAAATTAAAGAAAAAGCCGTGAACAAGACAAGGGCAAAGACCCACCATTCAGACGGTGAGCGTGGGCAGCACTAATAATAGCTATTCACATGGAATATGTGGGCATCGATACATTTGATGCTTGCAGCCAACAGTCAATTATAGGGACAATGCTATTATTAAATATTGGATTAAACTTTAATCGTTGGTCGATTGGGTGCATCTTATAATCATCTCACTGTGAAGCTGTACAATTCAACCAGCTCAAGTGGATGTTGACAGCTTAATCAGCATTGAAGTTGCATTTGAAAGGCTGCACTAGCTTGAGAAGGTGAATACTGAGTAATTACTTACTAATTAGGTTATTAATTACTTTTCGTACTGCATAATCGCCCTGACTTTAACATGTTCTCTGTGTGGCGCAATCATTATCGGAAAAATGAGTGCAAATACATTGTAGATTTTGTTGTTGTTGTCTCCATTATTACGTGAACCGTTGAAAGCGGCGACGATAATGAGCGTTGAAGCAGAACTGCACGGAGCGCAACACGGAAAAATATATATAATTACATGCAATTTAGCCTGCGACATTATCATTGTTCTATTTAGCATAAGAATCAGCGTCCTTGTCGGCGTACGATTCCACTGGTCGAGTGAGCGAGCGGGAGCGCCATCCCTCCCGCGTGTGCGAGGAGGACAGCGGATTGGCAAGTGTGCCATTGTCTTGCTCGTGTGCATGTTGCATGTGTTTGGGGCTGGCACAAAAACAACATCAAATGTAAAAATGTAGCAACAAAAGCCGCCCAGCCCTCTCGGCCAGGCAGGGCAAAAGACGAGCCAAAGGGGGCCACTTCTTACCGTGTGTGTGTGTGTGTGCGTGTGTGCGTGTGAGTGTGTTTATGGTATGACAATTGCCCTTTGAATTTTTTAAATCACTTTAAATGAAAACAAAAACAGGATCCCTTTGTCCCTCCCCGCACACGCTGTTCATCATCGCGTTTGGCGCAGCCTTTTGTTCTTCGAGCTGCGCTTGTTAGGTAAATCAGCGTCAGTTTGAGTGCACACACACACACACACACACACACGGGACCGGGCTATAACGTGCTTAAGCGTCTTTAACTGAAATGAGGCTACAAAATATTTCCTCATAATGAAGTGCACGGCTGTGTAAGTGTGACCTCTGACCATGCACATGTGTGTGGGTGTGTGTGGGTGACAACAGAACAATGGCGCATTGTTTAGGGTTCTTCGTGTTGTGCTTGTGGCTGCGCATATTTTCCCCACCCTCCCACACACACACACACACACACACGCAAAAAAAAGAAGAAAATTAAGGCATTGTTTAAGCCAATTAGAGTATTTAGTCAAGTGCCCGTCGCCGACGATTGCCGACATATGTAAGAGGCGACGTATGAGTGATTTTTTCTCCTGCTGGACAGGAGCCGATTAAAGAGGCTTTAACTAATGCCACCAAAGCATTGATACTTCAGCTACTGCATGCAATTAAGCAGGTGGACAATCAACAAAGAATAAGCTGCTTTAATTTAAGAGTTCAGCTGGATATCCATTATATTTTCATAATTTTTTATCCAATGAAAGTTCTAATCAACATGCTGAGCAATTAGTGTGGCTAAATGGAAACTAAACGCATATTAATTTGAATTCCCAATATTAATTGTCATTAATTAAGGAGCCTTTGCTCTCAATTTCATTTGCCCGAAAAATGTTTTATAATAAATCACAAAAACGTTGGCAGAAATTGAATTGAAAACGAAACTGATTATTATCTATTAGGAAACGGTCAAGGCTGACTTTAATTTACTCTGAGCCAGCGATATGAATTTTGATGCCACAGCTTAATGGAGCAAAGAATTTCGTATGTAAAGTTCGTTAGCTTAACTAGCTCTGCTCTGGCCATGTAGCGATAACATCCAACGACAAGGCAATGTTGAAAAATACACTAATAACAACAAAGAAAGTCGGTCAAGCCCGACTATAGCATACTCTGTACCAACGAAATTACACGCTCAGCATATATTTTGATGATGTAGTAGCAGCGGAAAGCAGCGCTGCTACTGCGCTGCAGCAGCGAACAGTGTTTTGATCATAACTCGACAACCGTTCATCCGGTCTTCTCCATTCCTTTGGCGAATCGATAAGTTATCCTTATAACTAAATATGTCCAAATAGAATGAACTATCTGTCCTTAAAACTGGCGGAGATATGACGTTTTTTCTAAATTCCTAGGGCGGGAGGGGGCGTGGACAAAATTGAAAATAAACTTAATCTGCCTGCAGACATAAGAAGCATTTGTCCCATACATGGCAAACCCCCATCTCTTACCATCTCTGAGATCGGACATGACTCGGCTGTTGATGCAGATCAAGAATATATATACTTTATAGTGTCGGAGATGCTTCATTCTGCCGTTACAGAGTATAAAAACTAGAGCAATAAGAATGTTCTACCGAATGAAATAAAGTGTTAGCACATTTACACTTATACCCTTCCATAGGGTATATTGAAATTGTCCAGATGTTTGTAACGCATAGAAGGAAGCATTTCCCACCACATATAATATATATATTCTTGATCAGCATGACAAGCTGAGTTGATTTGGCCTTGTCCGTCAGTCCGACTGTCCGTCCGACCGTCTGTTCGTCCGTCTATCCGTCTGTTTCTATGCTATCTTCTCCGTCAGTTTTAAAGCTATTTTCACCAAACTTTGCACGATGTCTTCTGGTACAAATATGCTGCACATTTGTCAGAACCGGTAGGATCGCATGAGTATAACACATAGCTGCCATGGAAACGATCGATCGAAAAACTAGTTTTAGTGAGAAAAACTTTTTTGTTCTAAATGCAAACGTCTTAAAACTCCTTATTCACTAATTTTATATGCTTTTCCATGTTATTGCCAAGTTTGGTCGACATTGGACATCTATATAGTATAGCTGCCATAGAAAAGTAAGGTTGGAAAAATAGTCTTAGTAGGAAAAACTTTTTTGTTTTTAATGTGAACCCCCTTTAAAATTGGCATATATTTATTTTTTAAGTTTTCACACATTTTTCAAAGTTTTGTCCAAATCGGATGACCATTACATTTAGCTGCCATAGGAAGGATCGATCGAGAAACTAGTTTTAGTGAGAAAAACTTTTTTGTTATCAAAGAAAACGACTCCAAACTTTGTATTTCTTAGTCTTCTATGATTTCCCATCATTCCACCAAGTTTGGTCGAATTCGCACATTTATATAGTACAGCTGCCATACAAAAGTAGATTCAGAAAAGCAGTCTAAGTGCTTTCAGTGGAAATGTCCTTCAAATAAGTTAGAAAAACTTGCTGCTAGGGTATACAAACTTTGGCAGAGCCGAAGTTAACTTTCCTCCATATTTTGGCATTGAAATTTGTTCTATACGTCAGTTAAATTGATATATGTGCATTATCATTAGACCAAATTTTGTGATTTGTCTTGGAAAGTAGTTGCTTGGACCTCAATAATGAAAACCATTCCAAAAGTCTCTCTACTTTTCTTAACTTCAGATCTTAATTCTAGTTGGTTTCTTTTCTAAAAGATGTTTTATTCCGTGTTTGGCAATGAATTGCGTTACAAATCTTGTACATTAAATACTACTATACTACTACTACATAAGTAGTTTTATCGAACCATTTTCAAAAAAGAATAACAGAAGAAGGGGTACATGGTTCGGTTCGAGTGAGCCGGAGGTATTCGAGAAAGACTTTTCATTTCTATACCCGACAGCTTATTTATTCTAGGATCGCTGTTCCCTTCTTCCTTCAGTTTAACTCACGACCATCTCTCTCTCTCTCTCTCTCTCTTGCCATGCTCGTAAGGCTCGCCAATTTCCAAGGCAAATGAGAGCAGCACTTGAACGGCTTCTAAGCACCTTTTGGCACACGATAATTTGGTGCATCTTCCCAAGAGACAACTTGGAAAGGAATGAGGAAATGGGAATTTGCAAATTTTTTGTTGCCAGCCAAATGGATGTCCACATGCTCAAGACAACCCAGCGGCAGGGGGGCCGTGGCACTAAAGCCAAAATAAGTGTAATATTTATCATTGCCTGGGGGCAAGTCGCCTGCCCCCGTGGCTTAGGTGCCGCCTAATGGAGGTCACACTTGGCGCTTTAAATTTTTAAATAGGTGTGTCAGATAATGAAAATAAGTACTCGACTGGGGAGTTTAGCTGCTTGATGAGGTTAAGCGAGCAAAGTTACGGACCACGTGTAGCCGAGCCCTGTGTGAGTGTGTGTGTGTGTGTGCGTGTGTGTGTGTGCGGAGGGGTTTGTTGTAAATTTTGTGGACCAACATTTCGGGCTGCGGCCTGTCACAGTTTTTGTTTTCTTTGCTCTTCGGTCGGTTGAGGCTGCACTGCGCCATTCTCATTCGCTGCTCCCTAGCTGGCCGTGCCCGGCCACGTTGGAACGTTGATGTTGATGGCTTGTAGGCCCGTCGCCATTTGCCTTTTCACTTGGCTAACGATAATTTGTTTGGCAACTGCCGGCAAACGCCGCCCCGTAATGAATTTTTATGCTCCTTTAATGTACTTTACGCAGATATGAAATTATGTGACCAAAGCAACCGAGGCGCCCCACGCTTCGCTTTGAGCTTTGGCTCTCAGCTAAGTGGGTTAATTATTAACACTTTTTAATTAAAATGTGCAGAAACCGCGAAACATCCAAACCCCGCCACTACGAATGGGTTTTTGGCGGTGATGAAGCGTCCAGCGGGAACCACTCGCACGAGTTATGGCATTCAAATAAAGTAAAGCGTCGGCCCCAAGTGTGCGGAACTTAATGTAGCGCGAAATAACTTGAATCATTCAAATATGAAACACTATGGCCAGCCAACGTGCCATATATTTCATTTGTCTCTGTGTGCACGGAAGTGTGAGACAAAATTATGAGTGCCCGTAATGGGGAGAGAAAAGCGTGAACATTTGCAGCGAATGATGGAGTGAAAAAAAGGGTCTTACGAATCGGAGCTGAGTTAGTGTGGCCATTTAAAATCCAATGAAATGCATAAATTATGGCCTGTGCGAGTGCCATAAAGCGGAGCGAGCAGTGCCTAGCGGAGGATTCGTTTGAATAAGCTGCCGGTGATTGACGTTTGGGTTGATTGCACGGGTTTAAGTAGCCAAGGGAACGGATTCGGCTTTAATTTGTGGATTGGTTGGGAGTTGAGAAACAGGGAGAACAAAAATGGGAGCGGGACACATCTATTGTCAAAAATGTCTTTGAGTACCCATGCCAGTGGTCGGCAATTTGAGCAGAGAAGTCGGCAGAGCTTTGGCAGCTGCAACAGAATTTGTAAGTCAGCGACCTTTCCATCAGTTTATTGTATTGTTAATCTTTTGTTTTCTCAATTGCCACTGGCAACATCTCTGCTTACATTGCCGACCTCTGCTGAAATCCTTCTTTGTAATACTACAGTAGAACTGGCAATGTCTTTTCCTAAACTAACGCCGGACTGTTGCCTTTATACACTTGCAGAGGGTACATTGAATTTGTCCAGATCTAGCAGATAGAACGAAGCATTTCCGACCACATAAAGTATATATATTCTTGATCAGCCTGACGAGCTGAACCTTGTCCGTCTCTTTCTATGCTATCTCCTCCTTCAGCTTTAAAGCTACCGCTACCAAACTTTGCACTTAATCTGGTACAAATACGCATATCGGATGACTATAACATAAAGCTGCCATAGGAACGATTGGTCGTAAAACAAGTTCTAGTGAGAAAAACTTTTTTGTTTTCAATGCAAACGTGTCCAAACTCCGTATTTACTTGTTTTCCATGATTCTGCCTGATTCTGTCAAGTTTGGTTGAAATCAGACATCTATATAGAACAGCTGCCATAGAAAAGTAAGCTTAGAAAAATAGTCTCAGTAGGAAAACCTTTTTTGTCTTTCATGCAATCCTCTTTAAAATTGGCACATATTTATTTTATAAGCTTTCACACAATTCTTTAAAGTTTTGTCAAAATCGGATAACTATAGGTTATGGCTGCCATATGAATGATCGGTCGAGAAACTAGTTTTAGTGAGACAAACTTTTATATTTTCAAAGAAAACGCCTCCAAACTTTGTATTTGTATAGTTTGCCATGCTTTCCCATGATTCCACCAAGTTTTGGTCGAAATCGAACATCTATATAGTATAGCTGCCATAGAAGAGTAGAGTCAGAAAAGTAGATACATCCTTCAAATTAGTTATAAAAACGTGCTGCAAGGTTAAACCAACTTCCGAAGTGAACTTTCCTCCATTTACATTTGAATCAAGTCTCCGTCCTATCACAAGAAGTTCCCTTTTCAATACAAAAACCCCGTTTTTGAGGCGATCGTTTAGTTATTTTAAAAGTGCGTCGATTTCAAGCAGCCTTAATACAACTCCCTTTGCCTTTGTCGTGTGAAAACTGCACTCCATACTCCGTACAGTGTACACCAGCTCGACCTCCTGTGCACTCTCCCCCCAAGCCCATTTTCGGCTCATTATAGTTTCATGCACACTTCGTGTAATCCAAAAATCAGGGCACAGAAACCAACTAAGCCTACTTTGTTGCACCAGCCACCCACTTCCGGAGCGGCGCAAGCAGCCACTCTAAGCTGCTGCTGCTGCTGCTGCTGCTCCTCCTTCATCATCCACTGGCCGGGGCCGGACTAACGAAATGATTTGAAGTTTCATTCAGTTTGATGGACACGGATTAAATGCGAGCATCCAGCTTGTCATGCATGCAGCTTGGTACACTCTGCAGCTGCACCTTGACCAAATCCCCTGGACGCAAACAACAGACAAATGGAAAAACCTCAAGTGTGTTCGTAACTATGCCAAGTTTTTGCGAAGTGCCACGCTGATGAGTGTACGGAAAATCCCGTTGGTTTCCAAACTGGAAGTGGAATTAAATTTGAGAAATGCACACAAATTCATCTGGCATGGTAAGCTTTCACGCACTCTGCCACTCGGTCGCTCGCATTGACTGACTTCCGTTGCCCAAAATCCACTAAAAAATTCCATTTGTAAACGGCAACCGCATTAAACCAAACTCATCTCCGGTTGTTAATGACTGCCGCAGCCCGAGGCCAGGGGACGCCTCCAGCAGCGCCGTGTTCGAGCTGTCCGGCGCCTTTAACTTTAACCAGTTGCCAACAATTGACGCAAATGAAAACTGACGGGCGCTAACTGTAAGTGCCGGCCAGTGGGTGAGTGATGAAGCGTCACGCATACGCCGTGTGGTCCGTCGGCGATTTAATTCACTGCGCGTAAATGATACGAAGACTGGGCACCGGTTGTCCCTGCCTGTTGCAACTGTCAGTCAACGGCAGCTCTGCGGCCGCAAATTAGTGCAAAGTGCCCCCCGTGTAGCGACGATCTCATCTCCGACTGCCCCGCCCCCCCCCCCCCCCCCTCACGTGAGCGTCCCGTTTAGTTGTGGCAAGATGTGAAAGTTGATTAATGAATACACAAAAGCGGAGCGGAGCAGAAACGCCGAGCAATGGTCGAGCTGAATCGTGGCCAGTCAAATGACAGACAGCATTTGGAGCGCCGGGGGCGCTGGCGGAAATGAATAAAGTGCGAATTTTTGTGTTCTCGCCCGCTCCGTCTCCGACTCGTTCTGTTTGAAGAATGCAATTTTGTGATGAAGAAAAATTGATTGTCGTCGTGGCAGCAAAACCAAAAAAAAATAAAAAAAAAAAACGGACGAAAAACTCTGCCACCGCAGTTGTAAAATAAAAGAAATCCCAGACATTGCGGGCAGGTTCATGAATATATATGGGTGCCAGGAAGGAGGAGAAGCACGAGGAGGTACGACTGCCAGCTGAAGGAAAAAAATTAATATTTGCTCAAATTGCGGCAAAGAAAAATCGTTCATTCTAAAGTTCAATAGTGCGTGAAATAAATTGTTTCCGTTTTTAATTTGCAAGGAGCTGGCACTGGCAGCCGTTTAAGGCGGAGTTGCCAGCCGCCTGTGGAATAGGGAATTACAAGACGCGATTCAATGTTGGGTTAGGTGTAAGGTCAGCTTGGACAGGCATCGACTTGATGCAGTTGCCTTTGGAGGGTTTGAAAAACATTTGAGGGTGCAATTTGTGACGCCGACGATGAACTTTCAGGGATCATATATCAAAAAGGTCCTGCACATAACTGCAATGCTGATAGCAAAGAAAATGTGTGGAATGAACACATTTTTTCGATAAAAAAGTGAATAAAAATGACGGAATTTTGATAATAAAATTCCATAATCTGCAAGTGTTGATTAATAGTAATTCAATTCAAGGTTAAATTGTAGATCAAACTGAACATGTTTGACAGTAACAAGTGACACGAAAATAGTTGAGCTGCCAAACTCAGTGTTGCCTAAAAGAACTTGCTAAAAAGTCACCCTTTACATAGCACGTATCTTTATGGGTAGTTCCAGAACGCTAAGGCAATCGGGTCTGTTCCCTTTTTTTGATTTCTATCAGATCGAAAAACGATTAAGTTACTTGGTATCAAAAGTTCTGCCTTATCCCTATTGTGAGTGGATTGATGAGTAAATGAAAATGTTCTTAGCAACGCTGATTCTTGCCATCTTGCAAGTCTTTTTATTTGAACCTGTCGAATGTGGACATTTCGAAGTATAGAATTTGATTTAAAATAATTTTCTTTTTGTCCTGTACCTCAGAAATTGCGTATGGACGAAGGCGAAAAACTATCGAACCAAACCCGAACTATTCGTAACTCCACATCAGCTCATGCGCAGTGTTGATCAAAATGGTTAAGGCTACCATATTGCTGAAATACCGTTCGATAACCATTCGAATATTCCTTCGAAAACAAAATCGATATCGATTTCACTCGGCAACGGGAACATCAAACTGAAAACGATTCGGAATTGCAATGGTTTTACTTGTGAATTACACTTGAAAATGGGAAAAGATCTGAGTGATTTCTTTATGTTTTGATAATAGAAAGTTCAGATAGAACGAGCACTTTCTGGTTGTAGTTGCGCTCATAGGAGGAGGAGTGGAGACGTTTTCTCAGAACTTTGCAATATTTATGTAAGCTTTAGAAAACCTCGATATTTTTGATACTCGATATATCAAATATCGATATTGAAAACTTCGATTTTTGATATTATCGATTTTGATACTTTGAGAAACAACGACAACCCTATAGGGTTGTTGCCTAAATATTAAGGCTATGAAGGAATATTTTCAAGCAAACTTGGTCCTTATTTTTTAGACTACATTGAAGGCCACAATTTTTGTAAAAACACACAGACTCCATTTGAGGCTAAATATTAGCTTAAGCCACAAACGAAAAATTTGGGCAAAACCAAATTCTGGTTTAAAAATCTAGTTTAGTTTAGTTAACTTTGCGCCATTCTGGTCCATACTTTTTTCGGTGTGTACTGATGGCATCGTCCACATATTTTTCCTACAAATTGTTCCCGTTCCATAAACCTCAAAGTTAAAGGGTTCGGTTCGGTGTCTGTGAACCATTCAATCGCATCAGCATTCAGGGATGAAGTTTACAGTCCTTACTCGCTCCTCTATAACATGGAACATCAGACTGAACCGAATCCATTGTCAAACAACAACAACCCTTAGGAAGTGTCTTGGAGAGCTCTTATTATGTGCTTTGACTAATAAAATATATTATCCCTGATTTCTACAATCCCTTCTCTTTGCTTAACTCAAATAGATGTCAATACAACTTCATAGCTCAACTTATCATATTTTGCATTTGTCGCTGCTTTCGGCTGATTAATACCCGGCAGCTTGGTCCACTGGTCAAGGCCGTTCGCTTTCGCCATGCGCCTCTGTGGTTCCCATTTGTAGCCATCATCGATCTATCTCACTTCGGTTGTAGCTTGGGCAAATTTACGATTTAAGTAATATTTCGTTACTTGGGAGCGTGGCGGGCAGCATTCGAAACTGCAGCAATGGCAGAGTTACTAACTCCACCGACTGCACATAACTGTGTAATTTATATTGGCCATTTGGCTTTGACTCGGCACACTCGCACACACACACACCAGCAAAGTGCTTTGCGACAAAGTAAATTGTAAAATGTCAGCCATAAAGCGTAAATTGTAACAAGAAGCACCCGAGGCCAAGCAGCAGTGATTTAAATTTCGATGTCTGTAGGCCCTGTCTCTGTATGCCTGCTCCATCATACTGGTGGAAAAACGCAGCTGGCGGGACGGTTGGTTGGCGACAAGTTTTTGTGCCCAACTCGGTGGCTTTTCCAAGCGCACACACACACACACACACACACGCACAACTCCACAATTTACACAATTCATAATTCATGGGAAAATATTGTTCATACAATATATAGACGATGGCTATGTCGGCGCATATAAATTTGTGCATTTTGTAGCCAGCGGCGCGCCGCAGCTGCAACTGTAAACTGTAATTGTATATCTGCGACTGTATCTATGTAACTGCATCTGCTTATGTGCTGTGTGAGAGTGTGTGCGAGTGTGTTAGTGTGTGTATTTAATTGAGTTTCGGTATGTAAAACACTGGGTTAGAGTGACAAATTGATTATCAATTCTCATACTTTATGCAGGTCGAGCGATTTGAGTTTACATTTTTAAACCAAAAGGACACGTTTAACTGGTGAAAACTGAACCGAAAACTGATGGCGATATCATTTCAAAGAAAATCGGTATACATTTCTCAAGGAATTGCAATCGTTTTGCTTTTTAATTCCACTCGGAAATGGAAACAGGCTGGTTAGACTTTCGTTCATTCGGAAAACTAAATCCAAAAATGTTTCAAAATGCTAAAAATTTAGTTTTGTATGCTTATTTTATCATCCTTATAGCTTAAAGCTCACTTTATATGCAAATTACGAAGAAATAGTTGCGGACGAGTATTCCCTTCGCTGTCCAAATCATGAGCTTCAGATTAGAAGGGACCTATCCTATCAGAACCTATACTTAAAATGTGAGGATTTGCTGGAGAACTGATAAATTGTTGTCCTCCTCTGTAAGCATTATTTTTGTCATTCATTTCGTTTTACGCTTATTTTTTTAAACTAATTCTGTTTGGAAATACTCAATACAAATTTCGAAAACATATCAAATCGACTACGAAAACGCAGAGGGCTTTTGGAAGGACTAAAAGCTGCATTCTGAAATTATGAAAGCTGTTGGAAATACTACAATTAGGAGTACTATACAGAGATAATAGAAAGAATACTAAAAAATATCCACTCTAGGATAATATACTTTTTTGGATATTAAAATATCCATTTAATTTCAAATGGATCTTAAAATCTCATCCAAATGAGCTCAACATCATCCAAAGGATATGAAAATTAATATTTTGATATACAAAAAACCAGAAAGCTAAGCTAACTTTGTCTGTGCCAAAGTTTTCATATCCTTGCAATTGCTGGCTTAAATATTTTCAAAAATAATTTTTTTTCCCACAAACACTCATTTTGCGACCGATCGTTCGTATGGAAGCTATATGATATAGTCATCCGACTTGGACAAAAATTTGTTAAATTGGTTGAAAGCATGTGAAACAAACAAATACAAAATTGCAGGATGCTACCATTAAAAACAAAAATGTTTTTCAAACTAAGACTGATTTTCAGACCTATCTTTTGTATGGCAGCTATAGCATATAGTTGTCCGATTCTCATCAAACTTGCCAACATTTTGAGACTGCATAAAAAACCTATGAATGCAAAGTTGGGAGTCGTTTCCATTGAAAAGAAAAAAGTTTTTCATACTAAAACTAGTTTTTCGACCGATTGTTCCCATTGAAGCTATAAGATATAGTTATTCGATCTCGATAGCTTCAAAACTGAGACTAGTTCGCGTAGAAACAGACAGACAGACGGACGGACAAAGCGCAAACTACTCAGCTCGTAATCCTGATCAAGAATATATACAGTTTATGGGGTCGGAAATGAATATTTCCTTGGGCTTACAAGGAAAAATTATAATACTCTTTGCACTCTTTCTTTTTTTTATGGGTCGGCTATGCCGTACTTACAGCAGGATCCTTCGAAGTCATCAGCCCTGTTGATCAATGAAGCTGTCCTATAAAAAAGCCAGTGTGTTTGACCATAAGTTCGACAGGAAATTTCTCTACAATCAAGAATGTCAAAGTGCACCACACTTAACTATTGAATTCCGAAACTAAACTTCTCTCAATCCTGAGGTAGATTCGAGATATGGCACTTGCACATCGTGCACAGCCCTGGCCTGAGGTGTCTCATATACACAGCCACAAGAGTCCTTTGTTAATGAACACTATTTGGCCATCTTGGCCACCAAATAAAGGAGCAGCGACTCAAGAATTCAATGCTTTTGGCGTAGGTGAAAGGTGTTGTGCATAATGCTGGCTTAGCGCCACCTGGCAACGGCCACAGCTGCAAAGCCCACTTGCAGGTGTTGCTGCTGTGAGTTTCCAATTATCCAGCTAGGGCCAAGTTCACATAGAGGAAATCCAATATAGAAGTTAGAAACAACGGACCAAATTCTGAATTGAGACAACCTACCTGTGGCTGGCACAGGCGACAACATCGCGTTAGTTGTATATGGATGATGCTCCCCAATTGCACAGCAGGATTAGGGCAGCCTCTTTGATGCAACAGCGTATCAATCAAGGATTTATCACTACTGGACTACATATTTGCACATTTTTGTATACCTGCAAGTGAGGTTAAGCCGGGCAGC
This sequence comes from Lordiphosa andalusiaca, assembly GCA_035044965.1. NCBI lineage: Eukaryota > Metazoa > Arthropoda > Insecta > Diptera > Drosophilidae > Lordiphosa > Lordiphosa andalusiaca. The sequence continues at coordinate 265,400 of JAWNNM010000342.1, forward strand.
AGTTCTTGTATCATAATTGGTTTCTGGTCATGAAATTGGTTGGCCAACCAATTGTTTGTTGGCTCAGGATGATCGGGTACCAATCCTGGTGTATGTTCATAATCTATACCAAAGGCACATGAAGTATAAGGAAATAAGGAAAGAACGTTATATCTCACACATTTTTACAAATAAAAGGTTCGCACCTTTTAGACATATTTATTAATCAAGATTCTTGTTCTATGCATAGTAAAGCAAAGTAAAGTTCGGATGAATGATATTTGCTTTGAAGGGAAAACTGTTATTACTGCTGGGCAGCACTGCATGAAACCATGATGGGCAACACTTGACACACTTATATGATAAAAACAAAAACTTTGGAAGGTGCCGATTTTGTTTTAGTCGAACTTAAACGATTTCTTACTTGTTGTAGACTGTATTGTCCTGAGCTTCGCTCTCGTAAAAGTTTACTGACTTCTCGTCACTTCACTCAAAGGTCTTTCTGTTTTTAAAAATTCGTTACAAATTTGATATTGATTTGTCATATTTCTGGCACATTTTGGAAATTTACAAAATCAAAGTCTAAGAATGATGGAACTATCTTTCTTTGCAACTTTAGATCGATAAATTTAGCCGTTGTTAACTTTTAAAACCTAATATGCAACCTAACTAACCTAACTTTTAAAAGAGACTGAATATTTCAGGCTTTAAACAGTCAGTCTTCAAATTATGCCTAGAACCATAGATACTTTCTAAATATTAAGATTGATGCTAAAAATGTGTAGCCATTAGCTGTGCTCTTTACTGTGATTTGCGGTAATGTCACGCGAGTGTTTGTTAGTCGTGTGCGCTAAGGTGCAGACTTTTGTGTTTACGTTCTGAGCTCAAGTCCCAGGCAAGGTACATGCACTCGGAAAAGAACTACTCACTACCTATCACATTACCCTCATTTCATCCCCTTGCTCCACTGCTCCACAGTGCGGTGCAGCTTTGATTTAGCATTGTAAAAGTATTAAAAATCATAAACAATTAAGACATTCAAAGGGTTTTTCGTAACCACTGCCGGAATGTAAAAATATCAATAATCAAATGCTGTAACATTTGATCATTCGTTGCAAGTGTTTAAACATTTTTCACTTATTGTTTATACCCCAAGTCCCGATTGCTCCTTGAGTGCAGGGAAATGTCCAAGTCGGTTAACCGAAATATTCTCAATCCAACTCGCAATTATTCATATTTCAAATGCAGGTCGGCTACAAGACTTGGCACACATGCAAGGCATTCGTTGAATCCAAACTGCCAAACTGTATGTGGGGACATATGTACAAACATGTCAGAAACCGAAAAACTAATTAAAAATCTTTCGCATTTTCGCCTTTTATCTATTTTACATGCCTTTCGGCTGAGGTTTGCGTGCACAGAAACCCAAGCCCCCATTCCCCACCCAGTGCACCGCACCTGCCCAAGTGAAATTTCTTCCCTTTGGACTTGACGGCATTGCTGGGTATAAACTTTTCATTAGCCACATTCGGGTGCAATAGTTTGAGGCGAATCGTTTACACTTGCATGGCAAGCATCGTCGCCTACTTACTTATAGCAAATTTTTCGACAACTATTTATGCAGTGGAAACTTTAAGGCCCCCCCCGCACCCACTACCCCTGGCCGGGGGACCAACCCCAACAGTGGGTCCAAATGCGAGTGCTCAACTATTTATGTATGTTAGAACTGCAAAGCGTAGCCGAAACCAATGAAATTTTCTGAAATACTTACGACAACGCGCAAAGTGCACTCTTAACCCACTCATCAGGTAAGCGACTGGGGGGTAGGGGGACGACTGGGCGTCGGGCGGCCTATGCTGGGCGAGGGCGGAGCCCGGTCATAGCTTTTGACTTTACTTAGTTGGCTTTTACCTTAAGTTTTCAGTGATTTTGCCATAAGGTAGCATATTTTTCTTGGCTCAAGCCGAAACACTTGGCTGTTCTCACAAGCTGTGGGCGTGCACACTGGTTGAACATTGAAAGGCATTGAAAGAAATTTGTCTTTGATAATATCGTCTGTGTCTTTGGATCGTTTCAGCATTCTATAATCTAAGAACTCTGCCAAATCAGTATAGAATTGGGCGTAGCTGTAGTATTTTTTGGGTTAATTCCAAAAATATTCGGTTTTTGTTTGAAGTAAGTTTGTTTCCTTTTAAGAATGTATTGAGGTTGACTTAAGAATCCTTTTCAACCAAGAAAAATTGGATACTTAATTGAAGAACTAAGCGGGTTTGAATGTAGAATGAATTCCTCACCAAAATAATGTAGAATCCAGACCACTGTGGGGCATGGTTGAAGTGCAGCCGGTTAGCTCGTGTATGTGCATATTTTATAACCGTTAAGCTGCGTATGGCATCAATTCGAAAGTTTTTGTCCCGTAGGCTGGCTGTAACCGAAAGTCGGTGGTCAATTTGTTTCAGATTTGTTGCGACTTAGTCTAATTAACATTGCATTAAAGCTGTGGGACAGCCCCTCAAAGAGAGGCCTTCGCCTTTTGCCGGGCGGGCTAACCAAGCGAGACGCGTTACCCAGCTCCATACAAATTGCAGTCAACATGGCGCGCAAGTCAACCGGAACTGGCAAAGACAAAATGAATACACATGGGCCATATAGGAGCCGAAGGAGGCGGCGCATTAGGCCAGGCAGTGACAAATAAACACTGACACAGGGGCAAACAAACGAGGACGAGAACAAGGACAATTCGTCGTCATCAGCAGCTTCATTTTGGACTTAGCGCCAGGGGATGAAGTCGTGGCAAATCATTGCAGACATATGAAATATTAAATATGTATGGCCGCACACACACACACACACACCAACATATAAACAATCATTTGGCCCCAAATGTCTGGGGCTGTTGTCTAGTGAAGCGGCGCGCAAGGAAATGGCTGGCTGATGATCCCATTTCCGAGCGGTAAGTGATGCCAGGCAGCCAAAGCAAAAGTAAAATGTGCAGAACCTTCAATAAGGACAGGAAGATGTAAACTCCACACACACACACACACACACACACACACACGTCGCCTCTTCGGGGGCATGTGGCAGGGAGTCCTTTTCATTATAATTTAAGCATAGCCACATGACAACGTGGTTAACTTTTGCTTTTTTACTCATTTGTGTTACTTTGTTGCTGTGATCAGTGACTGCGGAGATGCTGTTGTTGCTGTCCCTGCCGATGCTGCTGCTGTTGCTGTCGTTGCTGCTGCTGCTGCTTCTGGTGAAATGAAATTGCCTCAAAATGTTTGCCACTTTTATTTTTGCTCTCTCTCTCTCTCCCTTTGGTGGCTTTGGACGTGTGTGTGTTGTTGTGTGTCTGGAGTGTGTAGCAAAGGTTGAAGGATTTAATGAGCTAAAATTCGGAGCTTGTGTCCTTGGTTGGCTAGAAGGTGCTACTATGTGGCAAACAGGGATCTTAAGTGGAAATTATGTTAATGAGGTACAAAATAAGGGCTGAGTATTGAATTTATTATACCCTGTAAGAGGGGCAGAAAAGGGTGTAATCCGATTGGGCAAATGATACATGTGAGGTTCAATCAGATGCGTTCTTAAGAACTCACAGGTCACAGAGACGGTTAGATATGGAGGCATTCAATTTTAGGCACTCTGGGAGGATGCCAACTTTTTCTATGTAAGTTATCTGGCAGTCTGTTCGGACTGAGAAAATAATATGGGAATATTAGACAGTTCTGGCTAGTGTTTTATTTGTCACACTGTGCCTATTGGAAAATACGGCATAATATATTCTTCATCAGCATCAACAGCCGAGTCGATATAGCCATGTCCGTCCGTACGTCCGTCTGTATGAACACCTAGGTCTCAGAGATTACGAGACCTAGAGCAACCAAATTTTAGATGTAGGCTAGTAATGTCTGTAGGCAGATCAAGTTTGTTACAAATTTTGGCCACGCCCCCTTCCGCCCCGGAATATAAAATGTTAAATATTTCCAACAATTTGAAAGCTATCGAGCTCAGATTGCAGTATAGTGCATGTGGCCAATATGTACAATCTCATAAATTTTCATAAAGATCGGACAATAAATGGCAGAGTTAAAAAAACGTTGCATACTTATCTGAGCCGCATGAGGTTAATAAACACTAATTGCCTTGAGTAACGTTTATTTCGAAGTCGGGCAGAGCCGACTTTAACTTACGCTCTCGTTTTAGACTGAAAACAAACAATTTTTCTCACTAAGACTACTTTTCTGACTCTACTTTTCTATGACAGCTATACTATATAGATGTCCGATTCCGACCAAACTGAGTGGAATCATGGAAAAGCATAGCAAACTAAGAAATACAAAGTTTGGAGGCATTTTCTTTGAAAACAAAAAGTATTTCTTACTAAAACTAGTTTCTCTGCCGATCATTCCTATGGCACCTATAACCTATAGTCATCCGATTTGCACAAAACTTTGTAGAATTGTGTGAAAACTTATAAAACAAATTAAAGTCAATTTTAAAGAGGCTTAAATCGAAAACAAAAAAGTTTTTCTTACTAAGACCATTTTTCTAAACTTACTTTTCTATGGCAGCTATACTATATAGATGTCCGATTTCGACCAAATTTGGCAGGATCATAGAGAGGCATTAAAAACTAGTAAATACGGAGTTTGGAAACGTTTGCATTGATAGCAAAAAAGTTTTACTCACTAGAACTAGTTTTCTGGCAGCTATATATTATAGTTATCCGATCCGGCTGGTTCCGACAAATGTGCAGCGTATTTGTACCAGAAGACTTCGTGCAAAGTTTGGTTGCATGAGATAGCATAGAAACACAAGGACGGACAGACGGACAAGGCTAAATCAACGCAGCTCGTCAGGCTGATCAAGAATATATATACTTAATGTGTTTGGAAATGATTCCTTTTATACGTTACAAACATCTGGACAATTTCAATATACCCTCTGGAAGGGTGAAAAACGTGCAATGGTGCAGTGAGCGAACACGTCGCCGACATTGCTTGCAAAATGTCCTGGGTTCGGTCCCCGACAAGTTCGACCAACAATTTACTTCCCTTATTTAAAAAAATAATGCTGGTGGGGGTACGGTGCATCGTCGCTAAGACTATTGTACTTACAGGCTATGTCTTTGATTTGATGGAATATGGGCTAATACCCGTTAAAATGTTAGATTCATTAATAACTTTTAGTTAAACTCTTTTAAATTTACCAGTTGAGTTCAAAATGTTCTCCAAAACGGAAATTTCAACATACCACACTTCTCAGATAGCTTCAGATAGGTGCAACTCAAATGAGAAAAGCTGTGGAAAAATATTTCTGATTTGCTTACTAGGAAGATAAAAAAAACAAGACTTGACAGAAGTTTGTTAAAGCGGCTATGAAGGATTGGCTAAAGCGGCTATCGCACAAATTGAACTAGTTTAAATTGTGATTCTGTTTGTATTCTCTAATCATAAGATTCAAAGAAAACGAAACTCAGGATTTGGAATAGAAGAGCCAATCTAATCACAGAAGATGCTTGGAAATTCAATACAACAATTGACTCTAAGCAAATCCCCAAAGTGGACAAAGTTTAGCTACTCTCTCAATCTCATGGCTTGTGTGCTTCTACTTTTCGCAGAAGAGAAAGACACCCCTATGGCTTCACGCTGAGACTAAACGGTAGAGTTTAAGAAGCCTCTTCATGGCTACTTACTTCACAGCTGTCGCCAGTAGCTAGTGAAGGTGACCGGGTGCTTAAGTTGTAAAGGCAAATAAAAATAATCGTACGGTATTCATCCAACCCACGTCCTCTGGCACAGCAGGCAAACACACTAACCGCTGCACCACACTCGGTCACAGCTGGGGATATTCACGTTTCCACTTAAAGCTTCATTTTTTCGACATTCTCTTAAAGATACTTACACATTTCATATTGAATGCATCCGTATATAACTATTTAATGCTCATATTGAGCTAATGTTCAGTGAATATCTAAGTAACAATGCTACCCCTACCCTTTTCAAATGCTCCCCTTTTAAGATCCTATCCATACTCTCAAATTTAAATCTTAAACATTATTCATGACTCCCGTACTGAGTTTTTTTCCTTATTTAACTTAACCGAAACTTTAATAATTTGGCTCTTTAATAAATTGCAAAATTTTGCTATTTGCACAGTTTGATGCTCAAACTTTGAGAATTGAACATTTTTATTTAAATTTGAATATTCTTTTCCTGGGGAAGTTGTGCAAGTTCTCTAAGTCTGGGAATATTCAGTTTTTATTATCGTTGGGTAAACAACAAAGCGGGCAAATGTGCTCGGCTTCATAATCCATTTAATGCCAATTTCTGCCAGCTTACTCGAACACTTTGCCCACTTTTCCAGTTGGCATTCAAAATGCTCTTTATAATCACGCCCAACTCTAGGAAACTTTTCACTTGTGGCCCACATTTGTATGAGTTTCAACGTAATGCGTTAAGTAAGTGGAAAAAGTGTATGAAATAAATGAGACACACACACGGGCGAAAGGAGAGTGTCGCCATCTGCACACACACACACACACACACAACTCGCTTCTTGTATGGCGGAGAATGAGAACAACTACCGACAAGAAGATGAAATGTAGACAAGTTGTAGTCATGTTGCCAGTTTGCCGCTGGCATTGTCGCAGGTGGCACGGCGGGGGTAGAGACGGTGCCGCAGGCACCACCGCCGCGCCGTCGATGGCCACCACCACCTGCTTAACAGCCGTTTGAGGAGCAGCACAGACGGACGCCGGTCCTGCCTTTGGTAGCGACTCTCTCTGTGTGTGTGCTCATTATGTCCGCTCCTCCGCCCGCATGTGTGGGTGAAGTGCCTGCTGTTTATTCGGCAACAAGTTCCATTCGATTTAGCCCGGCGGGTGAAGGTTCTTTCTCCTTAATGAGCGACATCAAGTGTTGGATTAAATGTCAGTCCATGTTTATATGCAGTTATCCGGCGAGTGCGCGAGTAACCGAGCCCCGTATCTGTGTGTGCCTGCGTCAGCTCCGAGCTGTAATAAAATTTGTAATGAGTTGCAGGCACGGAAAAAGGATTTTTTGAGTGCAATTTATTTTATTTTAGCGCTTTTATTTTTATTTCCTCTCGCCCGGCCCGCTTTCCTTTTGGCACATTTTTATGGCACTCGCACAGACACACACACACACACACACACACACACATCCCGGCTGGCTGCTGCTTTCATGCTCTCGGCTATGGCATGTTTATTTCTGTTTGTATTCCATTTCTTATGATTTTTAATTACGCCCCGGCTCCTCGGCCCTTCCCCCAGCCCCATAAAACGCTGCATACTTTACGGCGCCCGGAACGCTGCAGTCCACAGGCACTGCAGCTGGATCTGGCCGGAGCCTGGAGCTTCATAGAGTTGCAAATTTATCGAATGGCCAAAAAGACAATTCATTACGTGCTTAGCTAATGCCCTCGGTCCCGCCCCCGCCCCCGCCCCCGCCACCCCCCGGAGCAGAGCATTTGCATTTGAGATAATTGCCGCAGCGTTTTGTATGCATAGCCGATGGCAGCTCCGGCTCCAACAATGGCCGGACAAGTGCGTCACGACGCTCTGCGCCATAAATTCCAAATGGGGGCCCGCATGTGCCCGGGGGTGGGCCGGGCCGGGCCGGGCCGGGCAGCCTTCACTCGGCCCGTCCAGTCTGTTTACAGTCATTGCTACAAATTGACAAATTCGCTGTCGCCTGTCACAGTTCTCCTTCTGCGCACCATGCTGGCACCAGGCCCCAGATCTGGCCACTCGCTCGTGTGGGCGTCGATGGGCGCATAAATGATAACAGTGGCAAAGCGCTGATTCATTTACTAAATATTTGCATAGGCGGCCTTGTCCAGGCTGCTGGCGGGTGTCAAAGGACACAGCGACGCCGACGGGCATTCCCTTTTTTTTTTTTGTTGCGTCCCCGCACAAACATGGCTCAGATCTGTTGGTCAAGATTTACGATTGGCGCATGTCAAAGGCTTAATGCGTCTCCGTCTCCCCGGAATTGTCCGGCGGTTTCTTCATTAATTAAACGCCCCGCCCATCGGCCCGGGTGATGTTTGGTATGCGAGCAGAGATGAAAAAACTGAAGCATAAATATTGAAAAGCATAAAAATAAATAATATCGCCAGCACATGTCGCCCATCGAACCGCGATTCGCGATGCGAGGGCGGATTTTCTTGCGGTTGTGCGGCTTGTCATGTCTTAAGCTCGATTGTATGCAAATTGATTTCTGTGCAATTTGTTTCGCATGTTTACAATGGGATTAAGCCAATTAATGGCGTGTGGTCATTGCGAAAGTGTGTCGCGATGTCTGACGTGGCCTAATTCGAGCTCAATTTCAATCGAACGGTGGCAAAAATTCGCTAAACTATGCAAGATGTTATGCAAATGGGGGGGCTGGAGTAGGAAGGTCTTTGTTCGTTTGGTGGGAAGTGCCTGTGGGTGTCCACAAAGCAGAAACTGCTTCTGAGCTGATTTAAATTGATTCCGTTATATCAGATATGGCGGAGACCAGCGACAGGAGCAATATTCCAGACTTGGTCGGACTTAACATCATTAGGCTCTATGGATCATCTCTTGTTACATTCAAGTATATTTGTAGCGAAAATGTGGCTATTAAAACTTAAATTGGGTTTAAATAGGACACATAATCGACCTTGTTCTACAAACGTCATGATATTACACTTGCTGGGCGAATCAGTCGTCACCAGGTTCTGGAAGAATCTAGATCACTTAAAAGAAAAACTGCATCGTTGAATGTGGCACACAGCTTTAGATCGTCAGTGTATCTAAGGTCGGTTGATAAAGAAAGACATTAAGGATTATCATTGATGAACAGGTTGAACAACAAGGAACAAAGATGACTGCCCTGAACCGGAAGTAACGTGAACGGTTACAGACTCAAAACTCACCCGCTGACACCGATTGGTGAAGTGTGATCTAACCCAGCAGAGAAAGTTGGCTGGAAGACCTATTAAGCTTAACTTATGTAGGAATAAGTTATGATTAACTGAATTAAAAGCTTTTGATGAAATCGTTCTAGACTATATCAGTTTGTTTCCCTGATTAACAATTGATGAAAATTCAAGCAGTTTAGTGGAGACAGAACCCTGATGATTAACCAGGTCCTGGCATGAACAAAGAATGGGTTGTCAAAAAGTGTTGTAATTGGCATGTAAAAGTGTGCTCAAGAGGTTAAGCTATGGCAGAAGCTAACCGATTCCTCTATAATTAGCCATGCCATGATCTAGACCCCTTTATATACCCCTTTTCCCATTAAAAAACTAAAATGGGAGATCATGAAGTTGTGCGAGTGAATGTAACATCGAGAAGGAAACATTTCCGACCCCATAAAGTATATATATTCTTGATCAGCATGAACAGTCCATCCGTCTGTCTGTATGAACGCGTCGATCTCAGAGACATTAAAAGGTAGAGCCACACACTTTTGCATGAAGCCAGGTGTATACCGTACGCAGATTAACTTGTTTCAGATTTCGAAAAAAGTATATATATTCTTGATCAGCATCAGCAGCCCAGTCGATGTAGCCAAGTCCATCAATCCATATGAAAGCACAGATCACAGAGATGGTAAGCGATGGAGGTTTGAATTGTATGGGACAAAAACTTGCAATATCTGCAGGCAGATCAGGCTTTTCTTCCGCCCACACAGTTTAAGAAAAACGTCATATTTGCCACAATTTTATGGAAAGTAGGTTTGTACCTTTTGGAAGTATTTAGTAATCAGTAATATTTATCACTTCGCCGAAGAAATGGTGAAGATCAGATGAACGATGGTCGAGTTATGGGAAAAACAGACAGTATGATGGGCAGCACTGGATGGATCAGCGATGGGCAGCACTTAACACACCTAAACACTTTGGAAGTTACAGATTATGTCAAGAGATTATGTTAAATCAGAAACAACAACTACTTACCACAAGAAACGAAAGAGAAAACCGACTTCTTCCGGTTGTATGTTTGTGCTTGTGGCTGTATTGTTGTTGCCTTTAATTCCGCAAGAGCATGGGAGAGAAAGAGAAGAGTGACACAGACAGCGCGACTGCGTGTTTTGTTGTTGTCTTTAATTCCGCAAGAGCAGCCAGCTTATGCGTCAGCCCTATGCGCATTTCTGATGCTTTCGCGCATTGCAACAACATTGGCGCATTAAGCGTATAAAGCATGGGCATCACTGAGCTATGTTATAGTCGGGCTGGACCTCCTTTTTTACTTGTTTTGAATGGGAATAATAATCGATTCCATATACAATAGGGGAAAGGGATGGGTTAAACAGCTTTTGAAGCGAAACGCAGAGGAAATTAGCAGAATATTTCCGACTTATGCTCCCTCAAAATTGATAGTAGATAACTATGATCAGTAACTAGAGGGTAAATGCAGCTCGAGCGACTTATGTGGTGATTATAACTTGGGGAACCAGAATTGCAAAATAGTGGCTGGCTACATCAGCATCATTGTGTGTATTTGCATAAAATGCATTCAAGGGGAACCTATTTGGAGTATCGATAATAGTTTTTAGAATGGCAAATGCAAAGTTCTTGAATTTGTATTCTGCTTATGTATCGGTAAATGGAGGCCAATCCCACATATTTTGGACTTACCCAAGACACTTTCCAATGACATTTGGATGGACTTACGATGCAAAATTTTTCAAACAGCTTTGCCTCAGTGTAATGTCCACTTAAAACTTCACTCATCTTTGGCAGATGTGCCCAACGCTTCATTCAATCAATCGTTTATGCTTAACAATTGCCCGGTTCTAGCATTAACCACACAAACTTTGCAATTCCATTTAAGACTCGCCCTGTCAAACATCAAACTTATCACTTTTATTGTTCCGAGCACTACAAAAGTTTTTATTCATATTTTATACATGACTTTTATGCGGCAATCAAGGCCTATAACCATTCAAAGTTTGTGAACCAAAGTCAAGTTAAAAGGCACAAAAAAAAAAAGAAGAAAAAAAACACGAAGCCAAGTATGTCAAATTAACAATGTCATCAAAGCGATTTAGCATGTTGGCGCACCAAGCCCAAGCCCTGGCCCAGCCTGCGATTACAAAGCAAATCTTTTCAAAGCTTTTAACAAACATGCTCAACCGCACACACACACACACACACACGCACAGGCACGCACACTGAGGCGGGCCGAAACTTTGAATTAAAATGTGGGGTCAACAGAGGCTGGCAATTGAAACGGGCGACAAAACTCGGGCGAAAAAAATCTTAACCCAAATAACTTGGAAAAACTATTCAAAACATTTACTTAATATTCAAGCGAGCTGTGGTACAAGGCGCAAAAATGGCACACACACGCGCCAAATGAAAGCATTTTGTAATCCTTTGTTATCTCGATCTCTTTTCGGTCGCACACACACTCGCACTCGCACACACACTCCCGCACTCGCACTCGCACATCGTTGTTTAATATTAAATCATATTAAAATATTCAAAAGGCTCCCCTGCCCCGCCCACACGCAGTTTGGAGTCGGAGCTTGCTAAGCATTTATAAACATTAGCACGCCAACATGGACGCGGCACCAAAAACACGTTGGCAAACATGGATAAGCCAAGAGCTTGTGCGCCTAAATGTATGCAGTGCCAGCACCCGAAAAGCGTCATCAAGCGAGTCAGCAAATACACACACACACACACAGACACACACACACACGGAGACACCGGCGCCCGCTCCGCTCCTCCTCTCTCTGCAAAATTGTTTGCCAGCATTTTTGAATAATGTTTGTGCCCGAAACTCTTTCCAGGCGTAAACTGCATGAGTTGTGCTACGTAAGAGAGTGTTTAGGGCTTGCTTAAAAATTCATCAGCGGCATGAGAAGTGTGGCCGCAAGGCTGCTCCTGCTCCGGCTCCCGCTCCCGCTCCTGCTCCTTTCAGTTGCAAATTCTCTGCGGCGCCCGCATCGTTTTTCAAGCATTTTTACGATTATTGATTCCTAATGGCTTGGCGGTAGCATTTTGCCGAAAGTCATTCAAAGACAAATAGTTTTGTTTGTCAAAGCATATTTAGTGCCGGAACGTAAAGAGTTCTGCCAGAGTCATGTAGGCCCAGCAGGTCGAGTAGCTGGAGCAAATGACTTGGAAAGATTAAACAAATTCCGAAGCAGAGGTGAAAATGGGGAAATGGCAGACAACGTGCGAGTCAGTCTATGAAAGAATATAAAGGAAAGTTAACTTGGGCTCCCCACGACGTTTATATACCCTTGCAGTTTGGTATAATTTGATTGAAAGTGAGTGTCATACAATAAGATCAATTCCGGCCAGTTTATTGCATTCTTCCCATTTTGATGCAATTGCCCAAAATTGTGCCGAAGCAGATAATATTAATAACCGGCAGGGTTAAAGCTGCCAAAAGTTGAAACAAAAGGGTTTTCTTACCAAGGGCCGATTTGTCATCTTCTACATAGCTGCTATGTGTCAGATAAACTAAGATTTTGCTCAGTTATTTGTAGGTTTATGTGATTCGAAAACGGCCCTTAAACTACTTTATCGACCGATTGTTCCTATAGCAGCCATATGCTAGAAATTTCAGTTCGGAGATGCTTCCTTCTAGGCGTTACAAACATGTAAACAATGTATATATACCCTCTGCAAGGGTATACAAATGCTTAGTATTGTGGTAGCATTTTCCATTCTAGCCTCCACTTATCAGTTAAGTCTAATCCATCGATTGTTGCCAAGGTGGAAAAGCCCAAGCGTTCTTTAAGGCAGTGCAGGCTGCGTTTTATGTTCTTTAAAGAAATTGCAGGCTTTCTTACTTTTCTATAATCAATTTAAGCTGTCTCTTATTCTTGATTCGAACTTCAGTACCACTTCACTAGCATCAACTTCGACCACACGCGTGCAGGTGCGGCACATCACAGTAAAGAATGCAGCTAGAATCATGAAGTTGTGCAAAAGTAGGTGACAGGGATTTTGAAGCATTTTGCATTCCACATGATATCTATATTCTAGATCAAAATCAACAGCCGAGTCCATCTAGCTAAGGCCGTCAGTCGGTCTGTTTGAATGCGTCAATCTCAGAGACTATCGATCTCTCTTGGGACCACGAATATGTGCTTGTAGGTAGATCAAATTCGTTACAGACTTGGAAAATTTCCCCCCTGACAGTTCAAAAAAGGAATTTTTCGCATTTATAAGGCATAAATCCCTTCTGCAAAAGTGATTCAAATATACAAATTTGTTTGTCATTTGGTCACAAATAGTTCAATCTTCAATGTTTCATACCAGTTGGTAAGTAATTGAAACCAAAGTTTTATTTTAAATTTATTGTTGAAATCATTCCATTGTGATTGGTTCTAGTGTGTGTACAAATGAAAACAAAACAAATGAATATTTTGTGAGCCCAAATTCAACTTTACATAGTTCTATCAAATTTTGTTTAGATTTGCCAAGGCTGTGACTTTTTATAGCTTGTAGACCCATCGATTCTGAGAACCCTGGATACGTAGTCGACATTTCAGCGCAGCTGACTATCAGGCGAGGCAGTATGACAAAAAACTGCTTAGAGTTGAGCTAGGCAAGAAATCACAGTACATAGTTCACCTAAGCACTCAGAAAGATATAAACTAGGTGGTGCTGATGACAGGACTGTTGCATTTTCCGGGGGATGTCGAAAATTAATTTTTTTTTTAAATGATTTGAAAAGTGTTTTCTTATTTCTGGTCAAATTTTGTACGTTATTTAGCCTATTTCCTCTATAATCAAATGTACATTTTTTTCTGTGCGTTTTCATACTATATGAACAGACGTTGAAGTTTCGTGAACATGTGCACCGGCTCATCTAAAACACTTCACAGTAAAGAAAAACTTAAGTGTACTTTCCATTATGTGCTGTGCAAAATTTCCTTACTTCACGGACTCCCAAATTTAGAGAAGTTTTCATTTCATAAGCTTATATAACAGCTGCGCTTATCCTTTACCAACAACTTAAATAAATATTACAATTATTGTTGATTTTATTTGACTTCGATAACATCTGGCCTGATTTTTACCACACAGAGGGAACAGATGAGTTGGCTTTAATTCAACTTAGCCACCGCACAGCTAATAAAAAGTAGCAATTCAGACGTACAACTATATAAATATGTATGCAATGGCCTAGTGAGCTAAGACGTCGCGGACGTTACGTGCAACGATCATGGTTTCCATCCCTGACAAGCTCGACAAAAATGTTTCCTTCTTTATAAAATGAACCCAGTCAGGTGGGGTGGGTTCTTTGTCGCTCAAGTTGGGTTAATTACAAGGATTGGATTAGAATCCAAGCAACACATGTTCAGCGCTTGCAAATGGAATTGACTTCCTATCGATCAATTAAGATGTGAGTCCAGCTATAACATAAAGCAAACTCATTCTATTTTATCAGAAAACGGTACACTAAATCTCAAATAATTCGATTTTTTGCGTTCTAAAATGTGCTTGACGTGGAAACACTGTACTACAGGTGAAAAAAAGCGATCAGGGCCTGTTTTTGGTAATGATTGTGCACAACTGAAGTCCAATGTATTCACATTTTTCCGTCCCTGTTTGTTTGTTGTCCCTCTTCGTTACCCGCACCCTTCTTTCCCTGACAGCATTATGATCCTTTTGCCGTCTCGCAGTCTTGCCTTCTATCCCAGTGTGCACTGTCCTGCCTGGATCGTGACTAAAAAGGATTAAAACTGGAAACAATGCTGCCGTCCTGTTGTTAATTTTACATTTTTTTTTTTTGGTGTTGTCTTGATTCTATGCGAATCCTCGCCGACCGAATGAACTGCTGCAATTAGCTGCACATTTCTTTTCCCATTTTGTCGCAACTTTATCTTGGAGCAAAACAACACAGCAAACTGCAGCCAAAGACAACGAATGGCTATGGCCAAACATGGCACAAGAAAATCCAAAGCACATTTAACACTTGCCGAATGGGAACAAGCACATAAATTTACGGCCAGCGACTGCAGCAAAAGTTGCACTTGGTGACGCTCTGACTGGGGCGAGGGGGGGGAGGGGGGGTGAGTTGCCAGCATCAGGTGCGGCTCACAAGGACAACAACAACAGCAGCAAAAGCAGCAGCAGCAGCATCGGCAGGAAACGAAAGCAGCGCAAGTTGCATTTAATTAAACTTAAACATTTTCATTGTCAAGCGAAAAATAATTAGTTGTGGGGGCAGGGGCGGGGTGGCAGTGGCAAAAGGGAACATGCCACGTATACAAACAGCCAAATGGCGGAAGTAATATGCCTCGTGCTCGCCCGCCAGCCCGCCAGCCCCGCCGACCCGGGGCCCGTGTGTGAGTGTGTGAGCGTGTGAGCGTGTGAGTGTGCGGCAAAGTACAAGTTTCAAAATTAAAATGAATGCGCGCCAGTCGAGGCGAGAGGAGCTAAAAAGTATACAAGACTTTTGCACCAGCAGACAGTTACAAGCGCCGAGCGGAGGAGCCGGGGAGCGGGCGCGCTGGCGGATGGCAGTTATAAACGACAAAGTCACATGCATGAGCTTGTCAGGAAAACCCCAGCCAAAGAAAACTGCCAAGCGGAGCTGGCGAAAAAACCAAGGCGATGCTGTTGCATTAACTAACTGCTGCGCCTGCAAGCGACACCCGGCTCTGGCAGGCGAACTTCACACAAGTTTACCCCGGCCGGGTAAGGAGGAGGAGGGGGGGGGGGGGGGGGGGGGCGGCTGCAACATTATATATTTAGTTAAGGTATTAGCAGCATCAGCGTCGCGGCGGGCAAACACTCTGCCACACAGCCACACAGCCGCCCCCAATGCCAAAAACTATGCTGTCTAGTTTAATCAGCTAAGTCGCGCAAGTTTTTGCCATGGATTAATTAAATTAGAGCCGCGTCAAGCCTCGAGCCCGAACCCTCGACACGTTACAATTTCCTCGCGGATTTTCTTAACAGCATTTCCGCTGGCGGTGCCTGCAATCGATGGACTCAACGAGCTAATAAATTAATGCTAATTATGTTTTCAATTAGGCAACAAAGGCCAATTTAATATTTTACCATGTCGCTAGGCGCTCTCGCCGCGGCCGGGCTGATTGATGTGCGTCGCAATTTCGGGTGCGTTTTCCCGAAAACTGCGAAAACATGACACCAGGCGGGCGGGCGGGCGGTCGATCTGGGCGGGGTTTTTTGGCAGGCTGGTTGCTGCGGTTGGGCTCATTGGATGCGCGTCTAATGGCAAATGCCTGTAGAGGTTTTTTTTTTTTTCATTTGGGCCGCCATCCACTTGGCGGGTTTTTGGGGCGCAAATTTAATGGAAATTCTCGACATAGCCAGAGTATCCAAATCCAAATCAATATGTCATGAGTAGGAACAATAGGAGCAGAGAGAGAGAGAGAACCTGAGTGTCTGTCGCATTATTGCGTATACGCTATGTGGTGCAGACTTTTAATGATCAATGCGTTGCAGCTGTGGGGTTAACTTAATGTGCTGTACACGAATTGTTAGCCAAATTGGGATGCCATGGAAATCATTCAATTTAAGCCAATTTCGTTGCCCACTTTTTGGGGCCATCAGTTGGCAGTTTTGCATGCTGAAAGTGTAAAAGGTTTTCTCTATCAATGGGGAATTTTGAGAATTTCATTGACTTCGAATAGAATTGATCCGCATCGATATATATTACTTATGATTGCATTGACCTAATGTAGCTGTAGGGTAGAGTGAGTCGGACCAAAGCTGCACAAGCATAGACAAAGTAGAAAGTGTAGAAATCCCAGCCAAAGATAAGTATGCGATTCTTACACTTTACTTTAACGATATCGCATCATTATTGTACTCTCATCTCTTCACGGGAAAAATTGTCACACTAAAAGCTAACTTCTTGGCGATAAGAGAGCGTTTAAGCGATAGATAACACTTCTCAGAGAGATATGGGTAGGTAGGTAGGTAGTTCCGGCTGACCCCAAATGGGGTCACATATAGACATTAGGGTCCTTAATGAGGCCGGGTAATTTTTTCGGTACGTTTGACTTAGAAGTCCAGGAGTCAGGGAAATATAAATACGATTCGTTCTTACTTTAAGAGAAAGCTCTCATCATCTACGAATTATACAAACTTCTCTAATACATTTGACTGGTTTTTCTGTGACCTTTCCACTGAGTAAACCTGCAGTTTTTAGCCGGCTCGAGGTCATGTTATGCTTTCGCACAATTTGAAACAGCTGTACGATCAACCAGCCTCCTTTGTGGTGTTGTGTCTCTATCCTCGAGCCGGCTAAAAACTGCAGTTTTAAACTTGTCTAAGCTTAATACTAACAGTGGGACTCTTGAACACGATTGGCATGCCGACTCAACGCACACGCTGGTTGTTACGCGACTAAAAAACTACTTCTTTATCCCTTCAATGATACAAATGAGATACCTTTTCTTATTTCTTAGTGTAAATCGGCAAACTATCCCCTAATTCTCACCTCAAACTATCGCCAAACTTTCTCTTTGACGAGGCAGATATGTAACACGACAAAATGTTGATAATTATTTTAGTAGACAAGTAAACTTTATCTCAGATACTTCCCATAAGTTGATCAGAGAGGGATGACGAAGTGTTTGGATTATTCTCCTGCTAAGCGCAGGGCAGTAGCATAGATGATGCACTTATGTTTCCTGCTCTTGCCCACACCAGCAGCTTCTACCAAAGTCGTAACTAACGACGCCCAAGCATGCTGCAATAGTCCATTAGGGCTACGACTAGAAGTAAGATGTTTGCTCTGCTTTGACGAAAAAGAATACCTGTACGTTTTAAGTCGAATTTGGGCCAATTGTACGGCAGGTTATTCCAGGCGCCAGGTTTTATTCCTTGTGAACAGTTTCATCGAAGCCCAGGGCATCCCCATCATGCTCTTCTCTCTGGAAGGAGCTGAAAGATAGTGCCCTGTCTAGCTAGTTCGTCGTCTGACTCACAGGCACCCAGAAATGGTGGGTAAAGAGATAACGTGCGTTCGCATTCAAGAATCTACAGAATTCCGTAAGCCATATTCCGTTTCCATATTGTTAAAAGAGTCAAGCGAACAGTAAGCTGCTTGACTATCTGTGTAAATATACTTATGTGGGTTGGAATATTGCTGTCTTTTCCCAAATTTCACTTTTATAAAAATGAACATTATAAAATTATAAAGAAATTTCAAAGAAGAATAGAACGAGAAGTAATTGAAAAGTCAACCGATTTACGTATGAACCAAACTACGAACGAGCGAAACAACGCAGCAGATCAGGAGAGAACTCAGCAAAGGCAGGACAGCGAAGGCACAACGTCGATCGGTGAGCTGGGAGTCGAGAGCAAACCCTAGACGAGGGCAGTTGAGTTTAATCAATCGAAGACATGTGCCGCATAAGTGTGAGAGATTTCGGGCGCCTACGAGGCGTGGGAGTCGAAGTTCGAGTCGGTTCAATTCGTTTAAAGCTGATGTAAAAAACTTTATTCTTACTTTTAATAACAATAAAGTGTCCTTATACGATTCTAAATTGCGGCTTCCTGACCAACTCTTCAGCTTGGTACTCTCTGTTATGATCAGGGTATCGGAATGATACTTCCAGGTCGATGCAGAAAACTTCACCTTGCTACCTTAATATCGAGCTTAGATCCTTTCAGATTATTGGCATTAGCTTTCCCATTGGATAAGATCTCGCAGTAGTGTTGACTAGGGATATTGATGTTATACGGTTTCTGAAATGGCTTCGTGTGGATACACTAGTCAGTAATAGCTTGAACAACGTACGCTAGAAACGTTAACATGGAAATATAAACAAGAGAGAAAGTCAGTCAACCCTGACTGTAAGATACTCTGTACCTAAGAAAGTTTTGTGTTGAGGTGGAATAAAGCATTTTTTGAATTGAAATACTTCACCCATGAAGCCATCTCCAGTTGCCAGTTGTCTACGAAATCTTCTTCAAAATGAAAACGTAAATGACAATTGGGAAAATTTCGAAATGTTTCAGATCGTTTGACTTATACAATATGCCTATTAACCCGTTTTTATGATGAGCAAAAGGCTGTCTGCGAGCTTCTTTTAATGCTGTTTTTAAATTGCTGCCGTCGATTGCTCGCCTGCATCAGCGTTTCCGTTGATCTTTAGCTAGAGTGCCGCTTCACTTTGTTCCCAATCAGTCTTAGCATTGCTGGCTTGGAATGACCTATGCCAGACTTGAAAAAGAAAGGCAAAGTTTGCTGATGAAGGACCTTTGTTGGGTGTGGAAACAGCTGCACAATCGATCAGCCTTCTGTGTGTGGGTTTCAACATGTTAAACAAACAAACATAACTAATTGAACACTTTTCACCTTTAATCTTTTGAGTTAAATTGTGTTCCGGCTCAGAATCGGATTTGCTTTTGGTACGGACTTTCATAACATCCTGAAACTGGAGTGCTGCGTTCTCAATGACTTTTGAAAGGGTATACGAAATTTCAATAGCTTTAATCGTTCGGCGCCTAAAACTGTCAAATGGCGTTAGAGAAAAGACGCTACCAAACAACAACAACAACAACAACAAAAAATGGCGCAAAAATTGCCTTGCTCGCTGCAAGCGCCTAAATCGTTGATTTACGATTCACGCCACAGTGAGAAGCGTCAGGCGGCGGCAACAACAATAACAGCACGAGGCGTCGAGTGTGTTGGCAATGGCACGCATGACAGACGCGCAGGCAACCGTACAAACCACTTCCCCCCCACCACGATCACCGTTTTTGCTGCAACGCTTAATAAAAAATTTTAAAATTTATTACATGTCTCCAGCCAATATTTCACTTTGACGTGCCACGTCGCGAAATGAAGCTGTCCAGTTGGACCCCGTCCCATCTCGCGCCGCGCCGCTCCTACATCCTCGTCTGAAGTAAATTTGCTTGCCCGCGTGCGTCCAATATGAAGTGCAGTGCCATTTCGGGCCAGCTGCTTGAACTGCCAATTAAAATATACACTGGGGCATGCGGCACTGCGTTTCGGCCATCAATCAATATTCCTGCCGGCTTCTTTTCGTTAATTAAAAACATACGACACTTCCATGGAACGGTTCCGATTACCGCCTTTGCCTTGGCCATCCTAGC
Source organism: Lordiphosa andalusiaca (assembly GCA_035044965.1). Taxonomy (NCBI): domain Eukaryota; kingdom Metazoa; phylum Arthropoda; class Insecta; order Diptera; family Drosophilidae; genus Lordiphosa; species Lordiphosa andalusiaca. Next base: position 285,443 of record JAWNNM010000342.1, read on the forward strand.
TAGCGTCGGGCGGTCGGGCGGGCGTTGAATTGTGGAAAGTGCGTGCACAAATGAAAAGGAAATGTTATCGTTTAATTTTATTTTCGCCATTGGCGCCGCTGCATAATGCAGCACGGACGAGAGCAGGGTGCTCCGATTCGCGTCTTTGCTGCAACTGTGGAGAAGCACATAAGTAGTTGCCGCCGCGTCCATACATAATTAAAGGCAAACATCACAGCAAATCCCATTACGAGGACCGTGTGGCGGATGCGGCTGCTTTTAGTCTTGCTGCGATGGGTCCACGATAAATGCCTGAATGTAAACAGAAAACAGAGGCAATGACCGGATCGGAATCCATCCATGGAATGTGAAGAAGCCAACGCATCTACAGAAATATGCATAACGATAACCAGAAAATGTTGCGGCATACTCGAATGTAATTAATTTTTACAACGCCCCCCCCCACCCCACACACCGCCGTAACAGCCGGTAGTTGATTTCGCTTGCAGTGTAAACAGCTGCCAGCGAAATGAGCAGCAAGATAATGACAATTAAGTAACATGCTCTCTTTAACTCTTCAAGGATCGAGTTAAGATTTGGGAAAGTTTCATAATGATGTTTTAGAGGGAATTAAAATTGACACAAATTCGGTTGAGTACGATGAAAATAACACATTAAGGTCTTAGGAGTAGCAGGGGAATGTATGTGCTGAATCATTTTAAACTCTGGTCTCACTTATATTTGAAATTAGGTCACACCATTTATGTTATTTTGCTTCAAAAACTTTTGGGGGCAGCGACCTGGGCACAATTATTCTGGAAAAAAAGGGGTTTTTAACGAAAAAGGCAGCACCTCAATGAAACGGAGTCAACCAACTTCCTCTAAGATCACATTTTTTCAGTAAAAACGAAAGAAAAACGAACATATTACTGATTCCCAGCAAACACTTTTTGATCGCGGAAGATAAGAATGCGATTCGCCAGTAGGTATCGCTTTAATCTAGCGATATCGCACTATTATCGCATTCTCATCTCCCTAGGGGAAGAAATGTAACAGTATGCGATAACTTCCGGTCGATAAATAAGCGACTCTTCAGGGAGATAAGAAAGCGATGCTTCTGGTAAATAGGAAAATATTTCTTCTGAGCGATAGGATAACCATTCTTCCTGAAGATAAGATTGTGATTCTTCCTAGAGGCAGGAAGGCGAATATCGTCCCCCAAAGATAATCCATACGAATAAAAGGTGTTGCGAGTTCTGTTATTAAACAGTTCTATTTCCCACCTAAGGTAACTAATCGTTGCCAAAGTACTTTCCCTTGGTTATATTGTAAAAAGTCGTTCTAAACACTTCAAGAAGAATCGCATTCGGGTCTTTTTGGGGAGTGTTAAGCGATGTTTCAACAATTCTCAGATGGAATGTTGAAAAAGCAAGACCAATCACAAAGTTTCAAGGCGATTTTTGAGGAATATTTTATGATAAAAAAGCGATACCTAAGATATTTAGTTAATGAAAGTCGCCAAACTATCTCCAAGCTCTCCCCTCAAGCTATCATCAAACTCTCGCATTGTCGAGGGAGAAAAGTAACACGACAAAATGTTTGCAGGATTTATGTTCCCAATTCTAAGTGGATTGACTTTTCGAAACTCCAACTCGAAGCCGGGTTAATCACTGGGCCAGAAGCCGGTTTGCACTTCGCTGTACCTTCTTTATTGCCCTGCATTGATCCATATCCGTGGGAGCCAACTTACTGACCGGGTGTGGTTCCAAGCTTTGCTTTATTGGAACTCAACTGCTATGTGTGCCTTGGCTGTACCCTTTAATTTCCACCCAATGTGTCAAACACCCTACTTGTGGCTAACCCCTTCGAATCTGAACTTGCAATTAGAGTCGGATTGGGCAAGCGTTGGTGAGATTCAATAGAGAGTTTTCTGCATAGCCTTATCTCATATCGTTATCTTCATCTCAAGGATTGACATTGCAGGGCACTAAGGATTTGGCAATAAGCTGATTTCTTAACAACATATGCAGTCAAAGGAACTTGCTTGATGAGCTCAGCTTCCTCATCCTCCTGAGCAACGGAAGCCAACAGTATCACCATTATTATAACCTTGGCAGGAGAAGCTGCGGCAAATGTGGGCTTGGCTACAGGCAACTGGGGCATCAAATCACTTGTTAAATCCTACAGGCTCAAAATTGGTTTTATATTTACATCTGGATGAGACCACCAAACCCTTTTTCACCATTATTTTGAATTGCTTTTTATTTTTAATTCGCGGCAATGGTTTCACAGCTGATTTGTGCTTTGCTAGTGATGACAGTTGAGCCCGATAGGCAGAATGGAGCAACACTTATCGAGTATGCCGAACAATTGCACATGCATCCAAACGAAACTCAACATGTCACCTTTAGGGCCCTCATACTTCTCACGCTCTCATACTTGGACTAAGTCTCGATATATCAAATATTGAAATTTGAAAATCTGATATTTCCGATTTTGATTATCGACTTCCCTTACTGGGACCCCAGACAGTTGTAGAACTCTTGCTCTTGCAATAAGGTTACTTTCTGGTTCAGGGATCAGCAACGCTTCAGCAATTCGTTCATATCTAGTTGTGAAAATGTTTCCTCGATGGTTGACCCGAATTATTGAAACTTTTTAAAGAAAAAATGTGAATGGTGCAGCAGAACTACTACTGTTTTGTTAATATGAGGGTATGGCCTTGTTGTATGCCCTTTCGTGGTCCGTGCTGAATCCAACTTTTTCAAATACACATGCTAATAAATGTTTTCCATATAAGCAGGTGGATAGAACGCAGCTCTTCGACTTGATTGATTCCAATCCACTTGCCTGTCCAGTTCTGTCTTAATGGCAAACATATACGACCCGGTGCAAATCCTTGGCCTAAGCCTTAACAGGTTAATTGAAACTGTGGCAGGAAATACAAAAAATAATAATAATTGTGCAAAACTTTTTAGTTTGCTTGCATCCCCAGTGTCAGGCACATAAAGTACCAAAACTTCCCCAGCACTTTGCACCGAAAGATGAGCCGAGGCGGGGGCGGATGGTTGGTCTTAGTCCGGGGCTAAGAGAACTATGGGCCACTTGACACAGGCAGTACAACAAATTTATGACATTGACCACAGAATGTGTGAGTGCTGCAGCTGAAACTTCACTTTGTAAGTAACTTTTAGGTAAAGTGGACAACGGCTTCCACATAAAAATGTGTGCCGGGCGGAACTCGCCCAGAGAGAACTATTGCAAGGCACTTGACCAGTTACACTTATGCAATTATGAAATTGCCATAGAAAGTGACACTTTTATTCGTCATCATCCTGCTGCCATTGTCCTTTGGGCACTTAGCCGGGGCGGAGTGCGGGCGGGAAGAAAATTGCGCTTCGAAAACTCTTAACAAAGTCATTTGGTCCAGATGCTGCCAGTTAAGTCAGTGAGCGGCTGTGAGAGCCAGCTCGCTCTCACCGATATGAAGTCTCGGCCCCGACAAACAACAGTTACAACAGCAACCGGGGAACGGGCCAAGTTAGTTCAGCTCTTGGCCAAGGCAAAGCACATGTGGTTAAAGCGTCTGGAGGATATCAGCAAACTGCGAAGGGTTAAGGTGCCAGGAATTTGGGCTAAATGTGAAATGAAGATGGGGTGGGGTGTGGGGGGGCGCTGGGACTCAGGACTCATCTAGCAATTGGAGAAATTTCGTTCACTTACAGTAATTGTCTCTGCCCCGAAGAACGGGTCGCAAATTAAGTGCAGAGAACGATTACGGCCCGAGAGGGGGAGAGGCAGAAGCACTGCCAAAATGTTATCAGGGTCAAGGCGTGGCATATCAGCATTAGTTTGGCCACACTATGCGCTGTAAGTTTGTAGTTTCACTGCGCCAACTTTAACTGGATAATGGCAGTTGGTTATTTATCTAGTTGGACACGTGTCGCCTGCCACTCCATAAAGCAATTGCAGCTGTTGTTGTTGGAGTTGCTGCTGTTGCCAGAGTCATGGTCATTTGCTTTCGTGGACGGTGTCAATGGACGTCTAAGCGAAACTACCACCAGTCAGCAGCAGCCAAATAGTTTAGATCCGTCAGCGGCTGGGTACTCAATTTCTTGGCAGACACAGCCAAGACTTTTCCCTTTATTTCGCCAACGCTATAAATTTTCCGCACTTCATGTGGACATTCGCCTTCAATTTGACTTCTGTATTGTTTGGAAAAGAATTTTCATTGCTCTTCCTTCTCTTCGTCTTTTTCATTTTCAACTTTCGAAACTTTGAAATGGTGCAGTGTGTGAGAACTTGTTCCACATCCTTTTGTTGCGAGCGCGAGAGTTGAAGGAGTTTTGAGAAAAGGATTGTTCTAAGTTTTACTCAAATCGATTCAACTGGCAGATTGTTACGCATTGAACGGTGGATTGTGGGCTTGCAGCCAGGGAGATATAGTTTTTGATCAACTTTAAAGATATTTTAACAGTCCCCATGTTTTGGAGGACTCTAGAATGCTCAGTAACGTTTGCCGAGAACTTATTTGAATTTGAAGAATACGTAGAAGTCGATTAATAGTAATGGAAATTGTATTTGTTTCGGTAATATCAATTTCAAAGAGCATTTGAGTGAGCGATTATTTTTGTCAGTCCAAAATTCAATTGTTTGCCCATTCGAGAACATGCCACATATGGACATTTATGAATAAAGCCTGGTGTTCCCAAACCTAAGCTGCAAAGGACTTATTGATTGTTTTTGCGAGTTATTGATTGTCATTGCGAATGCACATTTTATAGGTAATTGATCGCTTTTCATTTTAATGGGCACTTCTGAGAGTGGCATTATACTTTGTGGCTGCAAAACATGTTGGGTTGAAAATAATCTGAGTTACAACTTGTAATGCATCGGGTTTCTGGGCATGTTTAGTCGCTCTCTATTGCTCTATTGTACTGTCGAAAGTATGCATTACGCCTGACGGAAAAGTAATCAGCTGCAACTGCTTCTTTTCTGTAAAGGCATGGTAGACAGACTGCAAACAATCTGCATTACAATTAGCATAAAGTAATGGGAATTCGATGGCAGTTCGGCTCTAGCATAGCATACTAGTAATGCAGGATGTAAGCACCCCGATCATGCATATGGAAAAGTAAACCAGAATGTATGGAACTATTTCTGTCATACTGAAGGCAAAGTAATGAAGAAGTAATCCATTATGCAATGTCGATTTGCGCCGCTTTGTAGTCACAATCCGAATGCCTATTGTTAGCCTTTCATATTACTTCCAGATCTCAAATCTGACTTAGGACCGATTTCTCATCTTCTGTATAGCTGCTATGTGTCAGATAAACTAAGATTTTCTCTGCTATTTGTAGGCTTATGTGACAGATAGCTCTATGTGGTAGATCAGAAAACGGCCCTTAGGGTTCAAGGCTCTTGCACAACTTATAGTCTTATTAATTTACGGCTTGGTTGGCATAGCAAACGGAATTGATTGATTTTTGTATGAAACCTTGAAGTTCAAGTCATCGACTTTCAAATGTTTTGCCTCCTAAATGGCTTTTTGTGGTCTGGTGTGGTGCAGCCGGTAGTGGGTGAGCTTACTCCCTTTATGTGCTGCGAAAGCTAGAAGCAAACAAGCTATGAGATAGGATATGCTCGACTCAGGAATTTTGGGTATGTAAAGTCATTGGTTTTTGGACGACCTTCTAGAAATCTCACTTCTTCTTCTCATGTTTGACAAATCTTCAAACTTGTGAAGTGAGGGCGGTTAATCGGATCACTGCCAATTGGGATTCCCTGGAATCCTCTCAGAAACTGAGTTAATTTCGAAAATGCGTAGTCATCGCAACTGGGAATTTAATCAAAAATGTGCTGAAGTATTGGACAATACCGTGTCTGCGTCATGTTGGCACACTATCGAAAATAAAAAGACCAACCAGACGGCCCACCCAGCCGGTCGGTCAGGCAGTCAGGCAAGCGGAAACTCACAGAATAAATGCAACATTTGGCAGCGCATTTCATTGCTAACGGAAAAGTAGCTGCCCGGCACGTGAATTCATGTGTGTGTGCGTGTGTGTGTGTGTGAGCCTGGTAATGTCTTGCTTATGGAGTGCACGCAGGATCCGGTGCTCTTGCGGCACCCTGCTGCTGTCACATTCGCAGTCCTGGCCCCCATGCTCATTCTGCTATTGCCACTTGCTACTTTGGCACTTCTTCTACATTTTGGTTTCTCTTTGGCTGGCTGCATCTTTTATTGTTTCAAGTTTTATTGCTGCATCAGTTTGTGGCAGACACACACAGCAGCACAAGTTCCTTTGAATTTTTCTTGATGACTGTCCAAGTGGAGCATTTGTAGCTCGCTGCTCTCAGTTGTTGTGGTACGTTTTATTGCCTGCACTTGTTGTTGGCCGAGCAACTTTGCCAGCTCCGGTCCCCCCCCACTGTCAGCAGCAGCAGCAGCAGCAGCAATTTCTAATCTTTTGATTATGTATGACATACGCATATGTAAGCCATTCTGAGTGGCCATCCTGCAGCTTTATTTATAGCTTTATCAATAAAAATTCCAAAATATGGTTACTGTTGCCGCTGCTGCTGCTGCTGAGCTCTGCGGGAAGGAATTGGAAATTACGCAGAGCAATTTACTGTGGGCCATGCGAAAGGTCAGTCAATATGGCTGCTGCAGCTGACATTGCTGACGTGGGCGCTGGACACTTTATTTGCACTTGCTCCGCTGCTCCCCAGTGTTGTGCTGTTGGTATTGGGATCCTCGGTTGGCCACACATGCAACCGTCAGTTTTTGTTGTTGACTTTATTTTGCATGTTTGCCGCGCTCACCCAGCCGCTCTCATGTCCACGTCCAGCGGCGAGTGGTGCGTTCAGTGTTTGTCTTTCATTTGCGTACAGCGCCTTGGCGTGTTTGGTGAATTTCCGGCCATTTTCTCATTTTTTTTTGCGCGCTGTTGTTGTGGCTGTGGACAATGAATTGCGGGGCTCTCACTGGAGGCGATATGAAGGCGCTGAGAGTGCAAAATTGTAGGCAATGTATCTCAAATCTTATGCTGGATGTGGTAGAACAGTTGCTGATTTATGTTTAAGCGGCTGATGGAACGGCTGATTGGCAAGCTTTGAACTGCTAGATCCCATTAGGATTCCGAAGCAATGCTTTTAAGTTAAAATCATAAATACATGCAGGAAAAGTTACTTTATTTAGTTGCTTTGTTCACTTTTGTTGACATATTACTGTCATATAGGCATATTAAGTTGTCCAGCATCCATGGCTTTACGGGAAAACAGACCAGAATTATGAAAAGTTTGATCATGGTTCCAGCTATAATTTGAATATGTCTTTATAGAATGTAAAGACGGAGTCTGTATTTCTGTTCCTCCTCCGGCAACCAGTTGATTTCCTTTAACTCAGGCCTTCCCACGTTAATCTTTACCAAATTCTAGTCAAAACTTAATTTCAACAAAACATGTTTCAAGTTCGTTTTCTGGACAGCCAAGGCAATAATTTCGGAGTCAGTCTATTTCAGAATCAGTTGATTGGTTCCTCTGTTCGATGCTTCACTGCATCTCGTCCTGAATCTTCCGGCACCGCAGAAGTAATCCTGTGAGCACCTAGATTGTAAGCCTCAATTAAAACACTTTATGTAGCTGGAGAGCAATAGGGAAAAATGCCAGATTGGTGGCTTAAGTGATACTTGCCAAGAAACCGCTTCATCCCCGTTTTGGGCCTCTCGTCTTCAGCACGATTCTAGCCATGGACTCTGACCCACCACTGACACCACCTTCTTACGACATCCAAGGCCCTTGGGGGATGCGCTCAGTGGCAGAATTGCACTCCTCTGCGGTCTTTCGAAGTATTTTGTCTACGGTAACAAGTGCTATTTCAATTGCACTTAGAGCACTCCTGGTGGAAGAGATTGCTCCATCATAAATGGTGTTTCATAGAACAGGTCCAAGCACATAGAGAAAAAAAAAGATATTAAGAAATATCAATTGGATGATTTGCGGTATCCATTTGGAAGGGATGTGTTTTGAATATCCTTTTGATCATCCAATGGTGCTAGAAATCAATAAAAGGATGTAAAAAAATGATGATCATTTGTATGAGTTTGCAGCTTCGCTGGATTTTAAAAGGATATTTAAGACTTATCCCTTCCAAATGGATGTTTTTTTGGAGCTGTGTTTTTCTGTGTTGTGGTTCCCCTCAAGGGGATCAGGTAACATCTGCCGTGGGGCACTAATTCAACGCTTATGATTCGATTCCATAGAAAAAACAGGGAAATTCAGGAGCAGGCTTTAATTGATACTGTTTTTTGGGATTAAAAACAAAGTGGGAATAAAATCAATCTTTTCCGGGGTCGGCTTAATAATATCCCGGACTACTTTGTTTTCAATCCCGTTTCGGACTAATTTCTTTATTCCGTGAAGTTACTCGTTTCAAGCTAGTGTTCTTAATAACACTGCGTGCAATTGGGACCACCTGGTCCATCACATTCCCTATTGACTTCGCCTTTCTAAAAGCGAACTGGTTTGGCGAAAGCCCATCTGCTTCATTGATGGTTTAGTTGAGTCTCTGACGGATGAACTGCTCGAGTAACTTAAAGACGGGGTCAAGAAACCTGTTGGTGTATTGGAAAGCTTGGTTGACTTCTTCTAGGAAGAGGTACAAGTGGTTGTTTCTACCAAATGCAAGGGAAATGCATTCATCTATGAATTTATGGAAAATACTTTTAAGCTAAATTTAAAAATTTCTCGAGTATTTATAGAAAACGTTTGTCGCCGCTGGGTCACTCTTTAAGCAATTGCTTGAGTCCGAGCTGAGTGATTTTTCGGCGGTTCAGCAAATCATTGCCGTCGATTGCTCGCCTCCTTTGGCATTGCAGCCAGCTAGTGAACTTTTCATCGCAGAGCAATCGCTGTGCAAAGTTTGCAGCTCTCTGGGATGCGATGTTTTTAGCAAATTGCTGGTGTCGATTGCTCGCCTTCTCCGCTGTTTATGCAGTTGTCAACTTCGCCTGCCGCTGTACTTAATAATCACTCCACGCTAGCGATTGTTTCGGAGTCTCAACAGCACCCTGGCATGCAATGAATTCAGAAAACTGCTGCCGTCGATTGCTCGCCTCTTCTTTCTTTTCTGCTGAAATCGACATGGCCTGCCGGTCAACTTTTTCATCGCACAGCCGTGTCTGCAGCCCTCTGGAATGTAATGCTTTTAGCGCATTGCTGGTGTCGATTGCTCGCCAACTCTCCGAACCGTTGGATGGATCGCCATTTTCTATACATTTCTTCGCCGGTGAAAAACTTATTTGACTTCTTTCCCATGTTTTTTGACTTTCGCTACAAACAAGACTTTAGTCTTTAATGCAAAAAATATAGAAAATATCAAGCATTAAAACTTTACAGTTTTTTTTTACCATTAAAAGATAATTAAGTAGCCTCCGAACAATTCCAGGAAATCAACCATCTGCCTGCATAGTTTCATGTCCATTTCTCCTTATGATTCTCCTAAAGATTATGCCAGCCTAGAGAGTCCTTTTCTCGGGCAACCAATGGAGCTTTAAGGTTTCTGCTTCGATTGTATCATATTCCAGTTATCTCGTCGCCAAAGATAAGAGAATAATTTGCTAGTTTATCTTCTTGGAAGATGAGAAATCGTCGCTTACGCATCAGTCCTACATGGACGTGTGGTAGCACCATCCAAGCCAACCGGGCTACCTCCTCCTCCGGTATGCATAATTAAGAGTGGGGGTATTTCCATTGCTTACTTATTGCTTTAACCGATTTTGCTTACGCTTTTCCTTTCTCTGCTGAAGCCATTGATTGAAAATCAAACCAAACACTTAAACTTTTAAGCATGTTTGAGTTATGCAGAATGCATTGTGGCATAAACACAAACTCTCTCTCACACACACACACACACACGCACACACACAAATACATGCATGCATAAAGCACAAACAAGATGGAAAAGCTTTCAAACTATACAACAGAGCCAAAGGAAAAAATATGCGCGCAAAAAGAAATGCAGGGGCAAAAAAAAAAAAAAACAGTTTTATATTAATTATGGTTTGTTGGCACAGTTTCCTAATACCAAGAGCGGGGGCGTGGGGCGGGGAGACGAATGGAGAGAATCTACTTTTTCGTTTGAACATTTGAGTGGGCTGGGGGCGGGGCAGGACGAGGGCAGCTGCTGAACCAGCATCGGTGTTTGGGTTGCGTATTGGGGGCGCGCCAAGTGTTTTCTGGGCCTGACTTTTATAAACACAGACAAGCCGCCGCCCTTCCCCTCTGTATGGTGTGTGCATCATTCAAAGGTGTTTGTGTTTAGCCGCATTTTGTTTGCTTACAGTTTTTGCATAGCTTTCAACACACACACACACACACACACTCTCTCTCTCTCACTTGAGCAAGCGGTAGCTCATTCTTCTCATGTTTGCCATTATCTTACATGGCGCTCGGCTTTGCCATTTTTTCCAGCCTCTTTGCACTCTGGAAACGGCTGCCAACTAAAAATGGAAAATTGAACAACAACTTCTGCTCGTTTTGCTGCCCGAGCGAGCGGAAGTCCACACAACCCGTCCTCGGCTGGAGCCCACGCAGGTGGGTGCTGGGTGCTGGGTGCTGGCTGCTGGCTGCTATCAAACTGCAAGGTTAACCCATAATGAAAGTAAAATGATGTACAAAAACTGTTGCCCCCGCTGGTCCAGAAACATCGTCACACACTCGGCGGAATGCTGATGCTGATGCCGTTGCGGCGGGGGAGACTTCAATGTCGCTGCCAACGTCACGCTCGCTTTTTTAATAAATGCAATCGGGATGGGAGGGGGGGCTTGGTTTTGCTCTTGCCAGGCTGGCTGGGGCTCTTATTCACCTGGATGCCCTGATTGTAACCGGCTGTGGCAGCCTTACGGAGGTGTAATCTACTGAATAAAAGAATATTTTGCAGTTATTTGGGATACGATGAAGTAGAGTTCCCGCCGCGTCTCCCCCAGTTTTCTAGGCTACAGCGGTGAATGGATTAGTGCTGCATAGTTTACAGTTTTAAAGGAGAAGGTTTCTGATACCAAAAATACTAATATTTTTGTTATTTAATATAAATATAGAGTTACAGATTTCAGAGAAAGGGGCAGGACAAACCAGAAAGCCCATAAACATCAACTGCTTGATCCTTTATAGAGGAGCTTGCGAAAGCCAAGTGCACAATTTAGCAAGCGGTTCCCCAAAACATAAGCAAATCTATGTATGTTGCAAAAATACCTTAAAGCAAAGGTGCCCGCAAGCTATACACATTCGCCGCATTTGTTGTTGCTCTAAGCATGGCCCTTTCAATATTTCTCTTATCTTTCTCTGCTATGCCTCTTGCAGGATTCAACACAACTAAAAGCTATCATGCGTTTTGCCTATGTAACATATTTTGTTGTGCGTCGAATGATTGCGTTTGCATCTGACAGAATTGTGGCTGTGGGTTGTGCGCACATATACTCAGCAATAGGCAATAACCAATTATCTCTTTCTCTTATCTTTTTCTTGTGGTTGTTGTAATACCAGATATGTTGTGCATTTGTATTGGTGACTACGCGATAGGGGTAATTTTTGGAGTAAAATCAACTAAAAATTTAAGAAAAACTTTTTGTTTTTTTTGTTAAAACCGAAAGTTTGCAATCTTATTGGATTGAGATTTTACAAAACTTCCCCCCATCTTTTATTCACAAGTCGTTATTGGTGTCTGAGCAATATTTGTGATGAATTGCTGAGTTTTATTTAAAAAATCAGATTGTATCAATATTTTATCAGAGTTATGAGTAAACAAATTGTTTGATTTTTAAAATACAACTAAAGTGACTACATTTCCAGAAAAAGATATCCTAAATTAGCGTTTCTTGGACCCCAAATATATTTCCACAAAGACAAGAACCAAATAAAGCCCTAACCCATACTCTACTTCCCATGATAAAAGCCGAACCAGAGACCAAACCCGAGTCATACTGAAAAAGCTAGACCGAATCAAAAACCACTAAGCAAAACGTTTCGGCTTGGTTTAGTTCGCTGAAGAGTTTAAAGACGGCAATGATACTAAAAGTTTGGTTGAAATTCAACGATTCCCTAAAAAGTTTTATTTGAGTTTCGGATAATCTTCGATTCGCTGATGAACCCTCTAAATGGAATACCATGTTGATGTAGCTTCTAAGAATGAGATGTCACCATTTTAAAACATGCAATCTTCTGCAATTCTGGAAAAGTTTATGCACTTATATTAAGAATGTACAGCTATTCAACTAATTTCTAAGAATTTAATTTCGAAATTGTGCGAAGAAATTCATTCTGGAAATTTAGACTATCTGCCTACAACCTTTGTAAAATAATATATATAATTTTGTGATCCGTTATCAAAACTATATTCAAAATTTAAAAAATCAAACATATTTCATTACGCAAAATATGTGTCCGTGCGGTCAAATATTATTTATATTTATTTTTTATACTTTCTTTAACGTAGTCGACATGTCAACGCAGGCGACCATCAACGTAAGGCGTGACAATAGGACAAAATACTGTACAGAGTTGAGCCAGGCGTGAAATCGCAGTACATGGTTCACCTAAGCCCTCAGAATGGAATAAGCTAGATGGTGTAAATGACAAGACGGTTGCTGTTTCGGGAGATGTCATTTGTTCAAATATTTTTTCTAAATTATTTCAAAATGTTTTTAACATTTGGACATGATTTGAGAATGTTAAATTTGTTTCTTCACAAGATTTTTCCAATGCATTAATGTTAGTTTAAGTGACAAGTTTTACTTATTACGTACAAGTGGTGCTCAGTGAAAGAAATTTAGCGAACAAAATATAAAATTAAAAAAAGTGGGTTGCACTATCAGATGGGCAATGTTCTTATATGGTTGTCCATGCAGTTAGGAAATACCGCCTCTCCCTTTTGAGCTCCACCTCGAATTAAAATCCCGTGTTCGTTACAATCTTCAAATACCCAACAAATTCACATTTACCATTCCGAGGCGTCCCATTAGCTGCATTCCAACGCGAAGTGCAAATTTGATATCCTTCTGGTCCACGGACCACTGGTCCAGCACCTTCAATTGCTGTACTCACGATCAATGAACCGGTCTTGCGTATGACACTGATTGACACTTTCGTCCAAACACTTATGAAAAATTTCCACATCCGACAAAAAACCAAAATGGAAATGCAAACAGCTTTCAAAGTGTCCACAAACACCGAATGGAAAAATTGCAATTAACCCAGGTGAGAATGTGTCGTCAGCATGTGGGACTCGCATTTGAAAGTTTTTCTTGCAGCGGTCAAACATCGAAAGTGTCCACTCATCGTCAAAGGACTTTGAGGTCCTGTGCAGGAGCGGTGACAGCGATAAGGCAATTAGGGAATACATCGCTGGCCGGGAACGCAGATTCGTTGTCAATTAATTGGTTAGTACTTTGGGTTCATTTTAGGTGTGAGAGATGAGTTGCTCCCGTGCTTGTTTAAATGCAGGCGGGCATGCTCTGGCGCAGTCATGCGATCGAGAGCTTGGGCAATGGCCTGCACTTGGTGCATTGGGCATTTAATATGCGCCGCATCATTAACCGGTAAAATCAATAGGATTGCAACATATTTCAAATCGAATCGTCGTCTTCCACTCGCGACTATCCGCTTTTATGACCGCACCGGAATTGGAGTGCTGCTGACCCAGCAAACCAGCTGCTGCTGCTGCTGCTGCTGCTGCTGTTGAAGGCGGCAGCTTCTACTCAACTTTTGGCCAGACCAGCGGTGGTTTGTGTTCTCGTTGTTGCTCGAATTAAATGGGCGCTTTGAATTTTTTACGATGCGCACTAAAAATCCAATTTAATGAACATTTAAGAGAGAGACACACTGAGCCGGCGAGGCGAGGCGACGCGACGCGCTGCCAGGCAGCACGTAAGCAGGCACAGCGATTACGTATACGTAACGTGAGCGGGCAAGGCAAGACAACCAGCCAGCCAGCCAGCCAGGCAGCAAAAAGGGCTGCCACTGCCATATCCTTTTTAATGTAATTGCTTTTTTAAGAAGTGCGGCGGTGGCTGTCGCTGCCGTTCCCGTTGATAATGATGATGGCGCTGCCATCATAAGATGGCAACCCACACACACACACACACGCTGAGATATACCCAAAACGATGGCATTGAGAGAGCAAATAACTGCGAATGGCAAAACGCTTAGCTAAGCAGTCGCCCAGCTGATACCTAAAATGGCAAGTGGATATATCCATCTATCCGCTGCGAAGTAACTGCGATAGTAAGCCACGTGTTTTATCGATATCCCCCCCCCCCCATATTTGGGCACACAAAGTATCAATTATCGGTATAAAAATGATGATCAAACACAGATTAAAAGTTAAGTTCCGTTTAAAATCTAATCTCAAACGTTTCAATTGAAGAAACAAATTTATGGTGGTAACTGTAGTCGCAATCTTGATTCAGATGTTGCGTGTACAGCAAATCACCCGAAACTTTGTGCATTGTACCGTCAAGTTATTCAAGGAATAAAATATGCCAAGAAAGGCCACTATTTCTAGTTTAAAGTTACCCACCAAATTTGTTGAGCTGAGCCAACTTAAGTGACTTGACAATGTTTATGTTGATCCTAGTAGGCTCTGTTCGTACCAAATTTCTTGTTCATATTTTGTATTTCACATTTCTCATTAGTCTGTCGGGCCTTGGGCTGGAGAGTCGTTTTAATTGATTTCTTTATTTATTAATTTGCCAATTTTTTATCTTTAACATTTCGTTAATTTTCTCGACACATTTCCGAGATTGAACACAAGCTGAATTTTCTTAGTTATTTTTTAATTTCTATGACAATAGCTCTATTTCAAGTACAAGGTATATTCCGGTGTCAAATCACAAAAGCCTCTTCTCTTAACCTTCTTGATTTGTAGATTGTTTCTCATTTCTACTGTGTTGAAAAGTCACGGGCATGGAAAAGCAATGAATGCAAATTGGTGGCATCCACTAAAATTAAAAAAACATTGAGGGGGAAAGTCCAGGTTCATTCTTCTGTTTACATAATGTTTACAGCTGTTCTCGTTGATCAAAACATCTGTGAACAACTGCAAAGCAAATGCCATCAGTTCATGTAAATTGGTACGACAATATGCCCAATGCAGTCCATAACTTCATTTATTCAATACTTTATACATTTTATTTTTATTCTCAAGTACATCTGCACTCGGCCTTGCTTCAGCATGTTTAATAATGGTCACGGCATTTCGTGAACTAAATTATTTTCCCAATATGTCAGTATTGGGGAGTGCCACGGAAATCTCTTTCGTTTATCCAACTCCCCAAATATCTTGGATGCAAAACATGTTTCCAGGTATGTCAAATCTTACTCGTTTCCATTATTATTTTGAGAGCATGATTTGAGTTTCAACTGGTACATTAATTTACCCTAATATCCCTCATATAGAACGCGATACATTCAAAGGAATCATCAAAAAAGTTGTGCATCGAAACTGTTTTCAATTATTTGAGAGAGACGCACAAACCTATGCTTGTGATTGGACCATAATCTTAACTTCTAACTAGACTATCTCTTGAAGTTGTTTGGCAACGAAGACATTTTCGTGAGATTAAGTGATTTCCGTGTCACGCCAGTAGATTTTGTTTCAATAATCCATGGAATTCTTCTTATTCACTTCATTTCCCATGTTTTTGGTCCTGCACAGTTATGAGATGGGCAATGACCATAATGTAAGTCCCGCTCCTTCAGTTGTTAAATCGCTTTAATGGCAACTATCAGGCTGCATGAACTGTACGGCATCCTTCTTACCATGTGGCAGCGATTCCAGGATTAGCACAATTTGTAAACCAATTTAATATATATATTTGAATAGTTTTCATGTTATAAAGGTGGCATACAAATCCCTATCCGTACATGGAAGTAAATAAATCTCAGAAACTATTTGAACTATTTTCACAATCTGTTAGATTTCTGGACCTTCCTTTTCGATCGTAGAACAGTAGACTAACGGAGAGGGCTCTCCATTTTCCCCAGATGGTGAACAGCCAACTCAAATGCCCAGTCTGACGCTTTCAAGCAGAAATGTGAGAATAAAAAACTTTTAATGATAATAATGGAAATGAATTGGCCATCATTTTGTGGTGTGGTGTGGCGTGGTGTGGCGTGGTACGGGTCCAGGGTCATGCGGATGCTCGGCGAGGCAGCACAGCTGCAACACAATTTGATGCCGCCTCATGTGCCCAGCTGTGGCCTTGATGCCCCGCTAATAATTATGACCTGCAATCGCGTCCAAATTATCAGCTCTGCCAATTAGTTCGCTCAGCTCCAGAATGTCTTTCGGGTGCGTGCGAATTGGCTTTCGCCAAACTTTTGCACTCAAATTGTGGTCAAATTAGGTAGAGAATTGCAAATTGCAGCCGCAAATGGTATTTGCTTTCCGGGGTAGCTGGCTCCGATTCAAGTTAAGGGTCTTGACATAGGCCAGTCAATTAGCAGCTGCCCTTCGTATTATTTGCTTGTCCCTGTAACTAGAAACCAGCCTCTCAAATGAGATAAAATAAAACGCAAATTGCAATTTGGCCCGAGAACGCTCCGGCGTGTGTGCGCCAGCTTGTATTTGCATGCAAATATGCAAAGCCTTCTGTGCAGGAGCAGAAAGCCAAATGGAGAGGACAGGTAAATGGCAAGTGTGTGTACCTTTCACAGTTGTCAATATGCTTACTTAGCTGCAGCTTAAGCTGCAACTCAAGCCGGCCCGGGCCCATTGCACTGCCGGGAAGAGTGGCTGGTTGTGTACCAGAAATAACATATTATAATGACAAAGCAACACAACGTCAGACTCGTTATATTTATATCAAGTTCGTGCGGGGGAAATGGGAAATGGAAAAGTGATGCCGCAAACGGCAAGGAGGAAGGGAGGAGGAGCTCTGCATGTGCAATTATTTGGGTTGATTCTCAGGATGTGCAGAATCGACTTTTCCAGCTCCATACGCATCGGTTTAATTGAAAAACACGTCGACAGATTAAGCACTTGTCAAATCTCCATCCATTAGCCCACACCCTCCGCCTGGATCCATTACCCCAAGCTCGTGTCGCGCTTACAAAAGCCTAATAGCGTACCCAAATCGATGCAAATGCCCCTCCTTGCCTTCACACTTCTCCAGCCAAGTCTTAAGCCAACAATGGCGAAATTAGCCTGAGTTACTTTGTATATCCTTTGCGCAAATTTTGGCACGTGCAGCCGCCAGCCCCGCGTCACCATCGATACACACACACCACAGGACTACAGTTTGGTGCCCGCCAAAGTTGACGCCGAGTTTGCCCGTATAACCCACTCCATGCGGCAGCGGCAGCTTATTCCCTTTTTTAAGTAGAATCAACACACATGACGACCAAGCTGAAGACGATGACATGGCGCACTCCGTATGTACTTATCTCTGCAGCTGCGTGTGTGTGTGTGTGTATGTATACGTTTTGTGTAATTTAAATCCTCGTAATGTACACTTTAGCCTCGGGCATTTTACTTACAATACACATGTAAACATCGCACTGACACCCAGCCGGAGCAGCGGAGGCAAGCAGAAACAGGATCCGCCAGTTGGTGGCAGGTAGGCCGTGCCACTCCGTGTACAAAGTGTCAGCTAACGGTTAAGTTTTGCTTACCGAAAAAACCTGAACTCGAAGAGAGTTTCAGCGCTGCAGGGCCAAAAAATGGGGGAAAAAAATTGGAAAGTAAACTGAACAGATTCTCTACCCCTTTTTGGGGGTGGGGAAGTGTATGCACTGAACGAACTGTAAGCGCTGAAAAAAGTGTAGTATGGGTGATATTGGAACGGCTGGAAAGCAGGTGAATGTCCTTGCGTTTCAACAAATGTAGCAACCTAACCTAACCTAAACTATCTTACAATATCTTTCCCAAACTCAACCTTAACTAACTGAACTTTACCTTACCTACAATGAGCTTAGCAAACCCAAAAAGCAAACTTAACCTTACTTAACCAAACCCAACCTTACTCAAATTTACTTTACCCTACGTAAAAGCTAGCTTAACCTTACTTAACCTTATTTTACCCTACCTTATCCAACTTTACGTGACTTAAACTAACCTTAATAAAAATAGAAGCTAGCTTAATCTTACCCTACATTATTTTACCTTACCCAAGCCAACTTAAATGAACCTTACGAAACCTAAAAGCTTACTTAACCTTACCCAACCATACATAACCTAATATTAATAAACTTTATTTAACCTAAATTAAACTTTCAAACCTAAGCCTAAGCTAGCCTATCCTAACACAGCCTATTTTAGCCTAACTTGGCCTTATCTAACCTAGCCTATTCTATCCTAGTCTTAGCTAACCCAACCTAAGCTAGCCTATCCTCACTTGGCCTAACTTAACCTAGCCCATCCTGGCCTTACTTTAAGTAACCCTTTTTTTACCCTACCTAACATGGCTTTATCTAACCCAGCCTTTCCTTACCTAACCTTTCTTATTCTGACCTAACTTTAACTTACCCAAAGTAACCCATATTAATCCTATTTAACCACAGCTAATTTAACTTTGCCTAACGTAAAGTAACCTTACCAAACCTAAGAGCTAACATAAACTTATCTAATCAATCCATTCCAAAGCTTATCTAACCCCACATTACTCTACAAACTTGACCTAACCTAGCGTTTACTAGAGCATCCTAGCTTAAACTGGTCTCACTTAGCCTAACCTAACTTACTCATACGCAACCTAACCTTACCTAATCTAAAGTAGTCTAGCCTAACTTAAACTCGCCAAAGCTATTCAAACCTTATCTTCCCTAACTTGTCTTAGTCTAACTTTACCTAACATAACAAAACTTAACCTAACTTAACCTAAGTTAACCTAACTTAATCTAACTTAACCTAACTTAACCTAACTTAACCTAACTTAATCTAACTTAACCTTACTTAACCTAACTTAATCTAACATAACTTAACTTAACCTAACTTAACCTAACTTAACCTTACTTCTTCTAACATTCTTTTGCACTCAGAAATAAAATGAACAAGTTTGTTCTTAAATTAGGTACAAACGTTGTAAATAGCTCATCAAGTACGAAAATACTCGATTCATGTACAAAATTCTTGTTTCTAGTAAGATTTTTTTATAAATATTTTCGACTTAGAAAAGTTAGAAAGGAAAAAAGGTTCCAAAAATATTCAACTGGAGTTCCCTTTTATCGATGTTAAAATTTCCATTTTTCATGTTCTTTGGATGATTTTTCGCTACGTTTAACATCGAATCCGGTTGACATTAAATGTACATAAACGATAAATAACCATTCCAAATTTATACCAATATCGTCCAATGTACATTTTCCCATCTCCCATTTTCCTCAGTGTACCTGCAATCGTTTCAAACCGATTCGTTTCTTGTCATTTGCTCTGAGTGTTGATCCCCGAAAAGTGTTGATTTCATTGACTGGGGGGCGGGTTGCAGCCATCACGGTTAGTCAAACACTGCCGGCGACCTCAATACACCATCCAAGCTGGCTGGCTAAGTGACGGCAAATATTCAAATATGTTTTCGATGTGATTTGTTGCCTTTGCCACTCAATTTGGACGGCGATGCCAGCCAACTTCATCTGCAGGCCGTTGGCTGTTGCTGTTGCTGTTGGTGTTGTAGTTGTTGTCGTCAGCGGCAACACATCCAGCGCCGCCGCCATTAACGGCAACAACAAAGGCGAAAAGTGGCGAGCACTTTGAAATTGAAGACATTGTGCCAGCCGCACGGTCCCCGGGCCAAGTGGAGTGTTACTTTTCACTTTTCCTAACCGTAAATTGCCAACGGGATATTTCGCGGTTAGCCTACCTTTTATTATTCCACAGCACTTGCCGGGCGTCGCCTATCGATGTAGCTTCTTGGGCTCTGTCATTGTTTACATTGCCCCACTTTTTTGTGGTTTTCCTCCGTTCTCAGTTTCCCGGTGCTGCGTGTGCTCGCTCCAACTTTTTTCGAGCACAAGCGATTGCTGCTGCCGCTTTGCTAGCTTTTAATTTGCACGCCACAATTACCATGGCCACCCCGAAATGCAGCGGCCGCAATTAATTACAGCGCTGATATCATGGCACTGGCGCAGTTCGCTCCCCATCCGACCGCCCGGCCACCCGACCGCCCGGCCACCCGGCCACCCGTCGAGCGGCGATAAAACTTTGGCAAATGTAATTTTAACAAAACCGCATCGCCGCCTGCTCAAGACAGTCAACGCAGTCGACAACGAATCCAACCACAACCGCAGCAGACCCCCGTGGAACATCTTGGCGAAATCAACGCTAGTTAGTTTTAATTATAGCAATCGGGCGCATGCAATTTCCGACAAAACGCAATTCGATTTCGGGCGAAATTCGAAGCCAGGGCCCGGCTCACTCAGCCGGTTGGATGGATGGATGTGTTAGCCTGCAGCGCACATGCGGGCTGCTGTGTCTTGGTTGGAATGGATTTCATAACGAATTTGATGGCAATCCGTTCAAAAACTAGTCATTCGTAATTAGGCAAGCCGGAACAAGGTCTACAAAGTGAATGTCTGACTGTGTGTGAGATATGAGCCATTGGAAAGTATTTTCAGTTGTAAGAGAGAAATATTCTGCTGTTTTTCTCACAAGCTGCTCCAGCAGGGACCGGCAATGTGAGCAGAGATGTTGCCACTGGCAACTGTGAAAATATGCTTTTAGAAGAAAGCATCTCCGACCATATAAAATAGATATTTTCTTGATCAGCATCAGCAGCTGAGTCGATTTAGCCATGTTAGTCTGTCTATCTGTAAGAACGCACAGATCTCAAAGATGGTAAGAGAAAGAGAAAGCCTCATATCTGCCACAATTTAATAGATAGAAGTTTCGTACCTAAAGGAATTGTGAAGATAGGAGAAGCGCTAGTCGAATTATGAGGAAATCAAACAAATATTATGGGCAGCACTGGCTGGAAGAGCGATGGGCAGCACTTAACACACCAAAACTATGGAAGGTGCAGAGTATGTTATAGACGGGCTTGACCGACTGTCTTCTTTGTTTTAGTTTCAAACCATACAAATCGAGAGCGTAAGTTAAAGCCGGTCCTGCCCGACTTCGATTAACCCGTTACTCAATGCAATTGACGTTTAATGTTATTTCCTAATGTTATTTAACAGAGCATCTACATTAATGTTAACATTTCACCATATTGTGAAAAAAAGTATGCCACTTTTTTATAACCTTAATAACTCTGCCATGAATTATCCGATCTTTACTCCGTCTTAAAGGTTTGTAGGAGATATTTTTGAAGGCGGTGATGGAAAGTGGGCGTGACCCAAATTTGAAACAAACTTTCCACATTTAACATTTGGTTGCTCTAGCTTTTCTAGTCTCTGGGATCTGTCTCTCGGACAGACGGATATGGCTATATCGACTCGGCTGTTAATGCTGATCAAGAATATATATGCATTTAATGGAGTCGCCCTTCTGCCAGTTACATACTGTTGCATGACTTTAGTATACACTTTTTATACTCTGTGGCATAGGTACATAGAGTATTGTAAGTTTGTGCAAAAGTATGTAACAGCCAGAAGGAAGCATCTCCGACCCCCGATATATAATATATTCATGACCAACATCAACAGCCGAGTCGATATAGCCATGACCGTTTGTCTGTCCGTATTGAAGCACAGATCTCAGAGTTGGTATGAAATAGAGGTTTGACATGCATGGGACATATGCTTCTTATGTCTACAGGCAGATCAAGTTTATTTTTAATTTTTGCCACGCCCCCTCCCGCCTGCGCAATTTAGAAATAACGTCATATCTCCCACAGTTTTAGAGATAGATGGTTCGTTCCTTCTAGACATATTTAGTAATCAGAATAACTTATTGATCCGCCAAGCGGAGAAGATCGGATGAACGGTTGTCGAGTTATGATCAAAAGACTGTTCGCTGCTGCAGCGCTGCTTGCAGCTGCTACTGCTGCATCAAAATGCATGCTGAGCGTATAATTTCGTTGGTACAGAGTATATATTAGTCGGGTTTGAGCGACTTTCTCTCTTGTTTTACTCTACAAGTAAAGGGTATACAAAACATTTGCTTTTCCGACACGTATCCGCTCAGTTTTCTTTCCTCTGTGCATGGGTACTGACACTACTTCCATATAGTTTTCATTCTACTTAATGGCCACTTTGATTGGACAAAACTTGTCGCTTCAGCATGTCCTAAGTATCCTCCCCTCGCATTCCAAATGGCGTCAATGTCAACCAGCGATTCCCTAATTCCTTTTCACGTCAATATGCCAGCCAGCGTTGCGATTTAGATGGTCAGCCGCTTAAGATCCACGTAAGTTGGCTTAAAGCACGGCAACTTAATGCACACCTTTACAATACTTTATGACCGGACCACGAGAGCTGCAGCGGCGGTGGCGGCGGCGGCTTATGGGGCAGCTGGGGGAATCAGCCAGCAACGGGCCAGCTAATGGAATGCGAGTCAGCTTAATGTGCTTCCAGCTGGTTGCTGGCGTTGTTTTTGTTGCCCCAACCCCCTCCGCCCCCGTTATGTATTTATTACTGTCGCTTCACAACTTTGGCCACCAAATCTAAGACCGGGCGAGTGTGTGTGGCGCTGGGAGCACACGAACAGGATCCCCCAACCGGCAAGGACACAGCCAGCAATCCGTAATAATCATAATAATGAAAACACTTTTAGCTTTTAACTTATTATTAGCTTTATTTTACAGTTGTCAGCGAAAGCAACGCCCGAGCATTTACAAGGACTTGTATAACCTTGCTGCATGCCGCCCCCAGCCGTCTCGGTCAGGTGCGGGGGTGGGGCGAGGGGAGGATGTCGTATTGAAGTACCTGATGAAGGTGTGTTTTGTTGTGTAGGGTCACGCCCACTTTATACTGCATTTAATTCTCCAGTGAAGTATTTAATTTTATGACACGAGATCCTTGTGTGCGTTAGCTTTTGTCCAGAGCGGTGACAAAGGGAGGGAGAGAGCGAGAGGCAGAGTGAGAGAGGCAGAGCGAGAGGGAGAGCGAGAGCGTGCGGCCCTTGGAGTACAACAAATATGAAATGACTGTCATTCCTTGCATTTAGGGGCACTTTGGGGAGTACTTTGCAGCATGTAACACCCAATACTTACACACCTGCTACACGCCCCTGCCAGAGAGCTGCTGCTGCTGCTGTTGTTGTTGTTGCTGCCGCTGCTGCTGCTGCTGCTGCTGCTGCTGCTGCTGGCATCATTAGCGTTAACGCTGTGTATCCTTGTGTTATGTTCTGTTATTTAGAGATGAGTGTACGGGGCACTTGCCCTCATCTCACACGCGCACGGGTTATCGCATAATTATGCAGCATATTAATGTTTTCTTTCCACCAACATCTACCCCCCCGCCTCTCCCACCACCACCACTCCACCACCTTTTATTATCATTCATATGCAAAGTTTTATAACAATGCGGCCACCTCCCCCTCATTTGCAACTCCTTCGCTTCACGCCTGCTTGTCTGTCGCTCTCATTAGCTGGGCCAAGGGGGTGGGCTGGCGGTTGGGGGCGGGGCCGCTTCCTTCGTTTCTTTACCATAATTTGTTCTCAGCTCGTAAATTTATTTCGATAATTGCCTGCTGCTTGTGAGTTTCATGAAGGTGCACATGGAGTTACTTTCCGGCAGACACAGATACCCCCCACACCCAACCCCATCCCCATCCCCATCCCCAGCACCACCACCACTGACTACCCATTTCCTCGCAGGGCAGGTTAACGAATTTGTGTGAAATTATTAAAATAATAGTTGTAATTTATAACCAAATTGCCGAGCGCATTAAAACTGCCGTTGTGGCCATTAAAAATGCTTTGCTAATTAAGTTTTAGGGCTTTCGAAGGAGAGAAAACAATAACTGACTTTTGCGAGCGAGAAAGTAAGGCGCATTTAAATGTTGAAAGTTGCATGGTAAACTCCGATTCAAGGCTCACAGCCAGTAAACCCTATACAGAAGTTTCGATTCAAACCTTCCACCAAATCGAGGCCCTGCTTACGTTTTTGAGAGCTGAATCCATTATGGCATGTTATTCTGGAGAACCGACATTTTTATTAGCGTCTTCCATGAAATCATCTTAAAGTTTCATTGCTAAGCTTTAAACTCATGTATCCCAAGCAGCTCTAGTATTTTGGAAGCTCAGATATACAATTTTGTAGACACGAAATGAAACTACCATCATGAAAATTAAGAATACAAGTCCATGTATTGTAAGGAATATTATTTCAATCTGGAATTATAACTCTACAACGCACCCAAGCACAATCATTAGGCAAACTCAAATTGAGGCACCCTACCTTAACTCATAATTTTCATCAACAACTACTGTGAAATTCCAACTCAGATATACAAATGCTTTACCTAAGACGGATTCAAATGAGCTATATAGATGCATCTCCAAATCGGAAGACAAAAAACAAAACAAAAAATATATTTGCTGAATTTTTTTCGAACTCTGTGCCAAATTTCCTTGAAATGCAAACACACATCAACATGTTGAATCAAGGTATATTTCCAGTCTCCCAGCATTATCCTCCTGCGGCAGGAACTACCAAGCATCCGTGTGTCCTGAGCGCAGTTTTATTCTCCACTAGCTGAATAATCGAAGTCGCCCGGGTGCATTATGCATTATGAGAATATGTTTCAAGTTTCAACTGACTTCAAATCGATATTATCATTTGAAATCGTACAAACTTCTTCGAACTGAGTTAGAACTAGCGTAGAAATCAAACTACATATTTCACAACCCTGCGGGGGTAAACTTCCAGTTCACAGCTTAAACTAATATTGATACTTGGAAAACAAGCAACACTCACATTATAAACCTTCAGCTTTAATAACTAATGAATAAGTAAAGTATCCAACAACATTTTATCAATAACTTATAGATAATACCTCTATTTATATCGACTCATCTGAGTTGGTTTGCCAAATTAATCTCAATGTTCCTAGTAGATCGTCCAGTTGCTTTGTCCCCTTAACTCTGAATCGTTGTACTACTAACTGTGCTCTGCATGAACCTTTAAAAGTTCTCTGTGGTAATTTCAATAAACTCTTCCGCTTGATCAACTCGGAACTTTCTCTTCCTACTTTAAAAAACTCTATTTTAACATATTTATCCAGTAGTTAAAACTATATTGAAATTTTCCTTTCGGTTTTCGTGTCGCACGTTGGCGGCTGCGCCTGTCGGTCGGTCGGGCGGGAGGTGGGCTGCTTTTTTGACTGGGGCTCGCTCTTATCCAGCTCCAACACTATATATATATCTACAAATCTTTGATTTATGCAACCTAGTTAACAAATTTTAAGTGCGTTTATTGCATAACTTCTAAGATATGGCGTTGGACCACTTTTGAACCGTCAACAGTCTAATATCCAACACCATAATACAAACTGACCAAGTTTGTAGCTCTTAGCTTAAATAGCTTTCAAAATTTGGCTCTGAACCACTGTTGAGCCGGTTCGAGACCGGCTCTGAACCAGCAAAATATCCAAATCCAAATTTTATCCACTTCAAGGACAAGGACATGACACATAGCCCATGACTCTCTTCTGCTCGACATAAAATACTAAGAAAATTAAGATCGGTTCAGGGAACTAGACGCTAGACTAGACCAGCTTACCCGAATCAATCATACATCCAAACATACATCCTTTCTCTTTTATATGTACACCAGATTTATGTCGACAACATAAGGCTTCTGGAAATGATCGATACGAATATTGTGGAGATTGGTGACTTCAAATCAACTCGGATAAGTCAAAAGTCATGATAATTTCACAAGGAGTAGGTCGATACTCTGGATAAGAAGACAGGAGGATAGACGGTGTAACCCTTCAAAGGGTCAAGAGTAGTGTTGGGTAAAGGTTGTTCATATCAGTGAACATGTTCACTTGTTCTTTTTTTCAAAGTGAGTCAACTCAGTCAAATTGCTCAGTTGTTCAGTTGTTCAGTTGTTCAATTGTTCAATTGTTCAGTTGTTCAGTTGTTTAGTTGTTCAGTTGTTCAGTTGTTCAGTTGTTCAGTTGTTCAGTTGTTGAGTAGCTCACAAGCCAATGTGTATTGAAATGAAAGACATACAACAACTCACAGAACAAGAGCGGCTGAACAACTCTGACTGAACAAAAATGAACAACTAATGAAGAACATGTTCACTTGCTCAGTTTAGTGAACAACTCAATTTTGTTCACTCACTCATGAACAACCCAACACTAGTAAAGAGTGATAATTACCTAGGAGAACTACTGGCTCACAATAACCAAACATATAATTCAAATCGATCGAAAAGTATCAAGACTGTTTTCAACTTTCACTAACAATATTCATTACAGTGAGGAAAATGTTTCGGAAATTCGCCATAGTTTTAAGTTTTTACTTTTCGATTTCTGAAACTTTGAAAAAAATGCCATAAACTAGAAAATCTTTTTCTTAAATGTAGGGTGACTCACCTTGGGACTGATTTCATGGGAGAAATTCTTATTTTCAGTGCGAATCTATGCCTTTTTTTCAGAGTGTACAACCGGCCTGCCCTCGCTTTTCATTTATACAATGGAAGCCTATTTCCATTCCATAAACAGAATAATGAATATGAAAGGTTTAAGATTGTCCAATATAATGGCTAGGCAACTTCAGAGCGAAAGGTTGCAGTTCTTTGAAAGATTGGCCAAAATCTCTGGTGACTGCTGCATCAGTATTGACTTTGAAAAGCAACCACAAAGCTCACGCACATGGCATCAGCCAGAAGTTAAGTTTGTTGAACTTCCTTATAAAACCACAAATAATTGCAATTCTATTGGTTTGAAAACATTCGTCAACTCTCAATAGCCAAACCAACAAATGGTGTAGACTTTGTATGAATTGAAAATGTTTCACCATGCTAAAAAGGGAGACAAACACATGTTTAAATGTATCCATACTTTAAATACATAAGCTCATGTACTCAAAATGTTTCTTTGCAGTTTTCTTTATGCAAAGAAGTAAATTTAGTTCAATCGATGTGACTTCTAGCCTCTTACTTCTAAGTGCTTTTACTAATTCCATACTAAGATATGCAAATTCTTGGTTTTTTTCACTCTGATCTTTCTAAATTCTCAAAATACAGCTGTTATTTCATCAAGCAAGTATGTAAAACCATGTGTTAATAGTCAAATTTAAATGTAGCCCCGACCCGAAAGTAAGAATTGACATAGAACCCTCAACCGCAGCCCACCAGACATCCTTCAATCATTTTAAACCATAAGTCTCTCTCTCTCTCTCTCTCTCTCAATCTCTTTGGTGCTTCGCTCGGTGTCGCCTCAAGTGTTGAGTTTTATGGCATGCTCAAAATTTTGTACCATGTTTAGTGGTAAAATAACTCGAAATGAGTGATCCTCCCACTCCCCTCCCCCCGATTCTTCTGTAGGACCACAAAAACCTTCGAAATTCGATATTAAACGCGTAAAAGAAAACAAACAAGCAAAAACCTAAGATTGCAAGTAATGCGAATCACGTGGCGCACTTGGAACTGTGACCCTGCTTGGGTGCGCCAAGTGAAACCACAAGGGTGCAGAGTGCTCCCCGCCCCCCGTATCGCGCAATCAACCATTACGGAGCGCGATTCGAGTTGAGTGTTTCGATTTGCAGGCAAATCATAAAAACGAATGAGTAAAATCAAATGGAAAATCAATGGGGCCAGCCATCAAGTGCGTTTCTACTCTCGGTCTCCCGCGTGGGATTCATAAATTGCTTTATGGCCTAAATAGTACAATAGAAGGGGTTGTTCTTGTTGTTCGCCGGGCTAATGCAGTCTCCCAATGTGGAGGGGGTGGAGTGGAGAGCCCACCTCCGCCATCAGCAACAACAATATTTATCTCGCATTGGCATTGGCCCAGCCCAGCTCCTGAACCCAAAATAATTAAAAGTATTTGGCGTCTGGAAAGTAATTTTTAATTAAGTTGAAGTGCGCTGAAAGTGGGTGCCGGCGTGGGAGGATGCTGCTCGCTGGTTGCCTATTACCGTCCATAAACATAAACAATTTTAGAAATTAAATGATAATTTTTGAAATATTTACATAATTTTATGCATTATCTTCACGACTGCCCAAAAAAGTGGATGGCGAGTGGGAGGGCTGGGAGATTCCTGCCCTTCGCTCTCCAGCTGCCAAATGAAGATGGATTTTTTTTTTGGGTGAATGTTTGGCCAGCCATGGCGGAGGTTTCTTTAATCTCAATCTAAGCGATGACTATCAGCAGCCCCCAAATTGATTTTAGTTTCATTTACGTTTCCTGCCGGTCACTTGGCCCAGACGGGTTGGCTTCCCGTGCCGCCCGCTCCATCATTGCATTTGGCAAACTCGCGCCACTTCAGCGCATAAATATTTATGACGACTGAAGACTGCCCTGTGTTTTGGCTGCCGTCCAAGTGTAATGAAATTCCATTTGAGTCGGACTTCAGCTTTTTGAGTGAGTCTCCACTTGGCACGTAGATATATTCTTAGAGTTTTTGCAGTTTTAAGTTTTTAATTAAGTGTAAATTAGACAAGTGTAAATTTCTTTATTGAGTGGTTTGCCATGCAGAAGTAAAGGTTGGTGAGTCCTTGGAAGGAATTGATGCGGATTCGGGGGATCACAAAACCACTTTTCTTATTTGGAGTAAGTGGAGTAACTAAAATATCTTTGGAATGAAATATAATATTGAGTTTTGGGTTGTTGCAAATCTAACACGAACTTTAAACTTTTAAAAGGGGTGGCTCATAACTTCGCATACATTTTCGAAATTTCAAAATATCATGTCACTTTTTTCGCAAAAACTAGTCATGTGGAAAGTTACATTCATCTTTTAACTAAAATACAAAATTTAGAACCAAATACCCTTTTGCTGTTTTGGCCAACCGATGTGTCCCCTATTTAAGGGTTGATGATCTTTGACTCCTTTCAGTCGCAATTAGCAGGTACCTAAAGTCAATATCTTTGATCAACATCGATCCTAATATTAAATATTTTGTGTTTAGTGACAACGATACGTAAAAAGAACTATTTTTTTGGTGAAATGATTGTTTCGAGGAGATATTGTTTTATATCCCCTTCGCCAATTTACTTAATAGATTTTAAAATAAAAGAGGCCGATCAAAATTATGTTAGCTTTAATTTGCGGATCAAGTTGCAGAGTGGTTGGGTGTCAGCGATGACACCTTTGATCGTTACAAAATATTGCGTGATTTCAGTGATTAGGGAAGGTAGTTACTCGTGATTTAACAATATAAATAGTTGCTTCAAGTTAACAATTCAATGTGATTTTACGTTATAGGATTAATGAAATGATATTTAAGTATGAAATGAATTATGACAAATTAGATAGCGTTCTGCTGCGAACATGCTCCCCCCGTTGGAAGTCGCAGGCTTTCAACCGATGTGGTCTTGACAGGCAGAACAGCTATTTTTGAAACAGCCCGTTTCACCAAGCCGCTCTGCGTTCGAACGATGACAACTCGCACGACACCGTCTTCTCCAGCAATTGTTGTGTCGATTCGTCCGAGCGACCATTTGAGGGGAGCCAGGTTGTCATCCTTGAGAAGCACCATGTCGCCTTGCTGAAGATTGGGGTGAGATGAACGCCATTTTACACGCTCCTGCAGTGACGAAAGATAGCTCGTGGACCAGCTCTTCCAGAAGGCTTGCTGTAAGTGGCAAATGCGCTGCCAGCGGCTGAGGCGGCCTATGCTGAGGTGTGTCACATCAGGCTCGTCGATGGTGGCGTTAGATTTTCCCCAAAGAAAGTGGCCAGGCGTGAGTACTTGCAGGTCATCTGGGTTCTCTGTAATGGGACAAAGCGTTTTTAATGGTGCTACCCTGGATTTTGCACAAAGTAAGTGAGATGTGACTGTCCCGTGAATTTCAGAGCGAACATACAAGCAAGCGCCATACGCGTTCATGGATGCGTCGCAAAATGCGTGGATCTCGTAAGTAGCCATTGGGATCATGACGAATCTCGGAAATTTCAGGCTGCAAACGAATGATAGCTGAGAAGTGAGTTCATCCCATGAGAACTGCAACGACTGTGGTAGGCTCTCGTCCCAGTTCAGCTTCTCCTTCCATAGCGTTTGCAGAAATATTTTCAGCCTTGTGATGAGGGGCGCTATCAATCCTAGGGGGTCGTAAAATCTAGCGATATTTGCTAAAATGATTCTTTTGGTTCCTCGGCTCTCTGGTACGATTTGCGAAAAGTTGAAGAGCAAGTGGTCAGATTTAGGGTCCCAAGCTAAACCAAGAGCTTTGATGATATCCGATCCATCATGAAATTTAATCAATTTCTCTCGATCAGACTCAGATTCACCCTCAAGAGCTGCAGGTTCGTTTGAGCACCACTTCCGAATAGGAAAATGTCCTCTGAGCAGCATATCCTTGACCTGCTTCAGAATTTCAGCAGCCTCTTCGGTACTATTCCCTCCAGAAATTAGATCATCCACGTAAAAATCTCTGCGGACAACTTTGGCAGCCAATGGGAATGCATGCTCCTCGTCATTAGCTAGTTGATGCATCGCGCGAATGGCCAAAAATGCGGCTGGCTTGGTTCCATAAGTGACAGTATCCAATGTGTAAATGTCGATGTCATCTTCTGGATTTTCGCGCCATAGAATGCACTGCAGGTACTCGTCTGGATGCGTCACACGCACGCACCGATACATTTTACAGATATCTCCACATATGGCAACCTTAAAAAATCGAAATCGAATGAGCGTGATAAAAATCTTAGGCTGGATAGATGGGCCAGCCAACAATAAGTCATTCAAAGAGACGCCAGAGGTAGTTGTCGCTGAGCCGTCATAAACAACACGCAGCTTAGTTGAGGTGCTGTCCGGCTTCTGTACACAATGGTGTGGCAAAAAGAATTGCGGCTTGACTAGCTGCTTGGATGCTAGGGACATGTGCCCTAAGTTCAAATATTCCTTCAAAAAGTCTGAGTACTGCTTCTTCAATTGAGGATTTTTTGATAGTTTGGCTTCCAGAGACTTAAAACGCCGTAAAGCTCTCTGATATGAATCCCCCAATGCATCAAAATTGGTTCTGGCAGGAAGACGAACAGAGTACTGACCAGAATCGAGACGCGTGTAATTTTGAAGGAAAAGCTGCTCACAAAGAGCGTCCTCATCGGAAGTGTACGGTTCAGAGCCGCAGCAACTGTCGATTTCCCAAAAACGCTCAACTATGTCTGCGAGTGGTTCCTCTACCGTGAGCAGCTGAGATTCTTTAAGAAGAGCGGCTAGAGAGGAATGCTTAGGTGAACCATGAGTAAGGCCACCAGATACAATCCAGCCGAGTCTGGTCTTTTGCAAAGTTGGCAAGTTGTCGCCCATGCGTATTTGACCAACACACATTAGGTCAAAGAATAGACCAGCACCGAGCAGAATGTCAATCCGTTGAGACTTGAAGAATAGTGGATCAGCCAGAGTAACGTTTTTCGGAATGCTCCATCCTTGAACCTTTAAGTCGTAATGAGGCTGATAGTCTGTTATGGTTTGCGTCACAACAGCCGAGAATGAAGCGCTGCATCCGTTGTCATGCGAGTGAGCAGAAATTTCAACCGATTTGTCAGATGATAGAGATGATTCACCGATGCCCGAAATACATATATTGGACCTATGCATTTTTAGCTGCAACTGATTAGCTAGGCGTGTAGTGATAAAATTCAGCTGAGAGGCAGAGTCCAATAAAGCGCGGCATGGCAGAAAACCACCAGAGCGTCCTTTGACATATATTATGGCCGTTGGGAGCAACACGTATTCTGAGGGCTTGGTGTTCAGAGAGTCAGGAGAAGCATTTGATGAGGTCGAAATCAGAGTTGATGAGCTAGGCACCTGAGGGGCAGGTGCAAGTTGTGCAGGCGGAGAAGCATGAGTAGTGTTGCCTGAGTCCATGTGAAGCAACGAGTGATGCTTGTACTGGCAATGTTTACAATGCCCCGATCTGCACTGCTGTAGGCCATGACCTTTGCGGAGGCAGTTCAGGCAAAGGTGCATGCGTTTTGCTTCCTTGTGGCGTGAGTGAGGCGATAAATTCAAAAACCGGGAACATTTGGATAGAAAATGCTCCTTCGAATCGCAAAATGGGCATGATGGAGTGTTATGATTTGATGAATATGCAATAAGGGTGTTAGCTTTAGGTTTTATAAAGGCTTTTCCCACCTGTTGGCTAGGTGCCTTTACCATAGCGCATTCCAAATTTTCCAGCATGCGACATCTTTTGTCTAGGAAAGACGCCATATCCCGCCACTTGGGTAATTTGCTTGCAGGCAAGGCTTCTTCCCATCTCTCCTGAGTATTTTGGTCCAGTTTGCGGCTGATGATGTGAATAAGTAGACCGTCAGACAGCTCCTCTGGCGTTGACATGGAGCTTAGCGCTCGCAGATGCGAATTGATTTCGTCACTCAACTCGCGTAACCCATAAGCTGATCCTTTCTCTACACCTGGTAATGCAAAAATAGCCCGCACGTGTGCCTGGAAATGGAGCAATTTATTATCGAATCGATTGATAAGTAACTCTAACGCCTTTTCGTAGTTGGCATCTGAAGGCTCCAGTGCCTTGATTGTGCCCAACGCAGCACCATCCAAGCAAGCGCGCAAATGTTGGAATTTTTCAAGCTTACTCAGATCCTCCTCATTATCGATCACAGTGCGGAACATAGCGTAGAAGTCAGGCCAATCTTCGTAAGAGCCGCTGAACTTGGGCAATTGAAGGTCTGGCAAACGCGATCTACGGGCATGAGACTGCGATGCGTTGTGACTGAAGTGATGAGATTGGCCATTATCATTACAGATCACTGTTGAATTGACACAAGAACCGCGAGATTTTCCAAGCGCATCCAATTTTCGAGAGAGGGTTGAGCATGCCTCACAATAGACCTGGGAAAAGTCCGATCTTGCGTCGCCATCCAGTTCCAATAAATCGAGTTTCTCAAGGCGAGTCTGAAATTCGTCAAATTCGCAATTCATTTTTTCGATCACTTTAAGGCGAACCAGCAGATCAGACTCATCAAAGCTTTCCAATTCGGTTTTGATGAATCTGGTGGTGGCTGACATCTGGCGTTTGACCGATGCAGCTTTGGCCCGAAAAAAGTCGATCTCACTGGGGGGTAGCTCGCCTTT
Source organism: Lordiphosa andalusiaca (assembly GCA_035044965.1). Taxonomy (NCBI): domain Eukaryota; kingdom Metazoa; phylum Arthropoda; class Insecta; order Diptera; family Drosophilidae; genus Lordiphosa; species Lordiphosa andalusiaca. Next base: position 318,572 of record JAWNNM010000342.1, read on the forward strand.
GGCCGTGGTGGGTGGATCAGGCATTATGATGAGTGCTCACTGTACGACAGAAAATTTGGCGCGACGAATTTGACTATTGCGGTAGATCAGCGACCGAAATGCCCTTGAAATCGAACAAAGTCAAAGTTAGAACAACTGGGCAAACGCGAGACACGGATTACCGTTGCATCGCCAATGCACTTATGTATGTTTTCTTGTACACTGCACTGAACTGCACTTCGAATGTTTGAATGTATGTGTGTATGCGCGTATGCTAATGGGACTTCGATGTACCGAGATATGTGTTTTTGGCACCGAATAGTGCTAAAACAGCTTGGTTATATATATTGTCCGAAATATAATAACGCTAGGCGAGAATACACATCGATTTGTGTTAATTCTGCAACACCGAAAACCGCACTTAGCCCGCTTGTGTGTGTGTGTGTGTGTGCACCGAATAGTGCTAAAACAGCTTGGTTATATATATTGTCCGAAATATAATAACGCTAGGCGAGAATACACATCGATTTGTGTTAATTCTGCAACACCGAAAACCGCACTTAGCCCGCTTGTGTGTGTGTGTGTGTGTCTGGCTGCAGCGCCAAGACAGCGAATATTGTTGTTTATTTTGCAACAATTAAACGAAACCGATTTGCAACTTGATCCAAGATCACGTCGGGGTCACCAATGTTTCGAGGAGATATTGTTTTATATCCCCTTCGCCAATTTACTTAATAGATTTTAAAATAAAAGAGGCCGATCAAAATTATGTTAGCTTTAATTTGCGGATCAAGTTGCAGAGTGGTTGGGTGTCAGCGATGACACCTTTGATCGTTACAAAATATTGCGTGATTTCAGTGATTAGGGAAGGTAGTTACTCGTGATTTAACAATATAAATAGTTGCTTCAAGTTAACAATTCAATGTGATTTTACGTTATAGGATTAATGAAATGATATTTAAGTATGAAATGAATTATGACAAATTAGATAGCGTTCTGCTGCGAACAATGATAGTAAGCTCGGCCTCTTCAAACATTTACAAACATTTTCAGACTCTGCCACGCCATCAACTTTTCTCTGTAGAGGAAACATCGTGACTAAAATTAACCCTCAAACTAGAAAGTGTCACTTCAGCCCAACCTATTTAGAAGGAAGTATCTCCAGGTGAATATAGCTTGATCAGCATCAACAGTCGAGTCGACATAGGCCTGTCCGTATGTCCAAGATCTCAGAGACTAATATAAATAAAGTAATGTATCCTTATTACTAAATATAATATATCTAGAAGGAACAGCCCACCCATCTTTAAAACAGTAGGAGATATGACGTTTTTTCTAAATTGCGGGGGCTGCAGGGGGCGTGGCCAAAATTGAAAATAAACTTGATCTGCCTGCAGACATAAGAAGCATATGTCCCATACATGTCAAACCTCTATCTCTTACCATCTCTGAGATCTGTGCGTTCATACGGACAGACAGGCGGACGGAAGGACAGACGGACAGACGGACATGGCTATATCGACTCGGCTGTTGATGCTGATCAAGAATATAGATACTTTATGGGGTCGGAGATGCTTTCTTCTGGATGTTACATACTTTTGCACAAACTTATTATACTCTATGTACCTTCGGTACAGAGTATAAAAATACTGAATGACCACAAAACTTTTCAGCTATGAGGCTCATACTTTGCACTTTACAGTTTGTGTTCAATGTCTATAATCGATCAAATTTCCGTAAAGATAGGATAAGCTGCAGAGCTTTAAAGGTTATATAAAGTGTGGCATACTTTACATAATGTACATAAATGGATATACTTTATTAACCAGGGAAAGAAACCGGTTCTGAACCGCAACAAACCGTTTATTCCATGCTCGCCAACCGAAAGCCGAATCGAACCTAAGACCGGAAATGAAACTGGTTCGGTCCCAAGCCCGTCATCTCACCGCCTGTATACTTCGAAAGTTGATAAGAAAACTTAACTTAGCTTGAATACTTCTAACATTGTAGAGTTGGTCTAACTTCGCCTTAAAGAGAGCAATCTGTTGACGAACATTTGGCAGCCACTGCATCAACCACATCCGATTTTGTACTTCGTTTGCTATTCCCTATTCTTCCCGGTCTATTAATTGGCAGGCATTTACATTGATTAAGCATACTGCCTTCCTAATCTATACGATAATCCTTAAGCGGTGTTGGCATTAATATTGATACATCAAACATATTGGAATGGTTGATGCTTGAATACTTCAAGTGAACCACAAATTGGAACAGAGTCTACGCCTTGGCTTTATTCGAAAGTCAAATTATAAACCGAAAAATATTTTTTGATGTCAGCTATTAATTCACAAAGAGTCTAAATCAGATATAACAATTCCAGAAACAGAAGCTGTCGGAGGTCAATTGTGGACTTTTAACGGGCCTGTAGATTCGGATGTTTGCTTGGCTGTTTGATTACATAAAAAAGCGAGAAAATTTATGTTATCTTTTGCCACAAAAGACAATGGCTGCTGGTGAACAAATAAAATGTGTAATGTAATAAATATGCAAAATACAATAAAATGTATGTACAGTCGAACTTGTATACGGCGGTCTTCAAGCGGACAAAATTAAACTTCATTGTACAGAAAACTCTTAATAGTTGCAGTTGCAGTGTTTTGGAAATTGATTCGCCATTAAGCAATCCTGGTTGAACAGACGTTCGACTGTATTTAGTTAACATAAAACAGTTAAGCTATAGCTATTAAATGATAAACATTTATATGTCTTGTGATAAGTCCAAAGTCTGAGAAAACTTGCTCAAGACATCTTTTCGACTGTGGACTTAAAACTAACTTTCGCCCACCTTCAGCCTAAAGTAAATATTTCAAAGTGTTCTTCAAAGTCTGCATTTCAACTTGTTATCAACACTTTTTGCCCGAATTTGGCCGCTCTCCGACTTTTAGGAAAGATTAAGCTCAGCCTAGGACTTAAGTTCCTTGAATAGATGATCAAAAATCAAGAAAAATTTTACTTTTTTGGGGATTTTTTTGACAATTTAACATGCGTTTTGCAAGCTCTAAAACAAACAACAATGTAAATCATGAAAAAAACTAATAAAAAATAAAATAAATAAAAATAATATTACGCATCCGCAAGGTGGGACCATATGGGCGGCGAGGTGGGCGTGATCGAATCGGTGTAAAACTTTTTTGAAACGATATTCTGAATGTGGTCATCAAATTTATTAAGTTTTAACTTTGTGCTGGTTTGAAAACCGAAAGGACCTGTCTGCCGAAGCAGTTCTAATGTTCGAGTCCTGATATCAACTATCAAAACTGAAGGCTACTTAACCTTAATTCCCCTGAGTTACAGATACATCAAAGTCAGGCAGGGCTGACTTTAACATGAGTTCCAGCTCCAGAGATATTGTCACTTTAAAGTGGAAGAAAATATCAAACAATTTCAGTAGAAGATTCACTGGGGATCCATCTTTCTCTCCGATAACAAGAAGCTGTCACTGGGCACACTGAACACGGACTCATCAAACAACTCTCGCTAGCTGACATATAAAACTGTGCTCTTACAAATAGATTTTCTTTTCCCTTGGCAACATACTTGAACCATAATCTTGAAGACGTAGAAATGTTCAAATAAAAATAAATTAAATGCCAAATGGAAGTTTCAACAATAGTTTGGCATTTTCCACGAACTGTATGACATTTAATGGAGCAGGACCTCAGATGGGAGATAAGACACATCTCTTTGCAGCTGACTTATCAATCGGGTCCCTCCCCGCCCTGCTCCGCTCGACCCGGCACTACAATAAATTTCTAATTGTATTGCTCATAACAATCGCTCGCCCTCCCCTCTCTTCAGTTCAACGATTTTCGTTGATTGTTTGGCTTGAAGTGCATGCAATTTCCGTGCTGTGCCCGATTAAATACAATTGATACAGAACTCTGTCCCTGGGACATCTTCATGACTTGGCAAACTGTCTAGCTATGGACTTAAGCCTTCAGAATGAAAAACACTTCGCACCTTTGTGGCTGCCAAAAAAAAAACCAAAAAAAAAATAATAATAAATGGAAGGAACTCAACCCAACTGAAAGCCCGGCACTCAACTTGCTGGCCAAAAATGTTGTGCGCTTTTAATTAAAAGTAATGTCATACAATTCCATTACACTCGGCCCGAAATGTGTGCGCCACACATTTACATATCACACTGGCAGCTAGGAGAAGGCCGAAAGGACTAGCAGCATGTCTCCGGCCTCTCCAACTCCTTCATCGTTTGTATTTGTATTTGTTTTATTTCCATGCCGGCAGAGCACTTCAAATGTGGCCCACTGGCAAAGTGACAACAAAAGTAAATTAATGTGCGTGCATGTGTGCCCCCCGGCCCCATCCCCCTGCGGCCGTAGCCATGTGTGTGTGGTTTTTGTCGTTGCCTTTTCAGGTAATTTATTGCATTCAAACATAATGGAAAATATTTCTGCTACCCTTCCAGGAGACGAGCAGTCCATGAGGACAAGACATTAGCATTAAGTTTATTTCCACACATCAACTGTCGCCGTCGCCGGGCTGATCACCTGGCCCCATATTGGGCATATCAGTTGACCCAAATATAAACAAATTGCCAGCTCGTACATTCTCATTTCGTTAGATGCGTTCGGTTAGCAGCCGCCCGCCCACCACTCTACTCCCCCTCCCACTACCCCTGCCGACCATCGATATCTTACTTAAAAACGAATTGACATTAATTGAAAGCATGCCAATGGCAAACAAAACTAAATAAATAACATCGCCCGGCCGAGGAATGTGCGGCACGCCGCCCGCAGTTGCCTCGCCTCGGCATGCTCACGGCATTGTCACTTTGGAGGCTTCCAGGCCTGAGTCGATATTGCGGCGGCAGTCCAAGTTTCCAGCTTGGCAAATTCAATTGTCGTTTGATGCGGCGACAGCCAAGCCACATCCACACCACGCTCACACCACAGCCCACATCAAGGAGCAGAAGGTGGACAGCATATTTGCTCAATGCCTTGGCATTCACCTGATGAATTTATCACACAGCGTATGCCCAGCCGGGGGAGAGATTCCCAACGACTGTTGTTGTCGTTGTCTGCTAAATTGGTTTTCTTTTTGTCAATTGGGGATTTCGATTGTTGCAAAAGGCCAAAGCGACGACACTGGCGTCTGCCAACATAAGTATTAAGTAAAATAAAATCAGGAGCAGCAGCAACAGAACAAAAAAAAAAATGGAAGGGGAAAAAAGTGACGACTACGAAATACCCCGTAGAGCAGAGTTGGTGTAAATTCATCCCTAAGTAAGTTTTTTCAACGACAAAGATGTGAAGAGGCAGCAAGTCTCTGGAGGAAACAATGCTATGTAAGATGTAAGATGGATATCAAAAGTGTCTAAAACACCTGCCGGAGTTCAGCACAAAGCGTGCACCCTTGCACCCTTAAGCGTGAACGTGAACAGCGTGAGAAATTTACTAAGACGGTACTTGTTTCGAAACCAAAATTTTCCAATTGACTAATTCTAAATTGTAGTCCATCAGTTGTATTCGGCGCGAGGTCATGCCATATTTTCGCATAACTTGGTAGCTGAAAGATCGAACAGCTGCTTCAAGAGGAACCACTCTCTTTCACTCAGCGATTGTGGCCTGTTGACTTTCGGTCCAACCAAAGTCTCTCCATGCCTGCAATGCCATAACCGCTTGGGAATTTCATAGCTTCATGCTCGCAAAAATGAAAGTAAAGGCAGCGCAGAGACAGACTGATGCTTTTGTATGTAAGTGTCCCCATGGCAACATGTTGAAAGCTAATTGAGCTGGTCCCATGATATTTTTGGTCTTAAATACGTCTTCAGTCCGCAATCCAAGCAACATTTACAAAGACGCTGAAATAGTTGTTGACCTTTATAAAGAAACATGGCAGGTATTCTATAACCAACAAAGCGCTTTCACGAGCTATCCTTTTCTATTATCAGAAAAGTTGCTATCTACTTTCAAATTATTCCCATTATCATTTTACTTTTCTCGGTCGAAGTCGTGTCAGTAGATCTTCTTATAGGCTGTTTTTGTCAATTTTATATCAGCTTCTTCCATCTTTCCAAGCGATTCAAGAAATGCATTATGAGGCAAACTTCAAGGAGTACTTCTTGGTAGGCGAGAGAATCAGGTGAAATTCTAAACCTTTCCTTTATAAAACGTATTAATTTTGCTTTGAATATTCCGCTTACTAAGAGAACTACGTGAAGTTTGCTTCACCATGTTAATCTAGTCTAAGACATTTCTTTACGAATGTTTTCTTTGAAACACTAGAAAATAAAACTTGTTGTATGTGTCTCGAGAAATCCGGTTAACAAAAGTGTCCCACTGGTTTCAGAAATAAGGTTGATTATTTCCGCTTGCAAAGGAACCATAAAATCAATTTCAAACGCCATCGTAAGTCTATCTCTCCCTGAATACTTCAAACCAATTCACGTTAATTGACTTGAGTACGTTACTTCCAATCCCGGATACTGAATTTAGCTCGGCAGAGTTCCTGTGATCTCGATTTATGCACAGTATGGATTTTAGCTTGATATTCGAACTCAACTCAATCAGTGAGCTCAAGTCGAGAAGGTCCAATATCGAGCAAGGTCCGCATTTGTTCCTTACATGATCCAAAAATCGTCTTGACGCTAAAATGAGTTCTTAATAGACTTGGCCCCCAGACTCCAAAACAGAAGCTGTCTTCCTATGCCAGCATTGCTTTTGTTGTCGATATCCAAACTTAAAATCAAACGCTTAGTTGATAAAAGACTTCTGCGTATGTGTGTGTATACCCACTTAGCCGCACTGTATTATTGTGAAAGATTTTCTTGCTCTCGGTTTCCTTGCGCCCTTTCGCTTTGATACTATTGATATAATAGTAGTAGCGTGCAGCAAAAAGAAGCATCTCGCAACATTTTCTGCTGGAATGCTTAAAAACTGAGAGCCTACTTTACGTAGAATCCGACAGACGGACAAAGTTTGATCAGCTCAGCCCGCCAAGCTGATCACGAATATATATATATACTATTAGTGATCGGAGACGACTCCAAACTTCCATACTTCTGGGCAAAAGAATAAAACAACATCATGAATATTATTATCGATAATTCGATATATCTTTATTATTTCCCGCATCCCTGGTTCGTACCTATTTGGTAGTCAGGATTATTTACAGATTCCCCAAGGGATTGTTAAAGATCGAATGAGCGGTAATCAAGCAAAAGATAATTCACTCCAGCAGCAAAATACAAACTGAGCATACACTTTTGATGGTAGAGTGTATATTACAGTTGGGCTCGACCGACTTTAATCATTTGATTTTATAACATTATTTCCAATAGATTTTCAAAACATGGTGAGATCGGATGACTTTTTACCCATCATAGTACCGAATGGTCGGAAGATGTGTCTCAGAAAGGAATCTTTTATGTTTTCACTGTTGAATGCGGTCCTCCCCGACTTCGATATACTCGTTACTCAGGCGACTTAATGTTTAATGGCCTCCCCTAATGTTACTTAACAGAGCATTAACATTAATGTTAACATATCACCATTTTGTTAGAAAGCAGCGCATACTGCTGTGAAAAGTATGCAACGATTTTGTAACCAGTACAATAATTGTTGTTGTTTAGTTGCTATAGCTCTTCTAGTCTCTAAGATGTAGGTTTTCATACAGACAGACGGACATCTCTTTATCGACTCGGCTGTTGATGCTGATCAAGAGTATATATATACTTTATGGGGTCGGAGATGCTTTCTTCTGTCTGTCGCATACTTTAGCACAAACTTACTATTCCCTGGGTACCTTTGGTGCAGAGTATAATAAGCCTCGGAGTAGAAACTACGTTTAATTTGCTCGACTTCTTGGACAGTTTTTCTATATGCCGGCTTTTCCTGGTTCACCATCCAAAGTTACTGCAAGATCTGGAGAGCATTTCTCGTCCTCTTTGGAAAGAAATTACTTTTGATTCTACCATATTAATCAATTTTTCACCTGGGCCAGAATCTTTCCAAAATATTTAGTGGAGGCTTCTTCTAATGTTACCTCTCTTCATGGTAGTTTCGGTTTTCTCTTCGAATTGGAGTCGAATCAGAAAATAATTATAAATTTTGAATACTTGAGCATCTTTTCAGACATTCGATTCAACTCTGACCATCATGTTACCCCTTTCACCCTAACACCAAATGGGTACAGGGTATAAAAATGGCTGGCAGGCATCGTAATGGCAACAAGCTCTGCGCCCGGATCCGCAAGAGACAAACTGCCGGCAAAAAGTTAAGCGCACAAACATGAATGGGGTCAGCTAATGCCGCTCCAAGACCCGAGCCCAGGCTCAATTGAGAATTGATAAAGTTGAAAGAAAAGAAAATTTCATCTCGTTGCCTGGCTGCGCCGCCATCGGCCGCCCCCACCCCAGCCACCCCGGCCACCACCATCCCTCCCCCGGGGCAATGAGTAAACAATGACATAATGACAAGTGGCGGAGAGTTTAAGTGATAAATAATTAATTGATTTTTGTTGCAACAATAGCAAAAGACGCCGCTCGGGGCCAAGGAAAAGAAGTTCGAGCACAGCGACGAGATAAGTTAAAAGGTAGATTAAGATAAATGGCGACTCGTTCTGCGAGTCGGTCTGTCGCAGCTGCCCGACCGCCCCCTCCCCCCCCACGCCCTCATCGACCGCTGTTCTACACAGTTGTTGTTGCTGTTGTTGTTATCTGCTTTAAACACGAATTTGCTGGGATGCCTTGTTTGTTCCTTCGCTTGTTTCGCATAATAAAACAGCAGCCGGCCCGCCGCCCCAGTCCAGCCTCTGGGGTGCGTTTGGCCAGTTGTGTCCTTTTTATTGGCCCAGAAGCGACACAGTCCGGAAGTTGTGCTGTTTATTTCCGCTAGCGTTTGATTTTGGAATTGTTATGTGTATGAGGCTGGCCGCTGCCTGACGACACAAAGGATTTGGCCCTGGCATGGAATATTCATGAGCCGAGCTTGGCCGAGCTGCGTCAAAGATTAGAATTTGAGAGGTCAATGAGATGGTTCGTTCATTATAACAATCTCTTATTCCATGTGCAAAGACATTGAGAGGTTCTGGTTAGCTCAAGATAGAAATTTGAAATCATCTAAGTGGAAAGGTAGAAATATAAATGATGCATTTGGTTGACATTCCGTTCACGTTCACTTTGTAGCTGCCGGGCGGATGTCACCCAAGTACTGGCAAGAGCAGGCGTATTCCATGTGAAAGTGTCTTTGATTCTTGGCCTGCTACAATGTTTGGTTTATACATTTTCAAAGTCTAGGTTAACTTGGTTGAGCCGGACTAAATATGGCTTCGGACAGTTACAGTTTAATTTCACTGTATCTGCTTTCATCTTAGTCCTTTTCTTAGAAATTAGTGCAGTTTTAGCAATCAATCGTTCTCAATATGGTTCCATGCCGATTATGAAATGCACTTTCCAGTCAGAAAGAACGGAGCCATATGCGATTTAACAATTTATCGCCTATCTGGACCCAAGAAGAAAGTTATCTTACCGCCTTCTCAGACCAACTTGATGGGGAAAGTTCTTTAAAGACGATCAAGACGCAGCAGGCGGACTTACAAAGGAGCTATTGAAAGCTGCTTCTGTGAGAAATCTTGTAGAACGCAATCCCTCCTGAATGAAAGTTAAAACTGTGGAGGTATCGCCTTTCTCAACTCTATGCAAAACATCTTGTAGTACTTAGTATAGGGTACTTTAAGGTTAGTCTATTCACAGTCACTCTGGCTGTACGTTACTTTAATCTACTTTAGTTAATTATTACATTGTCTTATCTATAAGTTTGTTATTCTTTGATTTATCGATATACATTCTAGCCTAAGTATGGCAAGCACAAATTGTTATCGATAAGTTCTAGGATTGCCAATAAACCCAAGCCGACTGAGTCTTGATCGAGCATCGAACGAAAGGTCATTTGTCTCCCACAATCTTGGCTTTTATCCTGCTGAAAAGAATGACAAACGTGCTTGGTTCAGCCGAGATTCAACAAGACCGATCTTGTATAGAGCATATTAACACAAATTTGTATACCCATGATAGTATATTTTCTGACTCTTTCCCCTTAAAATTTCAATCTTTGATCAAAGAAGTAGCGAGTAACTCAATAAGTCGACATCAGTCTTATAAATTCAGGACTTAATTTTGGGTAAAAGGTTTTGCCGTCGTCACAGTAGAATAGAAATAAATCGAAATTTCAAAACAGGATCATTTAACAATTCCGATTCCACATGATTTGATCGAAAATGACAACAATAACAGGCCAGAATTATATAAATATTCCGTACAGTTATTGGTTTTCTATCTCAACTTATCAAAAACCTAGGCAAACCAAGCATCGTACCAAATCCTTTGCTCAACAACCTTGAATGTTAAATATTCTTACCCTAAACAGTGATTAGTTTTGTTCCGGACCCCCCCCTAAACTTTGCACGAAGTCTTCTGGTACAAATTCGCATCACATTTGTAGGAACTGGTCGGATTGGATGACTATAATGACTGCCATATAAACGATCGGTCGAAAATCTAGTTCGAATGAGAAAAACTTTTTTGTTTTCGATGCAAACGTCTCCCAACTCCGTATTTACGAGTTTTCAATGCTTCTCCATGATTCTGCCAAGTTTGGTTGAAATCTGACATCTACATAGCACAGCTGCCATGGAAAAGAAAGGTTAGAATAAGAGTCTCAGTTAGAAAAACTTATTAGTTTTCAACGTAAGCCTCTTTAAAATTGTTAAATATTTATTTTATAAGCTTTTACACAATTCTTTAAAGTCGGTTGACTATACGTTATAGCTGCCATAGAAACGATCGGTCGGAAAACTAGTTCTACTGAGAAAAACTTTTTTGTTTTAAAAAAAAAACGCTTCCAAACTTTGTATATCTTAATTTGATAGGTTTTCCCACGATTCCACTAAGTTTGGTTGACATCGGACTTCTATATATTATAGCTGTCATAGAAAAGTTGAGTTAGAAAAGTAGTCTAAGTGAGAAAAACTTGTTTGTTTTCAGTGGAAATGCCCTTAAAATTAGTTTAAAAATCGAGCTGCAAGGGTAGACAAACTTCGGAAGAGTCGAAGTTACATTTCTTCTATTTTTGCTATTCAAAATATTCTCAAAAACTGAAAACTGAACATCTGAAATCGCCTAACGACAGTTTGTTTTAAAAGAAACTTTTTCTAGAAGTGAGAGATCCATTCATGATTAGTTTTTGATAACGAATGTGCTTAAATTGAGTCCAATGTACTCGACTTTATCCCTCTGTGTAAGTATGTGAGTGGCTTTGAAAGAATGTTCGTATTTCATGCCGAATAACTTAAATAAGATGTCCGCCAGGAACCGCAACCCAAATGAGGGAAATATGTTAAGACAACCGAAAATGTATCAAGAAAAATGTATTTGATGCATAATTAAGACCCAAAATTATGCTTTATAGAAAGACGAAAGTTTGTAAAATGATACCAAAATGTGTGTAAGCTGTGAAATATTAAAATTCCTTAGCATATCTGTGTAATGTGCATGTAGATGGAACAACTGCGTTACTGAAATAACACCAGAGAGCCCGGTTCAAACAAAAAAGGTTGTAATTTCTCTACTTTGTACAACAGTTGTATTTTGAATGCGGGCCATTTTAGAAAGCATTTTCTTTATGTCGAACCCAAAGCGAAAGGCAGTTAAGTCAGCCCACTTTTCTATTCAAATTATGGAAATTTTAATGGCTTGCTTTATTGGGTTCAATCAAGGTTTCAGTATCATAATCCTACCCTGCCAACTGCTTTTCGGTTAAGAAACAATCTACTTTCCGAAATCACCCAAACATATTTCTGTTTTTTTTTTTTGTTGTTTTTGTGTGTGTTTTGGTTAATGTCACTCCAAATGCGATGATTGCAATCGCCATCTCAAGCACTAGAAACCACAACAGAAAATGAGCAGGCAAATCGAAAATACAAAACGTAAACACAAACGCGGCGGCGGCTTTTCATTATTTTTCGGCACGCAGGCCAAGGATGGAGAGCGTCACCAGTGCATGTACATGTGTACGGACATGTGAGTGTGTGTGTGTGTGTGTGTCGGCCCGTTGCCACCCCCCCGCCCCGCACACTGTCACAGTCTGTGGTCTCCCACTCCCAAACGTGTCAGTACCGAAATCGGCTGAAGTGTAGTCCCAAGTGGATAATTTGTTATCAGCGCATAATCAACGAGACAGCCACAATACAGCAGAGCAGAACGGAGCGGAGCCGAGCCGAGCTGAGCTGAGCAGAGCTGAGCTGAGCAGAGTGGCACCGCAAGGGGGGAGGGAGGGTAGGTGGAGGGCAGTGGGTCACCGAGACTACAGAAAAAAAAGGTGAGGTCCTGCACGTTTTACTTAACGCTGCCCCCCCACACACCACACACCACAACACACACACCACTCACACACACACACACATACCAACACACTTTCTACATAAAAATGTATGGCCATGTTTGTTTGTGCTGAATAAAAAGGTTGCCGCCATCAAAATAATTACGATACAAGCAGCAACATGCATGTGTGTGTGTGTGTGCGAGTGTGTGTGCGAGTGTTGTTGTACCGCTCTGAGTGCGTTTGTGTGTAGCAATGCGTGTGCACAGCAACAAAAAGTCATTTAGTTAAAAACCCGAGTTTTTATTTGCTCTGCGGGAGAACCCGCGCCGGGCCCCATGGAGCCAACCAGGCGTTGAACACTTCATCAACTCATCAGAGCGCGCCCTTTTTTGCATGTCCTTAACCATTTAACGGCTCCCATTTGTTGCTGCGGCTGCTTTTCATACAATTTTTGTTTGTTTTCCTTGCCTACACACCGAAACCCGGGCACAGACACACACACACACACTCACACACACACGCGCACACACATGCCACATAAAGTACACAAAATTACTCTTATGAAAATTAATAAGTTAACTTTTTTCTACGCCTGAGTTTTCCCCAGGATTCACGCTTTTTTTTTTAGTTACATTATATTTTTCCTATGTTTTTTTCCCTTATTTTTATTTTTTTTTTTGCTTCATTTGAACGCATTTGCCCCGTGTAATGAACGTAATTGAAATTAAAAGTAAAGAAACGTGTTGCATGTGTGTGTGTGTGTGTGTGTGTGAGTGTGTGTGCGAGTGTGTTCGAGTGTGTGTGTATGTAAATGTGTCTGTGCACTTCGTTAGCTGCTTCAAATTAATCCCTAAAGTAATTAGAAAAAAAATTCCAAATGAGTTCGAGTAGCAAACGAACACGAGAACTCACCGCGCCAGCAAACGCAAGTGGAAGGGGCGTGGAGTGGGGGTGGGGGTGTTCGCAAAAGGTTCGTGCTAAGTGCATATTTCGCACGCGGTTTCCAAACCCAAGTACCATGGCAACCCGTGATAATGGCTGAACGGGTGGCTCTGCTTCCTTCTAAGGCGTGGCCCCACAAAATTGTCATATTTAGACAAATCACAAGGTCGTCAGCAACCCAATATACCCAAGTGGTCATGCCGCCCTCCCCCCACCACCCCCCTGGTCCCCGCCAGGAATGTGTCAATGCAAGGGACTTAAATATCAAAGACAAAGTATGATACCTTCAAAAGGAGCACAATCAGATAATTAAAATGGAATACTTGCTGCGTCGCGGATGTCGTTATTTTTAATGAAGAAGAAAGAGTTGGCCGCCCATCGGCGGGATGGGAAGGCAACGAGTTAATCCATCATTCGGTTGTCCCTTCAAATAATACGTTTTAAATAAGAAGGTGACCGAATTTCAAGACTCGTGTATCCCGTAAGGCATCCCGTTTGCCTTTTTCGGTGTGTGTATGTGTATGTAAAGCCGCACAGTGGCTCATTGCTGGAATGCACAAAGGGGGAAGACATATATATATTTGAATACATTATAATTTTCTACGCAGAAAAATCAAAATTGTTGTGTAGAAACCGCAATCCTTAACGTAATGTAGTTCACCCCATACAAATGAACAAGAAAAATGTAGAAAACTAAATGCTAAAGGTTAATAAAGAAAACGAGGCATTTTAAAAAGTTAAATGCTGCATTAGCAAAGGCAAAGAATATACGATACGAGAAAATTAGCGTATTTCCGAATAACTTCTACATTTTTCATACACCAATCTGAATACCATTAGAAAATTTGACTTTTTATACTCTGTTTCCATTGAAAATGGAATAAGGGGGGAAGTTGTGCGAATGTATGTAACAGGGAGAAGGAAACATGTCCGACCCCATAAAGTATATATATTCTTGATCAGCATGAACAGCCAAGTCGATACAGTCTGTCCGTCCGTCTGTCTGCCTGAACGCGTCGATCTCAGAGACTGTAAGAGATAGAGCCACAAATTTTTGCATGAATGTAGACTTATGCTGTACGCAGATCAAGTTTGTTTTAGATTTGGAAATTTCCACCCCGTCCCTCTTTTATCCCCAAAAACCCAAGACCTCCTCTAGACATGCTATACCTAAAAAACCGTCAGATCCACAATTCTTAAGTTAGAGCCTCGTGGTCAAGTATACATCAAGCTAGGCCCAATATCTATCTATTCTGAAAAGTTCAATCAAGAGCGGACAAAACACACAGGAGTTATAAGTGAAACAGTTGAGCTGATAAGAGCACCCCCCAGCTGTTGGTCAGGACCTGAAAAAAGCGTTGCCTACATTTAGGATGACAATTTTGTTACATTCATCTTCAAAAATTCAAAAACATATAAAGGAAAACAAATGAAAAGGTAATTTTTTGGTTGGGAAACGCGACTGCAGCGCCCTTACTCGTTTACATTGATGTTTAGATATAGAAAATTTACAATGGCATATGGAAGAATATCTATGTTTTTCATTTCGCAACCAGTTATGGAAAGTTATGGATTTCAAATGCTAAATGTTACATATAGAAAATCTACACGAATCGTGTTGTTGATCCATTCACTTATCATCGCTTGTCGCTACCCGTTATTACCATGATGTGCGGCAATGCCACGCGAGGGCGTGATAGTCGTATTGACTGAGATGCCGTCGTTTGTGCTCAAGCTGCAGAGACAAGGTATGTGAGTTATGAGCTCGAACCCCAGACAAGGTGAGTCAAACAAATTATTTTAAGTTGTGGGGATTTGAAATGGAATACTTACCCCTCCCGTGTCCCTTCCTCGCCTCCTTCTCCCCACACTCCCTTGTGTAAATAGAGTGTACTGCGATTAGTTGAACATTTTATTTTACTCTTTTTTTAATGAGAAAACGTGGCATGAAGAAGAGCTATATTACATCTTAATGGATGCAGAATCCCTATTAAGTGTGAAGAAAAATTACATTTTCGTGTAGCTTGCACATGTGTTTTGCTCTCTGTGTAATCTTCTGGGTCAACACAAGTAAAAGAGAGTGCGTGTGTTCTTGTAGCTACCTGACGCACACCACAATAACAAGATCAACGAATTGTTGTTGCCATCGATTATGCCATTTTAGCAGCATCGTCAGCAAATCTTGCAAGTCTTGGGTATTCTTCCTTCTGTAGGCACATCACAAGTGTACTGTGAGTAGAGAGTTGGTCCAAGGATACTACCATGTGGCACACCAGCTCTTATCACCCTTACGCTGAAAACAGATCCTTTCAAGAGCTTCTTTCAAGTGAAAGCTTCTCAGAAGACAGTTAAATAAGGGCGGTAGGAAGTCTTATACCTCACACTCTATCGAAAGCCTGCTTGATGCCCAGGTAGCAACTGAAGTCCGTCGTGCATAAAGTTAGACACTTGTTTCAGCTCTTTCAGTGACCCATGTGACTTTCACAGGCCGAAGATAATGTACTATGCACTTCTCTAAAGTTTTTGATATTGTGGATAGAATGCAGATTGGACGGAATGAATCGAACTCCAACAGGCTTTTCCCAGCTTGATGCATCATTAAGAATTGAGCCCTTTTCCATGCACCCACTCGAAAGGCCCAGGTGTGAACGAAAGGACGCTACTTTCGAACGGTTTCTGTTTGGTTCAGAGACGGCTTGCACATTTGTTCATTAGATCAAATGGGTTTCATCCATAATTTCACTACCATTTGCCTCGGCAAAACGCTCTTCTGTCCACTAAACTGTTTCCATTCAATATTTTGGTAAATATTTTGGTTCTCAAACATTAACAGATGAGTGCAATTTCTGCGGGGTGGGGATCGGTGACAGTCATTCCCCACAATTGCTCCACTGTGCGGCAATTTAAAGTGCCGTCGCACACGTTTGTGTTGCCGCATGTTTCCGGTTTATTTACTTTGGCAAATGCAAAGTTCAACTGCCAGCGAAAGTTGCATTGCTGCAGCCCCGCAAATTGTTGTTGCCTGCCGCCCGCCCGTCCGTCGGAGCGTCACAGTTTTTGGCATGCGCGTAAGTTTCGGAGGGAGGGAGGGTGGCGGCTGGAAAAAAAAAGAGAACGGCCACAACGTCGGCAGTGGGAAAAAGTTATGACTGCCAGCGGA
This sequence comes from Lordiphosa andalusiaca, assembly GCA_035044965.1. Classification (NCBI taxonomy): domain Eukaryota; kingdom Metazoa; phylum Arthropoda; class Insecta; order Diptera; family Drosophilidae; genus Lordiphosa; species Lordiphosa andalusiaca. The sequence goes on from JAWNNM010000342.1 coordinate 335,051, forward strand.
AGCGGAAACGTTTTGGCAGCGTGTGAAATGCCGAGCTGAAAACTAAAATGTCGCGCTGAAAAAGTTATGACTGCCGTTAATTTCGCACAGTGATCTGTATTTGTGTTGCCCCGCGAGCCAAGTGCAATTTAATTCGGCTTCCTTGCCGTTGACACTGTCAGGTGGACCAACAGGATTGCGTGGGCCACTTCCTGCTGTCGCAGATGGGCCGCCCGCTGTGACAAATAACCAAGGCTTTTCATGGCATTTGGCAGTGTTTATCTACTGCATTAGCACACGCTGACCCAGCGGTCTGTTCCGGATTCCTGGCCGTAGGCTCAAAGCCGTTTCTCATAATGGACCGCACAATGCGCGTGGCGGAGATGCCGATGCTGATGCCGATGCCAAAGCTATGGCGAATGCCGTTGCCATTCCGCGATGGCTTCCATATTCGCATATTGACGTCCACTTTGCTTGCTGTGTTGTTACGCAGCGCGGACGAGGGGTGCGCTGGGGTGGGTATGGGAGTGGGGAGTGGGGAGTGGAGAGCTGAGAGGGCGGGGTCAGCTGGTCGTTTAGTCGGTCGGTGGCTTCCGCACAACATTTATCATATTTCGGGTCGTGGCGGGGCGGCAGTTCAAAGTCCAACATTAAGTTCCAGGTATTTGCAACTTTTCGACAAAGGATTTTTGGCTGCAATCGCGTCCATAAATTATCTCCTCGCCACTGCGACCCGGCTGTTGCTCTTGTTACGGTGTCTACTTAGCGCATAATTAGCTACCTGAAGTTTGAAGGAGGTGCAATGAGGTGCGATGCGGTGCTTAAAACTCGCATTCCAGTCGGCAGCTCACAAATGATGAATGGGCGAATAATGTTGCAGCGAAAGGGAATTTGGCAAGCGAAATGGGATTAAGGTGAAAGGTTAATCGTGAAACCGGATTGTAGTTTGGTGTGTTATTAAGAGAGAATTGAAGTGTGCTAATGTCCTTGCATTCACTGACACTTTCACACACAGCCAAAAACAATAAACATTCAGTGGAACAAATTATGGGTAAAGTGGATGAAAAGAACTAAGCCCTGGGGTACACTTCGTGTTGTTGCACGCATTTGTGACATGCAGTTGCTCGAATCTGTCGATTTGAAAGTGTTGACTTAATCATTTTTGAAGCAGAAAAGAAATTCCACTGCGTCAGTTGGCTTACTAGAATCTAATTGGGTCAAACATGTTACACGGCTTCATTCATTTGCAATGTGTATCGAATGGCCGTTGTACACTAACGAGTCTTTAAATCAGTGTGGTTGTCTGATGCACACGACAATAACAAAATCAACACTGCACTCGTTGCCTTCAATTTCGCAAGAGAGGGAGAAAAGGGGGCGAAAAGCACATTTGAAAACCGCTTGGATACGAGAACTTGTTAGGAACAGTGATTCACAGAGTATTTGTTTCGCAGTTTCGGATTTATTACATGGGATATAGAGCCAACCAAGCCACAGTTTCGACTCTCAATTTACTACATATTTATTGAAGGCTCGTTTCCTGTTCTAGGATCGACCTCAATTTCATCCCATTTCAGCTCTTAAATCATGTAAGAAAGTCAGCCTCGACCGATCCAAAGTGTTAAGGCTTCTAAAGTGCTGCCCAACGCTGTTGCAGCCGGTGCTGCCCAGCATAAATTCAAGCTGTTGAAGAATGAATATACTTGACAGAGTCTTAGTTGCTTTTTGCTGGTTTTTATATAATTTCGCTCGAACTAAAAAGGTACACAGAGTAACCTTTGATGCAGAGTATAAAGTTTTATTTCTGATCAAGAATCACCCTTACTTACCCTTTAAGTACTTTTTGGAGTGTCGCATTACAGAGATTCCTTAAATCTGTTCGAAATGATTTCTTTTGTTGCGTAAGTTGAAAAACCTTAATTTAGGTGTCAGATACTTTTCGATATAACTTTAAGTTGGTTTCGTACACATTATAAAGTTTTAGTTGTGGTTTTAAATTGTTTTTTAACCCAGATTTTGGTTTGAGCAAACTCTATAGGGTCTAGCTAGTCCCTATAATATGGAACATTTGGTCATGGAAATCTTTTACATCCGAAATAGCTTTCTGAAATGTCAAAACTCATCTAAAGTGTCATTACATTGAACTTTTTTTTGGAATATGTGAAATAATATCACTTACAAAGTAACTTTCAACGAATTCGAAATTGATTTCCATAATGAATTCACTTTGAAAACCGTAGCTGGCTTATTTGGGATTGTGGTAAAGTACAACAACTTAACTTAGTCAGAATATCCTCCCTTAAATGGATGGGGCAAAGCACACAAATCGATTAGATATTTTCAAAGAAGGAATGTTATCTCATGACGGGCATATAAAGAGGTAGAATACGATAGTTGACAGCTACATAAACAAGAAAGAAAGTCGGTCAAGCCCGACTATAACATACTCTGTACCAAGAAAATCTGTCTTTTGATCATAACTCGCAAACCGTTCATCCGATCTTCTTCATTCCTTTGGCGGATAAGTTATCCTAATAACTAAATATGTTCAGAAGGAACAAGCCATCTATCTTCAAAACTGTGGGAGATATGACGTTTTTTCTAAATTGCGGGGGCGGCAGGGGGCGTGGCCAAAATTGAAAATAAACTTGATCTGCCTGCAGACATAAGAAGCATATGTCCCATACATGTCAAGCCTCTATCTCTTACCATCTCTGATCTGTGCGTTCATCCGGACAGACAGACGGACGGACAGACGGACATGGCTATATCGACTCGGCTGTTGATGCTGATCAAGAATATATATACTTTATGGGGTCGGAGATGCTTCCTTCTGGATGTTACATACTTTTGCACAAACTTATAATACTCTATGTACCTACGGTACAGAGTATAATAATGCATCGATAAGGTCAAATGGTTCGGTTTGATCGCTGGAACAAGTGGTTCGGTTAGTATTTGGTTTGGATCTGCTCAGGCCGGCTGGCATTCCTGAGGAAAAGTGCCTTAAAAGTTTGTATTGGAAAACAAAATTTTTCTTTTCGCCCGATTGCCGATGCGAAATTGTTGAACACTGTCAAAGTGATCTAATTGATTCACCGCCACGTAGAGTAGTTTAATTATGTATTTGAAGTTTACTTAAAGTTTTAAGTTAGTTTTTACACTGTCAGGACTTCACAATGATGCCTCACTGTACACAAGATTCGACTTCATATCCAGTTGCACTTGCTTACTACTTTACTCATAAGATAGTGTTGGTAAAGTCGCAGTTATGTTTATATGTCTGCCATTGAAGTGTGAAATCATGTGAAACATACCTACAGCTAATTGGCACCACAACTACATTCAAAGACGTCCATAGAACCGAAAGAAGAGTTACAACTGGACCCACAAACCCAACAGAAACAACTCAACTTTCGTCAAGCTGATCAAGAACATATATAACCCAGCAGCTGGGAGGGGGGGGGGGGGCTACGACATTCACCTTCGAGCTGAACATTTTCCGCTAGAAATCAATGAGCTGAAATGGCACAATTTCCAAATGACATCGAATACACGAATTTTAAGAATGAAGACAAATCAAAAATCGTAAAGCAAATAAATTCGAAATCATTTATACAAATACGATGAGCACTAATGGGAAATGAACAAAGGAATACAGAAAGCTCTCCTGCTGTCATACCGTGCCGTGCGAGTGTGCGTCTGTGTGTTTTTGGGGGGTGGGGAGGGGGGGGCGAATTGGTAAATGTATCCGCGGGAGCGTGTATCGCTTGCTTGTTTGCTCTGGGAGGCTTTAAAAAGTTTTCCTTTGAGTAAACGTAAATGAAGTCGTGTGAAATCAATCGTAAACAAGGTATCAATACAAATGCAAACACACGCACGGCGGCCTTTGTTTGTGTGTGTGTGTGTGCATTGGCAGTGCAAATATGAGAGACACATTTACACAGCGGCGGTAATCATAATCCGCTCCTCAATGAAATCCAATAAGTGACACCATTTGCTGCACCTGCCATTAACCGAAAACCGCGCACCGAGCCGGCCGGGGCCAGTGCAAATTGCAGGCCAAATAAATAAAATGCAAGCGGCCATAACTTAAAACACAAAGGCCAGGGCCAGCGCCGCTTCCGCCCAGCAGCGGCGCAGCCAGTGTGACACACAAATATTGTAATCATAAATTTTCATAAACAATTTCGCAGCTCCGGCCAGCTCTCGCTCCCTCTCTCCCTCTCTCTTCCTCTCTCGCTGTCTCTCTCTGGGTCCACGACATTTATAATAATTAATTGTGCGCAAATATATGCTCGCAAATGGTCAGCGGAGGCAGTCCTGTTCCGCCGGTCTAATGAAAGGCGCCCCAGTGCCGGCCGTGCTGGCTGTGAGTTATTTGTGTCGCCGCACACACACACATACTAAGCACACTCGCACACTCGCACACACACACACACACACACATGCGCTTGCATGGCCATAGAATTTACAGCCCCAGTCGAAACCGACCGCGTCAGCGGTCAGCAAAAGGTGCGCCAGGATGCTGCTGTAAAGTCAAGCGGACGCGAGTGAAACAAAAAGCATAGCATACTTTTGTGCGTATCTTGGTAGCCATCACTTTCGGGGTCCCGCGCGCCACGCAAAAACCAACAAATTGCAACATTTATTCTGCAAGATGAATGGCCGCTTGACAATTTATATGTGTGGCCATAACTTTGGCCCCGCCGGGGCCGTGGCTGGGGCTGGGGCCGGGGCAGGGGTCGGGGCAGGGGTCGGGGCATGGGCATCGGAAATGAACTTCCAGTTGGTAGCCGACTCGATTTCCTTACGGCCGGCCGCTTCTCATAATGGCCAAAAAATTAAAAACAGTAACCAACACAAGACACACGGCTCGCCAGGGAAATGGACACGGAGTGGGTATGCCTGCTGTTGCTGCTCCTGGCAACGTGTGATATAAATTGCTAAATAAAAGAAGAAACGAGCAAACATGCAAAGACAAATGGTCGAACAACGAAGAAAACGCAATTAAAAGCGATAAAAGCAAATGGAGGTGAGTTTAATGGACAACAGCGTTTAATGGACATGATAAACGGAGAGTGTGGAGTGGGCCGGGAGGACGGGCGAAAGGTGATCGAGTTTCCGGTCAGCCGCCGATCGATAGATGAACGAAACGATAGCGACTGACCCATTTGGTAAGTAAAAACCAGTTCGACGACTTGAGATGGAAATAATATACTTCGTCTTTGCAGCAGTCGCCTTGCTAGTCGCGTTGGGTGTGCTCCGCCGGTTGCTTCTTAATTCACTTATCCTAGGGATATTAAGTTATTTTCCAGCCTTCACCCTCACATGTACCAGGTCGCTGCTGATAGTCTGCGCAGTAATTTGGCTTGCAGGGCACGGTTCTGGCAACTACTTGCAGGCCATATCCCTTGTACACGTCTACTTTGTTCTTTTATCTGCCATTTAGCATTCAGCCCAATTGAGCAGTTTTTTTATGCGGCGATTTTGTGAACTGGCTCAATGTCAAGGTACACTCTCAGATATTTGTGTCCTTGGAGATGATCTAGAAGTTGATGTACCATGTAGACTCCGGGGCAGTCGTAGGTGTTGATTCCAATATTCCAGCGCTTTGCCCATCATCTGCAAAAGTGATACAGGTACTGCTGTATAATGTCCGTTGCGTGGCAGACACAGGGATGTCAGGCCAAAATGTCTGTGTTGTCGGCAAGGAAACGGTCCTTTGCAACATTCCTGGGAAGGTTACTTCCAGTGGGCATATCCATGGTTCAAAATGTGTAAAGCGTGGGGCCAAGGACGCCACCCTGTGGCACCCCTGCAAGTGTGTGTTTTGTGGTCGATTCAGCTCCATCAACGTCCTGTCAGTAAGGAAGCTGCGTACCAGGTCAATAAGCTGTGGTGGAAGGAGACTCTTTATCTAGCACAGCAATCCTTCGTGGCATACTCGATCGAACGCTTGCTTCACGTAGTCGTACACGACGTACTCCTTTGCAATGGAGCCCTTCCCAACCATTCTGAAGTTTCGTGCCACCTTCCAAAACCATGTTAAAAGGGCGATATCCAAAGGGCGAGCTTATTCAAGTCTAATATCCCACTCACAGGGCAACTCACAAAGATTTTCGACACCAACCACAACAAACTAATTGGCCGGTATGATTCGACCTCTGAAGATCTCACCCTGGTTCTGTGGATCATTACGATCTGCGCCTTTTTCCAGGCCTTCGTAATGTACACTGAGTTGAGGTCAGGGCCAGGAACAGTATGGCTTGGTCAGGAAGTGCCTACTGCGTTTGACTGTCGACTCCATCTTCTCCAGTAGCCTTTTAGGACTTTAATTCTCTTGATATTTTCTCTCACCTCTGAAAGAGTGAGGGGAGACACTGGCAGTTTCAGCTGAACGAGCACACGTTTCTCTCTGCGTATTCTGGTTAAAGGCAAAGTTGTTAGCTGCATAAATCTCTGCTCAAGAAGTATCGCAAGCTGGAAACCGATGCTTGGAAGATTACTCACTTCCTCGGGGATGCCTGACTTATGTATCTTGCTCTCATCTGACGCGATTCGCTCAAAAAGTCGAACAGTTTTCATGTCTGTAAAAATATCAAATTAATCAGCCCATATCAAGTTGATAAGAATGTTGGTTTTTCATGTGCAGAAAAGGGAGTTAGGAAAGGTGAAACAAAAGGGGAAGACCAAACTAAGCCCTTATTTATTATTTATGTAGGACATTTTATTTCTGTTGGTTTACTAATGACTTCTTTCTGAATATCACATGGAAATTTGTTAAACTAGCTGCTAATTCAGTCGTTCAGGGAACAGCCTGTCTCCGAGCTGCAACTTCGACTGCCGTTTCAGCAACTCCCTTGGATGTTATATCTTGGATTGTTCGTGTCGATTGCTCGCCTGCTACGTCGTTTCTGCAGTTCTCAACCTGGCCTGCCTCTCAACTTGTTTATCGCGCCGCCCTTGCAATTGTTCCGAGGTCTCAGCAGCATTGCTGCCGTCGATTGCTCGTCTGATCTGACGTTCTCTGTTCTTATTTTCCGTTCTTCGGAGATGTTGCTAAGAAGTTTCTAGGTGCTCTTCCCTCTTGCTGTTTAGACTTTCCGTTCGTTCGATCCACGCCTCCTATCTTCAATGAACACCTTTGATTGACTGACAACTTGGCAACTAAATGAAGGAATCTCACTAAACAAAAAACTAGTGCCAGCTGGCGCTGTTATAAGTCTAGACCATAGTTAATTGCATTTCTTGCAGACAATTTCCATGTGAAACAGATTTCGCCATTGAAATGGAACATTTGAGTGTGATTTTGCATCAGTGTGCCAGAAGCGCATTTCCTACTGGACTTTCGCTCCACTTTTATTTATGCCCTCCACCGCTCCATTTTATTACGCGTTACCTGTGGACTATTGGCCATTTCGGCAGTTCATTTTGAATTGTCACTGAGCACGTTAGGCGACGTCCTGCCCAGCTGGAGCCGGAGCTCTGTCGGGCGGTTCATTATTATCGCCGTGTTATGCACATTCCCCGACAATTAACACGCGAGCCACTTAAACAAACAGCGACAACGGCAACGACAACGACAACGATGACGACGACGACGACGACGGCCAGGACGACGGCTAGGACCAAGTGGCTGCATAAATGGCGCCCACTTCGATAAAGCGTTCGATATACAATGTCCTGTCGGGGGCGTGCGTGCTGTTGTTGTTGCCGCCAAATGCTGGCGTTTGTCTGCCCACGGGTTTGATTTATTTGGTTTTTGTTTTCTACATTTGTTTCTTTTGTTAGCTAAGCCAGTCCTGTAAACCTGCACACCTGTTGTCGTCCTTAGTCCTGCGTGCCACGGCGACTTTACGCGGTGCGGAATTTAATTGCCCTTTGTTGTCGTTGCCGACGACGACGTTGTTGTCGCCGTCGCTCGTACGGCTCATTTATTTACATTTTGTTAACATAAACAATGCGTAGAAGTTCGATGGCTTTGGCCAGTTGGCGGCGGTGTCCGGTGTCCGGTGTCCGGGCTAATTTTGATTGCCTGCTCTTTTTCTCCGGCCGTGCGTGCCGGCCCGCTAATAAGCTGCTCAACTATTTCTGTGGCGCAGGAAATCAGCCATTGGGGTGCGTAATGCGTGTGGCAGGGACTTGTACGAGTATAATTTATGCACGGCCCGTAAATATTGACATGCTGCGCGTCCCCCGAGTCCGAGTGCGAGTCCGAGTCCGAAGTCGGTTAGAATTAATTTCAACTCTTGAAGGCGCTCCGGCTCTGCAGTCGGCCCATTGAAGCGAAAGTCCGGCCAATCGTTTAACAACTTCGAAGACAAAGGAAAATTCACAAAAATTTCGACTTGTCTCTTTTTGCGGTGTGAATGCAGCCAGAAAATTGTGCAATTTCCTGCGCCTGCAGCCAGGCAACCCAAATTTATGCACAACACTTTCGGCACATTCATTAGGGGAGTGCTGCCCCCCTCCACCGTCCTGGCAGAGACCTGATCCCCTGGGAATGCCAAATAAATTAGTTGCCAGTCAGCCAGTTCGGAGCACTGCAACTGCTCGCCTGGGCCAATTTAAAGTTGTTTCTAAATGCAACTGTTTTTACAACACAAAAGACACTTTCGGCCTTAATTATCAGCAGCAGCTTCAGCTCAGCTCTGCTCTGCTCCTCGGTTCGGTTTCGTCCTTTGTTCCAGCGCACTCCCATTGTTGCTGTTCGAGAAAAATCTGCTTAATTAACGGGCAACTGGAGATGGCAAATTTAGTTTTGAATTTCGTTTGACGTTTTGAAAGGCGAATCAAATTGGATTGGTTTTCATTAGATGGGATTAGAATTGCATGGATTCAATCTAAAGTTTCTGAGTTGTTGCCCGAACTAAGAGCATTTGTTGAAAGTTAAGCTGATTTATGTCAATGCAAGTAGTTAATAACTGGATGTTTGAATGAGGAGTAGTACTTAGCTGGGGGGGGGTTGTCTACTACAAGGAGAGCTTGAATTTAGTTATGGCTCCCAGTTGAATTACCTGGCTCGAACACAGGAACTAGATATGCTGAAGTCTGGTAGAGTCACTGCTGCGGGATGGAGATGATGTGACAAACTCTGGCCTCGGGAGTCCGCGCCTCGTCCAGGGTTATAGATATTTGTAATTGCTGAAAATAGATTCCCGAAACAACAATCCGAGGTTTCCCTGTTTTCCCTGAGGGGCTTTCTTCAAGTATATTCTATGATGCAATATTACTTCTAGAGGATTTGTCTAAATGTGATAAGTTCAGGGGCTTGTCGGGGTTTCCTGGGCTGAATCCGATCGTTAGGCTCCTTTTCTGGTCGCCAGTACCTGGTTTACAGTCTCTCGTTCCGGTTACTCTTTCCCGCAAGGTGGATTGAAAGTCAGATGTCGGACTCCTGCCCTGAAATCTCAGTATAGGTGGGGTGGACTCTCGGACTTATCTAAGTATTAGAAAGATCAGACAGAACGATCACTTGCACTGGTCATTGGATGTCTCATGGTGTAGACGTTCCTTCATAACGCTTCAGTCCTTGTGTAAGACTTTTAAAAATAACGATATTATCGATATATCGATGTTTTAGGACTTCACATATCGATATTAAAAATGTAGATTTTTGATATTATTGATTGAGATATTTTGAGAAATAGTAAATATCAAAAGAATACTAAACATATAAATCTGAATTAATGTTTTTCTGCCTGTTCTTTTTCATTCTAAAAATGAGATTGTTTAATCTTAAAGTTGAGTATAAAAGATATTTATTCAACATTGGTGAATTAAGATTAAAATTGAGATTATAATCTTGGATTGACTTTTACCCTGCCTTGTGCAGTTTTGTTACCCTATCGTCTTGGTTTTAAGACTAACATCTTGGTTTCAGATTAACTTTTCCTCAAAGTACCATTAAGAAGAACTACACAGACTTTTCTTAAACTAAAGAGAGCACAGGAGCAGGCATCTATCGAACTGGGGTAGAGTTTTCCAGGCAGAGATTTATGTAGTCTGGCAAGCTGCTTAATTGATATACACTTTACACGAAACTCCAAGGAACATTTTAATTTTGGTCGACAGCCAGGCTGCTATTAAGGACCTGTCATCAGACGCTACCTAAAGCAATCTAGTACGCAGCTCAAAACCAAATCCAACACCACTCCATCACTCTCCTCTGGGTTGCTGGTCACGCAGGCATACCGGGCAACGAGGGTGCAGACGAGTGTGGAAGGAACGGCTCAACGCTAACTGCGACACCAGTGGACGGACCCCTTAAGGACGTTATGTCGGAAATACAGTGGTTATCCATACCAGGGCAGAATGAAAATGGGACCTCGCACCTAGCTGACACAATCGACGATCTGTCTGATCAAGATATACACCCAAAAGAACTTCCCAACTCGTACACTTTAATGAGAGCGGGACTAGAACCATGAGACACTGACACCATTGGCTATGTGTCCATCATGATGCGAGTGCCAGAGCCGTAAGCTGCAATTACAATTACAATTATTGGAATTTTTCAGAATCTAATTAACCCTACAACCCAATTGCTTCAATAATTATTTCAAATAATTAAACTATTTGATAGTTGAAATAGTTTCAGTTGCAAGTTTTAATTGAAAAAAAAAATTCCAAACTATTACTATTTATGAGGGGTAATTGGAGTAATTATTGAAATAATTGTAGTTCATTATAAATATCAATTTACGAAATAGTTGTACTTGTAGAGGAAATTAGATATTTAAATACCACAATAATTGTAATAATAAGTGTAATGGTAATTGTAATGGCAAATTGAATGGTACTTTTAATGGTAATTGCAATGGTAATTGTAAGAGTAATTGTAATGGTAATTGTTAGAGTAATTGTAATGGCAAATTTACTGGAACTTTTAATAATAATTGTAAGAGTAATTGAAATGGTAATTGTTAGAGTAATTGTAATGGTGATTGTAATGGTAATTGTAATGGCAAATTTAAGGGTACTTTTAATAGTAATTGTAATTATAATGGTAATGGCAATAGTAATTGTTAGAGTAATTGTAATGCCAATTGTAATGGCAAATTTAATGGTACTTTTAAGGGTAAATACCAATGGTAATTGTAATGATAATTGTAAGAGTATTTGTTATGGTAGTTGTAATGGTAATTGTAATATTAATTGCAGCCTACAGCTCTGACATCTGCTCCATGATGACTTTAGTAGCAGCTGTGGAAACAACAAGCAGATATTCTCATCATTCATTTCTTAGAAAATGCGCCCAGCAGCTGGGAAAACCATGCTTTGTAGAATTGGACAATCCGGCAAATGTCCGCTTAGAAAGCCTGGTTCTTTAAGTCGATTCCTCAATATGGTATAACTAGAGATATTACTTAGAACCTGACGTCGTATTGGGCAGCCTATTTTACCTTAGCTTGCCCATTGAGATAAAAATGAGCTTGATCTCTGAAGACAACTTTTCTAAGGCTCATTCATCCAACAATCGGCGATGTGGAAGGTCCCCCGGCTTCAGTTCTTGCATCAGTTTGCTTAATGTGGTTGCATCCTGAATCTTTGTTGATAACGGCGACCAAATGATATATAGCGGTCTTTATAAATACTAGCCGAAATAGCGATAAGCGCTATTTGTTTGTTAGTCTATTGATGGTGAAATGGCAAACCTTACTGAGCATTCTTGGTGATGCCACATATTAAGACTTAAGCGGACATGTCATAAAATTCATATTGTATAACCAAATTGTATAAAAAGAATGTTTTAGTTTGGAATATGGGCAGAGCAAGGAATTACAATGTGGTAGAAGTATAGCTAGAAATGCGCACATCGGAAAAACCCATATTTTTGGCTAGTAGAACATTATCTAAAGCAGCGGTGGGCCCAAAATTGATTGATTGATTGATTTAAATGCGCGTATCATAACATTTCAGCCAAAACAACGATGCCCATCGCTGATTTAGACCCCAAGCACTCCCTACTGACTTTCCGTCCTCAGCTACCCATTCAAAGCTCTTCTTCCGTCTCCATCTTATTGATAATAACAATTATCGGCTTGTTGGCCTCAACTCACACCACTCCTCTTGACTTAAATGCAAATAAAAACTAAAGCAGCCTTCCCCCCCCGGCCAAGCGACCGAAGCGCAAGCGTCGTCAAGTCGCCAGCGGCGGCTAACCGCAGCAAGAGCGGCGCAACAAACGTGCCAACCCAGTTGTTTGGCCGGAGCGTGCCCCGTTTGCCGCTGCAAACGGCTCGTCCTCGATGTCATCGTCGTCAATAAGTCAAAAGTTGGAATTTCATTATGCCAGCCCGAAAGTAGGCAACGCATTTTGGCATACACAAAAACTAAAACCAACTGCCGCGCCATTGGCTCCTCCTCCTGCCCAATGGTGGGCACATAATATGCGCTGCGAATTTGTCATTTTGCCAAACGTCTGGCGGTGTGAGTGCGGAGGGAGGGGGGTGGGGGGGGGGGGGGACCGACAATATCGACAAGGACGAGAAGGCGCAGCCCGACAAGGCAAACACAAAAAAAGAAAGGAGGGAAAGAAAGACATGAACAACCACAGCAGGAAGGAAATAAAAATTGAAAAGCCTGTCATTGGTTGCCAGTTTGGCTATGTTCGGAGTGTTTTCATGTTGCGAGCGCAAGTAGAAAATTAAATTCTTGTTTCGCACGTCATTTGAATTCGACATAGTCGGTGCGGCTGTGCGACTGTGCGACTGTGTGTGTGTCAGCGTACGCGCTTAATTTCATTTGCGGCACTCGCGACGCGCCAGCCACTTGACGGCGAACGCGGCGCGTTCTATTTGCACTTGTTACGGAGACAGCGCGACAAGGCCAAGCCGCGGAGCCATCAGAACAAATGCAATCAGGCATAAGCTGACGGGGAGCGAGAGACAAACAACTTATACTTAATGATCTGCAGTTGGCAGCTAATGCCAACTGAGTTGGCGTTAAGGTTGAAAGTGAGCCAGACACCGACGAACAAATCGAACAGCGATTGTCGCAGGCGCGGCAATTATGCGTGGTGGGTCGGGGCCTGGTCACTGGCGATGGAGTCGTCAAGTCGTTGTAAAAATTATTTTGTGACAAATCGCCAGCGTACGTGAGCCTCATTTCAATGCTGGGGGCAGGGTGGGGTGGGGGGGTTCAAGGGCCAAGCCCCAGTCGAAACCGCTGAAAAGTGCGCATCAAACTATTTCAACTATTTTGCCACGCACATGTCGCCCCGTCGCCCCCGTCCCCACTTAGGGAACGCTAACAACAACGTGACATGGCTCGAAAAAAGGGCACAACTCGATTGGGGTGGACTGGATTGGGTTCAGTCACTCACTTAGCCCCGGCAGTGAGTGATGTAATATGCGACTATGACGAGGAACTGGCACCGACTCCGGGTTCCGAGTTCGCTGCCCGCCTGCTAAGCTGTCGCCTGCAAGTGCCGTTGTGCATGTGATATGAGAATCGACTTGCCCCTTATTTTACGATGGCGGGGGAGGGGGGGGGTGTTGGTTGGGTGGCAGGGCAGCGTTTTAAAATAGCGCATGCCACAAAGACTGCGGCACTTTTGTGCCATAAGCGGCAAATTGCGTGCCATGGAAATTGTGCGTGAAATGTAAAATACACCCCGCATTGCAGGGCGTGCGTCGCCGTCGCCGTCGCCCAGCACCGGCTGAGCGACTAACGGTTTGGGGCACCACTCCCGTGTGTCAATGCAATGTCCACGTATGCGTGCGTGTGAGTGTGTGTGCACTTTGTCCTTTTAAGTAAATTAAGCATAAAAACGTAAAGTGGACGCCATTATGTCGCAGTGCGTCGACGCGTCCGCCTCGATGTTGCTGTCAGAGCCTGACAACATTTCAGCGTTTTTCGCTTTAGCAACTTTCTAATTTATTTATTGTCCAACACTTTTTCATACCCCCCCACCCCCTCCGCCGACATGCCTTATATGTGTGTGTGTGCGTGTGTGTGTGTTTGAAGTGCGTGTATGAGTACTTTGGGTTTTTATTGTTATTGTCTCTATTGTGGGTATTTTTTTTTTTATTATTTGTTCCACAGAACATAATGTTATAGTTTGAGTTGATTTATGCAAAGTACACTTCCCCTTCCCCCTCAAACGGCACGCTGCCTGCATAATGATCTGTGCGCTTAGCGCCCCATTTACACACACCCGACACACACACACACACACACACAGCACCCGCTTCGCTGCGAATGAAATTAAATTTTATGACTGTCAACTGTTTCCAACTTGTTTAGTTGGTCGGGATGAGAAGAGTCCGCATGTGTGTGTGTGTATGTGTGTGTGTGTGTGTGTATGTGTGTGTGTGTGTGTGTTCCTTGAGAAGCGGAAACCATTAACAAGCTGTGGAAATCGGTTTTTTAATACACACAAATCTACGCCTGATACAATTCGTAACCAAAAGCAAAGGGGAGATTTGTTCATCTGTCTACACTCAGAAAAAAGGTTATGCAGTTTCTTAAGCAGTTCTTAACGGTCAGATTTTGACCTAAAATATACAATGTCTGTCAGTTATTTTTGAGCAAATAGGCCATGAAATATAAGGTCACTTTTCCTAAGCCATCGTAATTTCGTTATGTTAGTTTAAGCTTTCATCTGTCATAAAAATGTGACCCACCTAATAATTTGACATTACAAACATTGTAAAACATAGAAAAAGCAAAAGCACTTGAACTTATGTACTACTTAGGTTTATGGGATGTTCAATGTAAGATGTACTCAGTGAATTTTGCCTATTACTAAGCAAAGACAAGGGAAAGTTCAAAATTCAAGGTTTTTATTAGTTTTTCAGAAAGCAGAATTATAACACAAAACGCTACCCCAAAAAAAGGTATATAGTTAGGTAGGAGTCGTATTCGTAGCGACCCACTTCCCTTGGGGGCCTGAGTTAGCCTCAGTTTATTGGCAAATTGTGTTCGTAGCTACATCCCTGCGGTTCTGAAAACCAGTCCAGGCCTTGGTCTTTGACTAGTCCGTGTGGGCCACCCCTAGTTCACGGGTAAACCATTTCAATGCAATACTCCTATCCCATTTTATTAGGGCATGTCATTTGAGCGGACGTCTCCACCGCCTTGCATCAAGCAGGACTAGTCCATGAGCACACTATAAGGACTAGTCCGTGAGTAGGCTATTAGCACTAATTATTGACTAGACTATAAGGACTCGACCATGTCTAGACTGCGCGAATTAGTCCATGCGGGTCAGGCTATACCTAGGCCATAGTGGATTAAATAATAAAGACATATTTTCACCAAATCTAATTTGATCATATAAACGAAATGAACGCCCATGACTAGTCCGACTGAGATAGTCAGTTTCCAAGCATGTGGGCAAAGGTTTTTTATAGACAGTCTTCCGCCGTTGCATCAGCATTGATTGATCCATGACTAGTTAACGTAGGTTAGTCAAGTACCAATCCTGACCGAACCGGGTACCCACGCCAATATATTTCTTTGCACCAGCTTACCCTAGCCCTTGACTAGGCCATTTGAACTAGGCAGTGGACTAGTTTGTGTAAGCACGTAGCCCTTGCCAGAACCACACGGATGGTTGTGCCATATGGTAGGTGTCTGTGCTCGTAGCGGCACTTGCCATGTTGTAAGAGTTAGCTATGATCATTTGTAGCCACAATGAGAATATATGAGGATCAACTTCATTGTTGAGCTGTTGTTCTTGAGTTCTCAAACTAAACTAACTTATCCGCTAGACATAGTGTGCTTAAGCTAAGAAGCTTTCAATGAGCCTGAAGAAGAAGTATTATGAGAAGCATTCTTCGATATAAATATTTGCATTTGACTTAATGCTTCCTTGATTTATACTTATCCAT
The DNA here is from genome assembly GCA_035044965.1 of Lordiphosa andalusiaca. NCBI lineage: Eukaryota > Metazoa > Arthropoda > Insecta > Diptera > Drosophilidae > Lordiphosa > Lordiphosa andalusiaca. The sequence goes on from JAWNNM010000342.1 coordinate 350,872, forward strand.
TGTGGGGATATAAATTGTACAATTTTTTGGCAAATTTTGAACAAATATTTAGTTATAAAGTCCTTGCATTTAAGCAGTTTTAAGGCTTAAACCAGTTAAAAGGTTACAAATGAACATTAATTGCTATGAATTTCAGGTTAGTTTCGATAGTTTAAGGTCTTTTCTTTGTGCTATAAGGCAAAGCAAGCAGAGAGCTGTAATGAGTTAAAGCATTACATGCTCTGTCTCTGCTTAAAAAATCCCAACAATAACAAGAAATTGCCAATCTTGTTTTCTCTGCTCACATTGCCGACCGCTGTTTTGAGGCCAAACATTTGCAGTAGTGACTTTTCTCCATCAAACAGCTGATTTAATGTAACGAAATGAATTGTTTTTCTATTGTTTCGCCATTGAATTAAAAACTCACCAGGCTCACTCAGTCAAGCGTTTACATTAATGGTTAATCCATTAAAAAGCTTACATTTTGTATGTGGTGGGATCAGTTTCACATTGTCCACGATGTACTAGTCACTCACAACGAAGCCATTGACCCTGGTAGCTCTAGGGGGGCTTAAGAACCACATTATGAATAAAGGCACAAGCATGTGAGTTACCAGGGTTGTCTCTACACAGAGAATGCAAAAATATTAAAAAATATCCATTGGATGATTGCCGTTATACATTTGGGGAAGGATATGTCTTAAATAACCTTCTTCTTCTTCTATTCCAATCCCTAGGTGGGACATAGGGCATCAAATAACCTTATAATCATTCAACGAAGCTAAAAAAACATCCAAAGGATATGAAAAATGATGATCATTTGGATGATTTTGTAGCTGCGCTTGATGATTAAAAGTACATTAAAGACACATCCTTTCCAAATGGATCTTTTTTGGACCTTTTTTTATCGGTGTATCCCATTGAAAGCATCGAAATGCCATATTGCTTTTTCAAAATACCTTGTTTCGATAGATGATTCAATGCTTGGCTGGGCAGCACTTGGCGTCTTGGCTACAGCGAGCACATGTATGTATTAAGCCATAGGTATCGCGCTCATATTTTGCACCATATTGTATGTATCAATGTATACCTATATAGTCGGACTTGATGCAATTTCTTACTTGTTTAAGAAAAATATTTTTGTGCAGAGATTATGTGAGCGTATAATGGGAAGTATTGAAATCATTCATGAATTGGAGCTACTCCTACTGCTAACATGTGAATTAAGCACTGATAAGTTGAGTAGTAAGGCGAACAATCGACGGCAGCAATTTTCATAGCAAAACAAGAAAGAAAGTCGGTCAAGCCCGACTATAACATACTCTGTACCAAGAAAATCTGTCTTTTGATCATAACTCGAAAACCGTTCATCCGATCTTCTTCATTCTTTTGGCGGATCGATAAGTTATCCTAATAACTAAATATGTCCAGAAGGAACAAGCCATCTATCTTCAAAACTGTGAGAGATATGACGTTTTTTCTAAATTGCGGGGGCGGCAGGGGGCGTGGCCAAAATTTAAAATAAACTTGATCTGCCTGCAGACATAAGAAGCATATGTCCCATACATGTCAAGTCTCTATCTCTTACCACCTCTGAGATCTGTGCGTTCATACGGACAGACAGACGGACATGGCTATATCGACTCGGCTGTTGATGCTGATCAAGAATATATATACTTTATGGGGTCGGAGATGCTTCCTTCTGGATGTTACATACTTTTGCACAAACTTATAACTTATATGTACCTACGGTACAGAGTATAACAATCATAACTGCTCCTCTATAAACAATTGGAGCTTCAGGGTAGACTGAAATCTGCAGCAGCGCTGGAGCAGGCGAGCAATCGATACCAAGAAATTAATATGCTTTTCGCAGCTCAGAGAGCTGCCGATACAACAGTGGAAGTAGAACATTGCAGCCAGGCTTTAAAAGATGACAACTGTAGCCGGGTAAATAGAAGGTGCAGACTGCATTTTTAAAAAATTAGCGAAATTTGGAATTTCTCTAGAAAATCGAACGAAAGTTTACAAAAATATATAAAAGTACTCCGCTTGTTATGCTCGAATACAAGTTCCCTGCACTCATAGTATACAAAGCTCAACTGGTATTCGTCTTGCTCAGTGCTTAACATTTGAGTGCGTTCTTCATTGTGTCTCTCGAAAGAGTTTAGAATAGTCGAATGCCCCAAGATTCCTTTCATGTTGCAGTATCTCCTAGGTTTCTAGTTCAAATAATAGACCAGGTAAAGTTTGAAGAATAATTATTACCAATTTGTATGTGTTTTGCTGAGAGAAAAGACTTTGGTTGTAAAAACGGAAATGTACAAAAATATTTAAGTAACATTTCATGTTAGAGAGGAGGTTACCACGCGTCTTGGTGTTGTGCCTTCAAGTTCTTCCTCTACTGCCCTCACTTCATTTCCTTAGATAACAGTTTTCCCTTTCTAAAACCTAGAAAAACAATTTCTAAAACTTCAAAAATATTTTCAGGCTTATAGAAAATAGTTTCTTAGTTTCTTAATTTTATTAAATACTAGCTGAAAACCCGGCCTTGCCCGGGTCGGCGAACCTCTTCCTCCTCAGCAATTTCATTTGCTCTGACAGTGAGAGCTCGAAATCTGAGTCGTCGGAGACGTTCTTCTCGCTCCTCAGCTGTTTCACTTGCTCTCACAGTGGACGCTCGAGTTCGAACCCCACTCAGGCGATTTTCACGTTCTTCAGTCGTTTCATTTGCTATTTGAGTTTGCCGTTTCAAAGCTCTTGGAGCACATTGCCCAATATATGATTTGTTTGGAGGCATTTTTTACAAATTTATTGACAAATGTATCACAAATTTATTTGACAGAAATGGCAAAGTCACTTTTTAAAATCAACACAATCGGATGAACGGTTGAATTTTGCAATTTTTGGCGTTTTTTTGACCAAGTCACAGACATGAGACATAGCCTATGACAATTTCCTGATCGACATGAACATACTGTGAAAAATTTGGGAAGATCGGTTCAGCGGTTTAGACGCGCATAAGGAACAAATATACTATATATGCATTGTTTTTCCCAAATTTTTCTCTGCAATCACATTTATAAAATACTTACATTCACATCCTGTAAGTCAACTAACCAGTCATGCATTCCAAAAAATGGAAACCTAATGTAAAATGAAAGCTAAGGACTAGAGAGCTCGATTAGAGACAGCGCCCATATCAAGAAGCTACATACTCTTTTGTTTATTTTAGTAAATAAGTCATAGGTTACAAAATTTTGTCAAATAAACATTTATAAAAAAAAAAAAGGAACAAATATACAAACATACAAACACACTTTCAATTTTATATATATGTATAGACAGAAAATCTATTTTTTTACCACATGTTCAAGGGAAATTTCGCAAATTTAGGCTTTATTTACTGTTTTGCATTCGCCAAATTGAAGTTAGAGAAACTAATACAATCGATAGTATCGCCTTTTTGTCTAAAAACTATCGAAAACATTGAATGGCGTCTCTATTGATAGTTTTGCAGCTCTATTTGCAGGGTATCGAGCCAAAGCAAGTCGAAAATAAATATCAAATAAGCTTAACTGAAAGCGCAAACTAATTATTGAATGGAGAAAAGTGGCTAAGCTCAACAGCAGCGATTCAACCATTTCGTCATTTTAAAAGGAATTCTATCTTCAATTTGTAGGCATTTGCTCACAAAATACCAAAAATAAACTTGCATGTAATAATTTCAGTTAAACTCAAACTCAATCATAATGGCTCCATGGTTTTTGTGGGCTTAAAGGGCCTTGGCCTTTAAGCGGTTAATGCCAAATGTCATTTGTCCCCCCGACTTTAATGACGCGCTTGAGTGGATTGCCATCACCAGAGCGCCAAATGCAACAATAAATTCAATTAATTGCATTCTATTTCTATTAGCCATTCCACCACACCGTCACCCCCGTCAGCCACATAAATGTCAATTGCGGTCATTGAATATTTGAGTAGTCCTGCTCTCTCGCTCTCTGTCTCTCTCTGTTGCTCTCGCCCGCTTTCATATCTAATTTTTGCTCATTAATTTCATACAACATTTTTATGCTTTGTCATAAAACTAATTTAATGGGCCACACGCACAATCTTGCCAGCAAAGAGTCAACACAGACTGGTGTTTGCCTAATTAGATTAGTTGGCTGCGCATTTCGCATTTCGCATTTCGCATTCTTTGTGCCTGTCATAGGGTCCTGATTGGCCACGGCAGTTGGCCCAGTGGTTTTTATGCTCCTCATATGGCTCATGACTTGGCCGTCAGTAATTGCCTTGTTATTGTTTGCCAATGCACTCTAATTATATGGCCTACACACACTTGAACCTCTCCAGCATATTCTTGCATCAGTGGTGCAGTTTTTGGGGGCCGCCTGGTTAATTAATTAAATGGGAACAACAACAGATGCTTCGAATTTGTCCAGCGCTTTGGATTGCAGCTGATGGAACTACGGCAAATGGGTTGGACGGGAAGGGATATCAGTGCGTATGCTAGATTTTTATACGCACACTTAAGCAAATAACTGCAGGCATTATTTCAAAATTCGAAAATTAAAAGCAAACAACAAGGAGTCGAGAGCGAGAGGGCGGAGGGCGGAGGGCGGAGGCTGACAGATGGCCATAAGAAAAATACACACAGAAATGCAGAGAATTGAAATAACGTTGCAGGGGGGGCGGGCGCAAAGTTTTAATGTAAAGTGATGTGAAATGTTTTCTTTGCGAATTTACCTTCAATTTATGCATTTATGAATATGTAAGCACATGCAGGTAGGACCATGCTGTCGGCCGTGTGCGTGCAGTCAAGTGGCAAGCATGCACACAGACACTCACTCACATTGATTAACAGAACGCATTCGGCTAAGAAGTTCCACCTCTGCCCAGAAGCCAGGATGAAACCGATGAAAAATATGAAATGTTTATCTCGTTTCCCAGCAGTGCAAGCTTATGCATTATGCGAGAGTTAACCAAGTAAAATGCTGCCAGCTGAATGTAAACACGGCCTAAGCATGTGGCCTTAATTTCGATTTAGAATTCAAGTTTTGCAGCTGCCCGAGGCCCTGCAGTTTCATTTGAAACTTAATCAGCTCGAAAGGTTGTCCAAGTATTTTGGTATATTTTTTCAATATTAAGCATACGACTCGTAAAACCACTGGCAATGCCATTTTTAGTGACTGTAAAATGTTTTGTTGATTTTGTCGAACGCTCACGCCACGCATAAAACACTAAAACTTTTCCCGTTGACATTTCTTTACGACAATCAATTTATGACATTTATGATAGGCAAATGGCACGCGCTAATCAATGTCTCCCGGTTCGTTCTCCATTGCCCTCCGACCCAACTTCCGTTACGCATCGGCGGGTGGGTAGTGGTACCTTATCCTGCCTAATGGGCATTAACCACGATATGGAAAACGATTCGTGTTGAAAAAATTAAATGAGCATTGAGACAATTGCCGAAACAAGTGGAAAACGGTTTACGACCGTCGTCTTTATGACAAACCCAAACTCTGCTGTGGAACGGGGGGCTGGGAGCCGCTTTATTGAGTGAGAAAGGTAATAATTTGGATATTTTATTGGATTCAGCAACTGCGCCACATTTGAAAGATTGCGAGGAGTAAACATGGAAGCAACAAATGTGGAACTATGAAATAATAATTATTTATAGCTGATGAGACATCAAATTTACTGAAGCCATTCGATAGATTTAGGCAAATTGAGTTCACAAGCAAAGACACTAGTTCAGCTATTCAAGGCTTGTTTTGAACTGCCGTGCAAAGTGTGTGACCTAGAGTTGTCATGGGGACAAAACTACCTTTGGGCAGTTGCCTTGTGAAGCCCACTTGGTCCCACCAAATAGAGACATGACCTTGCCACCGGCTATAATGAAACCAGTATCCAGTCCCTTTCTTATTTGCCGTTGGAATAGCTGTCCTCGAAGAACTATGTCCGTTACACTTCAGCATAATGATGAGATACTATTAGTTGCATCCTTAAAAAATCCTTTAAAACTTATTTGTATCTGTTAAATTAATTTCCACTTGCAATAGAGGCGCGATATCAGTCTGTCAGTCCGTCTTTGTTCAGCACAAACATGTCCCATGGTTTGCCCATTCGAGAACATGCCACGTACAACTGTTCGTGGGAAAAACAAGGAAAGTAAAATAAAGTCGTTGATTGTCATTGCGAATGCCAATATTATAGGTAATTCGATGCGTTTGAGTTTTAGTGGGATTCGAAGAAATATTCGAGCCTGTTCCCGTTTTCGATTTCGATCAAATTATGTGAAATCGGAATGGGAAACTCTATCCTGTTCGAAAAGCCGATGATTTCACTCGGTTTTTATCTTACGATTTTGAATCCTCTCCAAAGAACAGTTTTGCAGGCTGACCGCTTTAACCGATTTCTCTAATCAATTCTTGGATATCAGATCTCTTGCCTATTCCGATCGATCGAATTCGGAAACGAGAGCAGACCTGATTATGTAGGTTATGGTGTGAGGGAAAGGGAATGGAAAGGAATGAGGGTAAAGGGAGAAATAAAAGGGACAACACCAAGACGCGTAGTAACCTCCTCTCTTATATGAAATGCTTCTTAGATATTTTTGTACATTTTCTTAGCAATTAGTCCAACCAAAGTCTTCTTGTCCACACTCCTCTCATCTCTGCCGCTTGACAATGTGCAATATCCATACACCCGCTGCCTTCAAGAATATTCTTTGCCGTTTCTTTCTGGCCTAATCTAACCAGTTACAAGCTCCCGCATCATGACCTAAAGGATCCAATTATGGACCTTACAGGGTTTCCTCTGCGTTTTGCTTTGCTTATCTCTCCCACTCTTTATGGTTCGCTCTCCATCCGTGTGACACCACACCATAGCCACTTGTAAGCGTACTTTGTGTCTCATACCATGTGACTCTCTCGCCCCGAACTGAAAAGGAAGTATCCCTGGCACTCACCTCTTCGATGGGCATAAATCGAAGGTTAAAAATTTTTGATACTGTGAATAGGAGGCGGATTGATTTTCCCTGCTTTATGAGTCTTAATGGCTTGATCACTTTGCGCTCTTTAACTTCGAAATCGAAGTCCCAGAAACTCATCTAAAACGTACCTACCAAATTATATCAAATTATTCCTAGTCCTAGATGTTCCTCTTACACCAACAACAACAACTGTGCGAGCTTCAACTGACAAGTCCCTGCCACATAAATCATCATAGGTTCACCAGGAATGACAAGTGCTCTGTCCATTTTGCACTGAATGCGATATTCACATCTATTGCAAATATTGCCCGCACGGCTAGTGGGGTTTTTGGCTGCGCAACCAACACACAAATGCAAATGCAAACATTAAAAGCATCTTCCCATGGCAAATCCGACTGCTTTTGGCTTTTGTGCCGGCATTGCCGTTGACCATTCATCCGGATCCGGCTCCTTCACTTGTAAGTCGTCGCATTCATTCCTTTTGGTGCCACCGGAAGTGGGGCACAACCGCACAGCAGGACACACACTCACCATTCACACACGGCTGCAGTCGTAGTGTCATTTAGCCGTTGACATGGCAACCGAGCGACTTCCTTTTTTGGTTTTGTCCTGGCTGCAGCCACTCTCTTTCCATTCATTCACCCGCCCGGCCAATTGCCAATGCAATGCAGTTGCTTATTTTGTTTATTTGTCAGCCGAACATTGGTATGCAACGCATGCGTGTGCCACATGCCAGCTGGCAAGTGGCGAATGATCACAGAAGGCACTCAACAAGAGTCCAGGGTCAGGCCAACCAGGTTTTTATGCCACGAATTACGGCGGCCTTAAGCAGAACAGGAGAGCAGCTGGAGCAGGTCTGTCATAAAATGCATAAGCAAGGCGCAGTCCTTGACTTTGCTTTACTATTAGCTGGATGTGCTTTGGGGTGTCACGTTTTGTACACAAAAAATGTGTTTGAACAAAAAGTCAATGGTGAAGCACATGAAATTATGGAAGAAAATTCCAAATTGACCCATTTTCCATGAAAAATAAAGCAAATGTTATAGGTATTGGGATGCCATTTTACGATTTGGAATCTAAGAAATCTCATTTTGACTGCCACAATCATTTTGATAATATATTTCAAGTTGAAACTTTACAAACAAGTTTGCAGCTGTTGGGAAGAAAATCTAATAAGAAGTACTGCGAATTTCCCCATTTCCCGTTTCTAAGCAGTCACTTTCAGCATTAGACAGGTTATCCCATGTTGAAGGCCACGAAACAGCAGTTATTTTTACCACTTTTTGTTGTCAACGTTAGATTACCCAACATTTGGGGAACATTTGACTTTATGCCGGCCATCGGTTAGTGCCAACAACAAATGACAAAAACTCTGGCCAACCAAATCTCTATAAGTGTCACTGGGGTTTCGTCATACCAGCTGGCCCACAGCTCCACCCTCGCTCCGCTGCAGGCAAACGAATTTTGACAGGTGCCATTATTAGTTCAGCACTCGGATCTTTTTTTGTCTCAGTCAGCGGTCGAGTTTTTTGTGTCGTGCGCTCTAGCATTTTATGACCATAAGAGTTTTACTCCTCAGATGGATGACAGCAATAAAAGTACGCACACACACACACACACACACAGCCTTGACGTGGTTTGGCCATTTTATCACACGAACATACATTGCTCATACGCAACGTTGGCCACAGGCTTCCCGCCTGCCTGTTGGCCTCACTGGCTGCACTAATTAAACTTGTGCTCGACTGTTATTATGGCTGCATTGCATGGCATCGGTTAATGTGAGTTACACATTCAGCCACGCCCACCGGGGTGCCCACCTGTTTTTATGTCGTGGCCGCATTGTCTCTGACAGCAGCGCCAGAGGATGAGTCGCCGGAGACCTTCGAGTCTGCGGCAAAGAGCGTTAAGCATTTATGTGTGCCTCTCTAATTAAAATAAGTTCGCATGGCAATGGCACTTCAAAGTCTAAATTGTCCTTATGGCTTATTTCGTTTCTGCGGCGGACAGAGCTGGGCCGGCTGGGCCGGCTGGGCAGAACGGGACAGCCCCCCAGGCCCAGTGGCTGGAGCAGGCAAACAACATCAAGGGACGGCATTAAAAGCGCGTGTAATGCAGCAAACTGGCACTGGCCCACTGTACCCCAGCCACACAGATATGTAATTATAATATTTTTTATTAGCTTATCTGATATGCCAGCAACAAGCAAGGCATGGCAAGGAAATAACATAAATTCACCTGTCCCCGTCCACTTGTGCGGGCCATGGACCAAGCTTAGGCCCGGGTGGAAGCTTTGATTTGCTCGGACCAGGTATACAAAAGGAAAGCAGAAGCAGCTGATAGTAGTGAGAAAAGTAAAAGTGGCAAGGCAAATACACTTTCTGGAGGGTTCAAGATTTCTTTCAAAGAAACGTTTGCAGTTCGGCATTTACCCAATGAAAAGCAGATCTGGAGTCTGTTCTATACCTGGTTTAAACAGTTTTACTGGAATGAGAAAAACTTCAGAAGTGTTGTTGCTATTATATGCTATGTTTATATAAACCAAAGTATGCAAACTTTATTTCCCTGATTAGATTAGATCTTAGATTGAAGCTCTTTCTTGTTAGTTATGGCCGCGTTATAGATAATCGAGCTGCAAGTTCACCCAAAAAATAATCACTTAACTAAAATTACTATTTTCATATTACGTAGCATACTTTAAAGGGCACTAAGCATGATACATACTTTGTGTGCATAAACTTAGCAATGTTTTAACTAACTAGTTAATTTTGAATTTGATTACCCACACATATATATTTACTTAGAACAACTTCCTCAATTTCCAGATATTTGAATCAATCTTGGGATTTTATTGCTTTTTATTTAGGTAGAGCTTGCTTTATCTAGTGAAGAGTAGTTTTGGTTCGGTGCTGCTCCTCTTTGAACTACATTTTCAGAAGGGTAAAGATCTTAAATTTCAAAATTTCTAGACGATATCTCTTTAACTAAACTCAGAACAAAAATTTAACTAAAACTGTATAAAAGTATTAAAAAGATATAACTATTAGAGCGCGATTTAAGGTCATCCTAGTGCCATTTGTATGGTAAGTTTATTTAAGGTGAAAAAATAAGTTAAGAGAGTTATGCTTTAATAGGCGTTACGAGGCTCCAAAGTTTTAGATTTAGTTCCTACGCAGGTTAGTCTTTAGTCTTAAAATATTTAGCAGTAGTTGGTGTTGATTTCAAACAAAATGTGTTCATACTTTCAAAAGATGTCATCGACTTAGTTATAGTTCCCAAAGAATAGAGGGTGATACCAAATAAAGTTATGTGTACTCAAAATGCTCGTTGCTTACTCAAATCACAGTTGAATTCGTTCAACTATATGCATAATATCTAATAATAACTACAAACATAATCTTGAAACTTTGAAATAAAACCTGTTTCATAATGGGCGATAATTGAGCTCAGTACTTATCAGATATATTCATAAAGCAAATATAATATGGATTATTACATAGATGTGGCGCTGCTGAAACCCTTTTTTAGTTATTTTACCAATAAAAAACATGTCGATGCTAGTTGACACCTGGCCCAACGGTATCAGAGAATCTATTCGGTATTCAGGGAAAGGCTTAAATATTGTACGACACAAGATGATAGACCACCCATGTACAATGTACATACTATGCGAGCATCAAACTCCTCAGCCTCCAAAGCCCATAATAGTTTGACTATGCTTAGGACCATAAATGTGTTACAGCAGCCTAAAATCGGACTTGGTTTCTTAGGAGATGTTTTTAAATGGTTTGGCTTAAAACGTGAATTTTGTAAGCATTTTGAATGCAAATTTCTTTGAATTTCAACACATTACATGGCCCCTTGACTGCACATTCAACATTTCTGCTACTTCTACTAACAAAGGAGCCTGTCTGACTTGTTACAACCGCACAGAAAACATAATCATATGATCTCAGGCTTATTATTATATTTTGTCATATCAAACCGATATTATATACACTACCCGTGACTTGTAGAGTAAAAGGGGCTTACTAAAGTCGAGTATGTAACAGACAGAAGAAAGCACCTCCGACATCATAAAGTATATTATGTCAATTTTGTTTCTCAAAAAGCGTCCACCCGAATCGTAATCTAGGCAGAACTCTAAGAAAGTTTCACCAAGGAACTATGTTTCCTATGCAGCTCCCGCTGCGAAGCATTAAGATTCCAGGTTCAGTTCGAAATCGGATTACCCCCTTAAGCTTTCTAGTCGCTTTCTGTGTGCGTAAATTAAAATTATCTGAGTTGCCAGTGGCAACTTTTCTGCACACATTGCCGACCCCTGCCATACAGTCACTTTTAATATTACAAAGCTCTTTTAGAAAGCATCTATAAATCTGAGAAGAAGTACATTTTGCGTGGGAAGTGCTCATCTGGAATGGCCGAGAAACATGAAGCTTATTGTAGACATTTTCCATACAACTGTCAATATTTTCGTATTTCATTGACCAATAGATGGCGCCAGACAAAAGGCCACTCACAAAGATTCATCTGTTGTTTTCCACTCGAGAAAAACTCGGCAATAACTCTTTAACGATAATGCATGCTGAATGAAAACAAGTTTTAAAATTAGCAAAAATAAAACCAGAGAAGGTAAACATCTATTTTATTCTAGGCTGTAGGCAAAAGTTGAACTTTGACAGTTGTAGATGGTTGATGGAGACTCAACTTACGTGTTCTTTAATGCAAATCAACTATTCTAGATTTAATTGCCTGCACTTATAAAAACATACTTATTAAGTCTATTTGTTGGTTTTTAAAAATAACTCCATTATAATAATCACCGCACTCAATCGTTCGTGCATGTGCGAAATCTTATCATAAAGCTATTCATAATTGGCTGTTGGGTTAAAGCGGACATTGACTTAATTATCGTTTGAATGGATTGTGCAAAATTGAACAGATTTATTGAATTTGTTTTGTGGATTCATCAGGGAGCAGAGCCTGGAGTTGAATGCTACAGATTTGGCTTCAATCGAAATACCAGAAAAAAGGAAAACAAAATTAAAATGAATTGCTATTAAAGCAGCCTTTTGTGAAACTAAAGTGTTTGACAAGAACTAATCCAGTGGCTGCTATGCAGTTTGGGAGTCGGCCTGCGCCTGGGCTGTCTGCGTCTGCAGCGGCTGAGTAAGAAGAACTGAAGTAAAAGCTCTCAAACTTCCGTACTGCACCAAGATAGAGAATCTTATTTTAAATGAACTTCTAATTTCTCCCCCAAGAGACATCGGCCGCTTGTCCAATTCACCAGGCTCGTTTCGTTCGCAGGGTAAACCAGTTGCCCCGCCACCCTCCCTCTCTCTCAGTTCAAGGGGTCGTTTCTGTAGCTGCTCGGTTTTGTTCTTGTAAATTTTAATATACCTAGTAAGTATAGTGGGTTTGTTTGTGCATGTGGCAGGTAATAGCGGCCACAATGAGACCACGCCCCCCCCCCCTGGCCAGCCGCCAGTAAGGTGGCCTTTTTTATGAAAAAAAAGGAAACTGAGCTGCTGCCCCGCCTGCCCCCGCAGTTGATAATATAAATGGAAAAACGAAAGGTCGACATTTATTATGAGGCTTTATCAGCAAAAGGACATTTGTGCTGTTTTGTGTTATGAGCCGAGGAGATTCGGCTACTTGTAACGGGGCAGGACATGCCGCCGCCGCAATGATTGTCTCATTGTGTCCTTGGGGTGTCCAGATGTGTCCGGTAATATGCCAGGCCCGAATTCAGATCGAACGCATTGCCTAATTAGTTGCGCCCCACTTGGTATCCTGTCCGGAAAGAAAAAAGCACAACCAGCAGTGACACAATCGGCATATCAGCTGTCAGTTGTTGCCTGCTAAGTGTCTTATCTGGTTGCAGGATGCGGACAGGCAGCCACCCGGGCGACGAGCGGTGCAGCAGCTGCTCTGCATGTGGCCTCAGCCCATGCTGTTCCAGTGCAAAAATTGTTCGGTAGTGCCTTGCCATTTGCGCATTTCCGGTTTCCGTTGCAACTGCACGTTCCGTATACGCTGCGAGTATCCTGTTATGCAGCAAATGCTTTTCTTATTCCTGTGTGTTGTCGTCGTCGTCGTCGTCGTCGTCGTTGTCGATGCATGGGAATTATTAACTAAACAGGCGACATTCACGTGGGCGCCTCTTGCCATTCAGGTAATGTACGTTATGGCTTGTGTGCATGTCAGAATGCAGGCATCGGGTCATAATGTCTGTGAAAATATCGAGAATGGCACTGTCAGAGCTGAGCTGGCGAGGTCAACGGGTGTCCAATGCAACACTTTATGTGACACGTTTGATACGGGGATTTAACCAAACACTCGTGGCATTGTCTGCTTAACCCGGTAATACTACGTAAATGCACACCAGCTTTATCATGGCATAGTTGAATAGTTGTGTTTTTTTTCCCCCAACTTAATTGAACGGTGAAAAGGCGTTGAAGCTTTCGCGCCTGTCAATCAGGTGACATAACGAGATTCATTCAGTTTTATGTAGTGCAACCCAAATGATTTAATGGCTTGGTTTTGTGAAAGGCCACCCACAGGAAGGCACAGAGCATACTTGATCTGACTGCTTGTATGTGATCCTTTCACAGCCACATTCAGGTCGAGCATGTAGCTGTCTAACTTGTTAAATCAATCCCTTGCAGGATCTGCAGATACAGCTCCTGCGCTTCTGAAATGGTTCATTCTTTCTAGATTTATTGTGCTTAGAGCTTAAAGTGACTACTTTGACCCTTGTTGGGGGTATTCATGCTAGTTTTTGGACTCTCGTTGATACTATCAACGATAGCGTAAGTTAAAGTAGGCTCTGCCTGACTTCGAAATACCCGTTACTCAGTGTTAAATATCCTCATGCGTCTCAAATAAGTATGCAACGTTTTTTTAACTCTGCCATTTATTACCCAATCTTGATGAAAATTTGTGAGATTGTACAAATTGGCCACTTACACTGCACTGCAAAGTCTAAGCTCGATAGCTTAAAAATGTAGGAGATTTTTCACAATTTTTTCCAAAGTAAAAACACTTGGAACTTGCCTGCCCAGCTGAAATGGTTCCATATACCAAGTGCAGAAGCAGTTCTCCGTCTTGTGTTCTCAGCAAGTCAAGTTTTATGTTTGATTTCAAAATGGATGAAAAGCCTGCTTACCGTTTCCCTGACATAACGTATAGTCCCCGCTCATATGGGCTCCACTCGTCATGCAATACCATACCATATTTACCCGAACCTGTCTCTTCTTGAGACACTCAACGTATTTTCCAGGTCAAACTGCCACCTCTGGGAGCCACTCAAGTATTTTGCCATAAAGTCGTTTTTTGTATTTTATAGCCCCAGCATATGCCTGCCGGCTGCTGTTTTTAGTCCCCCAGTCTTTCTGTTCCTCATCTGGCTATCTGTTTGGTTTGCTTTCCTGCCGCCGCTTCCCTGGCGCGGCGGGTCGGGGAACACATTCTGCTACTTATGCGTATGCCCCACAGGTGAGTTCGTTAAAAACATTTATGCCACACACCCACAGCGCTGCTGCTGCTGCCCGCCAAGGATAGATTGTCAAAACAGAGGCGGGGCGGGCGAAAGACAGCACGTGCAACAATAACAAATCAAAAATTTACAAAAAAAACAGCAAAAAAAACGCAGGAGAAAAACAAAAGTGGGCTGCCGGCGAAAGTGCGCGAGTGGCAGCAAAACAACAACCAAAATGCAAAGCAAAGAGAAATGTTTAAAACATATTTTTTGTCCACTTTTTTTTTTCTTCATTTTTTCATTTTTGGTCTGTTGTTTTTGCGTCGCGGCTGCCTTTTTTCTTGTTCCACATTTTGCCGCAGGCAACAAGCAGCACTCACCCACACACCCACACACACACACACTCATGCACGTACCCCCATTTATATTTATTGTATACCTGGCGCTGTGCGTGTGTTTCTGTGTGTGTGTTATTATCACAAAGATTTCCAGCACTCTCGCACACCCACCGACCCACCAACCGACCCACCGGGGGGCAGCTGCTGCTCATCCTCCCTTGTGGATCGGCGGCTGCATTTCGAGACAACATATGTGCCGGGGTTTTACTTTCATTTCTGCGTTTTGGTGTGCGTGCGAGCAAAATAATGGCGCTATGTTTGATTTGCATTGCAAATCGACGCAATTTTGCAAAATGTCTTCCTATAAGAGAAACAATATGTTTTATTTACTTACATCTGACTTTGATTCCAGCGTTGCGGCTGTGGGTGTATGTTGATTTAAATTTGTTCATATTTATTTAGGTAAACAGGCGAAGTACAGATTCATGTTGACTGGGGAAGGTACGGAGGCTTCTTTGATTTACCAAAATACCCTTTTACTTGATTCAGGCGAGTTATTGAGTCTGCCTTCCTGTTGCTTAAACTTGCTTCACATTCATAAGTATAATGAAATCCTCGTCCTTGAACATCATTTTAGGTTTTAATGGTCTCAGGGCAAGCCCGACTAGCTCTTAAAATCAAGGCTGCAAACCGGTCCGAAACCGAACCCCTAAGAACCGCGTAGGTTCGGGTATTTTGGGGTTCGCGAATCGGACCATGAACCAGGAGGCTTACATTTTTAACTCCGCGAGCCTGAACCCGAACCGGATCACTTTTTTGAAAAATGAGGTTCGGTTCACCGATTTAAGTACTTTTTGCAACGAGACATTCGACAATCTCCAGCAAAACATTGTTTATTACTTTCAAAGATAAACAGCTCCTGGAAGATATAATGCTAATTAACTTAAACTAAGCAAATTCTAAAAGCTGTTAATGTCACCTAATGGATTTGAAAATTGAAATAACTTAATTAATGATCATTTTGATTATGGATGAGAGGCATATATGTTTCATTTTCAATGTATTAATAAATCAAAAGACCAACTATTATTATATATGCAAGCGAACCAAGGTTCGAACCAGAACCTTTGGTTCAGGGGTTCCAAGAACCGGTCCGCGAACCGAATCTTTTATTTTACAATGGGTTCGAACCCCCGGACCGAACCTCCTGGAGAATTTTTGAGGTTTGCAGCTTTGCTTAAAATAGGTACAAAATATTCTTACTAAATTTCCAGTAATTTCTAATGTCAACGCAATAACATTCTAGAAGGAAAATAGAAGTACTTCAAACAAGTAGAAAATGTTCTTGGTCGGAACCCTTTCAATTCTTAAGCTTTTCGAAATTGGTTCTATATTGAGTCAAACAAAACTGTAAATATTTCGAAACGAAATGTCCAAAGAACTAGCAAAAATTAGTTTAGTTCAGAAATCAACCCTCACTCCATTGCAAGAGATGTAGAGCCAGGGCTGCAAATCCAAACAAATTTTGGGAGCTGCGGCACGCGGGTTCAAGTCGAAATTTATCAATGTTTTGGAATCAGAAATTAAAAAAAACCCTTACTTGTATTTAAGATCCAAGAGGGGCAGTTATAAAAAATGGTGCAAATGTCACAATGGACCTAAAAACAGAGAAAAATATGACGCTCAAAAATCGTCACCAAATGGTCTAAGTAGACAGCCGACTTAGCATATTTTTTAACCGATTTTAATCCCAGTGGACTCGGAAAAATATGTATTTAACTAATTTTTTCAAACCATTTCGCCTTTTGCTGACCGAGGGGAAAGAGTAGCCCTCCTCTTTCCTGTTTATTTCAAATCGTGAACAAATGCTTATGAATTTCAAAAAAGCGGGCTTAGCAGACTATCGTGATCAGAATGTCATGATTTTGGTACACTTAGAGCGGACTTTCTGTGTACTTTTATCTTTCTTAATTTAGCTTCATTGGGCAAATAATTATTTGTGGATTCGTCTGGGGAGAAAGGCTAGATCATCTAGTTTTTAAGCCCATGGCAGAAACATACTCCGCTAGAATAGAAGATGTCGTTCATGACCTGCGGAGACAAAGAAGTCATAAGTTCAAACATTAAGGAGATGCGCAGCTCATTCGGAAATAGGGATCAGCCGTCGTCCACAATTGACTAGAATCATTTGTTTGTGTCTTTGCAATGGTCTGGTAAAAGAGTCAATCAATTATGAATAACACACTTAAACTTAATATTTATGATATATCCCTTCATTTTCACGGTCAGCAAGTATGTATAACGTCGCCAGATGCTATTTATCGCTCAGTATCCACTGGGGTTATCCAAGGCAAGGCAGTCATCTGGGAATTCTGGTCTTTATTTGTAAATGATATTCCGATTGCTAATGCTTTGCAGACGATCTTAAGCTTTGCCTGTCTTATGCTAATGCAGTATCCACTACAATGCGACCTAAGCTCTTTCAATAATTGATGCAGGATCTACAATGAAAAGTGTAAAAATATAGCTTTCCATCGTAGTATCCCCTTTCTTTATGATTGATGATAAGTCTCTGAACCGCATCTACAAAGTTGATCTGGGAGTACAATTCATGCCCATTGATATGTTTCAACGATCTTATATCGATCGTTCTTTTAATCCTGTTTGCTGTAAAACTGAAGGACTTGCTGGGTAGGGCCTTTCGATCTCTCTCCCCCGTTCTCGTTGTATGCTGTTAGTGCACTGGCAACCGGCATCGTTGTCCCAGTCCAATGTCTACAACTCAAATGACTTACCAAGAAAATATAGGCATTCTGCGTCTCTGCCATTTTGAGGGACTCGCTTCTGTGAACTCCCAAAAAAAAACTCATTCAAAATGCAATTAAATTAATTTTTACAAAATTTTTTTGTCGGTTTTATTCGTTTTCCTTTCAATATATTTATGTATACATAATATAATTCTTGTTGTTTATTTGTTATGTTTACGTTTTGTTTAAAATTATTTCTCATATTCGCAGTTGTTGCTGTTGTTTGCTGTCACGCACTTGTATGTAAATTTTGTCTATGCATTTCGCTGGCCACATCCGTGGAGTTGAGGCGATCGGCATTATTGACTGCTTACATTTGGGTGAAGCGTTTGTTGGTTTTGGCGCGTGGGTATACAAATACGCGACCAAATTTCGTTTGCTCATTTTGCCTATAAATATTTATTTTTTGTTTCATTTGATTAAATTTTAATATTCGTTATTCGGTTTCACTTGTGTGTGTTTTTTTTTTTTTTGTTCTTTATGCTGCAAACGCCCTTGGGGGGGTGTATGTGGTAGTGTGTGTGTGTGTGTGTGACTTTTGATGCTGTATTTATATTGTTAATATATATGTATGTATATATATATATATATATAATTTGTTTTAGTGTATATTTAATACTTAGCTTACAAATTTGGTTTCCAATTTTCGGCTTTGTTGTGTTTGTCTTCTATTTCGCTACAATGTTTTCGCTTCTGTTTGCTGTATGTTCGTGTGTGTGTGGGTGTGTGTGGGTGTGGGTGTGGGTGTGTGTGTTTTTTGCTAGTCCTTGTCCTAAAACACATTTCAAACATGCTTAAATTTCTACAAAATATTTGCAATACTGCAGTCGATATCTATACTTTTGTTTACGTTATTTATTTGCTATTTACTTATCATATTTTATGTCAGAGTATATATATTCATATATATGTATAAATATGCGTGCATATGGATACATATATATACACATCGTTCGTATTATATCGATAACTGTATATGCATTTGTGTGTGTGTGTGTGTGAGTGTGAGAGTGAATGGTTGCCAAAACATTTGTCTTGCCGTTTTGTATTTGTTTCGCTAGCAGCTTTTGGTTGTTTGCTCATCGTTTTTCTCGACTTTCTTTCTACATTTGCATTTGATTTTGTTTCCCCATCTTAGTGTAATTTTAATTGCACAACTTGTGTGTGCCTGCGCCTCGGTTTATTGCACAAAAATATTTTTTGCTTGGTTTTTGAACTGCTTGTATGAGAGTGTTTTTCGTCTTCTTGTTTGGTTTTTCTTTTCATTATTTTTTGTTTGATTTGGTTCCAACGGTTCACTTAACTGGGCTTATGCTAGTTTAACGCTTAATATTTGGTATGTGTGGGTGTGTGTGTGTGTGCTGGCATTCGCTGCCCCCCTTCAAACATTTATGTATATAAAAAAAAGAGCACACACACACACACACCTATATATCAGATAAATGTTAGTCATTTACCACTCAGCTTTGCAGCCTTTGTAAATAGATATATATTTTGGGTTTCGGTTTTCGCATCGTAGCTTAAATAATACTTTTATTTGATTGATTTTCGGTTTTATGTCGGTTGCAACTTGATTTCAAGTGATTTCTGTGGAATTTAAGCTACATATCCCTTCGGTGTGTTGTCTCTAAAAATTTGCTAACTCTTGCTCCGGCCTCGGCGTTTCGTAAATTACACTTTAAATTGACTACTTTAGTATGTGCACTCGCTCAACTCGCAAAACTTGAACGCAAATTCAAGTAATACCTGAATGTGGTGTGTGTGGAGGGGGGAGAATGACTGCCAGGTGAGTCCAAACAAGTAGCCGACCGGAAGTTAGTTTTGCAGTTGTGTTTAGGTACTGAAATCTCATTTGAACTATGGTTAATTTGGAATTTTAAAACCTCGAACGTGTGAAGCCATTTCGGAATTGGTAGAGTATGTCTTTAGTTTTGTGGTTTAAACAAGATCTGGCATTCTTAATATAAGAACTCGAAAAACTTGATGGTTGAGCTTTGCTACCATCATCCCGATTTCGTTTGAAACATTTTTTTTAGCATTTTCATAGCTTTCAGCATTAAAGCTACTAGCAATAGCAGTGCTCTGTCTTTCAGTGAAGTACTCGATACTAAGTACTTGATACTAGATACCCGATCCTTAGTACTCAATGCTTAATACTCGATGCTAAGTACTAGATTCTAAGAACTTAATCCGAAGTACTCGATTCTTTATTAAGTATTATTAATATTAAGTACTCGATACTCAATACTAAGTGCTGGACTCTAAGTACTCGAATGTAAGTATTCGATATTCGGTGATCGGTACTGTATGCTAAGCACTCAACACTAAGTACTCGATACTAAGTACTTAAAACCAAGTACTAGATTGTAAGTTTTTGATACTCAGTGCTCGATACCCAGAAATCGATTTGGTGTTGGTACTTAATACTCAGTACTCAATGCTAAAATCTCGAAAGTAAGTAATCGATGGTAAGTACTCGATACTAAGTAATCGGTACTAAATAAAATATCAAAAGTAATCGATTTTTTGTGCTTAACACTTGGTACTCAATGCTAAGATCTCTATAGTAAGTACTCCATTTTAAGTACTCTTTACTAAGTACTCGATACTAAATACTAAATAGTACTCGATGCTAATATCTTGATAGTAAGTACTCGGTAGTAAGTACTCGTTAGTAAGTACTCTATATTAAGTACTCAACTTCAAGTACTCGATTGTAAATAATCGATACTTAGTACTCAATACTAAAAACTCGATTCTATGTACCTGATACGCAGTACTCGATTCTAAGTACTCGAAGCTAAAAAGTCAATAGGAAGTACTCCATACTCAGTCCTTATTCAGTACTCGAAAATCAATACTCAGTACTGGATTCCAAGGACTCAATACAAAGTACGCACAGACAGAACTCGATAAGAAGAACTAGATACTTAGTATGCGAAATAATGCACTCAATACCAAGTACTCGATACTGAGTACTATATATTCAGTACTTTGGACTCAGTAATCGTACCTAGTGTGTGTTCGGTTGTGTGTATGTATGAGCCGGGACACCCGACTTCCACCACCGTCACAGGTTTCCCAACATCAAAACGATCAAAATGTAGTCCAATTAAAGTCTTCCGTGCTTCACATCAAGAAAGGTTCATCAAACCGTTAGCATTCGTGTTAAAAGCGGAGGTCACGAATACTTCCTTAAACTCTTCACTCCAGTATTTGCAATCTTTAAAGAGAATAATCCATAACTGATTATGCAGGGTACTACAAACCCTCTCCTAAGGATTGAAAGCTCCAATAGATCTTGGAAGTTCGTTCTCGAATCAATGGAGCTGACGGCCGATTCTGCCATAAAGCTCCAACCAAGTGAACAAACTACAGAAAGTTTTGGGTTTAGTTTTTAAAGAAATTGCCTAAACATTTGGGAGCAAAGATTCTGATTGAGTTTCCATTCTCAGACTCTACTCATTTAGTTTTTCTACAGAAATATTGTATGGATGCAACAAAGAACATAAAGTCTATACCAACTCTAAACCACAGGACCAGATTCTACTCTACAAATGGCAAATATATTTTCAGGCCTGGCTTTCTCTTAAAAAGTGAACCATAAGGAATATTTTGTGGAACTCTTGATTCCCTGTCCCAACTGAAAAAGTACTTACAAAAAGTGTACTAAAACTCTTACATCGGCTACTCGAAGGACTACCCTCGTTGTGAAGTATTTCATGCATCCTTTTTTTTGCTTTGAGTTTGTTTTGCTGAGCTTAGCTGTTTTACTTGTGTTTCATGTGACTTTCTTTTGTATTTCTTGTTATGTATTTCGCATATGTATGTATGTATAAATTCTAATTGTATGCACGTACTTAGCACATTGAATAGTTTATAGTTACACAACATAAACACATATACATATATCTATACTATATATAGCACATATTTATTTGTTCATACATCTAGCTTAGTTTACAATTGTCGGCTATCCCCCATCGTGTTGGTTGTGACAGCTCTGATCAGTTGTTTCCAATTTAGTTTCTATATGCCAACTACCCATTTAACTCTTTACTGATATGTAGCGCAAACATTAACAAACAAACCAATAATCTTTTATTTTTTCTTAATCGTAAATGTTTTATTTTTTTTCCTTTCTTATAGCCAAATTTGAGTATTTTCTTTTTTGTTTGGTTTTTTTTTTTGGTCAACAACGTTCTTAATGGCTTAACAAAAACGCGAAATGTTTTCCGGTGTGTTGCATAATGAAAATAACAACATAAAAATGCACTTTCGCCGCCTTTTCCTTCTTCTTATTAAAATCACATCTACATCTAAGCCTCTCGTAGTTCAGCTAAGGTCTAGGGCTAAAAGTATCTACAACTCCAACCTAATCTCTACAGTTGTGTGTGTGTGTGTGTGTGTGTGTGTGTGTGGTGTGGCTAAAAATCGGCGACCGGCTCTTATTTTACAGAGTGAGCGAGTCCTACAATCTTTAGTTAACACAAAAATGTGTAAATGTTTGATTAATCATAGACATCTACCAACCAGAGAAGTGCTCTGGGCATGAGTGTGCGTGTGTGTGTGTGTGTGTAAGTAAAAATGCCATAACAAATGCCACGCATACTCCCAAAGGGATTCGGGCGTGTCAAATGCAAATCATGCCCTTCAACCTATATAAATGGCCAACTGAAAATGTTGCTAGTTTAATTGTCCATTACAATGCATGTAGTTACATATGTATGCATGTACGTATGTACGTATGTATTCCTATTTCCTATTACTTCTTATTTTGTTTTTATTTTTTTAATATTTTTTTTTTGTTTTTTTTTTTTATCATTTTAATTGGTTTTCATTCTGAACATTTATTTGTAATTTATCATCGAACACATTTAACACAATATACAATAAATATTCTCATTTATATATATATATATTTTTTATATATATATACCCAGTATGCTTCTCCACTTTTGTCTGTGTGTATTTTGTAGGTAATATTTTATAAGCAGTTTGGTGTAATGCTGCATATACGACTGACTGTGTACACTGCAGTTAACTGGAATGGAATTTGTCATTATGTTCTGGGCGAATGTTATACATTTAAGTAAGCTGTGCTCGCAAAATAGACTTATTGATTCTCTGCACTTCAAAGGGGAGCAATCGTTTGATTTGCTTATCGGAACTAACATTTCTTCATTTTTAGGTAGTCACACTCTTTGACACTCCGTTCGCTCAGTAAGAACTGCAAGTATTTAGTTTTCTAAATATGCTTCTTTTTTCTTGACCTTTTGATTTTAGGATTTATTGGGCTTATTTCTGATTCCTTTTTGATTTTCTTGAAACTATATGAAACTAATAAAGATCCCAAAGATGCTATAAAAAAGTATGAAAGATCATTGATGAATAGCTCATTTCAGAATATACTAATTACTTATCCAGTCTTTACAATAAACTCTCTGTTGAAACAGTTGGCGATACAGTTAGTTAAAAGAAGAGTCGTGTGGAATATTTCATACTTAGTAAGTGTACTAAGTACTCAAAACTCAGACCACATTACTCGATAACTAGCACTCGATACTCAGAACTCAATACTATGAGCTAGATACTAATTAGTACTCGAAACTCAGTGGTCAATACTAAGAACTAGATACTAGAGGTAATCTACGAAGCTAGGTATTTGATACTGCTTAGAGTTCTCGTTACTCATAATTCGATACTTAGTACTCAACACTCAGAACTCATAACTTAGAGTTGGATAATAGATACTCAATGCTCATACTCACTACTCGATTTTAAGCATACGATTTACAGAGTTTTCGATACCAATTACTCTATACTCAGTACTCGATACTTGTTAATCGATACTCTGACCCCGATACTTCGTAATCTATACCAAGTACTCGAAACTTCAATACTTCATAATTAGTACTCGATACTCATTACTCAATATTAAGTAAGTACTAAATACTTGAGAAACTCAATGCTAAGCATTCGCGACTGCTGAAAGTTATAAATACTAAGTACTCGACATTCAAAATTCTATACTTAGTACTCCATACTTAGACTTCGAGACTTAGTACTCGATACACAGTACTCGTTTTCAAGTACTCCATACTAATTACTTGAAACTCAGTTATCAAAGACCGATAAGCGCTTTACAACAACATTACAGAATATGCCATGTCTGAATGACGCGAAACGATTGATACCTTTGTAATGGAAATAGGCGAGTTGTGATGCTGTTGTGATCGAGTGACTTCTTTAATCTGCTGTTGGTCTATAAATAGCGCCATCTTTTCCACAAATATACTTTAAAGGTCTTTTTGCTGATGCCGACGATGTTGATATTATCGATACAAGCGATATGTTGTATGAGATGAGTACTTAAAAGCACTCAACTCGGATGGGCTAAGTATAAATGAGTAGAAGACGCGCAGAGATTCGGCGAGAGTTCAACAATCTTTTTCACTATGGAAGAGAACAACTCTATCGAACTTAAGCTGTGTTTTTTCTCGTCTCATATCTCCAAAATGTTTCTCAAATCAATCGGAGAAGCGAAAAAATATATAAAAAGCTGCATGAGAAGTAGGGAATCTGAGTACTCTTAACAGGAAGATTCTAGCTGAGGACTTATGGTTCCCCAAAAGTTGGCGATGAAATTAGCACCCGAATGAACCACCACGAAATGTATGAGCTCCATGAAGACATTGAACTAGTCAAGCGGATGAGCTGTATAGGGTGAATCAACAAGCTGTAACTCTATTTTGAGCTGTTACAAGCTGTTTGAGCTGTTGGTCGTCAGCAGCCGAGTAAAAACTAAGCACAACTAAAACAGCTTTTGAAAGCTTTCTTCGATTATGAAGTATATCTTTTCGAATAGCTTTACAGTTTCACATGTGAGTTTGATGGCCAATTCATTGGAAAAAAAAAGTATTTCCCAAGTATCCACTAATAAACTTTAACTATGTCTTCTAAAATAGTCCTTAAAAAGTAGAAAGCTTTTGAACTCTCAGTCGAGGCTTCAATTCATACATTAGGTGAAAAAGGTCACTATATAAAAGGGAACTACAGCGAAATTTCAAGTGCTGGAAACTGAGCTTCACAGATAAAACTAATAACAGTGGACTGTAGTTCACTTTTATTAACTTAAGCTGGAAATATACCATGTTAAAAAGTACTTCCCTCGCTGTTTCAAAGGAAATCTAAATCTGACTACGATTCCAATCAATTTTTTTGCTGTCAAATCCCATTCCCTTCTTAACGGCAGTGCGCATCAGTCCATCTCTATCTAAAAAATTCACGATTTTTTATATTCATATTTTTGCTAACGACTAACGACATTATTATGTTTGACATTTATGGTACTGCTGGTTTAGCTAGCACCTCTGCACGGCGCCCACACTCAGAGGTGGTGGCCTGAGCTGGTGTCTGGTTTTTGGGAATGTGGCAAAGAATTCCTCGAGCTGTTGCGCCATTATTAACCACCTTAGTTCTCTATATTTCGTGTATGTCTATATTTATATATCCTGGATGTTTTATTTGGAGATAATTATGGGTTATTTATAAATTGATTAATGTTGGGTAGGTGACTGATCCTTGCTATTCCCACTCTCCTCCTCTCCCTCTATTGTTATTCGTGGTTAAAACTGGTACGTGTCTGTCTGTCTGTCTGTGTGGGTGAGTGGGTGGGTGGGGGGGGGGGGGGGGTTGTGTGTGTGTGTGGCTCTAGATCTGGCTATGGTTATAGCTGTGGCTGCTGCTGCTGCTGCTGCTGCTGCTGATGCGGCTGCTCCTATGGTAATATTGCTGTTGGACACGTGTGAAAGTACGTTGGCTTTCAGTTAAGTGGCTTATGTGGTAATTATCTACTGCTCCATTTGCTAATATCAATTAATATCATTCGATGGCTTACTTTGATTGTTTGCAACATATACTGGGATGCATATATGCTTGAATGCTTCGAGTTTTGTGTCTTTGGCCTAAGCAACAGAGAACTAACACAACAAATTTGCAGCTAACCACTCCTCTTCTGGCAACTGAAATTGAAACATAAACGATTCGTAAACATACTTATGCACAAGAGGAGCAAGTATAGAGAAGAAGGGTGAACTGTGGGAGGAGGTTGAAACATTTTTGGTGGTTTATACATGTCTCTCGTGGAGTTGGTTGAAAGAAAGAACGAACGCAAAGGGGGTGGGAGAACTGAACAGTGAAATGAGTTGGATGGAACAAATAAAACGCTTAGCTTGCTGCTGCTAATTACAAAGCCTGAGAGTTTGGTTAGGAGAGAGAGAGAGAGTGAGTGAACTGTTCTAGAATATCATTTATGGTTTAGTCGAAGACTGCGAGTGCTTGGCTGCTGTGTGTGTGTGTGTGTGTGTGGTGAGTGTGTGGTGTGAGTGTGTGTAGGAACCTGTCTTTCAATTACCGAGCAATCACAAATCAAAATACGAGTGTGCTAATAGGCTGGCGAGTCTTTTGTAACATTTAGTTGCTTTCTATAGGAAATGATAGCAGGTTGGCATGTCGAGATTGGCCTGGCGTGTGGCAGTTGTCCCTCTGTCTAAGCGTGCAATTCAAATATGCACTTCATCTATTAAAGCTATAGGCACTAGTGCTACGGGCGTGGAGGAGTGTGTGTGTGGGGGTGTGTGCGGGGTTAAGCGTCTATCAAAGTTGCGCACAAAAGTAGGCAATACAGCGTTGCGGGACCTGGCACACACACACATGCACAAATATTTATGTGTGTGCGCGCGTAATTAATTTTAACGCATTTTTAATTATGTTTATTTTAATTTAATGCCGCGCTCGTGTGTGTGTGTGAGTGTGTGACGCAGTTACATATGCATGTGTGTGTGTGTGTGTGTGTGTGTGTGTGGTTTTTAGGCTGCTTCGCATACAACATACTTAATTTATGTTTTCCTTCTACCAAATTGTATTTGCCTTTTTATATTTATGTACGCAATTTCTGCATGTATCTTTTTGGTTTTGTTGTTGTTTTTGTTGTTTTTGTTGCTACCGCTGCTGCTGTATTTTCCTTCCTCCTTCAATTAATTATTATTATTTTGTTTTTTTTTGTTTTTTTTGTTTTTTTTTTTGTATATACGCGGCATGCTCAACACATTTACATAAAGCATAAATTTATGTCCGCAGGGTGTGAGCTGTGGGAGTTGTGTGGCTTGTGGTTGTGTGGCTTTGTGGCGTAAGCAACTAGGGTTAAAAATATGTTTCGTCTTTGCATTTTGCATATACATAATAATTCATTGGCCCGGCCCTCCCTCGCCCCTCCTCCGGCTCTAGTTATACAATAGCTATATAATTAGTATGTTCGCGCTCGAGTATATATATGTGTGTGTCGGATTTGCTCTGGGGTTTTCTTTCTTTCATTTGTTTTTTTTTTTCTTTTTTTTTGTGATGCAGCCAAACGTCAATTTGCCATCGATTGCTTGTCTCTTTATATTTACAGCTCAGTTTTGGGGGGATTCTTTCAGCTGTACGTGAAAGTTGTGTGTTTATTGGGAGGGGAGGCTTTTGATTTTGGTTTACTGTGCCTGCAAAAGTAAAGGATAAACCTTAAGAAATAATATGGGTGTTAGTAAAAATTGGAAAAAAGTAGTAGGCGGAAAAAAACGTAATTTGTAATGCAGAAAGAGTTGATGCAGCATTCAATTCGGGTTTTTCTTTTTTTGCTGTTTGATCTTGGTGCGAGCTTTCGAATTATGTGAGTGCTTTAAGGATAAACAAATAAAATGTCTACGTAGAGTTGAAAGTTGGGGCAAGCAAGCAGTGTTACAGTCATAGATTGGGTATTGGTTATGGGTATGCATTGTGGGTATTGATAAGTGATGCTTATATCTAGTTTGGATTATAAGTCGGTATATTTAGGAAGGCTGCCATTACTTTAGGCATACATGTCGGTAATCAAAGTTCATTACAAAGCAAAACTTTTACCATAGTCAAATAGTTTCTGAGACATTTGCTTTATGGAGGAACTCTTAAGAGATATATGCCTAAGGCGAGGAAGGTTTAAGTACTTGTACCCTCAAAGGGAAACTAATGTGATGAGTAGTAAAAAAACAAGGTGGGAGCGTGCCTTAACACTCACTAGGCTTTGTTGTGAAATATGCAGCATTAGATGAGCTCTGACATTCATTGAATTATGCGCGTTTTTCTCTAAAGTCGGTACTCAATACAAAGTACTCAATCAACAGTATAGTACCGATAACCAGTGTTAGATAGGCTATACTCAGTACTCGATACTCGGCTCTCGCTGCTGAGCAACCATTATTGAGCACTCGATACGTACGCTCTACTCAGTACTCGATACTACGCTCTCGACATTAAGTACTCGATACTAAATTCCTCATATCAAGAACTTCGTAATGAATACTACATAAGAAGTACTCAATACTCGGTAAGCTATATTTAGTAATCGATACTAAGCCCTCAATAATTGGTATTTTATACTTGGTACTTCATAAAAAGTACTCTAAACTAAGCCCTCCATATTTAGTACTCGATACGATATTCCTCAAGAACTCCATAAGAAGTACTAAATACCAAGTACTTCATAATAAGGACTGCAAAACAAGTAGTCGATACTCAGATACTAACCACTTCATACAAAGTACTCGGTATTAAGTATTTCATGATTAGTACTTCATGAAAAGTGATGGATACTAAGCACTCGATACAAAGTACTCGATAAAAGGTACCTCATAGTAAGTACTCCATAAGAAGAACTCAATACTATGTATACGATGATAAGTACAAAGAACTTAAAATGAAGTACTCGATACTAAGCACTCGTAATTACCCCATACAAAATACTCCATACTCTGTACTCGATACTGAGCACTCGATAATAACCACTCCTTACTTCGTAGTCGATACTGATGCTTTATAATAAGTGCTCCTTACGAATTCACGATACTAAGTACATACTCGATAATAAGAGCTCGATACTAAACTCTGCTGCTTAACCAGTACTCGATACTAAGATCGGTATTTGTTACGCTATACTTGGTACTTAATAATGAGCACTCGATATTAAGCACTCGAAATTAGGCAATTGATACTAAGCCCTCGATACTAAGTACTTCATAATAAGTACTAAATACTAAGTACTCCTGTCTAAGTAATCGGTTCTAACTGTTATGTATTACATTCTACAATACTGAATTCTAGGTACTCGATACTCAGTATACGATACTAAGTAGTTCACTTTCGATACTCGATTCTGAGTATTCTAGTATTCACGAACACCTCAAAACGATCCAGTTCAGCGTGACGCGTGACGCTGAAGTCAAATGTAAGTTCCACTAAAATCTTTGTTACCGAAAACATAATTCCGAAATTGAAAAGACTTCGAGAAAATGTATATATGTTTCCATTTGTTAAGTCGGGGTACATCTTAATTTGCTATCAGCAAAGCTCCCATTTTGGCATTCGCATAAGAATTTCTTACCATCTCTCAGATCTGTTTGTTTATCCGACTAGACATATCGACATTGCCATATCGAATAGGATGTTAATAAGTATCAAGAATATCAAGAATAAGGCAAAAAAGGACACTACAAATTGCAGGAATGCTTCCTTAAGCTGTTGAGCATATCAGTCTGCTAGTACATGCCTGGCTATAAAATTCATGGAAGTTTGTTAGAACCAACTTGTGTGGGTGGGTCCGCAGTCTACAGTATAGAGCAGTGTCTGAAACCGAAGGGTATTCTTTGCTTGTTGGATCACTTTTTGTAATACTCTTAATTCGTTTTACCCACTAGCCCATTCGCCAATTGGCTGAAGCAGAATGGCAACATGGTAAGCATTTAATACCGATCGGAACGATTTGCAGGCATTCCCATACAAAATTCGTTAGTCCAATACTTCGCTGGTGGTTGGTGGCAAGTGCTCACTACTAAGGGGTTAAGGGATAGGTCGATAGCAAAGTCTACTGTTGATAGAACACATTTCTCTCTACTTTTCGACCAAAACTAAAACTTTCACATGAAAAATGTGACAACCAAATTGTAACATTTGATAAGTTTTCCAATCTTTTTTTCCTCATCCTCCATTATTCATATATTTCTTGTTCTCCTCAAATGGGATCAACCCCAAGCTATTCATTACAATTATGTCAAGCAAATATTTACCCGTCTTTTTGTCACAACATTTTCAATTACATTGCAAGAACCTTTTGAGTGAGTAAATATTCCGAGTATTTGCTGTACATTTTTCAAGCAATTAAATCACCAGCTGCCTTTTCTCTACTATTTTTTTATATTT
The DNA here is from genome assembly GCA_035044965.1 of Lordiphosa andalusiaca. NCBI lineage: Eukaryota > Metazoa > Arthropoda > Insecta > Diptera > Drosophilidae > Lordiphosa > Lordiphosa andalusiaca. The sequence goes on from JAWNNM010000342.1 coordinate 380,743, forward strand.
TCCTTCCAAAGAATCCCAACCACATGCATAGAAAGCTAAGACTACAATTCGGGGGCTACTATTACAGCTCGAAGCCAAAAAGGAATAACAGATGCAAGCAAGAAAATTGGGGGAAAGCATACAAAGCAGGGGTTGGGGTTGGGGTGGGGGGTGACTCGAACTGGGGCCTATGCGGGGGCGCATGAGGAATTGAGCACTAAATAACGAACAAATAAATAAACAACACAAAACAAAAAACTAACACACTAACGAACCCAACGAATCGAATCGAAAATGCATTCAAAACTTTCAACGAACGCAGGAGAAATGAACGAAAAATGTTTCAATGTTTGGCGAGCAGCGTTCATGTGCGTCGGTGTGTGTGGGAGTGTGTGTCGGTGTGTCGGTGTGTGTGTGTGTGTGGTGTTGGCTGGCACATACCTGTGGGCTCACTTGGAACTGCTGTATCGGATAGGCAACCACGCCGGCGGCCTGCGGTATGGCTGTGCCGGCCACGCCCGTTGCCAATTGTTGGGCGGGCGAGATTTGGGCCTGGGTGACGCCTTGCCAGGTGGCTGGTATCTGCACACCCATGCTGCAACGAGAACAGAACAGAGAGATAGAGACACACACACATAAGCCGATGGAAGACACACAGACGCCGCTGATCCCCGGAGCCCGGACCACGAAAAACCAAATTTACGCCTCTGCCATGTGAATGGCAAGTTATGTTGACAGCGCCGCACACGGAACGGGACGGTGCGGCAAATGGAAAAGTTTTGCAATTAGCAAATGAACTCAGTCATCCGTCATGCTGTCATTGCCGATCCCCGGTGGCGGTTCAATCGCTTCACACACACTTGCAGCGAATCAACTAATGAAATAATGACAATGGTCCGCCCGCCTTCCCGCCCTACTCACCCCATGTAGCCCTGCTGATAGCCGCCGTACTGTCCAAAATGATAGCCCTGTATGCCCTGCAGGAACTGATTCTGCACGGCCGCTGCACTGGCCGCCGCCGGGGTCACAGCGGTGGCGGTGGCCGACGACGTCGGATAAGTGGGGGTCGGTGAGTACCAGCAGCCGGTGGCGGCCAATTGCTGGCCATAGGCGGCAGCGGCGGCGGCAGCTGCACCCACGCCATACGGAAATCCGGCGGCAGCGGCAGCGGCATTGTTTAGCGCCTGGCTGGCCATGGTCTGGGCATTGTTTGGGTCACCGCTCTCCTTGCCCCACGAGCACTTCACGGGCTGAGCATTGAGTTCCGTATTGTGAACGCCGACGATGGCATGGGTGGCGGCCTCCTTGGTGGAGAATCTGGGGGAGTCGGAAGAGATTCAAATTAGTTTGCTGTGCGCACCGGAGCGCCAATGTGGCAGCTGGCTGCCTGCTTACCTGACGAAGGCGTAGCCCTTGTCCTTGAATACGCGAATCTCCTGTATGGCACCATAGGGGGCAAAGGTTTTCTGGAGCACCTCCTCGCTCAAAGCGGTGAGGGCACTGTTGACGCCGCCCACATAAACGGTGCAATTGGAGGGACTGCTCTGATTGTACACTTCATCGAAGGTCAATGGTTTCACATTCTCTGTGGGGGTGAGAAGGGGGGGGGGGGGGGCAAGTGTTACTCTCAGATGGATTTCTTTATAATGTGCGTGTGTGTGTGCTGCATGATTAATATGCAAATTAATTAACGGATTTACCCGCGACAGCAGCAACAGCAACAGCAACAGCAGCGGCAACAGCAGCAGCGAGTGCCATAACAATGCCTGTGGCCATTTTTCCAACGTTTTTGGTAATTAAAATAACCGCATGCACTTAGTCAATATGTGTGTGCGTGTGTGTGAGTGTGCGCGACACCATTTACCGTTGCTCTCGTTCCTGTTGTTGCTGCATATTTAAAATTGTTGCGGTTGTTATTGCATTTTTTATTATACGTATTTTGTGGATATGCATTTTTCGTATGCCATTTTATTGTCGTTGCGCTTTTTGCGCTCGCAAATGTCCTGATTGCAGCCGCCATTGTTGCTGCTGTTGCTGTTGTTGCTGCTGCTGCTGTTGCTGCTGCTGTTGCCGCTGTTGCCGCTGTCGTCGTGGGCCTTTTATATGGTAAGTATGCACGTATTTGTATGCAAAAGTTACACTAATTACTTCCTTTGAGGTTAAAACAAAATTTGCACTTTTAAAAATAATGTCAGCTTTGCGTGTTTATGTCTTTGTTTAGTTTTTGAACAATGTTCAGGCATTGACGTGCGACAGGCGGACGGACTGCGACAGAGTTTTTGGCTATCCATTGCCCGCCTCGGTGAGAGCTAATGCAACATCACTCGGAAAAATTGGGCACTGTTTTGGGGCAAGCATTTGACAGAGTTAAATCAATTGAGTCGTCCCACCCAACATTTGGAAGATCATTTTGGCAAAATCAGCTTAATGAATGTTTTTCGAGCCCCTTAAATGATTCAAAAGAGCGATTAAAAGAAGACTCAAAAGTGGCTCAAGCAAATGCTCAAAATGTGACTTATTGAATTACGAATTGAAAAGGCCCGCAAATGACTCGAATATGAGTCGAAACTGATAAGAAAAATGGGTTAAAAACGACTCTTCAAGAAGTGTCGCTGCTAGGGTACCATTTTCTCCCGACAAAAGTATCACTTACAATCAGAAAACGAGCCCATTTATGACTATTTTAGTCAGATCGAGGATTCGAGAAGGCTCGAAAGTTATCAAAAATGTGGGTCTGTACCCCTTGCAATATTTGGAAGAGCATTTTCACTAAAATCACCTTGATGAGTCTCTTTCGATGACTTAAAAGAAATTCCTATCAAATGCGATGAATTGAGACTCGAAAACGTCTCATGAACATGCTCAAAATAAGCTTAAGTGAAATACGACAGAAAAAAAAGACTCTCAATTGACTCGAAAATGATTGGAAACTGATCAGAAGAACCGGTTAAGTGTCAAGAAGTGTCGCTGCGAGGGCACCACTTTCTGCCGCCAAAAGTATTATTTACGATCAGAAACCGAGCGCATTTATGAATAGTTTAATCAGATCAAGGATTCGGAAAAGACTCGAATGTGATCAAAAATGACATAAAATGTTTGCTGTAGTAGAGAAGAGTTCCCACTCAACATTTGGAAGATCATTTTCACAAAAATCACCCTGATGAGTCTTTTTCGACCCTTTTTGATGATTAAACAAGAAAGAAAGTCGGTCAAGCCCGACTATAGCATACTCTGTACCAACGAAATTCTACGCTCAGCATAAATTTTGATGCTGCAGTAGTAGATGAAAAAAGCTCTGCTTCTGCGCTGCTGCAGCGAACAGTCTTTTGATCATAACTCGAAAACCGAATTCGAAATCCAATCTTCACCATTCCTTTGGCTGATCGATAAGTTATCCTTATTACTAAATATATCTAGAAGGAACAACCCACCTATCTTTAAATCTGTAGGAGATATGACATTTTTTCTAAATTGCGGGGCGGCAGGGGGCGTGGCCAAAATTGAAAATAAACTTGATCTGCCTGCAGACATAAGAAGCATATGTCCAATACATGTCAAGCCTCTATCTCTTACCATCTCTGAGATCTGTGCGTTCATACGGACAGACAGACGGACAGACGGAGATAGCTATATCGACTCGGCTGTTGATGCTGATTAGGAATATATATACTTTATGGGGTCGGAGATGCTTCCTTCTGGATGTTACATACTTTTGCACTAACTTATAATACTCTATGTACCTACGGTACAGAGTATAACAAGAAAGAAAGTCGGTCAAGCCCGACTATAACATACTCTGTACCAAGAAAACTTGTCTGTCGATCATAACTCGAAAACCGTTCATCCGATCTTCTTCATTCCTTTGGCGGATCCATAAGTTATCCTAATAACTAAATATGTCCAGAAGGAACAAGCCATCTATCTTCAAAACTGTGAGAGATATGACGTTTTTTCTAAATTTCGGGGGCGGGAGGGGGCGTGGCCAAAATTGAAAATAAACTTGATCTGCCTGCAGACATTAGAAGCATATGTCCCATACATGTCAAACCTCTATCTCTTACCCATCTCTGAGATCTGTGCGTTCATACGGACAGACAGACGGACAGACGGACAGACGGACAGACAGACAGACGGACAGACGGACATGGCTATATCGACTCGGCTGTTGATGCTGATCAAGAATATATATACTTTATAGGGTCGGAGATGCTTCCTTCTGGATGTTACATACTTTTGCACAAACTTATAATACTCTATGTACCTACGGTACAGAGTATAAAAATAAATACCACTCTTGTGCGATTATAAACAACTCGAAAATGATTTATGAATATGCTCAAAACTCGACTCAGTGAAGTGCGACTAAAAAAAGACTCTTAAATGACTCGAAAATGATCTGAAACTGTAAGTAGAGTCACTACCCACCCAACATTTGGAAGATCATTTTGACAAAAATCTCCTTGATGAGTCTTTTTCGACCCCTTTTGATGATTAAAAAGAAATACCCGTCATGTGCGATTAAAATAAACTCGAAAATAGTTCATGAATACGCTCAAAATTTGACTTAGTACGACAAAAAAAGGACTCTCAATTGACTCGAAAATGATTTGGAAAATGTTCAGAAGAAGGTATTGAAAACGACTCTTTAAGAAGAGTCGTTGCTAGGGTACCATTTTCTCCCGACAAAAGTATCATTTATGATCAGAAAACGAGCGCATATAGGATTTTTTTTATCAGATGTGGGATTTTAAAAAGTCTCGAGCTTATGTAATTACTGATCATATTTGAGTCATTTTCGAGCCTTCTTTCAATCGGAATCACTAATTTAATAGTTATCACATTTGAATCAACAAAAAGGCTCGAAAAATACTCATTTAGGTGATTGTTGTTTAACTAATCAGCCAAATGTTGGGTGGGTCCTGACACATTCACTGATAAAGATAAAGATAGAGGTGGAAATGTTGACAATAGTTTCCCTTTGAGGTGAACCTGGGCTTTAAGGCGTCGTTTTGAAAAATTTGTATTCTCCAAAGTCGAAGAGCGGCCGAAAAGAAAGAGACACTATTTTTTCATTCAATTGACTTGAAAATTGGTTTGTAAACATATATTGTCGAGTTTTTTGGAATCATCTTTAAAGTAAACTTTTTTCTCTTCTTTTTGAAGAAAATTTGAGAAAGAATTGAAATTTGAGTACGAGAACATTTTTCAAGGATACATTTTGCATTCTTTTGGCTGAGATAGATTATGTTTAGGCAATTCCAATAATCAAAAATGGCAGGCAATGGCTATCTATTATCATATGCTTATTGCTTATATCTGCATAAATTTTCTCGCAGCTAACAGAGACGCCCTCATTTTCCCGCTCTCTCTCCAACATTGCCTTTTGAGAGATGGAGAGAAGTTAGAGACAAAAATATCGCCTGATAACCATACTGATGCCCATTATGAGGATTGTTTCGTGGACAGGTAAGAATGCTAGTCTGCTATAAAAGACCGCGTTATCCTTTTGAAAAATGTAGGAGAATTTATTGTATAAGTACAATTCTGTATTTAATAGCACTCCCATTACATTATAGGACTTTAATTTGTGCTTACGAGCTCTAGTTGAGGCTAGGGATTTTGAAGATTTGTTCCTTAAAAGGGGATTTAGATCTCTGTATGACTTGAAAACGCCCACATCCAATGGTGGCACTCATATATGTTGGATGGCCAGGCCACCGCAAAAGTCTTTGAGACCTTTTAGAATTTACAGTTTCAGTAAGCCCTATGTATAATTTGTACAAGATAGGTAGGGCTCGGTTTCGGTTTCTAGTTTTGGGTGATCATTGAGTTGTTGAAGTGATAAGCAGGCATGAAAAGGGACTCCTTAGCAGCACCTCGAAGGAGCGTTGCCGGAGCGCTTTGAAGCAGAAATGAAAGGGAACTCCAAAGCAGCTCCTCGAAGGAGTCCTTTGCAAAAAAAAACCATAGGCAAATAGAGGAGTCCGCACGGAGTCTTTGCGGGTTATGTGAGTGAGCATTCTGGGACGCCGAAATCACTCATTTAAGGAGTCTCTTTGGAACACTTTTCGGAGCCTCCCTAGGAGGCATCGTACAGGGAGTCCTAATGGAGCACCTTTCGGACTCCGCTGGTTGGCTGGGTACAGAGTACATTACAGTTGGGCTTGACGCACTTTCTTTCTTATTCTAGATGTTTTCCTAAGAACATTCTTAAAGTTAGAGACAATTTGAGATTGCATAAGGAAACAAGTACTTAGCTTGGGTTCTTGAAATAGGTTGACAATCATTTATGCTAGTAAAACGACCTTGTTTTAGGTATCTGCGCAATAAAAAATATAGAAATAATTAAGTAGAAAATCGACCGAAAATTGAGAAAAATATAACACGACACCGCTTGTCATATTCAACTCATAATTCCACGCCCGCGGAATATTTAAGTAGAAAGATTGAGCTCAGCAGAGGACATATGTTCTACAAAACTCTGAACAAGTCATTTTTTAAAGGATTCTTGAACCAATTAACATACAAAGTGCATGCTCCAAAATAAACATAAATATGGAACAAGAAAAGCTGGATTTTATATTGCACATCCGCCATGTGGGACCATAAAGACGGCGAGTTAGGCGTGGTCGGTTCTGTTTGTGATATTTTGGTTGTTGCTGTCCAATTTTCCAAGCCTTAACTCTATGGCTGCATTTCTCTAAGTGTGCTGGCTAAGTAGCTGGGTCTGTTAATGGTTCAAACGATCCCTTCCCCCCCCTCAGCACGCCCCTGCAAATACCATTGTACTCGGTGCCTGGTCTAGTCGTTGGAGAACATGCCAAGTAAAAAACACAGAAATATGGCTCAATGACATGCAACAGGATTGCTGTTGTGCGGCACACAAACACACACAATACCACACACACTCACACTCACACACACACATTGGCTTGCTGGGAAGCAACTACAATCACAGTTCCATTTGTGAGGGTGCATCAAGCACTAACAAGCTCGCAAATACTTTCGAAAGCTTTAGCCACAAATGTAAGCGCTTTGGCCACGCACGTATGCGCGCGCCCCTCCCCCTCCCTCCAACCCCTCTGACTGATTCGCCTGGCCCATCTAGAAGCATTGCCTACTTTTGAGCGCCCCGTTTCACTAATTTGCACTTTGCTTTGAATTTGAGCTGCCTTCCCTTTTCATTCACTGGGCCGACTGGGCCAGCATTCTTCGCCATTATTTTTTGTGATTTCTTTTCTACGCTTTTATAATTTGTGTAATTAGATTTTGAAAAAAGCCACCCTCCACCACCCACCCACCGAACGGGGGGCCGCTCACACCACGGTGCACGTAGATAGCCTTGGGGCGCCGCCTCTATTTCATGTCCGGCTCAATGTTAAAGCTGTAATTATCACACGGTTTCCTCGACCAACTGACCAACGGAATCCCGCTCTCCATACGCCGGGTGGGTCGCAGGCCAGCTTAAAGCACTCCCGTTTTTGTTTGGCGACGTGAAATTTTAATGAGCAATTATAAGCATGTAAAACTAAATCATAAAATAATCACCAAATCATTAACATAAATAATTCATATTTTACAGGCGGCAGCAGGATTACAAGGACCTGGCGGGCGCACTTGAGAAAATGCCAAATTAATTAATATGCAAGAAATGTGCTCCGAGGCGAGAGGGAGGGCGCCGATTTTAAAGCATGCGAGAGAATCAAAGCTGCAGTTCTTACATTCGGTTTGTGAGTGCGAAATAAATTGTAATTAAATTTTGTGAGCCATTTCCCCCTGCGACTCCGCCCAGGCACATCATTCACTTTCCACTCTCGTCCCCCCCTCCCCCCATCTCACTCTCTCCCCCTCGCTGTGCCAACTCAAGGCACTTCGAACTTCGACTTAATTGTGCGCAACTCAGCATAAAATTTTGATTTATTGCCTCAGGTAGCAACTGCCGGTGGCTACAACTGCCATGCACTCCCATCTGGGCAAATAGTTCACTCCCCCGCCCATCCGCCCCCTCAGTCAAAAGTCAAATAGTTTTGGCAAAGAAATTTGTCATACAACATTTTCGTTCTTTGTTCATGTCGGCATATTGTTTCTGGTTAATTAAGCTATTACCATAATGAGCTTGTAGGTATTTTGGGCCTTTATTTATGGCGCGGGCTGAACCCGAACCGGTTAACAAAGGAGCCAACTTTTGGCCCAAACTTCGGCCATAAAAAAAAGCAAAGCAAACGGCAAATGCGTTTGTTATAAACTCGCCTTCTCGGCGCAAAAAGAAAAAAAGAAAAGGGGGTAAAACTTTTAGCCAGGCACAAAATTGTCACAATTGTAAAATGCGCAATTGCGCCGGATCGTAAATCTTCTGTAACAATAGAGCGAGGCACACACACACACTCCCATACACACACCCATACATACGAGTGGCTCACTAAACGCGACGGCGGACTGATTGCCAGAGCCATAAAATGTGCAGCCTGCTTAAAACATAAAAACGCCGGGCTGGCCCATTCCCAGTGCCAAAGACTGAAGCAAAGTGGCTGCGTAAAACATCAAGTAATGTGAGTGCGAAATGCGAAATGCGAAATGAGTTGAGTGCTACAAATCGTAAAGTTCGCCAGCGGCAACTAGGCTGGTCATAAAACCAACAACACATGTACGAGTTCGCCCGGTTGGGCATGTAAGAGGGTTGTCCAGCCAGTACTTCACGTATAGCAAAAGCGATACATTCCGGAGTCCGGAGTCGATATTCGTGGATACGTTTGTGCGCGGAATTTAAATTCAATAGCATTTGATGCAAAGTCGAGAAACGAGATGAGCTGATGTAAGTACCAGAGATATTATGGTCACTTTTCATATGAATGAGTAAATTTAGTATTTGAAACATCCACGTTTTCGCAGAAATCAGCTCGAAATAAACCAAATTGAATTCACTTTGTAGCCACTTCAAGTGTTGGTTTACTATAAACCAAAATTAAACTTAAATTTAAACAAATTTTGCATTACAAATTTGAGTAATTAAATGAATTGTTTGTTTATTGTAGAAATAAGCCAGCGGCCTAAGGCGGACGGAGTCATAGGTACTGGAGGTTTTGGAACTACCAGCCAACCATGTTCTGGACTCCAAATATCTGCTTAATTGTCCTACATTCTTCTACAATTTTACCCTCCATAATTCACTTCGCCTGGCCATAATCAAGTACATACGATCCTGTTCCAAATTCCGATTTGGTTTTCGTGAAAGCGTTTGCAAAGAGAGCCTAAACTTAACATTGTTACATGGAAGATGACAAGCACGTCTTCTAGATCAAGTTTGAGGAAAATCGGAAATGCTTCAGCAGTCACAACCGACAGCTCAATGCCAAGTTTCACAAATGAGACGACCTAATCTGGTAACCGCAGATAATCTCCTACTTTTCATATAATATTGTTCACTTTAAGCTAAAAAACCGACGCTTACACGAAAACCGTCTTGGAATTGGGTGAACATGGCCAAAAATTTATGAAATTTACCTTTGTAAATCTGCAAACATTCTACCCACAAAATGTTATTTAGAAAACTGGATTTCACTGTTTCATTAGGATATTGTTCAGCAAACGAAAGCAAATCAAAATCAAATAAGGACGGAAGTCAACTGCATTTCATACTCTTTCATGACATCAAAATCGTATGCAACTATCACAAATCAAACACTACCATGTGGTTGTGACAATTCCTGCTACCAGTTCCCAGTTCTCCCTAGCTCACACATCACTGACATCGATCGATAACTGATTTAAACTTCCTTTAAATTGTATCATCTCCAGCATAAGTATGCAGTAACACTTGACACTCAACCACAAAACCAACCTTTTACCAGCCCAGAAAAGGCGCCATCCATTGCTCAAAATGTAATTCACATAAATTAAACGTGTTGCAAGGGTTTAGAAACTTCTACCGAGACTAAGATTGAATTTACAGGGTGATGCAAACTATATGGAGTTCTCTTAGTAGGCGAGAGAATATCTGGTGAGATTCTAAACATTTCCTGTAAAAAAAGTATTCATTTTGGCTTGAATATTCCGTCTACTAAAAGAACTTTATGAAGATTGCTTCTCCGTGTAAATCTAGTCTGGGATAACTTTCCTCTCCATTTTTTTTTTTTGGAATCTTAAGTTTTCAAACTAGGGTCACACTGTATATTGTTCCAATCAAGTCTCGATTGGGTAACAAGCTAAAATCAGTCGCGAGTCTGTTCCATATATGTCAGTTTCGAGCAAATGGCAAGATTACCCTGAAGAACGGAACAAAGGAAGACTTCCGGGATTGACAAATTCTTACTCAACTCCATTAAATCCTACTTGGTTTGAAAAAGTTCGAAATAGATCGGCTTCTAAAGTCACTTGTAACTGATTTTAGTATGGGTATTTTGGAAAATATGATATCTGCTTCTTAATACTTTTTATATCTATGGTCTTTTCGTGGTCTCAAAGACCTGTGCCTTGCTTCATAGCATAACAAAAACAAAAAGGATTTCTAAATATACCATTAAGAGTCGAATTATCAGGAAAGAAGCACCGTCGACGGGTTCATGGAAGAAGTTCTCCTCTATAACATGGTTCACTCTTCGGTAGACGTTACTAAAAGTGATATAGCTAGCTCAATTATTGTTTAAGAGTATTTTCAGGTTGGGTATTCCTAGAAATTTGAAAGATCCAAGAAATAACTTAACTGCGTTTTGCCAAAAAATAGTAAAAACGACTGACAGAGGTCTAGATTGCTAAGAATATGGTTCATACCTTTCAGGAATATGTTATTTTATTTATTTGAAGAACATTTCATACTTACAATAAGCCGATAAGCTTAAAAAAATTTGTGGTTTAAGTACTGCCTGCCTGTTTTAGATTGAGCACAAAACAGTCTTAAAATGCTACCTACAAAAAGTGTGCAACGGAAATGCGAACTATTTTGGAAAAGAATCAGTTTTTGAAATCCCCAATTAGGTCGATGGCACTGCTCAATTGGAGTGATTGATAGAGTTCCTTCCTGTTGTATTACCATCTTGGTCTTTGGTAAATTTATGATACTTAGATATGTACTTGCAGCCTTTAAGGATTCAATTCGGAGACCTCGTTTTAAGATCAAATTAAGCACGGCTTTGGAAGTTTATGCGCAGAACCAAGATTCTTTTGCAGTTCTTTGATGGTCTCTTCAATTTGATTCTAGAATATATTCTGAATTGATTTCAAGAAGGAATAAAATGTACCTAAAATTAGGAGTTAGCATGACTTGAAAGTTGAAAACAATCGAAGTGAAATTGAAGTATCCTTCACCATTCTCATCAAGTTTTTCGGTACCAAAGAAATCCGAATATATATAAGAATTTTGAGCTTGCACCAAAGTATTTTCGTACTAACAGCAACTATAGCAACTCGGCATTAACTTAACTCATATATCAGTTCCATTTCTTGTTCTCTGTATGCTTTCTCCCAGTGTCACTTCTCTAGCTGCCCTCGCAACTAATGAACCCTTTAGCGCGCCCAACTTGGACTGCTTCGTCGAATCTGCAATTGCTGCTCTGCTGACTCAGCCTCAAAACTCCAAGTGGCTTGGCAGCCCATCAAAAAGTATCAAAATTATTTCGCTGGCAAATTGCTAATAATAACTTGTATTACAGGATACATGGGATCGGCCCAGACAACGCCGTGACATAGTCAAATAAACAATGAGACCAATAAAAATACGCTTAAGCTTTCATAGGCGTTTTTTATGACAACAATATAAATGCAAAAGCGAAACTCCGGCCTTCCAACCCTTCCCGCAGCCGCCCACAGTCCCCCCCGTCAGTTGGTTGGTTGGTTGGTTTGGGTCGCTCGTTGCCAAAACGAACCCTTCAACATCTGAGAGTCCTTTGCACGACAAATTCCACCTTGACTTCGGCTAGTTGGGGCAAAAGAATGCCAAATGTTTGTTCTATAGCCATGAAAATTTCTGCTTATGCTGGGGCAAGTTTCCCTTCCGTCCGCCCCTCCCTCTCCCTGTGTGTGTGTGTGTGCCTTTTATGATAATAGTTTCGTGTTGGTAAAATTTATTTATCTGATTTGCCCCTCCGCTGCCAGGCAGGGTCCCTCCGTGTGTCTGTCTCTGTGTGTGTGTGTGTGTGTGTCTAACAAATAAAAATTATGTTAAAACATGCAAATATGCGTTAACTTTTGATTTATGAAAGACAAAACGGGCAAATGGGGATACCGGGGATCTGGGAATGATTATGATGGAACCAATAAAGTAACAGTTACAGCTAGATTTGCGGCTGACAGAAGGGGGATGGGGGGGGGCGTGCGGGAAAAGCCCAAATGGAAATTGATTTGCCCAACCTAATTGAATGTGTCTCGTTGCGTCTCTTTTTTCATGCCCGCCGACTAATTGAAAAAGTTTAAACCAAATTGGGCACAGCCCATTACGGAAATTAAGCGCGTGCGGTTTTCCATTCCGGCGACACAAGAATGGAAAATTATTAAGAAAACATAATCTGGCAGAAAATTTGGGCGACGTTTATAAATAGCACTTCGACTGTGTCGTGCCACCTTTGCCATTCATTGCCATAATTTCCTGCAATAAGAGCGACCGTCTCCAGCCGCACGGCAGAGCGGAGCGGCAAGTGGTGCTACGCACACCGGAAACGGCCCGGACCGGGTCGGGCTGGGCCGGGTGACACTCATGATTTCCTTACCTTTACTCGCCGGCGGTTTCCGTGTGGCCCAATTCGTGCGAATGGAGCGGGAGCCCAGCCACTGGCCATTCATGGCCGTAATGGCGCTCTCAGCTTCCTGCGGGGCGATAATATAAAGACAGCGGCTGCATAAATCTGCACTTAAAAATGGAAATGCGGTTGACAATTCTTACCGATTTCTTGATGAAGGACACGAAGCCATAGCCCTTTGACTTCAGGGTCTGCGGATCCCGCACCACGCGACAATCACTGCAACGATAGCAAGCAGAGGGGAGAGCAAATATTTAAGAGACTTTAACACTTATGCAAATTTCGAATGGCAACAAAACACAACAAAGCAGCTGCGACGCCGACGCCGACGCCGACGCCTGGGCAGCCGACGTGTTCAAATATTTCCCTTCGAGTACAAAATCCAAATATATTTTCTGTGCATTCCCCGGACCTGGGCACTGGGGGGTTTCGGAAATTAGAAATCTGACCTCATGCTGAAAAGTTTTTATTTATCTTTCAGTTTGCTTGGCCGCACAACACGGAAGCAGAGGCCGGTTTGGCTCAGGAGGGTGGGACTTGAGTCATATAAATGGAACTAGGAGAAGTCGGCACAATGCAAGGGATAAACTGAGTTACTTTGGATCAATTACATTGTGAATGATAAGAAAAATTATGCGGAATGAAATGCAGATTAGTGAATTGGTAAGTCGATCTTTATATTTCACGTATAAGCGCAGCGCCATTGTTAACATAACTAGCTAACTTAACATCGTAGTTTCCAGTTCATAATCTGAATACATTTATGAGAGCTTTGGTAATCTTTTACACTCGTCTGAGACTAGTTCCTTGTGGCAAGATAATGTTATTAAGATCGAAATCATAGCTTGTAGAACATATCCAGTTCGTTTGCTGAAAATTCTTGTATCTCAAATAAAGCTAAGCAATTTTAGTTGCTCTTTAAATCCACCTGCTGTTTACCTAACAATACTTTAAAAGTGCGTGCGCCTCAGTCAATCGAAGGCTTCAACTGTTTTTCATCTCATCTGTCTCGCACTGACCCTCTCCGCTTACAGTTAACAAGAATCATAAATGGAACACCTTTTCATGCATTTTTCCAAATAAAAAGTTCTCGTTTTTCTAACGCTGGTCTAACCGTTGACTGTAATTGGCTTACTGTAAGATAGATCTGTGTCCTTTGCCTAACCTAAGCCACTTAGATAGCAGAGCAGAGTCTGCAGTCTTTACTAAAGATGGCTTTTTATGTGCTCAGGAATAATAAGCGTAAATAACTTGTATGTCTTAAGATCAATCAATTGTTTCTCTGCTGTCAGCTCAGCAAAAAGAACATTATTTACTTATTACTGATCAAAACCCTTTTTTTATGTCTCTCATGTTTCTCTTTCATGGTTCTCGTCGAGAGAAACGCTAAAAGGGGACTCATGTTGCATTAGACAAACAGTAGCACGCTTGCACACTTGTAGTTTATGCGCATAAGACATTGCTGGTAGACTTTGCAAACGTTTCTCATGGAGGACTGCAAATGGACTGAGTACGGCGCTCACTATTGAGACTTTGAAGTAAAATATGCAGTAGAAGATGTGCTGCTACATAAAGAAAATCTGTTGGATGATATCCCTTATCCATTTGGACTGCATTTGTCTGAAGTATCTTTTCTATAATTCAACGGAGCAGAAAATCATTAAATGATCATCATCTAGATGATTTTCAGCACAGTTTGATGATAAATAGGTTATTAAGAATATATTCATTACAAATAGATCTTTTGTTTACTGTGTACTTTAACTTACTGCTATGTGTGCTACTCTATACTTGGTTCTCAATGCTAGGTAATCGATACCTAGTACTCCATGCTTTACACTCGATACTTAGATTTCAATACACAGCACAGTATGTAGGATGTACCTAGTAGGTATCCTCAGTACTTGATTCGCGGTACTCAATACTCAGAGCTCGATATGATCTTATCGATACACTGAACACTATCCACGTTACTCAATACACGAATCGCGTTACTCAGTACATGATGCTAAGCAACCAATACTCAGAGCTCGATAAACAGTATTGTACTCAATACCCAATACTCAATACTCTATTCGCGATACTCGAAACTGAGTACTGCATATTATGAGCCAGGCATTCAGTACTGTGATACTAAGTACTCGTTACTATGGAATCGAGGATAAGTACTCAATTATAAGTACTCCATTCTAAGTACTCGATTCTGAGTACTTCATTATAAGTACTCTATTCTAAGAACTCCATTCTAAGTAGTCCATTCTAAGTACTCTATTCTAAGTACTCCATTCTAAGTACTCAATTCTAAGTACTTCATATCAAGTCTTCGCACTCAGTAATCTATACGTGATACTACGTATTCGGTACCAAGTTATCGATGCTAGATACTCGATATTAAGTACTCCATAACAATCAACCGACATAATGTTCATTATACTCACTACTTAATACTTAGAACTCAATACTAATTACTCGATACTCATTGCCCCTTCACGACCACCTCAACACGAACTCGACGAAAAATGTCATCTCAGGGTTAAGCTGAAATCAAATTTAGCCCCTATAAAAAATCTTCCATACCGAAAATAAAGATTTCCCACCTCAAAAAACTTTCGTTTGTTGTTCCCTTTTATATGTTGGCCCATCAATTTGCCTTACTTAAATGAAAGTTATACTCCTTAGGGCCGATTTCTCATCTCCTTAATAGGAGATAAACTAAAATTTTGCTCTTTTATTTGTAGGATTATGTGACAGATGACTATGACAATGTAGTAGTTTAGAAATCTTTATATTATTTTTAAGCCCGCAACACGGTAAACATTTAGTTCCACAGACGTTATTTTTGACATAAAGCAGCGGTGGGCACCCAGCAAATGGGCGCTACAACTATTAACAGTTTCTTAGCTATTACAGTTGGAAAAAAAACGAAAGTCCAAAAGGTGCCTATTTGGATTACCAAAAGTAGCCCATTTGGATTACTCTGTGAACACTTTCGTTCCCAAATCAAGACTGATGTTTACGGCTGTCTTATTTACTTTGACTAATCGCATTGCCTTGCGTGAATTGGGCAGTCGTCTGCGCTAAGATGCCGACTTTGGTAATAAGTAGAAGGTTCCGATTTAGTAGTACAAAAATGTAATGGAAAAATCTTTGAACCTACAGAATATAAAGTACACAAATGAACTTTCACAGTGTTGGCACAAAGTGTTCATAATATGAAACCCACTGTTCACTGTTCAACAAAAGCGGGATTACTCTTCTATTCTCTACGAATGGTGTAGATTTCGGTAGACCCTGGGATGAGCATTTTTCGGACTATATTTTTCTATGAAGATTTTGACATTAAATTCTGCCGCTTGGTGCCTTAAGAACCCACATTCAAAACGCTACATTTAGTATATTGTGGATCTCTTATATTTGCCAGAAATGTTCCCGAGCCATTCCAAGTATTGACCACATAGTGTCACTTTATTTCACCGACATTTCCGAACTTTTCTTCGCGCCAACTTTCATCAAATTTACGCAATTGCCTGGCTTCCGTCTCCTAAATTGATTTCCCACAACAATTCTACGAGTTCCCCGTTTGTCAATTGGGGCCCCGACACTGGGGCAATGACAGCACCAACCGAACCGAGCCGGCCCGGCTAAAACCCAACTGAGCAGAGCTGCCAGCAAACTTTGGCAATTACCCCCAGTTCGGCAGTTTACTTTTCATTTATGAAACATAAACCATAGTGGCGGCGACTTTGGCCAGCAACTTTTTTTCTTCGTTTTATGATTATTATAAGTAAAATGCCGGCCGAGCCGGCGGGCGAAGGGGCGCTAAAGCCAGGCGCCTTATTAAATATTCACACGCGCCGCGCATTTAACAAAACAAAACAAAAATGCCCAAAAAACCTCAGCCAAACCAACAAAGAAGGCAAACCCAAAAAAAAAGGAAAGGAAAGGAAAGGCAAGGGCAAACAACGGAGCACGCATAAAACTTTTCACAAAGAAGTCGGCATCTGATCCCTGCGAGCCGCACGACCGAATCCGGCTCGACTCGGTGCGTTAAGCGTTTTGACATGTTGGCAAGAAAGTTATTTAAGCCAGACGGAGATAATCAGGGCGGGTGGGGTGTGGGGGTTTTGGCTTTGGATGTGCTCTGGTGATAATGATGTCAGTCAGTGATGGGTACATATGTAACGATGGCGTCGCCATTGATACGCCTGTCAAATCTGAAGCATTTTCAGTGCGAATCCACGGGCCAAAGGTGCAGTTTTAATTAGCGCACATGCGTGGCTCATTACCAGCCCTGAAAGTTGAGACCGACGAGCGGCCTTCGGGGCGAATCAAAGCAATTTATGAATGGGCGGGGAGCGGGGCGGGCCACGCGGCCTGATTGACAGCGGCAAACAAGCGGCAAATCCAAAAATCAAATACTTTAGCCCAGTCTTTGATAAGGCGCCCGCGGGCTGGGGCAAAACTTTGGCCTTAAACAGAAGTTAATTAAGCCAAGTTTTTGGCCGCTGTCCGCTGGTGACTTTACGCAACAGCCCGCCCCACCCCCCGCCAACTTAAACATTTGACTGTCTCGCTGGCCGTTGTTCTCTGGCCGGGCCGGGGCGACACTTTAAGCTGCCAGCGACCGAAAAGAGTTCGCCGATGTGAAATTTGCATAAATTCATTTCTGTCGTGCGGTTATGAATTTTTTATGCTCGCTTCCAAGCGGCTTACGCGCCTGCCAATAATCAACGAATGCGTGCCCGGAAAATGACTGAAAAATTGTCAAAAAAAAAGTGAAAATAATAACGGAATATATGACAGCAATTTTAACTTAACTGCCAGAAAAGGAAATTTGCATTTTAATACTTACGAGATTTCGCCGAATGGTGTGAACGCCTCGCGCAATTGCTGAGTTTCAATTTCTGAGCTCAAGTCACCGACAAAAATGTGGAATTGTTCTGCAAAAGATGGAAAAGAAGAGAAGAGGGAGAAGGATGTGGTGAATGTGTTTCAAAGTATGCCAAAAAAGGGGTAGCCGGTGGCGGCACTTCACGGGTTTTTTTGTGTATAAAATATGCACGAGATGGAAATAAAATCGGCCGTAAAATGCAAAAGAAAAGCGAAATAGTCTAGTTATGCGCTTTTTCATATCGAAATTTATCGACTTTACTTCAAATTTATGCAGCTTCGCAGCACCATGGGTTAATTAACATATTTGGATTCCGGAGGAGAAAGACAAGGACAAGGACATGTCCTTTGCAACGAAATGCCATATGTGACAGTTGCAAGGAGAACAAAAAACAAAAAAATCACTTTGTTCAATTAAAACTTGGCCCACTAGGCTTAAGGCTTAAGTTGTGCCAAACTGGTAAAAAAAAAAATCCATTCTAGAACTTCAAAGACATTTCATCAATGGTTGAGGGGCAATCATTTTCCAATTATTCAACTTCAGCTACTTTAACTCACATTTCTTGATGCTCAATGCCAGCTGCCAAAAGTGTGCAAAGGAAAATGCTTTTTTTTGGGAAATCTGCTGCTTATATTTTCAAATCAAGACTTTTTATGCTCTCTATTTAAGGTACAGCTGAGAAAACTGATGCAATAAAAGAACACACAAGGAGCGGGACGTACGCGCACGCCACTAGCCATCAAAGCCGTGAAAGATCGAGCTCGTCGAAATCCACTGCGCAAGCAGAAAATCTAATCCCGTGACAGAAATGTCAGTAAGGACAGCTTGACTTAGAACTCAGTATATAAACGATAAACATAGACCACTTGCTCACAACATCATTGAAACAAAAACGCAAGACACAGAATTCTGTTTACTGATGAGAAAATTTTCCTTATTGAGGAATCGTTGAACATAAAGAACGATGGAATTTAAACCAGCATTCAAACTCTTTCCGATTGTTCATAGAGGTCACCATTGGGATTAATAAATGGTTTGGAGGAGAGTTGCCTAGAATAGAGTCATCAAGCTCCACTTTTCAGATATTGGAAAATGCTGTGAAGTCTCTCTTCCCGACATTATTTGCACACAATCCGTAAACCTTACATCAAGTCTCCACTCACAAGGAAAAACGACGCAAAGGGTATTATAATTTTGCCTAGAAGTTTGCAACGCATTGAAATATTCATTTCGGACCCCATAAACTATATATATTCTTGATCAGGGTGACGAACTGAGTGGATTGAGCTTTGTCCGTCCGTCTGTCTGTCTGTTTCTAAGCGAAAATTTTGCACAGAGTCTTATTTTTGATACACGCTACTAATATGTTGGAACCAACCGGATCGGATGACAATTACACATAGCTCCCCTAAGAAAAATCGGTCGGAAAACTAGTTTTAGTATGAAAAACTTTTTTATTTTCAATGGAATCTTCTTCAAACTTTGTATTCACACGTTTTCTATGCTTTTTTATAATTCTGCCTAGTTTGATGAAAATCGAATAACTATATGGTATAGCTGCCATACAAAACATGGGTCTGAAAAACAGTCTTAGTTGGAAAAACTTTTTTGTTTTTAATGGTAGCATACTGAAATTTTGTAATTGTTCGTTTTACTTGCTTTCCCCTAATTCTACAAAGTTTTGTCTAAATCGGATGACTATATCATATAGCTCCCATACGAACAATCGGTTCGTTGTGGCAAAAAGTTCATTTTTATAAATATTTAAGTGAGCCCTTGCCAGGGTATAAAAACTTCGGCACAGACGAAGTTAGCTTAGCTTTCTCATTTTAATTAGTCAAGCATGGGCTGAACCAAGAATTGAACCAAGGAACCTTTGCCCAAAAGGCTCGAACTTTAGAACAGACACGGTCACTTCTACCCTTGAGGCTTCCCTTAGCTTCTTCTTTAAATGCCTCCAATTGTCCTTTGGCTATTCTGAGTAAGGACAACCATAAGATCTTTATTCTTCTTAGTGATAGGTTTGATGTCTTTCATGCCATAAAACCTTGCCTTAACATAGCAGTCAGTACTTTTGAAAACAAAATATCTCAAAATCAGATCATTGTATTCACTTTTGCGGTGAAAAGGTTGACTTCCTACTTATATCTAAGGGCTTTGACTGCTGCCAGTGACTCAGTCAGCTTGAACTCTTTGATTTATATGAAAATCAGCCAGATCAGCTCGTCTCAAGTCATTTGCTGTTTGGGTTTCACTGTATGTAAGACCCGGATCATACCTGTGCTACATTTAACACATAACTTCAGAACAAAAAGAGCTGTTTGAACTCATTCGAACTGTCAGTGTACATATCGACCGCATTTCTTACTTACTTTATCATGTACATACGCCATGTTTCAATACGTGCGCATTTATTCATCGGCTACATCGCCGCCATGGATGCACTTACTCCTGTCTTTTGTTTTACCCCACTCCCCACCCCCACCCCCCTGCCGCGGCAGTCGAGCACTGCTGTAATTAATATTAATTATGCCACTTATTGCAATCAGCTCTTGTATGCTCTTCCATAAATATTTGTGCGCATCTCGAATCTGATGTCATGCACAATGCGGTCGGCGGCGGGTGAGCACAAGCGCGCACACACACACACACCCAGTCAAAGGCTGCACAAATACAAATGCAACACACACACACACACATGCACTGCGAACACAAAACGCAATCATTTATTATTATTTTTGTGTGCTTTGTCTCTTTGGCACAGAAAAAGTCGCCTTGTTGCAGTCAACGTTGCCGTTGTCCTTCGTACGCTTTTGTGCCAGCTCAGCTCGGAGCTGTGGCAGCTCTAAGCAAAGTCAAAGCACGACGACGCACATGGGGTGGCAATGGGTTAAGGGCCAATCCGGTGGGTTTTTTGGGGGTAGGCCGACTCACACACACACACACCCGCGCCCAGCGACAGCGACTGAATTCTTACCCTAAATAATTAGCACTATTCAGCTGGGGCCTCGCGACGGCTTTGACTGCATGTCTCGCGTCCTTCGTCGGCTGCGTCGCCTGCTGCACGTGCAGAAATTAACATTTCCGGTAATTTTGCGAAAATGAAAAGCAAAGCGAAAAATTAACGTCAGCGTCGGCGACGACGACGACGACGACGACGACGACGATGAAATGCGGAAAGCTTTTGTGTTAAATAAATATTAAAAGAAATGTTGCCCGGGCGATGATGCTGCTGGGGGGTTTCCCACACATTTTCATTTTCTCTCGTTTTCAAAAATCCATGCGAACGTGTAAACTTCTCGCCGCGCCCCGCCTCGTGTGCGTGCACACTTTTTATTTAATTGGAAATTGCGTATACGCCACCGGTAATGAGCCCATTGTAAGGGCTGCGCTTAGCGGGTAGCAAAGTAGTTGCCATTATTGTAAATCAATCGTCAGCATCGTTTCCTGCTCCCGTTGCTGCCGTAATTGTGCCCGGTTTATTGCCACCGTCAACGTCAAAGGCGAGAGTCGGCACGCAACCGGCGAATGACTCCACATCGGATGACTGGCAGCCGCGGCGACTTATGTAATATTCATGAAGCGGCGCGCCACCCCCCATCCCCTATGCCCCATCGTCGCAGCGACAGACAAACGAGGCGGCCACTAATTGCAGTCAAAGGCTGCTTTAAATTTTTGCCCTTCCCCCCCGCGCGAAAAAGTCGAGTCTTTGCGATTGGCAACTGGAGGTGCCCGGTCGACTTGCTGGGCTGATTAAAACGCTGCGTTTGTAATGAGTTAATTAAGTTTTTGCCAACGTTTCGTTCGCTCGCTCGCTCAGTGTCGTTGTCTTCCAGGCCCACACACACGGGGCGGTGAGAGGGGGGGACACGGAAACACGTGAACATAAATTAATCATAAATCTCGTTGCTGGATGTGCTGGGGGATACAAGTGTTTTGTATATTTACAGAGCGCTAACTACCTCAGCCAGCGATGCAGAGTGGAGTGTTCGAGTCACTTGGACTTGGGACTGGCAGCCAAACTGTGTCAGCCACGCCCACTTGTACCTTTTGATTAAAGACGGAAGCTACTCTAGGGGCGGGCGACTGCGAGTGTGTGTGCGAGTGTGTGTGTGCGTATGTGTGTGTGGGCTTTATTCACCTTTGCCTTAAGTCTTTGGAACGCTGTTGGGCTGTTGCTGCCATTTGTTGGTTTTAGTTGCCGTCGCTTTAGTTGTTGTAAATTTTATGTTATCCGTTTTCATTGTTTGTCTGCCTTTATTTATGTGTCGACTCGTCGTCGGCCGTCCCAGTGCCGGCGTTTTAGTGTGTGTGTGTGTGTGCGAGTGTGTGCGAGTGAACTGATTTGCCGTTGTTATTTATGCGTTTGTGCTAAGCCTTATTTCCTGTTTGTCTTACATAAGCTGCAACGCTTAATTACACACAGCTAACGAGCCAGCGACATCAAAGCGATGCCAACCGAACTGGAGTCATCTTGTGATAGGGAAAATGGTTCAGATAGCTAACGCTTATGTTGTTACTTCACTTATCTGAGTTATCATTAAAACCTGCTTTGAATGCAACATAACAGACAAATATTGTAAATTGCACAAATATTAATCACAATTTGTGCATTTGGATTGTCTTAAGTGGAAGCGCCAATAAAGTTTGCACGTCAAATATAAACCAAATAGAATTTGTCGCTGTTTTGTAAATCAAAAAGTGAGCAAATTCATTTTCGTGTTTGCTTTTATTACCAAAAATTGTGACGTAAGTTAATATTAATGCGCATAAATGTTTTGCCATTACTTTTCAAGAGCAGCAACAGCACATTTGTGAGTATCTAATCAAAAAGTAAAAAGGGTATGGTATTGTATGCAATAGACATCAGGAAGAATCTACGACTCCATAAAGCATGTATATACTTGATTAGCATCAATGGCCGAGTCGTTATAGCCTTAGTCTTTTGTGTGTATGCACTGAGAACTGGGTCTCAGAGACTAAAAGACCCAGAGCATCCAAACTTTAAAAGTAGGCTTCCATTGTCTGCACGCAGATCAAGTTTGTTTCAAATATGTGCCACACCCCACGCAAATATAAATATTGAATAGCTCCAAACAATTTTCAAGATATCTAGTTCATATCTACAATCTCTGAAATTTTCATAAAGATCGGTTAAGAAATGGCAGAGCTATAAAGGATATAAAAAGCGTAGCATACTTATCTGAGCTGCCTGCGCTGTTTGCTAACAGAATGTTGAAATATTCAAATTAATGTTAATGTTCTGTTAATTAATACAAGAAGCAGGGATGCAAACCAACCAAATATAAGTACTGTTTCGGTTTAGTGGTTCACACCGTTTCTAAACCGAACTGAACCGCGGTTTCGGTTCGGTTCCGGTTCGGTTCAGTGGTTCACACCGTTTCTAAACTGCCGGTTCGGTTCATTATATGGTTTTAAAACCTAACTGAACCGCGATTTCGGTTCGGTTCCGGCTCGGTTCAGTGGTTCACAAAGGCACATTATGAAATATTTGGATTTCTATTGTCTTGTGACTTTTCGCACACTTTGCAAATTGAATTCATTTTATCCCTTTGAATATCTTTAAAATCCTTAAAAGAATGAACAAAATGTATTATATCGGAGAGAAAGGATTCTACTATTAGTTCCTAGAAGAATGCAATTCGAAACCAGAGAATGTCGGCTAGAAAAGGATAGAATAGAAAAGAATTAAAAACTTTCCTGGCTAAGATTGAATGAAGGAAAAGAAGTACTACAGAAAATTTTAAATATTGTCCACTAGAAAAAAAGAATGTTGATTAATGGCAGGATTATTAAGATTCAGATTTCAGAAGAATTGCAAGATTATATGTTCTTAAATTTTCCTCAAGTCATTCATGAAAGTTAATCGATCCGGTATCGCTAGGGATGCAGAGAGTCGAACGAAGTGTATAAAAATAAACTCAATGAAACGTTTCAAATTCCCAAATTAATAAGCATTATTGGCTAGAGGAAAGCGATTTCCGTTTTAAAACTCGTCAGAGAACGGTTCGGTTCGGTTCAGAACCGGTTTGCATCCCTCATAAGAAGAGGTTATAAATATTAAATCGCAAAATTTGAGGGGATATGACTCCCCCCACTGTGGAGTGTCTCTCCTTGTTCTTGCTCTTACGTTGCCTGCACAGAGAGTGGAGCTGATCACTCGACTGCTAAGTATGTTCCTTAAACGGTGAGTAATCATTAGTACAGCAATAGCTGCCGTAATTGACTTGGTCCTGACAATGTTGAAGGCTACCTCAATGTCAAGGAAGGCCGCCAACGTAAACTGCTTCTGATTCAGCGATTCTTGACCCTGCCTTGGGGATGAAGGCCACTCTCATCTCCCTCCAGCTTAAAGCAGGGCTGCTACCCTGAGCCTGCATCGGGAATGAAGACCACTCTCACCTCCCACCTCCCTCCGGCTGAAAGCAGGGTTACTGAGCTGCAGCAGCTATAAACAATTACTCATCACTTGACCACCGTTCATCCGATCTTTACCAATCCTTTGGCGGATCGATAGGTAATATTGATTACTAAGTATGTTCACAAAATACTAACCTTCTGTTCATAAATCTGAGGGAGATTTAACAATTTTTGTATATTTGCAAATAGACTTGAACTGCCTGCAACTTTAGTCCTTGCATTTGTAATCTCAGCTTGGCTGAATCAATCAAGCAGGTTTAAATATCTTGCTCAACGCTTAATTCATCCTTTAGCCGCTTGAATGAATGAGGAATGCTTGACAAAGTCAAAGAGTCTGCCATTTGGTTTCAATGTTGAACCTTCTCATCGAGTGGCACAAAAACAGCTCTGGTCTGCTCTGCTTTGCATATTGCATTCATCTTAGATGAATCGAATTATAAATAGAAAATCCGCTTACGAGTGCAAACAAATTGTATCGCAGTTATATTTAGCTTGGAGCACTGAAGTGCGGCCAATTAGCAGAAGCGATGGAGATTGTAGCAGCTTTGAAAGTCCTATAAATACACTTGAAAAGTGCAGTCCAAACCGTATGGCACTTTCAACCCACTTAACGCCTTCATTTAAAAACCCAAAATAGATGATACACACACACATTTATTAAGCTGGCAGGCTGCGATTTGCATTCCCCCCCTCCAACTCGATTCAATCGATATCCCATTTCATAAATTATTAGCCAGGTAATGTGCCATGCAATTTCATTTTGGCAAAATGCTGCGCGCTGACCACATGGCGTATGCGTAATGCCAAATTATGAACTCACACAGCGACCAAATGGCACTGCATTAAAGCTAAAAGCGTTTAGCGGCCAAAAAAAGAAGAAAAAACCACCGACTGTTGACCGACTGCTGGGACTGCCCGCTGTCGCCCGAAAGCCCCAAAACAGGCAAAACAATTTGACGCCAGCAACCGCAAAGCATGTAGTTCGCCCAGGACAAAACCCGCCCACAGTTTAACCCAAAAAATTGATGAATATGTAAGCAAATACCCGGGACCGACACGCAGCAGCAGGGTGGTGTGGTATAAAAAGGATCAAAGTCCTGAGGCGCGTTAATTTTCCCCAGACGTCAGCAAGAAAAAAAGAACCGGCTCGCATATGCGGCAGCCACAAAATTATATTGAAATGTTCATAATCCAGTTGCTTAGACGTGCTGGCTGGCTCCCCCCCGGAAAAGGGACAGCTCAACTGCAAAAGGATATTTACATGGAGATTTGTATGCCGTTGACTTATGACTTTGATCAATGGCCGGGCGACCCAATCAATTGGGTAAGGATTTTGGGTGCCTGGAAGAGAATCGCTTTTGCCCGCAATTTGGCAGTGCGGTTATCTTTCGGGGGCGCCGGGTAGATTTGGCCAAATTAAATTTGCTGGGCGCAAATCAGCTCGCATTATAAAGTATAATGTGCTTTTTATTTCATTCATTTGCATTCAGGACTTGGCAAAATGCAGAACGAAACTGGGAAGAAAGATCTAATTAGCGTTGGCCAGCGCAGCAGTCGAGCAGCGAACTGGCGTCAACTTAAAGCAAACTTTCCACTTTAATTTCAACTTAATTACACAACGCCCCCTGCCACACACCCCGCACCGCCCCGCAGAACTGCAGATGCAGCAACTCGTGTTGTTGTCGTAGTTAAAACTGAAAGCCAATCAACTTGACTGTCTAATGAAACTGCAGCCACTTTAAGGCAGCTGAACTTTACTTTCGTTTGGGAAAGCCAACAGCAGCCAGCCATTGTCGCCGTTAGACGTCGCCCGGGCTGATGATAATGCTGATTTTTAATGTTGATTACCGCAAGCGGCAGAAGCGGAGCAGCGGCTGACAGACAGGTTGGCGGGGGAAACCCACAACAGCAGCGTTAAACAGGCAGCCAGGCACCATTTCCGCCCGTGTGCGTGGGACTTAAGTTGGCACTTAAATCAGGCTGCGGCGAGGGGGGTAGGGAGTCGGGGTTTTCCGTTGCCAACCAGATCAAATGAAAATTTCATTGTCTTGTGCTACGAATGTCATGGGGAATTCACGTAGCAACCTTTTCGTGCTTCTACCGCAGAAACTTGCACTATTCTTGGCTACTTTTTGTGTGACTGTGTATGGGTGTGACTGTGTGTGTGTGCGTCCCTGTTGTTGTTTTGCTGCTCACTCTCTCTCTCTCCCGCTCTAACGTGTAAAACAATGACTCATTAAGACTCATCTAAATTCTAATGAGATTCAGCAACTATTAAAAACAAAACATGACAGAGGCAACAGCAAAGGGTTGCTGCCCCGGGCAACTTCCACATCCCTCCATTCACCCATCCACCCACTGCACGCTCCTCCTTATCATCATTCTACCCTTAAGGGCTGGGGTCGTATTTTGTGCTGATTTTGCTCACTTAAAGTCTGGGGCCACAAAATTTAAATCATTTGTATGCAAGTCGTCTGCGTCTGCCTTTAAACAAATGTCAATAATTTGATTTAAATTTGGCACAGCCAAACAGTGTCTGCACCATGTGTAATTTAACCCATTTTGGTTGATAAAAAGGGAAAGTGTTTAACTTGTGTGACTACACCTTGCAATAGATCTGAAGGAGTATCTATTATAAACACAGATTGAAGTGAAATTCAGGACACATCCAAAATATGCAAAAATGTGCACAATCTATGCAAATTATCAGGCATGAAGCCGGTTCTGAAATGAACCGTACCAAACCGCTCATTGCAGCTGATAAGCCGAAAAAGGCTTTACTTTGAAAATGCTATCACAACGAAAGCCATCGATTGTTTATTTTTTTCTTTGTTGAGCTCCATCTAGCATTCAAGCCTTCCAGAGAAGAAGATACTGAAGTGATTTTCCTCTAAACCCCGTCTCTAAAAGCCAAAGACGCGTATCACTTCCCGCTTTGATCACCCTTCTTTTCTGTTCTTTTACCTTTTCTTGAAAAATCCCTTTCCGTTTTGAGCTCCTCTGCCCTTTCCCTGTCTTTCTTAAAGTTTTGAAACCTTTGTCTAAACTATGTAAATGTATTATTATCATCTCTTATCCGTAAACTCTACTCCGCTAGATGTAAAATAAACATTGTCTAATTAAAATTCTAGGTTTTGACTTAACAAAAAACCTTCCAGATGAGTCTCACTTCTCCTTTACGACCCACCCTATTTGCAGGCCCAGATCACTTCCCGCTACAGACATCTTTCTCTTCCCGCCTGACTAACTAGATCCGAAGTCTCGTAAATAAGAGTTATCGGGGACGATAAAATCTTTCCCCCAGGAGTGTGAGTGAGTTCGCATAACCCCTATGTTCGCATTCCAAGAACCTTAACTCTCGGGCCTCTCATACACTATTTACAAATTTCTTGT
The DNA here is from genome assembly GCA_035044965.1 of Lordiphosa andalusiaca. Lineage (NCBI taxonomy): Eukaryota > Metazoa > Arthropoda > Insecta > Diptera > Drosophilidae > Lordiphosa > Lordiphosa andalusiaca. The sequence goes on from JAWNNM010000342.1 coordinate 408,175, forward strand.
TAACAGACGCAAGACGCGACTGAGATAAATACCCCAGCCGAGGAGCTTCCTTATGTTGTTGTACGCCAAAAATTTATGGTTTTTCTATATTGGTACCTTTCAAATTTCAAAGTAATGAGAAATGTAAGCACATTTTTGAATGTTAGACTTAACAAAGGGTTAAGATTCGGTTGAATTAAGGACGAACCTAAAAAGAAGTTGTTGACATCATTTCAATTTAGCCGCATTTTCAATAGTCACAAAAATAAGTCTTTCGGAGCCGATAAAGGTAAGAAGGTACGTTAGGTACTCCAAGAAGGCAGTTAAGAGTAACTTTAGGGTGAAAATTAGGGCAAGCCAAACACAGAAATGTTTCAAAGGACGTTTTCCGGACTGCCTTACCTTGGAAAGTTTCTTAAAAATACATTTTATATGCTTAAAAAGGGTCTTAAGTCTTGAGACTTGGCGAAAATAAGGACGATCCTGGAACAGAAATGCCACTTTTTAAGCATTTCAAACTAAATTTTCTTTGTAAATGGATTTAAAAACAAATTCGGGTTGTTATCCTTGATATTCGGCAGCTTAAGGGCAAGCTTAGAACAGAAATGAGTTGACGGAAAGCATGGAAAAAAGTTCTTGAAAAAGTCAGGTATTTATACCAAAAGACTGGCCTTGAGGATTGCGATTTGACAGAATTTCGGACGATCCAAGAACATAAAATACGATGTTGACATTTTACCGCCTGCTTTACCTTAGCCAGTTTGGAAAGCTTTCCCTTCCGCGCAGATTTTAGGGAAGATCGGGGATTTCTGCGAAAGCGAAAACAGGCCGAAACGAACCATTTCTACCATTTCTTTATTAAGACCAGCGAACTCAGTTTGTAGTTGAGGTTCTGATTGGTAGACACTACAATTTGCAGGACTTTGAAATGAAGGTTTGAACCCGAGCTCTGGACTGGAAACTACTTTATGTAGCCGACCATCAACAAATAACGGAATTCGATTGAGTTCTAGTCCAGGCTTAGTTCCAGGCAAAATCGTAGAAATACTTCCGCAAAGTTAATTAGAATAATCGAACAAAATGTTTTCAACTATAACTTCAACATTATGTTTCTGTGAACCTTTTGGAATGAAGTTCACCTAAAGGTTTGCACTCGAAGGCAGCAGAATGCCACCTTCAAAATTGACAAAGTTTCCTTTTTTCAAACTAAGCTGATAAGCTGCTAGAGGACATTCTCCGGGTGTACTAAATTCCTTTATTTGTTATGAATATTTCCTAATTAGAGATAAAATTGTTAGAAAAGGCTTAATGATGTAGCCTTTTCTGCTAAAAATCTAGGTTTACTATTCTAATCTATTCTAACAATTTTAGTTCGAGTCTAAAAGTGCCACCCATTGGTATCAAACGCATTTTCGTATCATTAATTCTAAGAATTGTATTTGTTTGGGAAAAACAATTCAAAATTCGCAAAAAAAGAGAACACAAAATCACTAAAAGAATACATTAGCTCCAGGACTAAGACCATTATTAATCTAAGATAGGCGAATTCATAAAACAAACAAACTTTTAGTTTACTTTCTGTTCGTTCTACTTGGTGTTGATTTGGTGCATAAACTCCCACAATTACGATTCAATGACGATTCAATGATTCAATTCTGTTTCTTTTGCCGGGCAAAATATGCGGCAAATGTACCCATAGTGCTCGCTGAGAGGGCGAACTGTAGGGTTAGGTGCCAGTGAGGTCCTTTGCTTATAATACAATCAAAGGCTCACACGTTGCCCGAGCATGGTTCTATTCTGGTTTGCTGATCGCGTGCAAATTTCGCATTTAAATGCCAGTCATAGGCGCTTGTTTTCCAATTTCGAACGATTGCGAGGAGCTGGTGGCACCCCCCCAACCGCCCCGTTGTTGCCATTTGCATTTACTGTGTTGACAATTGTGCGAAGAGACAATGCAGCAGTGGAGACGGAGACGGAGACGGCAAATTTGCGTAACACCAAAACGAAAAGAGGCAGGCCAGGCCGGGTGTAGCTCAAAGAATGCATTCAAGTTCTCCCAAGGCGAGCAAACGAACATGTTGCCTTATAAATTAGAAACCACACACACACACATCCACACACACACAAGCACATCCACAAACACAAGCACAAACACAGGGAAAATGAAATGAAAATTGCGTATGTTTGTCTTTGAACTGAGTTCGGAACAAGCGAAAGCGTTTGGACAAAAAGGAAAGCACAGAATTTGGCTGGTTTTCTCTCTTCCCAAAACAGGCTACAACATTTTACGCTTCACAGGTATTGTGTTGTTGCTAGCACATGTTAAAACTCAGCGCCACGCAGGTAAATACCCTCCCCTTCCACACCCCACCCACACACCCACCCCCTTTCCACGCTCAACTATTTCGCCAGCGCCTCATGCAATCTGCATATTTGTCGGCCGCCACGAAATGTAAAGCAACTAAAAACCTGGGTCAAATTGCGGTTACCGTTTTTTTTTTTCCCCCCGACCCCATCTCTACCCCGCCCACTTGTTGTTGTCTCTGTCCCTTTGGTTAGTGTTGTGCCGAGGTGTTGATATATCCACACTGTCGGTGGGTTTAGGTTTAGGTTTCATTTTCAGGTGGCGCCTAAAATGTTGCCATAGTTTTTTTTAAAGGTTGCCGGGGCCGTGACATGAGTTGTTCACATGCGTTGAACTGGCATTGGGATGGGTTTTTTTGGGAACGGATTCAGGTTCGAGTTGGGGCTCATAGCTAGGATGGGGTGGAACAGCCGTTGAGTGACTTCATTTAGCTTCACACGTTTACAGCTAATTAATTTTAATGCCAATGTGGGAGAAGCAAAAGTGTTGAGTGAACTAAATGAGGTCAGTCTGGCGTTGATTTCGAAAAAAAAGAAATAATGAGTTGGCTGAACTTGAGAAGGGTGCGCTCCATCCGATCCTGTACATGTTTAGCTCAGTTTAAACTTTAATCTGAAACCGTTCCGTAGACAACCACATATTGATTTCAAGATCTTCCGTACCACTTCCACACATGGTTTTGTAGCCGGCCGAACCAAGCAATTGGATTGGTTCAGTAGTTTATGCTTCACTTTTCATGGTAAATTAAATCCTTAAACTTAGTTAATTAGTTACTTAGTTTGGACTTAACCTTACCGTAGAAAGATTACACTGGGCAAGTAGGTTCAGTATATTGAAGGGTTGGTCGTGATTCCAGATAAGCACAAATCTGTTAGAGTAAACCATCCATTACGTCTACATTTTTGCTATTTTGTGCATAAAGCTGCTATAAAGGCATACATTGACCTTTTTATGGCTCGTTTTATTTACAAAATTTTCGTTTGTTTTGGCTCACTTTGATTTTATCGTAAATTACTGTTTCTTAGTTTTAAAATGAAACATCCCAAATATTTCTGAGATTTTTTCAAGCGAAGATATGCCAGATTTACGGACTTGTTCACAAAATTACCCTCTTTTGCACCGCCCATAGATATGCAATGGATGTTGTTGAACATTTACTTATGGATTCAATCAATTTTGCAAAGCATACTTTTGGGCATTATACCATTTAGTAGATTTAAGCACATGTATTCAAAATAGTATAGCTTTGTTTGAAAAAAACCGCAAAATTGCTTGGAATTGTTTATTTCAAACCTGAGAAGAAACGCTTTGCGAATATTTCGAAGAAAGTTAAGGTAATACCAATAGGTTACCCATAAGACATGTACCAAGAGGCTTATTTGAAGACACTTTAAGCTTAAATTGTTATAAATATAAAGGTGATGGACGTTTTTCTTTAAGAGATTCAGATACAAATTAATTCGAATCACAGCCAACCTTTCCCTTTACTGAAAAAAGTCAAAAGAGTCAATTTTTGATACCAGCTACAAGTCTTTTTGTAACTTTTTGTAGTCAAATGTTGATTCTACCCAATCAAAGAGTTTTATAATGCTATTTTCTTAACCGTTTTCAATGAACAATGTTTATGAATTATCGGTTGAGTAAACAAAGTGAAATCTTGATAGAAACTTAAGGTAATGAGTTTTTTCCCAAGCAAATGACTCGACAATTTTTGTAAACCATCGAAAAAACCCACGTAATAGAAAATATTAAAATTCCAAATATTTTCTAACTATTTCTTTTGAACCAAAAATGGTACATTTGTTTTTAGTTTACTCTTTCATTATCTCATTTCCCATGTTGTTTTGTCAAATGTTGACTTCTCATCACCTCCAACTCTACACTACCTATGGTATGAATAATGCCAACCATTCATGCTTTTCTTAGAATTGTGATATTTGTGCATATTAAGCTATTTGTCCTTAGAGTTGAGCAGCGTTAACAATAACTGCAGTTACTTCAACAATATATTCAACTGGCGTTTAAGTAGAATTAGCTATAAATATAACAATCCTCGTTATTTCAAGTGACAAACTCTTATTTCGTTTAAAAAGCCTAGTGGATAAGAGCTTTTCCTTGACAAACATACCAACTCAGAACAAAAAAAGATCCAAAAATGATCCATTTGCGGTCCAGCGGAGCTGCAAAATCATCTAAATGATCAAAATTTTGTATATAATTTGGATGGTTTTTAGCTCCGTTGGATGATTAAAAGCATATTTAAGACATAACCTTTCTAAACGGATACTGGAAATCATCCAATAGATAGTTTTTCAATATCCTTTTTTTCTCTATGCAGTAGATGTAGTTATTTTGCTCGGATTGAATACAGTAGATCTCGAAAACCATTGTGCGCTGCTCCTCTAACCCACTGACAAATGACAATAATGGTATACTACTGCATTAAAAGTTTTTGACAAGCAACTGCTTTCAATCATGGAATGGGGCTCTCACGAATCAAAGCCGTGAAAGATTGAATTCGTTGAAATCCACTGCGCAGGCAGAAAATCGAGTCTCGTTAGATGAATATCAATAAGGTCAGCATGTCGTATGTTGCATTAAACCGGATGCAGTGCAATAGAGAGATTTCTTAATACGGTTACGATTTCTTAAGTAAAATCATCTTTATACTCTGTACCAAAGGTACACAGAGTGTAGAGGGTTATTAGGTTTCTCATTCTTGATCAATATCAACAGCTTGTTGGCAATTTTTGAACTTCTTGAACCTTTTTTGACCTGTCTTAATATATTTTGAACCAATTGTTCGAATGTGGCTCTGAAGTTGAACTACTCATACGCAGTGTTGCCTATTTCCAAATATCTATTGCACTACACAACTACAGACCAAAATATCAAAAGATGTCTCAAAAGATGTCCACAACTGAAATGTGCCAAAGTTTTCCCTAACTAAATATTTATTTGATAAACGTGTCGTATGAGTAATTTTTTTCAAAGCTTGTAGGCGCAGCTGCTTTTGCTTAAATTTAAGTAAAATGTTGAAGCTATCAACAAATATTAGATTAGATTATTAGTTTTGAGGTCTGCACTAATGCCCATATATCAATTTTCCTCTAAAAAAAACACAACTCAAAGCCATACCCTAAAATAATCCCAGTAATCTTTAAGCTGGAGTAGCCATCGAAGAATCTGCTGCTGACGCATCAGTCAATGGTAACGAGAAGAACGCGGAATTCAAATTCAAAACTCGTCACTGAATGAAACGTTTCCCCTACCCGCCCCCCGCCCCCCGCCCAGCTGTCTATGTAAACGGTGGCCTGCGACCCCAGCCCTTCATTTTGCTGCTGCCCTTTTTGTTTTGGGTAGTTTTTACTTTTGCCAGTTGCGCAGCTGCTGCACTTTATTTCAGACAGTTGCTTTCTGTTTTTGTGCACTGTTTTTTTTTTTTTTTTATTATTTTTTGTGTGCATTTTGGTGGACTCCGGGGAGGGGCGGGGGGAGCGCCGGTCTCTCCCAGTGGCTTGTTTTTTCCATGTGCGCTTTTGTGTGCAAGTGCGGTCATTTAATTTCGATTTGTGTTTTAGATTGTTTTGCGTTGCATTTGTTGATTTTTGCCATTTAAATAGAAATTTTTATTTTGTACACGTTCCCGGCCAGGGCCACGGCAACGTCGCCAGTTTTTGCCGCCGTTTCTCGTCCTTTTTTTATTAACGCATGTCCATGGGGCATTGCCAACGCGAGCCTGGCAAATTGGATTTCTTTTTTCGGACATTTGAGACTGACGAGCGACCGGCTGGGACGCGGGCCCTAAAACTGGAAATATGTACGGACGTATGAACGCTGCGATTGCGGCCACCGCAGCCGCCGTTTCTATTGGCTACGCGCATTCATAAGAGCGGAAATTTAATCTATGCCCCAGTCGTGTCGCTCTCATTTTTTGTCAATTTAAGGCTGCCGGCAAATGCCATCAACTCGAAATGTTCGTTAAATATTTAAATTGGCGCAAAGCTAATGAAATAAATCCATTGTGGGAGGCGATGCGCAGTGCGGATTCCCCAGTGATTTGATTTGGTTCGCTTGGAGATGGAGCTGCTATTTTTGAAACTTTTGACGAAATTGCTTAACGCTACCTCATCAGTGAGAGGATTCGTCAGACCGTGGATACAGTTGACTGCAAATACATGGGGAAATCGATGGGAGGCCGGATGCCTTTGGTGGGGAGTTAACATGCGTCTTAGATTCTAAATTTAAGATCTATTTAAAGTCTATTTATAAATAGGAAGAGGGAACAAGTTCGGGGTAGCATTGCAAACAAGGTCCTAAACATATTCACTTTAATGGCATTTGCTGAGAAGTTGGTGTTGAGACAAGTTGTGCCTGTTTTAACTTCAGTTTTGTACATTAAATCATTCAAGGGCTTTTTGTATAATTTTGATTAGAGACTATTGATGATTCGGATAATATATATTTTTAATTCTAAAGCTTATTTAACAATAAACAGTACTCGATACCGAGTGGTTGGAACTCTATACCTGATATTAAAAACTTATAAGTAAGCTCTCGGTACTAAAAGGTCAATATTAAGTAATCGATACTTAAAGTACGATCGATACTAGGCATTACTAAGTACTAATTACACGATACTTTATATGAAGAATTCGCTACTCATGCTAGATACTCAGCACTCGATACTTAGCACTAGATTTTAGGTACATAATAATCGATGCTTCGTACTCAATTCTCCTTATGTATTCTAAGTACTTGATTCTCAGTATTCGATAATCAGTTTTCAGTACACGGTACTCCATAATCAGTATTCAATGCTAAGTAGTCGATTCTAATTAGTCAATATTCAGTATTCGATACTCAAAACTCAATACTCAGTATTTGAAAATAAGTATTCGATATATTTTATATTGATATTGAATTTTATATTGATAAAATTAGTCGTATCGATCATTTGGTCTTTACTTTTAAAACATCAATCAATGACTAAATGGACTATTTCAAAGACGGCTTGCACCTCCTCCAAAAGTACTTGGTCTTTAACGTTGGAAGTTATACTCTACTTTCACAACAAGACTTTGGAACTATATTCTTTTCCAATGTGGTTCTTTTCCGTGCTGAACATGCCACTTCAGAAAATAGTTTTCTCAGTTTTTGTTCATGAAACGTGCCTACATAACTAAACATGGGTATATGAAAAGTAGGTTTGCCGGATATTTGAAAGATATTTTTGACGATATTGAATAAGTACAATTCGATAATATTGATGTATTCAAAAACAAGCTATTGCTTAACAATAATTGGTTTGATTGAGTTTCAAATCTAGGATCAAAGATCCAAGCCACACCTAATCTGTGAAAATCTAGAGAAGGTTTGGCCCTCTGGTTCAGACCAGTCTAGTCTAAGGGTCAGTTCAGTTGTTTTACATATCAAACCTGAGATATAAGTTCGAAACTTGGTTCAACAGAATCTTACATGGATATTTTTATATAAATATACATAAATATATATACAATTGAAGAGAAGAAGCTTCTAAAATTATTAACCATGGATCTCATTCATTATAGGAATAATTCAAAAAACTTATCTAATTCTATGATTATACGCACCAAATTAATCCTGATGAATGCCCTTAAAAGTATGCAAACTTTATAACCCTAAGTTATTATGTATTAATATACATACATATATAATAACTTATTGCAAATTGCCTCAGATTGTTGGGTATTCAACCAAATGTTATGTTAAGTTAAATATAAAATGTATGCTTGACCAACATATGATTTTCATATAACATAGCATACCTTAAAGGGCATTTATCACGAATAATTTTGTGTGTATAAACGTGGTATTACTTTGGCTGGACTTTAACAAGAAGCAACGCCTTGTTAACAATTAAGCAGGTCCGGTTCTGGGTCCGGTTTGATGGACCGGTAAACCGAAATGATACAACGAAATTGACTAAAAGATATGTAACTTATTTTTATACTCTGTACCGTAGGTACATAGAGTATTATAAGTTTGTGCAAAAGTATGTAACATCCAGAAGGAAGCATCTCCGACCCCATAAAGTATATATATTCTTGATCAGCATCAACAGCCGAGTCATGTCCGTCATGTCCGTCTGTCCGTCTGTCTGTCCGTATGAACGCACAGATCTCAGAGATGGTAAGAGATAGAGGTTTGACATGTATGGGACATATGCTTCTAATGTCTGCAGGCAGATCAAGTTTATTTTCAATTTTGGCCACGCCCCCTCACGCCCCCGCAATTTAGAAAAAACGTCATATCTCCCACAGTTTTGAAGATAGATGGCTTGTTCCTTCTGGACATATTTAGTTATTAGGATATAATATCGATCCGCCAAAGGAATGAAGAAGATCGGATGAACGGTTTTCGAGTTATGATCAAAAGAAATTTTCTTGGTACAGAGTATGTTATAGTCGGGCTTGACCGACTTTCTTTCTTGTTTTTTAAATAAGTTCAACTTGTTCCTGAATCAGATGGAAGGGCATGCATGGGAAACATAAGAAGCATAAATGAAACTCGTATTTCAAATATGTTTTTAGTCAGTATTTTGAGTTCAAAAGGGGCCAAGTTATGTCAGGTTTAAAAATGCGATATTTATAGAGATTTGCTTTCAGTGTCCTCAAATGCAGTCAAAGTCTTACTTTAGTTTTTAGATTTCTTTTGGCAGCCAAACTCTTTCAAAAGTTCTCTGCCCAAAACGGCCTCCTCCCTGAATGTGTACAGAAATTAGCTGACAAACATGAATCATTTTCTGCTTAAAGTTGCCACAACTTTTCCCACTGTGTGCCACGGATTCAGTTGGCATGCGGCACACGTAGCATCTTGCTTTAAATGGTTAAATAGGAGTAAGCACGCCAAAAATCAACAGCAGCAACAACAACTACAATTCGGTACAAGCACACACACACACACACACACACACACAAATACACACAAAATTGGCATAAATAAGTAAAACCGGCAGCACCGGCAGAGCGACTTTGGCTACGGTGCGGCGTTCTCTTGGTCTGTGTCTGGGTCTCAGTCTCAGTTCGCCATATTGCGCATATAGCTTTTACTTTTGCCTTATGCGTGAGGGCACCTACTTACTTGTGTGTGTGTGTGTGTGTGTGTATTTACTCAACTGCTATACCCAAAGCGCACTTGAGTGTGTATCATCATCAACATCAGCTGCTCTTCAGCCCAAAACCCAAACCCAAGTCACTTGCCGAGTGCTGCGAGTTGCCGCAAGCGCTAAAGATACAAAGCTACAGATACACTCAAAAGAGCCGGGTGTGTGTGTGTGTGTGTGTGACCACTACAGTGACAGTATCTTTGGATGCTTAACAGCATTACGAGCGGAGCCCTGCCACCCGTTTGCCTGCCTGCAATTTGACTTGACTTTTACGTATCGTCAAGTACTTTTCTGGTTTTGCCCACTCGAGGGACATTTGTCAGTCAAGAGACAAATTTAATTTTTGCTATTTTTCGTCCAAAGAGCATGATGGGGCAGGGGATGCGGGAACGGGAGCGGGCCATGTCTGCGCTTAGATATGAATTGCAATGAAAGTCATAGTCAGCATGTGTGACGAGATGGGTTTTTGTGTCTGGCCCGTTGGCCTGTTGGCCTGCTCCGCTTCTGCTGTTGGCTTTTAATATGCAGCCAACATTGGCGCACGCAGTGTGCGTAATTTTATTACAGCTGCCAAAGTTGCACGATGCAGCAACTGGAATGAAATGAATGGGTCGAAACTATTTTGGGATGCCAAGTTCGATGCTGTGTCCCGCTCTCCCTCTCTCCCTGTGTGTGTGTGTGCAGTGCACAGAATTCATTTCGCATTGAAATTGCTGTTCAGAGAGCAATTAGCTGAAATTATTGTTGCTACGTGTGCGTCGTCACTCGAGCCGAGCCTGGGAAGGATGGCCATTATTTAGCTACCCCTCCAAGCAAAAAATGCTGATTTGCGGTTTGCAAATGCCCAACCACCCACCCAACCGACCAACCACACACAGACAGACAGACAGACACACCATTCACAATAATTTACTGAGGCCGAGGCTGAAGCCCCAGCCACCGCATCTGCCCCACACAGACAAAAAAAAAAACAAAAAAAACTGGGGAAGCAACTCGAGACGAAGCAAAATTATGCCAAAACAAATCAAGCAAATGAAAATATCACAGCCACAAAATCAAGACACAGCACACACCCAGAGCCTACACAGCGTGATACTCGGTCAGGGGATGGGTGGAGGGGTTGAGCGGGAGTGGGGTGTGGGGGGGCAGTGCCACAAATGCTGTGCTTAATAGGCATCAGCTGGGTATTAAGTTGTTGTTTTTTCTCATCGACATCATCGTCGGAGGAGGACGACCTCCTCGCTGACTTCCTTGCAGGCGTTTCTTGGCAGCATGACAACCTTTTTTATTTTTTACCAACATTTTGACAAGCGCTTGCCCTTGCGCTAGGCCGCCCGCCCCTCATTTGGGTTTTCTTTCCTTTGTCGCCCGAATTCAACAAACAATTTGCGGAATGCCATTAGCTGACGCCCACTGTGGAAATTATCTCGTTCGCGCGGTGCGGTGCGGCGGAGGGGTGTGCGGGGAATTCAATCACATCAACTTTTGTTGAATTCGTCGCCGCAACAACAAATAGGTAATAACAAGTTAAGGCAGCGGCACAAAGAAGCCAAATGCGAGCGACGAAAGAGTGTCGCTAATGGAATGAGTGCACGAGATTAGGACGAACGAACGGACGGAAGGGGGGAACGAAGCTGAATGTAAATTGGGGGGGATTTCAAAGGTGCAGGTTTGTCCTTTAATCAGGCACTTTTCATTTGCAAAAGGATGTTCTCCCATGTTTGTCAGCACAAACATAATTAATTGGCGAGCGATTTTGACACGGCAGCCTGAGCACATTCGCTCGAAAACCAAGCTTAGGAAAAGGATTTGCCAACAGTCTTTGGTAAGACTTCAATGATTGCTAGATTCAAACATTAAAGGTCGATCCACTATCTAAATCAGCGGTGGGCACATAATTTGAGTTGGCGGGCAGTCCTACAACAATAACAGGCAGACACCACTCCTATTAGAGAGGCTCGTTTCACCGAGTGAGTGTGCGTCGAGCTGGAGCCGTGTGTCTATACTCAAAGCATTTATTGTTAAAATTAACAATGTTTAACAATATTGTATGCTTTTGATTTTAAACACTACTACAGTGGTCGAAAAATGACTCTCGAAGCAGTGGGCGTAAATTCCGCAGCACTGTACGAAGTAGTTTGTTTCATAAACGGCTTATAACTATGCTTTTGAGATGCCTCAAGTATGCACTCTATATAGTGTGTAGGTCTCGATTCTATGTATGTAAAATTTCTCTAAGGCATTCCTCCATTTTGTTTTTGAGTGTTTAATGTCGAAAGATCGATTAGAATGGAAATTCTTGATGCAAGAGCGGCACTCTCGGTCCACGCATGCATTTTTGATACCGATTTCCTTCTTCCAAGTGCATTAACACTTGAATTAAGTACGAAACATTCTCAAATAAAGTAGACTAATTCTGAAATCAAGTGCTAAGCGTACTCAAATCCAAGATTGCATAGCTCATTCTCTAAAACCAAGCTTGTTTGTTCTTGTATTACGAGCTCAGCGGGCTCATGACTAAGATCTTTCACTCTTGAATCAAGAGCTCAACAAATTATAAGTAAATATATGGTGCCCATTAGGGCGGACATTTGATTTATGGAAAAATGTAAGGTCACACTCCACGCTTCTTATGCAATGCGATTTGGTATAAAACATGCTTCCAAAATTAACAAAAATAGAAAACAATGGGCTTAAAGTAAATTACAATTTAAAATATGAAGTAAATGGCATACACTTGGTTTGAAGTCACAACATGTGGCAAAAGGGTAGCACGAAAGTCGAAAAAATAACCAAGCGAACCCGGGAACCCCGCTGGTGGACCATGCTGACTCCAACCTGCGAGCCATGTTGGTCGCACTTTCCGAAATGTTATTTAAATATTTATTAATCAAACAAATTCAAATTTGACAACTTATAAAATGATATGGAGAATGTGTTCACGGAATTTCAATGAAGTAAACGTGTCGTATACGTAATATTTTTGGAAAATTTGAAGCCAAGGCGCAGAGGTATAAACTCAAATCAAAATGTTGGGATTTTTTTTAATTTATTATGAATTTTATTAAGAATTTTATCCGCGTCCACTTTAATGAGCATTGTTCATTGTCCAAAACCAAGATTGTTTGTACTTCTGTCAAGAGCTCAGCGGGTTCATGACTCAGATCGTTCACTCTTGAGCCAAGAGCTTCAAAAATATAAAAGTAAATGTGCGCACATTGCAATCAATCAACAATTCCTAAATCAGTTGTGTTTTCCCGTTCCTAATTCTCGGACTTTGTAGCAAGTTTAAGCCGGCTCGAGGAATACACAGCAGCAGGTGTCTTTGCTTGGCTACTGTCGGTCCAACAGCCGTCTCTCCATGCCTAAAATACCATAACTGCTTGGGAATTCCAAAGCAACATGAGTGCTCCGCTTGCTTGTTTCCCCACACACCTCTCTTCCAGAAAATTCGAAACTGTAATGCTAATGTCTCAAGTGTGCTACTTGCTCTTGATCAGTTTCTTTACCTCAGTCCTCTTGCCTAAGAACACCATGGTTTACAGGGTAGTTAGTTTTGTGATTAATTTCAATTGCTAGGTAGATTTTAAGAATTTTTAGAACTTGGCAAACTTGGGAACTGAAATTTCGCAGAAAAATTAAAATTTATCTAAATAAATCACAATAATGGTATGTTAGGAATCAAATCTCAGCTGTGGTTCTAGTTTTCCATGATTTTTGTACAACTAAGTTTAGGTAGGAACATTTTTGGTTTCAAAAAGTAAAATGTAAGTGTTTCTACAGGACCCAGAAATATGAACAAACCTCGTTCAACTCACGATTGTGCAAATTTCTTATTAACCTAACGTGCGGGGAAAAATTGGACCATTTATTTGAATTCAGCAACCGAAGACACATTTGGAACGTTTGCAATCTTCTCTAAACTTTTTTTTGTTAACTTTACACAAGTTAATATGTAAATTACTTTGGTTTAGTTTTTGGTTGAGTGAACTGTGACTAAAACGCTAGATTCAGCAACACTAAAGCAAACTACATTATCAATTCTTGATATGAAAAAGTTCTTCTCTGAACATTGTCAACAAAGAATTCATAAGATTTGGCTAAGGGTTTCTACAAATTGAACACATCTTGTTGTTCTTTGACTTTGGTTTAATCATATGTAGAGGAAGAAGATGCCTCAAGCAATTTGCATGAAGTGCCTGCCCAGCTATGTGAAAATCAAGGAAAGTTTGAACTCAGGCTTTAAATATTAGGCCACATGACGTTGAGTCTGTTAATGATTGCACGAACTAAGAGTGGAACCACTGTGCAGGGCATTAATCAAACCGTATTCGATGCCCAATTTGCCCAATTCTGTTTAAGTTCAATGATACCAATGAAAGCGCTAGAAGACGAATACTAACTAAAAATCTTTTGGTCAATTTCAACACACTTACACCTAAATAGAAGTGTGAGCTTGTTGCACCAAGATACTTTGGTTAGACCGAGTATTGAATGAATATGCTGAAATTCAGACAGGATGACCCAAAGATTTTGTTAATTTGTATCTTGCCCTTAAACTGTGAGTTGCTTAGCCTTCCAAGGGTCTCTCTAGTAAACGAATGAAATCAGTAAGCTGCTCCCACTCTAGCAAGAGTTTGAGGTGCCATTTAGTCGATTGATAGTTTGATGCAAGCCTAAGCTCTTTTCGGGAATGAGCAGCGGAATTGCGCCTCATTAAGCTGCGAGCTAAAAAATGCAAAAGAAGTCTTTAAGGATACTCAAGTGTATCCAATGAAACGCTATTCCTACTCACAGACAGATTGTTCCTTCGACAAAACTCTAACCTTACATTCAAGTGGCCTAAGCCGGAGAGCACTTTCGAATAAGTAAGTCGATTTGTAGCTACAAAAGAATCGTGTTGTTTTGCAAAAACACATCAAGTAAAATCTACTTTAAAAAGCACATCCATTCATAATGAGTTTCCGTTTCCACTCCCAAACACTGCCGAACTCCCTGTTGCCTCACCTTTCCCCGTGCTGCCTTTTGGCCATTATTTAATGCCGCCTCTTGGCATTAACTTACACCCCAGAAGTCAACGTACACACACTCTCCCATAAATGTTTCCCAGATACCGGGGCAAAGATAATGGTGGCGCGTTTGGCAATAAAATGTGTTTTATGAGCAAATTATGTTTATTAGCGCGTCGAAATGTCAACATTATGCAACACGACCAAAAACATATTAGCGGATGACAAGCAGCAATGTGAAATACGAAGCCGGGCAGCAAATCATCAAATGGAGTTGGGTTGGCCATTAAACATAAGATGCAGCCAATTTGGTGAGGTAAGGTAATCTGGAGACGGAGACTGGCAGACAGACACAAAAGCACCGCAAGCCGAAGCCAAAGTGTTGGTCAAAGTGCACAAAGCCAAAGGCCAAGGGCTGCTCAATGGCAACCAGGATGGGAAGTGGGAGTGGGAGCAGCTGCAGGCATTGTAATGCGGTCCTGTCTGTTGTCTACTTTGTGGCAGCAAATATAATTCGATTTGCAAGCAACTCACACAGATACACACACACACACACACAGAGACAGCACATGATTCGAATATGAAAATCATCGTAAAAATTCCGGAACAAAAGGAGAACACAAAAACTCATATGATGCGCCCTAAACCCGACAAAGCCAACGAACCAAGCAACAACAAGCAAATTACAACAATATGCCAGTAAACTGCGGGAGGAACGGGGACGGGGACGGGGACGGGCACAGATGGGTGCAGTCTGGCTGCACGGGGGCATGGCTACATTGTTGCCCCACAGGAAGCGCCGCGATGCATGCTAAAAGTAATGCACAATGACAAACGCCCCCAACCCCCGAGACAGACTGGGCCGGCATATAAAAATAGCGCTGCAGCCAACCGATTGCCAACGACGAGTGGAGTCGACCGACCCGGGTCGACCCACCCACCCCACGCAGTGCCAACGCGCATGACGCGGCGCCTGCAACCGCCGGCTGGCTGGATGCCTCACTGGCTGGCCTCCTGGCGGAAGCTGACGAAATGTTGCCGATGCGCTTTGCTAACGATGTGGCCAAAAACAACACAACGCCTACAACGATGTTGGCAGCAACAAAATTGCAGCTGGCCAACTCGCTTTCTCCACTTTCTTTCTGGCTGGCAATTGCATTATCAGTGTGTGTGTGTGTGTGTGTTGCGTTTTTATTTGCCGCCCGTCTTTGTTGCTGTTTTCCATTTCGAGCTTCGGCTGCTTTCCTTTTTCCCTGCTGCCTTTGTTTTTCAGTTTTCCCTTCCCTTTCCTTTTGCGTGCTCGTCGCTCGTCGCTCGTCGGCGGTTGGGCGTAAAACTTTTAAATTAGAAATTTTTGTTAGCGGCGACTCCGGGGAGCAGAAGGGGGGGGGGGAGGGGTGGGGTGGAGCACTCAATAGTTTTTTACACTTTGTTAGTTGGTTAGTTTTTGTTTTGCACTTGCTGTTGTTGTTGTTGTTGTCGTTGTCGCTGTTGTTGCTGCCGCTGCCGTTATATTGTGGTTTCTATTGGCACTCGCTAGTTGCTATTAATTTTTAATTTTTTTTTATGCTGTTTTGCAACATTTTGTGGCATATTTGAAGGCGTTGTGGCCAAAGTTTTTAATGCAATTTGGCGGAGCTCGCCAGGCATCGACCGTTTGTAAACAACACAATTCGGTTAACGATCGAATTGGCATACGTTAACGGTTTTAGTCCAAATCGAACGGTGATTAAAACGTGGATAAGGGGGAATTACGTAATTCGTTAAAAAAGGCCAGATGGAATCGTATGCTTCCTTTATTAACACCAACTACAAAGATAGATAAAGATTAGGCAGCTGCCTAATCAGATCGCAGTGTGAATAAACCTTACATTTCTTTCACTTTTTGGAACCCCTAATACATCGCAGAGTCGTGGTGTTATCCACAGTGAAAATTGTCAATTTCAATTAAGTTTTTTGGGACTTTCAGTTAGGGCTGCAGGATATTTAAAGGATGTCTTTATCGATATTTTTGACAATATTGAAAAGTATCTTGAAACTATAAATATTTAAGGGTAAAAATATGAATAAAATTGACATTTTGCAAACATTTTTTTTAGAATAAAATGGCCACTTAGTTTATTTATAGGGCATTTGACATGTTTCAAAAACTATTTACTAACTACCTTCAAAATCTGGGGATCAAAGCTTGGAAACCATACAAAGTATCAAGGCCCTGAAATTTTGAAGTAGGTTCGGTGCGGGGATTAAACTCATTTGAAGGTATAAGGTTTCCACTTCCTTACCTAAGGTTGTCATTAAAAGTTTGCTTCAAAGAATCTTATCCAAAAATTATACATATATTTGATGAGAAGAAAGTTGCCAGCTAAAGAAGCTATTAAAGCATTTCCTATTCCATTCATTAAAGTTATATTGAAAACACTTCTAAACCATTGCCAGGACTAAATAGCCGAGTCCTTAATACGTGGAATGGTTTAACCAACATTGACTTATCCTTTTTTATTCTCTACAAAATCGTAAAATGCCTGGCTTGGATATAGATTTCCCATGATAATGCTCATGTCAAATTGCGATAGCTTAACAGCTGACTACTGTGATTCTTTGAACCCAACCTGGTTCTAAGCACCCAAGGTCCGTTTTGGTATATTAGGTATATTAAAAATTTGGAAGGTTTGTTTCTGGGTCCAGTTTGTTGAACCCAAAATGTCATTCGAATAGCTAAATCAAAAATATCACAAAAAATGTTTCGATAATTGATGTATCACCATATAAAATTATTCATTAACAATAAATCGAATTTTATATCGATAATTCGATATATCTACATTAATTTGGAATCCCTTCTTTTAGTGGAAATTATATCAACAAGATCTAAGAAATCTGAGGGTATCAAATTTTATAAAACGAACGTTGCGCCAGTATGTTCAGACTGCGAATATTTAGGCGCGGTTTTGGGGTTCGATTTGGGGTGCATCATAGTATACTTGTGAGTGTTCTATGAGGAGGGCGTCAAGGAACCGCCCTAAACTCAAAAAAAGAGAAGGCTAGAATTAAGTTTAAGTATTCCCTAAAGTGAAAGAGTGCCTTAATTCAACATTCAAGGCCAGATTTTTCTCTTCTCTTCTCTGTCCGTTTTTGGAAATGGTCACTCAAATATTATATAAGGTCACTTTTCCTAAACGTTTGGAAAATCAGTTGGGTCAGTGTCAGTGTGATCGTTCATTTGCCGTGGACCGTGAGACCGTAAGACTGCGGTCTTATAGCAAGAAGGTTGTGACTTGGAGTCTTATTATTATTTCTTTAACTAATCCTGTAAACAAAACAAACAAATTTCTTTAAAATGTGTTCTTCTTTTGCGTTTTAAGTTATTTTTTACACCAACTAGTTTATTTTTTAGCATTGCATTTGGTTCGATTGCTTAAAGCTGCACTGTAGTATGTGGCACAGTTGAAAATATTGTAAGAAATAAGCTCATTGTTAAAAGTTCCATAACAAATGAAATAATATCAATTTTTCGAACTCACAACCTCCACGTTCTAGACCAGCATTCTAACAACTTAGCTACGAGGCTTGTTGGTAACTCAAAGCTTGAACTGGCATTACGATATTAGGAACGTTAAGGAAAAGTGACCTTATGTTTAGCTGACTATTACCCCAAAGATACAATGACTAATACTTTTGTTAGTGTGTGTCATTAGTGTTCAATTACGGGTAAGGTAAAGTTCAAAATTAAAGTTTTGATAAGTTTTTCAAAAAGAAGAATTATAACACAATTCGAACCCACACAAGTTATTTGGGTTTATACTTTTGCTTTGTGGGGATACAAATTTTAAAATTTTGTAGTAAGTTTTGAACTTACATTTAGAAACAAAATTGCAAACTTTTGAGGCCTTGTCCCAAAGTTGAAATGTCCTAGAAGGTCATCAGCAACCTTAATGTAAGCCTAGCATATCTTTGGCGCCATTTTAAGGCCTTTTTCCCAAGATCTTATTACTATTTTCAGGTGTTTAAAATTGCCCTCAGTTTTTTGGGTGTCAAAAAAACAAATATGAATTTTCTACAGACTCATTAAAATGTTGTTCAATGCTGCTGTTGGGCTAGCAAAAAATTGTTTACACTTCTGAGAAAAGAATCTTATTACAATTTGTGAAAAAGTTTGGATGCGCTGCTGTTTCTGCTAGTGTTCGCAAATGCCATTCATAATATCTCGGCATGTGGTCGCAAGGAAAAGGGGTCTCTCTCTCTCTCCTTGACGTTGTAAAGTAAACTTTCATTTCCTTTTCACAATCGTTTGGCCTTTGAATTGATCACTTGGGGATTGCACAATGCTTGACATTAAAAAACTTTGGCCATTTCGGAGATAAGTTTATCAAACCTAAGGACAACGGGAACTCGGCGGCGTAATCACCTACCGTTCTTTCTTTATATTTCTTTGCCAGCTCCGACCGCAGCCAATTAATGCGCATTTGGCAGCTCATATTGCATAATTAATTGCTAGTTTCTGCCAACCGTTTCACACCTCGATCTCCCATTGAGATGCGAGGCAATCGCATTTTCTCGTTATCCGCTCCTCTTCCCCATTGTCCAAAAACAATTTTAAATATTTATTAGCAACAGCTTACAAGCATCATCTTATTTGTTGTTTGCTTTCATCGTTGGCTTCTGCTGCTGCGATAAGTAATTTCGTTATGTGCCAAAACATGCGACTGCCCGGAAAGTCCCACAAATCCCGCCCGGGCTACGCCTTTTGCTGTTCTCGCTTGCTCGTTCGCCTTCGCCTTCGCCTGGCTTGGCTGCTTGTTGATGCCATTATCTTATTCAGCATCCTTGTCATCTCATAAAGGATGCCTATTATAAATTAATTTTTGCCAGCCTTGGCGGGAGTGGCTCTGCTCACCCTCACTGTTATCATTTGGTGGAGGTCCTCACCTAAATGCCGAACATGTTGCTGCTGTCTCTGGGTGAGTGTGTGTGTGTGTGTGCGAGTGTGGGTGTGTGTGTTCTCTGGCTATATGACTATATAATTTTTTGATTTAAGGTTGCTGCTGTCGCCATTTTTCAAAACATTCTCATGCTTTTATATTTGTTACTCTTCGTGTACCGTAAAAGTTGAAAGTTGATGTTTGCCTCTCCTTCACATATGCATGCCTGTGTGTGTGTGTGTGGGTGCACTTAGAGAAAAGTTGAAGATTTGAAGTGTACTTGAAATCAGAATATATTAAAATCTATATTGATATATTAACTTTATTTTGGGTATGTCCATTAATTCGTTATTACTAGTCTTAAAATTTTAAAAAGGAGAAGCGTTCCGTTCCGTTGGTGCCGGTTTATGTACTTATGCTGCTTTGAAATTCCCAACCGGTTATGGCAATGATGGTCAGTCTTCGTTCTTTTAAGAAAAAAAAATACTTCTTTAAAGAGAAAATCGGTTCGATCAAAGAGTAAAGTTTGAAAGATATTCGAGCAGGCCGAAATGAGTTTAAAATATCCCAAAACGGTCTTAAAATTAGTTTTAAGTATAAAACTTGGACTCAAGGCCAAGAAAAGGCTTTGATCTTGAAATTTGGAGTTAAGGTTCCGAATGTAAATTTCAAGACCCAAATCATTTCTATGAGGAGGAAGCGTAGGCTGGAAATAGAAGGTTACTCTTACTGTCGAGTATTCAGTATGGATTAAAGAAGGCAGCGAGAGAATTTAGGGACGAGAATTCAGTGACGAGTAATGAAAGTCGAATTTCGAGTATGGAGTACTGAGTCTCACTCAAACTAGATTATCGATAACCAAGCATAGAGTTCTTAGGATCGAGTATTTAGTTTTAGGTAACGAGCACTGAAAATTGAGTACTAAGTTTGAAGTAACTCGTATCGAAGTCTTAGTAATGAGTACTGACAATCGAGTACTTAGTAACGAGTACTGACAATCGAGTACTTAGTAACGAGTACTGACAATGGAGTACTTAGTAACGCGTACTCAGTATCGAATACTGTATAACAAGCAGCTAGCATTGAGTAACTAGAACTTAGTGTCTGGCACTGAAAGTCGAGTACTAAATGTGGAGTAACTAAATATCGAGTACTTAGTATGAAGTAGCTAGTATGGACTTCTTTGTAGTGTGTACTAAGTGTCGACTACAGCGAGAGCTAAGTATCGCTTACTCAGAATCGAGTACTAATCTTGAAGTTTTTAGTATAGAGTTGTAAGTATCGAGTGCCAAGTATTGATTGCCTAGTATTGATTACTCAGTTTCAAGTAATGAGTCCTGAGAATCGAGTACTAAGTATGAACCTAGATCCTAGTATCTAGCCCGCTATCGCTTACTGAGTATCGAGTACTAACCTTGGAGTTATTAGCATCGAGTTGTCGGTATCGAGTGCCAAGTATTGAATGCTTAGATTCAAGTAACGACTCCTGAGTATCGAGTACTAAGTATGGACCTAGAACCTAGTATCTAAGCCGTATTATTGAATACTTATTATGGAGTACTTATTATCGTGAACTTAGTAGCGAGTACTTTGCAGCGAGATCTAAAATTCTAGATCTGAGAAGATTTTACGGAAAATTGAGTACTGTTTGTAGACTACTTAGTATCGAGTACTTGATATTGAGTACTGAGTATTCAGTAAAGAGTACTGAATTTGGAGAGCTGACTATCGAGAACTGAGTATGGAGTATTTAGCTTAGAGTACTGAGTATCGAAAACTGAGTATCGCAAACTGAGTATTGAAAACTGAGTATCGAAAACTGAGAATCGAAAACTGAGTATTGAAAACTGAGTATCGACAGCTGATTATCGACAGCTGAGTACATTGACTGGGTATCGAGTACCGAGAAATGACACCCACACACTTTTTCCCGAAATTGTTTTACACATCATTTGTATCACATGAAGTGACTTCATCCAAAGGATATTTTCAAGTCTTTCATGCCGCCAACTTTCAGTCCATCCCATCCATCCCACATTTTTTCTCCCAGTGTACGTGTGCCATTGATGGCCCACGCTGTGTGCTCTGTTTTATTGTTATCATTAAACTGTAACACCTCCCATGCTGGCTGTCGCCTTGTCTTGTTATTCCGCTGATGCGGGCTCCTTGAGGCGGCCTCAACAAGTTTGACATGGCATCGGGTGGCGGCACCCTGCACCCTGATCCCATTATGATTAAAAATTGTTTTTGCGAGGCTTATCTCTTCTTTTTTTCTTTGCGGCTGGCTGCGAGCCTTAATGAAGCTGAAAATAATTGGTACTGGGTCCGCATTTAATGCAAGATGCCCTGAGGGCCGATGATTAATTGGACATCCAAACGCCAAATCGCGCACAAGCTGGCGCCGGGGCGACAAATCAAGAGCAAAGCCAAAAGCGGCAACACTTTTTGGGGTGTTAACTGCATTTCATTCATCAACGCTTGCTAACCGCAACGAGCTGCTTGTCCAGGCAACAAACACTGTCGGGTCGGGGCGGGGCGGAGCATGGAAATGGCGACGGGGTTGGCACAGCTGCATGGAAAATTCAAATAAAATTTACCACAGTCTCTGGTAACTTTGTCAACGATGCGAAACGTGAGACAGACATCTTGAAGCGAATCGCAATTTGCAATTTTATGGCTCCACACCGCCACCACCAACCGAGGCAGCCACAGAAGCCACCGCAGTACAAAACAAACCAATTTAAATTTTCAACGGTTGCGGCGATGGCTGCATCGCGGGGCGGCAAACATAGTTAACGGCGGCAACTGGCGAAAAGCGCAACAAAGCGTGGCTGACAAAATCAAAACCGAGTACAGGACCTGCACAAAGGAAGGAAAAACAGGAGGGGTGGGGTGGTAGAAAAAAGCGCCGAGAAATATTTGCAATGACAATGGAAAGTCGAAAGCGGAATCGCTGGGTGGTGGCCAAACACTCAATCAATAAATTATGCTGCCGCGAAATATACAAATCAGCGAGGGCACAACTCCAGCAGCAGCAACAGCAACAGCAGCAGCACAAAGAGCAGGCGACAGGGACCCAGTCACTGGTCACGCGGCAGCTGTGAAACAAAGACCCCAACGAGACCCAAGCGGAGCACAGACGGATGTGGCTTTGTGGGTTTCTTTTTTTTTTGTGTGCGACCTCAGCCTGCGTCCCTGCTGGTGCCTCAGCTGGTGCCTCCTCAACTGCTGCTGCTGTTAGGCATTTCGTGTGGGGGGGGGTGGTGCAGGGGGACGATGTTGACGATTGTCAGGGACAGAGCATGACCAAGATAGCCAGAGCCGTAGCCGAGTACGGGCAACGCCAACAGCAATGACAATGTCAAATGCGTTGGCTGCATTGTGCAAATGTCCCAGGCGCCAGAGCCATCCAGCGAGGCGGCGTCAAAGACAAAGGCGCACAGTGCCACCGAAATTGCAAAATGGCTGCTTCGCTCTGACCCCAAGCTGACCTCGAGGGAAGCGGGCTTTAAAACCACCTCCTGCCACTGCCCGTGCCCCTGGTCCTACTGCTGCTGCTGTTTGGCAGACAATGGTCGAGCATCGATTTTTCACAGACAGATATTTGCATGTGTGTGTGTAAGTCGTCTGACATTTAAAATTTTTTTTTTTTTACATAAAATATTGATCATGATTGACGATTGCACAACAAGCGAGCTTGGGGTCCTTTGGCCGCTGGTTAACCAACAGCACTCCACCCGCCCGTCCGTCCACCCGCCCGACCGTCCGTCCGTCCGCCAGTTATGCGGCGACACCCACCAAAATACGTTTTTATCTCTCTGACCACCGCAATGCCTGAAATTACGAGTTTCATTTTATTTTTCGCTATCAAGTCCTTTTAGGAGACACGAAAGGACATACATACATGCATATGTGTCTGTGCAGTTGTGCTTTGCCGCGAAGCTTTCAATTTTCCCACTGCTTTGAATTCGCTACAAAAATGTTGAAGAAAATTAAGTTGGAAATGATTTTCAAAACGAAAACAATTTTTGATTACCAGTTTCAGATTGTTATGGTTCCTTCGATAGGAAGGATACTCCGGTCTAAATAAAGCTATGTAGGAGCTGTGCTACCTTAATTCTTATCAAGAAACCTTTTTTCTTTCTGGTTTTAATATGTTTTGAATACTGGAAACTCTGTTTGATGCTTAAGTAATTCACAGATTTTATGCGAAAATTATTTATATTCTGAGCTGAATTGATATAGTCAAATCCGGATGACTAAAGCAGTTAGCTGCTATAGGAGGAAACGTTTGAAAAACTGTTGATTTAGTGAGAAATCCCTTTGGTGCTTTCAACGGAAACATCTCCCAACTTCGTATTAATTCGTTATCTTTAATAGTAGTCGGAAGTAGTCGGACAACTAAATGGCATATGCGCCATATAAAAGTTAGGTAATACAAATGGACTAAGCAAGAAATCATTGATTCTCCCATGCTTACTCAAAATTGGTTGACTATAGCATATAGTTGCCATAAGAACAATAACTAGATATCGATAAATTTCAAGATAGAAAATCCTTTTGGTCTTCAATGGTAGCGTCCTTAAAGTTTTAGTTGTCAGCACAATTTTAAGTACTTTGAATAATATTGGTCGAATATATCAAATATCTCTCAGTTATAAACTGATCAGCGAAATGGTCCTGGCTAAGGAATATCTAAGAAACTGGCAAGAGTCAGTTTCATTTAAAGTAAAAGCATAATGCATATATTTGTAGTTTTATATCACCATTTCAATTGTTTCATTTTATTAGACTGTTTGCCTATCGCAAGTTCCATCAACTAGGCCCGATTTCACAAAAGTTGAGGTTAGGTAATCCGCAGATAAATTGGTTGCTCGAAACTAAAATGTCACTTCAAATAAACAAGTTTCCAAAGAATCAGCTGAGTTTATTTAGTTTTCCCATAATGCGATTCCTTGTTACCGGCTGTGGTGCAGCGTGTAGTGCGTGTGCCTGCTAATGTCGTGGGTTCCTACCCGCCTTTAGTCATCTTATGAACAACTATTTGGTTTAAGAACTTGTCTACAACCGATCATCTTCACCAGCTATTGGCGTCAACTGTAAAGTGGGCCACTTGGAGAAAGCTTATCAAACTTTGCGGGCTAAAGTCGGTTTTGAACTATAAATCTCTTTCTCCAAGCCTAGCCAATATGTTGAGAGAAGCTCGGCTTGGCCTTTTGGGCTGTGCAGAGTTAAGTACTTATGTATGTTGTTCATTGCTACTAAGAAGAATGAAAAAGATCCATTTGTAAGGGATATGCCTCAAATATCTTTTTAATCAACCAAAATCATCCAAATGATCATCATTGTTCAAATCCTTTGTATGATTTTAAGCTCCGTTGGATGTTTGTAAGGATATTTAAGACATATCCCTTCCTTTTAACATTCTCTTTTTCGCTGTGTAGTCATACATGTTGCAAAAGTTGAAACAATTTGCTTGCGTTGCTGATTAAAAATTAAAGTACAAAAAGAACAAGAGAGGAAGTCTTTGTCTTGATTGACGAACATTTGCTTGTGGACCTTGTTGGGTCAAACTAATGTATTTTAGAGATCAAGAAGAGCGCCGAAGCTTCGCAGATACTTGGAGTTCAGTTTGCCGCTCAGGCCAGAGTTCATTACACTTAAAAAGCGGGAAACAATCGTTTGGCCTGCCAAAAGAACGAAGACTCTATAGAAGTCACCCTCAGTGAAGCTACCCGCTGAAAGCAACGCCACCAAGAGTTTGTCTCTTCTAACTGCATTTCCTTTCATTTTTGTATATTTTTTTTTTCTTATTTATTGAAAATATCCTCACGTTACAAGTGAAGTTCTTATTGTTAATGCGCAAATCACAATTGTCTGTAGAAATTGTACCCTGCTTATCAAACTCATTTCTACACATGTTAAAATGACTTAATCTATAAGCCTATCGGCACTTAACTGGGGTATTAAAACAGCATTCGAGGCTTTGTTTATGTATTTTGCACGCTTATCTACTCCTTGGAATTCAGCTAAACTTTGGTTAAATGAAAGAAAACCAGAATTTCATTGTGTTAAACTTTAGAGCAGGGTTTGTCCCAAAGAGCGAACCCAAACAATGTGCTGTTTGCCTTAAAAAGCGTCGCAAACTAGCTCTGACCTGCTCTCATCGACGCTGGCGTGCCACTTAAAGCCACAGCCACAGCTGCAGCATGCGTTAGGCTCGAGTCTGTGTGATTAGCGAAATGTGCTAGGTCCCTGCGGGCCAGGCATGACCATCGCTGCTGTAGTGCCTCGAATACTTAAAAGAACTTCAAGCAATGATGTCAAACCCACTAACAGATACACTACAAAGTAAATGCGCTCCTTAAAACATAACTCTTTCCAGCTTCTTTCATTCAATGGTAGACCACTGAGCTTCGAACGATTAACAAAGATTGTTAGCTTTAAGCGTGTAACTATCAAAGAACCAGCAAAACAAACTAATCGAATGCATTTTTTCGGCACAGTTAGCCAACTTTAATGCCTTAAACGCACCTTTTCCGACCACACCCGCTTTGACTGCGATTAAACAAAAGAAAAAAAACCGAACCGCTCCATTGTTGTCCCACTATGTCTGACATGAAGTCCAACTATGCGGAAGCTGTAGGAATTTACCAACGCTTAAACTTTAATGTTTGGAACAACAGTTTGTCCTTTCTGCTTGTGCCTGTGCCTTCGCTGTGTATGTGCTTGAGATTTTTTACTGCCTCGCCGTGCAGCCTCGTCGCCCGCTCCAATTGAACCTAATCCGGCTGCTAAAGTATTAGCTACGTAGTTGTATGCTCATCCTGGCTGTCCAAACTGCCTTATGCTGCTTTTGTTGTTTGCTGGCATTTAAAAATAAAAAAAACAACAAAAAACAGAGAGAGAGAGGAAGACGAGGCTAAGCCAGCAGCGGGAACCGAAGCAATGTCTGTGAAAAAGTTTTGCCTCTGTCCGAGTCTGAGATGGGTCTGACTCTGGACTCACCCACCCCGCCCGCTCCGCTTTATAACGCCGAACGTCACTGCCACCGGAAACAACGGACCACGAGAAGCATACTAATCTGTCGCCCACTCTGGCCTCTCTGTAAATTAAGTGACCGGCTTGCAGTTTGCCTGTGTGTGTGGTACTTGCAGGACTTCTCGGCTCGATATACTCCTATCTTTATGCTTGATAAGCTGCATTCTTGCCAAAAGTTGGCAGCGAACGGACAGCGGAGCAAAGACCTTAATGACAGCCAACATCAATGAGTGTCACCATTGTTGGTGGAAAATTAATGCAGGGCGACGGTTTGGGCCAGGGACTCTGTCAGGTAACGCTGGTGTCAACATGGCGTATGATTGATTTGCCGCTCGTAAACTATGGGAAGCTGAGTTCGACCAGATAAATGCGGCGAGCATTAAACGGCAAATAAGCTTCGATAATAATAAAAGTTATAAATCTTTTGGGTGGCCTGTCGACGACGCGACGGTAAGTCGGAGGACAAGCGAAGGGACAACGACATGCTGCAACGTGGCGATAATAACAATTTATTGCACACGCACACACACACAGTCAGCCAGGGTTGTTGCCAAGTGCCGGAAAATGGCGCGAGACAACACTGCAACAGCAGCAGCAGCAGACAAAGGCGAACAATAATAAAAATGAACAATGACAGGTTAATAGCAAATAAATGAAAGCCCATAAGGAAAAGCGCAACAGCAGCAGCAGCAGCAGCCACAACAACTGAGTGTGAAAATGGACCGCTGTCCACGTCCACCGGCGGGCCGACTAGTCAATTGATATATGGCTTTCAATTTTAAAATCCATAGAGCAGCTGCCGCCCCGAGACCACCGCCCAAGGAAGCTGAAGGACGCCGCTGGCATATTTAAAGCTACAGCTACGGCAACTTAGAGCGAACGTGGCTGCAAGTCGCACTTAACGGCTGCAATAATGACCATAATGGCCGGCCAGGACGAACACAGGTTGACAAAATGCATTCGCCGGGCGATGCCAATGCGGCGCCTGCTGTCAATAATCATCATCATAATCGTTAGCGCCGGGAGTGAGTCACTCTGGGTGTGGGGAGGGGGGGCCAAAAGGGTGCCCTTTGTGCAAGCTTATGCAAGCGTGAAATGCATTAATTCGAAATTCATTTCAAATCCATAGAGAATGAGATGGAGATGGGGAGACGGGAAGTCAGGGGGAGACAGAGTGAGAGAGAGAGAGAGAGAGAGAGAGAGAGTGGTTCAGTGTCAGTGACAGGAGATTAATTAGGATTACATCCAGCAAACCCTTTGCCGCCAACCGCCATCGTATTTGTTTGATGTAATTGTTAAGACTTTTAGCTTATATAACTTCATGGACAAGCGGCCATACATGAATAGATATTGAATGGAAAATTCCCCGGCTTTTTTTAAAGCCGCGTTGGAGTCGCGGACTGTTGCACACTTAAACAAAAGTATATTCGTTTTTTTAATTTGTAAGAAATCTGCTCTTATGAACTAGCTTGGTGCGTTCCTTTACTAGATTTTATAGGCAAGTACTTGACTAAAGAAGAGTTGAAAACGAAATACAAAAAAATTCGAGATATTCGGTATAAAATGCATCCCAAACTTTGTCAGAAGTCGGTCAATCCCGGATGTTTTCATTCCAAGTACGTATACTAATGACTTTACCTCGGTTATCGCGGATCTTGCACGACTTTTGCTTAAGTTTTCTATACGAAGGTTGAGATGAAATCAATTTTTTTTGAGATTGATTGTATCTTCCCATTTTTTCACTCTTCACTCTTCAATCCAGAATATTTAATCATCTTAATCTTTAATACTTCTGAAATCCAAGAACTCAATGCTCTACTTAATCTCTGTTTGTGTAGACTTAAATATAGGTTATGGTAAGCCTTAAACATTATGGGTATTCCTCTAAAAACTCTGACTAATAACTCGATCAACATTGACACAGATGGCTCCAAACTAAAGCGTCAGTATACATAAGTATGATCTTTCGTCAAAAGTTAACTTGACACAAGTGCACAGTTCTGAATCTAAGTACGATTTCTTCAAGCCCGAAATAGTTGACTTAAAACTGTTTCAGTATATTTTAAGGGACATTGTTAGCTGCTTAAAAATTTTTTTAACACAATTTTGTGTTGAAATATAAGTACGAAATACTCTTGTTGAAAGGGTTGATTGGAGTCATACAAATTTGGACGCGACATCAAAATTTATATCGGCACATTACTTTAATCAAATAAGACTTCTATTCATAGGCATTCAGACATTTTTCTCTAAAAAAAAGTACTACATATTTAAGCTAATCATGGAGGCTACGTGCACTACACTGAACATTGTGTATTCAACTCTTGTTTATATAGATTAATCATTGTATAAAACGTACTTAAAACGTGTTAACAGTGTGTCTATTGTGCCAAAGTTCGACATAAAAATGTATTTCCTTTAGGACTTATTAACCAGGACCTTAATGATTCTGAGTTCTATTATAAATAAACGGAATTTAATGATTATTTTAAGAACTTTTTAAACAAAACTCAACAATAATCAATTTATATATTACTTGGAAGCTGATTACGACTAGTGCATAAGGAATTGTGGCAAAGTTGACGCATATTCTTAAGTAAGTGAATCAAATTGTACGAACAATGCGCATTTACAATGTTGCCAACATAACTTAAGCTCCGATTTTAAATAATTTTATATATTTTTTGAATTTTTCTTAACTTTAATCAAAAAAAAAATTAAACATTAAATTCAAGTTTTTACAAAAAACGAAAATAAATTTTTACTTCATCGGGAATCATGTCTAAACTAATGAAATAAAAAAAACCTAAATTAAAATTATTGCGGAAATTCATAAATTTGCTTAATATAGTCGTATTTCGTTATGATAGAATTTTCCATACTGGTACTTAAAGTTGATCATTTTTGTGGATGAAAAATGTACAAATAATTATTATTTATTTCATAAAGTTTATGTCGATGAAACACAAGAAGAGCACATCAAACAAGCACCAAACGTTCTTGGCTTAAGCACAGAAATTACTTAAGTTATACCCAATGTGTTTTTGTTTTGACAGAGACTTTGAATCCAAAAAAACCAAGATGGTATCACTGTGGGTCAAACATCTACCCTCAGTTCCTTAGAACCAGAAAGAAATATCAAGCAATCTATTTTGAAAGAACTCTCCATCATACATAGAAATGTCTAATAAAGAGAAATACCATAGGCTGGATACTATTGTATAGCTGAATATATCATACGATTGCTTCATGCAAAATTTATATAATTTTCAATCTTACAAATAAAATACTTGAATCGAACCCACGAACTCTAGTACAGCAGGCACACTAGAGCTGACCTCCTGAGTATGCAATTTTTAAGGTCAAGGGGTCAAACCCTTATCTTTTAATATATATTTTTTTTAAATCACTCATACGCAGTGTTGCCTATTTCCATATATTTTTTTCATTTATTAATAGTCGGCGTTGATTTAACTTAAATTCAATTCGAAATGGAAAAATAGTAAAAGAAAACTATGATTGCTTTTGTTTTTTATATTTGCAATATAAACGGAGCCAACCCTTTTTATAAGCAGATGGTATATTCAAATTGCATATCATTCAAAAGCATCTCCGATTCTTTTCTTATTCTTATTCTTGAAACACATTAGCAGCCTTGTCGATTTCGTCATCTGCCCGTCTTTTTGTCCCTAAAGGCAAGCAGAAATCACAAACATAAACTTCCCATAATTGCAGGCAGACAAAGATTATATTCGAGTTTTGCCACGCCCCCTGACTCCTTGAAATTTAAAATTCCTCTTATCTCCCCAATACGTATATTTTATTCATTGTCCTTTGTCAAGGATTTTTGTTCTTAAACAGTTCGGATACAATTTCCGATGACTTTCAGTTAAAATTGGTTTCACTGAGCCCACCAAAAACACTTGAGTCTCTTCGGGGATATTTGTAAAACAAATTAGTTGTCTTTTTGAATTTCAGAAAAGGACATCAATTGACAAAAACTAAAGTTATCGTTGCTAAAATTTGTATTTGGTTCTCGAACGTATGAAATTTGGTTTTTTTCACAATTATTAATTGTACATTTAAAATAAGCTTTGGGAATACAAAGGCAAACATATAAAGATAAACTTATACTTTTATCTGAACTCAGTGTGACCGTTTAACGAAACTTTGGTATTTTGGCTTGGACTTAAAAAGCTAACGCCAAATTAAGATGACTTAAATAGAAGTCGGGCGATCTTTCGTTTCGTTATTCAAGTAAAATGAATGAAAGTTGTAAAGAAAAGCGAAAGCAAGATATAAAGAACATTCTGGTATAACTGCGGAAATAGCCAATTTGTGATGTGATATATTTCAATTTGTCATTCGAACTGTAAGAAGAACGGTCAGTGTGAGCCATGGCCTCACTTCTACACTGGTTTTTAATACTCAAAATTGATTGGCCCCCCCCAAAAAAAGCAAGTATCGTCCCAAAACATTAACAATTTAGTATGTACATTCGAATTATGTTTGTTGCCATTTATATTTTCTAATTTAAGTTCATTGAAAATGTTGCACCAAAAGCTGCTTAGCGTTATTTTGGCGCGCCTATTTGCCATCAAACTATACAAAACACGCTTCAAGCTTAAATTTTTGGTTAACAATAACCAACGCTTTGTGTGGCAATTTGATGTTGCGTAAAGTCCATCGATTCAATCACTCACGAAACATTTCAGTGTTATAATAATATGCAAATTGTTGTTGCATCAAATGGTTGGAAAAAAAATAACAGAATTATTTGTGAATGGCCCGCCGCGCCTAAGTGGGCCTCATCAATGCGCATTATTTATTTCATAAAATTTCAATGTGGCCCATTAAATAAAGCCATTTAGGTGTCGCCCGCTGCCTGCAAGCGGATTAAAGTCATCTGATTAAATTTGGCACACAGTTCCCCTCGGCGAAGGTGGCTGGCTGAAAAATCGATCACCTGCTTAAAGTTGGGTGGTGGCCGGCGGAGAACTTGGCAGCTGTGCCAGCTGACTGGGCGAACGCATCAGTCAACGTCCTTAGAGTTTAACAAAGAACGACACGGACCCACTCGGGCACTTTGTAAGCCAAACGCCTTTGTCTGCTCGACGACAACTTCGTTGGCAATTTGCTTCTGCATCTTACAGCGAATTCAATTGAAAATTTCCACAGACACTCGACGAGAGTTGGAA
The DNA here is from genome assembly GCA_035044965.1 of Lordiphosa andalusiaca. Taxonomy (NCBI): domain Eukaryota; kingdom Metazoa; phylum Arthropoda; class Insecta; order Diptera; family Drosophilidae; genus Lordiphosa; species Lordiphosa andalusiaca. The sequence continues at coordinate 439,836 of JAWNNM010000342.1, forward strand.
AAATTTAAAAACAAATTTGCCACAAGGCAACGGCAGCTACCTTTTTTGTTCGGAACAGAAAAGTTTGTGCTTCGTTTCGATTTCCAACTGGTCAAGTGTGGACGTGCGTTAAATGTTACGTATACGCCAGGCTGTCCCGGGCACTTCAGTGTCTCGACTCCGTCTGCGTCTTGGCGGCCGTCTGTTTGTTTGGTTAGTGCAGTTTTCAGTGTGGGCGTTGCACAAAAACAAAAAAAACAAAAACAAGCTTTTGTGCTGTTTGCTTTACCCCCCCATCCCTCGTTTGAGTGTGTGTGTGTGTGTGTGTGTGTGTTTGCCTTTCGTTTAGTCACAATGCCAACTATGACAAAATCAGAATTGACTCAACTCGAAACGAAACGAATTGAATTGCCGAGCCAATGCCAATGTGGAAATTGTCAATAATTTCAAATTGATTTCTATTTGATTTAACACAACAACATCTGAGACAGACACCTCTGGCCCTTTAAGCGTGCCAGCCACGTGTGTACGGTGTAAACTTTGACAAACACCAAATAACATTAGACAGCTATTAGAGGCTTGGCCGACTTTTACGAGGAAACCATAAAAAAGTCGGCTGAAATTTGTAAGGACCTGGGCAATAAAAGCCAATCGATAGCCGCCCCAAAACTGTGGCAAGGCCTCTTACATCTATTATCATAACATAATCTCAACTCTAGCTTACCCTGCTTGGGCGAGACGCTGAGCACCTGCTGCTGGGGCGACTGCTGCTGGGAGTGGATCTGATATTGCTGCTGCTGCTGCTGCTGCTGCTGCTGAACCACCACCGCCTGCTGCTGGGCGGCACAGACGGCAGCGGCCACTGCCTGCTGTTGCTGGTGATGGGCAGCGGCGGCTGCTGCTGCTGCGGCCACGGCAACAGCCTGCTGCTGTGACTGCTGCTGCTGCTGCTGCAGGTGCGGCGACTGCGACTGGGGATGCTGCTGCTGCTGCTGCTGAGTGGTGACAATTGTCATTTGCTGCGTCTGCTGCTGGGCCAGCTTGCCGTTCGGCTGTTGCTGCTGCTGCTGCTGTGGGGCGGGCACCTGCTGCTGCTGCTGTTGCTGCTGCTGCTGCTGGAGGTGCGTCTGGTGTATGGCCAGCAGTTTCGTCTCGTACGGCTTGCCATGGGCATTGCCCACCGACAGCGGCTGACTGCTGAGCGTCATCTGTGCGGTGGCTGGCATCATCAGAGTGGGCATGGCCAACATGGTTCCTTTTTTTTTTGTTGTTCGTTTGTTTGTTCGAGTTGCAGTTGCTGCGGTGTGGAATTTGCACGTTTTGCGGTTGCACGCAGCTCGCTTTGATGTTTAATGAAGTGCCTGGCCGGGTCGCCTCGCAGTTGATGATACACAAATTGTATTATAATTCGGCGAAATGAATTTAACAGCTGCCCTTTTTCTGTGTGTGAAACCGCACTTGGTTGTTTATGTGCAAATCATTTGATGCGTTAAATAATTTCTACAATTTTGCTAATTTGAAAAGTTGCCTTTTTGTGGTTTTGCCTGGGCGTTCGTTGAATATTTTGTTTTGTTTTCTCCTTTTGTTTTTTTTTGTTTTTTTCTGCTATTTACGTTCGGGTTTAATATAAATTTAGCTTGACCTTCACTTATCACAGACCAATGTAATTTGTTTTGGAAAAGTTTATTTAAATGTATTTGGTTTTTTTTTTTTTCTTATTCAACTCACACGCACACCATGAAGATAATGTTGTTGGGTATTTGAACAGGTTGGCTTTGGAAATGGGGAAAAAAATTGTATTTATTTTTTTTCGTTTTTTTTTGTGGAGAAATTAGATCTACGAAAGTTTGAGTTAGTCAAGTGCAGTTTTTTCTGAGTGGCGAATGGGTAGCTGGATAGTTTTTTTAGCAATACTTGTTGTTTTAGAAGAGAACTTCCATCCATCTTCTACCATCTACCTGTCTCTTTTAAGGTGTTGTGTATCTCTGTATTAAGTTATTCGAAAGCAACAAACCTGACCTCGGGCCGTCTTAAACTGCAGGTTAACTTAACATAAAGTTCATAAAAAGAGTCACATATAATCCTGGGAGATATTAAGCAAGTGTGCGAAGCCTTGATGTGTGGAGAATCACTTGCAGTCAAATTATTGCTTGTAAATTGGCAACATTATACAATTAGTCGCAAATAAGGCAACATTCTGATGTGGATAAGAATTTCGAAAAATTCGCTACACAAACTAAGCGTTGTGTAAGAAACCTGTTAATAGATTTGCAGTCTTGATGTGGCCAACTGGTGCCAGCACGCACAAGACAGAGGCGAGTGGCGGGCATTTATTGCAGCCGTTGAGACTGTCAAGCGGTTGTGACTGAATGGAAAGATTTGATATCAGCTCTGTCCCCAATCACCATGCTAAAAATGCAAATCTTCATGAAGATGGAAAGAAGTTATATTTTCTTGCAAGAAAGTAGGTAAAAAGCCAAGATTTTCATCAGCAGACTTTGCTCTTTTATCATCCCGTTTTAAAATTGCTGTGTTATGCCACATGCCCATAGGGTTATGACTTGAAAACAGGCAGAACTAAAGCTAAAAACTTGAAGCTCTTCTCTTTGACACAAGCCCCAATAAGTAGGCAATTATTTTAGTTTCGGATGAAAGTTGACTGTGGCTAAAACTTCGTCTTACATCACAGTTAAGAAAATGTAAACAAATTCTTCAACACGCAGTGCTCCTTTCAAACTAGCAGTCTTTACTCAGCCTAACTCTGGGGTTGGAAAGTTACAATTCTAGAAATGAAGCATAGTTTTTGTGTAGTTTTTTTGGGTCAAGGCCATATCGAAGACTTCTACTTATATAAAGTTTTCAAAGAATTGAACTTAAAGACCCAAAATTGCTCAATTTTGCATACTTAATTCGAAATTGAAGCAAGTTGATAGGGCTGAGAATTTACTTCAATTTACTCGCCTCAGTTCTTGTTGCTACAAGCCTGAAATTTTTATCTTTTCACAGCTCCAAAGGGCTTAGCCAAGCTACGCTTAATTTCCTGATTTTGTTGCTTCTAATTTTCGCACAACTGCAAGGAGCTTTCAGTTATACGTTTTGAGAAGATTTATAAATCTGCACAAGATCAAAAAAAAATCAACAAAAGATCCATTTGGAGAGGAGATGTCTTAAATATGCTTTCAATCATACATAGGAGCCTTATTTTTTATATACTTTGGATGATTTTTAGCTTCATTGGATGATTAAAAGAATATTTAAGACATATCCTTTCCAAATGGATACCAGAAATCATTCAATGGATATTTTTTAATATGCTTTTTTAGCTCCTCCATCCTTTCATAGCTAGGGCAGCTGTCTGGTTGTGCAAGTTCTTTTGAAGATACGTTTTTTTTTATATGAGGCGGAATCAAACACACGAGCTCTTACACTCACCCTCTTTAACCTGGCCATAAGCTTTTTTAGCTTTATAATCTAATAAAAGTTCTTCTGTTCCGGTTTCCACTTTCGACCTAATTTCTCGAATTATTATATTTGGCACAAATTTGACAGCGTAAAACCCTTGCCTATTGAGTTCGACTGATCAAAAGAATGTAAAAATCTTAAGGTTAAGTCCTTACATGTATCAGAATCGAAATGTATTAAGTGAAAACTGAAACATGTCAGCATGACATTCCTTGACCACTTAAACAAAATGCTGCAAAAGGCTGCAGAATTCAACTTCTTATGCCAGTATCAGCTTGGACTTTAAGATCTTACTTTCCCATATAAAACCATCAACTTAAACTTAAACTTAAGCCCATATTTTTAATCTGCTCTTTGCAAATAAGGTTTACTATCTGTTCTTTTAAATATTCACTGAATCTGTTCTCAGCTGGGCCAGAAAATGTAAAAGGAAAAATATTTATGATTCTAAAATGTAAACATAATTTTCATGTAACATTTAGCGTACTCCCAACTCCCGGTTGAGCTGAGGAGCTGTTAAATTAAGGACATTTCTAGATTGTTTACAGCTCGACAATAAGGAACAGAGGAATTTTTTAATTTTTTGTAAACATGTCAGTAGCATTTTATCTGTTTTCTTTCTTCTTGTTTTCTACTTGTTAATAATTAAAAATAATCAAAATTCAACAACTCCACAGAGCAACTGCGGGTTGTGAATAAATTAATTAAAAGGTTTTTTTTTTTAATCTAAGAAAGTGGTGCTCGAAACAAATCTTAAGACGCTTCGTATCGGAGTTGCAACTTTGGTTTACTTTACTACTTTATACTTATTTTTATCACTGTATAACGAACCACCTGCTAAACCGCTTCGGAATCCCATTTTTGGGTATAAGCAATTAAATATATTTCCTACTGTTTGGCGACTGTCTTATTTGCCTCATATTTTGAATATTGTTTGGCATTTTTACACAATTAGGTAATTTTCTGTTTATATTTGGCTTAACAGAAACGAAACTCTCTTTGAAAAAAAATGTATAATTTGAATATAATCTGAATAGATTTATTTTTGGGCGTAGACTTTCAGAGGCTACTATATAAGTATATGCTGCTTAAAGCCCTTAAAAGTATGCAAGCTTTGTGTCTCTTTTTGTAAATACCATCACTTAATGCAGCTCTAAACATTATCAGCACTTTATACTAACTCAGTTGGTTGAACACGACTAATTTTCAAAAAAAAATCAACTAAAAAAATATTAGTATATTTTTCTGGAAAATTAAAGCCCACTTTAAAGGGCGCTTAGCACTAAACATTTTGAGCACAAGCTGCTAACCAAAAAAATCACAAATTCTAATCATCATTGCACTGATGCCTGAAAGTAATTCATAAAACCAACAAGCAGTCAACTATCTCACAAAACACCATCCTTAAATTGCGTCCAAATGTATCCCTTATCTCTTTAACACTCCTGCTACGTGCAATTACACTTCAGGCCCAGCCAACCTCATCATCTTCTCGTCATACATCAAGCCCTCAGTCATTCACACATCATTTGAAAAATTAAATTTAATATTTAACGATTTGTGTGTGCCAAAATCATGAGACAACAGAAAATAAAAGATGACGCGTAACGCAATGCGTAAGTGCCAAGGGCGTGGAGGGACATAATCATAAAAAAGAGCCGAGTACAAGTGCCAAAACAAACCGAAACACACAAAAAAAAAAGAAGAAAAACCTCTGAAGCCCAAGTGTTGGCAAGTGTCAGGATCAGGCGCAGCTTCAGTCAGTCTAACGCTTCCGGTTTTTATAGCGCAACGCGCCATGTCAGACGGACGGACGGAGGGACGGACGGAATGTTATGTATAAATATAAACTTATATTTTTATTTGTGCAAGCCGGGATACACGGAAACACTCGCGGCCATCTAACTGGGAAGTGTGTGCCTGTGTGTGTATGATTCACACACTCACACAGCTGCAGTGGCTGGCAGCATTTATTGGCTGCTCGTTGTCGGTTTATGTGGCACATAAGCCGAAGTGGCAAGCCGTGTTGTTGCTGTACATAATGTGCCCAAAAAAAAACACAACAGCAGCACACAAAAACGTTGTCATACTCCATGGAAATATGACAAAAATCGATGCTTGGCTGGGTGGCGGGACCGACAAGGGGGCGGGGGACTCGGGGATACACTGATCTCTAAGTGTATAAATAAAATTGTTCAACTTAAAGCTCTCTGCCAAGATTCAACCCAGAACTGAAGCCACCACCAAATGCACTTATTCACACACTCACAAAACTGGCACCGTTATCAAAACTCAAAACTTTCAAAGAAAAAGTGTTTTGAATGTTTCATTTGTTAATAATTAATTGCGGTTTGTTATTAGTTTTCCATCACTTTGGACGTAGACGCGGCTGCTTACTTTTCGGTTTTGATCTTGCCGCTTGATTTCTTTTTCTTTTTTTTCTTTTCTTTTTTCTTTCGGTTGAGTCGAGAATTCGAAATACTCTCTTCGAGTTGTTGTTGTACGAGCAGTTGGCGTTGGTTTGATTTGGTTTGGTTTGGTTTGGTTTTTGAGAAATTATAATAACAACTTAACAACAATGTAACGAATATCCTTTCTATACGAGGACACAATTCAAACTGAATGCGAAGCGGGTTCGTCTGGCTCCCAAATAGTCAGCACGTCGGCAGTTTACCGTTATTCTGTTGGCGTCGCTGCCCAGCTGCCCCCGCTCGGCATCCTGGTGGGCGAACGAGCAAAGGAAACGATAGAATGTTTCGTTTCGTTGAACGAGCGAAGGACGAACGAACTGTTTACCCTGCCTCGCTCTCAGGCCTGCGCTGTGACGGTCTTAAGTTCGAAACGGTTGATGTCCTTGCTAAAAATCCCCCCCTATTATGGGGCTATAGGGAAATTATGGCAGTGTTAAGTGTTATACCTGAATGTTGCTCACACCATTTCACAGGCCCACCTACCAGCACATGCTATTGTTTATATGCTTAAGAGCCAATAATCCACTTTTGTTTTGTTATCATTCGCGCGCGCCCTGGTCCTGGTCTTGGTCTTGGTCCTGGCCCGCCACCACTTAATTTCCACTTGATTTGTCGCTTAAGAAAACTAATTGTCTGCCTTTTGTTGAGCGTGAAAACAATAGAAAACATTTTAGCAACTGTTACTTTGCCCAAAAGCGTATTAGACGCAGGCAAAGGCAAAACCCAGAGACGAAGGCCGAAGAAATTGTGTGGCACTTTGGAAAGTGTCTAGAAGGAGGTAAATGGTTTTGGTTTAGTTCAAGCCAAAGATGCGACAGACGGGGATAGTTTTGTGCGTCTGTCGATTGGGACAACTGTTCAAGGTCAGCGACAATTTGAGAAGACGAGGAGAAACAGTTTGCAAGTTACACCCGATGGATTCTGTGAAGGCAAATTAACAATTGGTAAACAGCTAAACTTTCTGCTGCATTGCATTGCAGGCACGAGGGTGGTTCAATAAGTGGCGGGGTTGCAAGCGGGTACGGCAGAAGGAATGATTTGGAGAGGCATGCCACTAAGTCAACGAGATTGAGTTTGTAGATGAGCCACACCAAAAAGCGCAACAACAAAAAAAAGGAAAACATTCGGGATGTACTTAAGCCAAAGCGGTAATTAGTTATGAGTTCCTCAACTAAGCTATTAGTTTTTTGAGAGTAGGAGTATCTCTTTTACGACCACGAACTTTTCTTTATAGCGACTTAATTTCCAGAACTCTAAAATTTCGTACAATATTAAAACAATGCCATACTTCAGGTTTTTCATACAACGAAGTTTATTTATGTCCCCTTGAGATTTGCTTTATAGAAGTTTGACTGCAAATGCTAAATTAATTTCAGGAAATGAGCTCTAAACTAAATTAAAGTGCATAAGCTTTGGGCACAGTGGCTCTAAAACTGTTGTGCGGAGCATCGGCACAGAGTGTATGGAAACGAACATTAGCTTGCAATTATGCCTTAATAATGTTTATTAATTTAGGCGCTGAAATAATTTAATAATTAAACTTTACACAAACGAAATAGCAAATATCTGAAATATGGGGCTGAAATCTGAATCATTGAACTATTTCAGTGCTTCTCAAACCTGTGTAGCAGTAGAGCACGTGTAGTTAATACCAAATCTAAAAACAAAACATAAAAGTTTTCCACCCCTCATGTTCTGTTCAAGTTTTCTTCCTTTCGTTCTTTGTGTTTGCTACTGAGATTTTTGATATTTCTCTGCATTATTTGCAGAGTTTGATTAAGACCGACCAGAATCTTAATTTATGAAACAGAAAACTTGCGATTCATTCGAATTGAGAATGAATTTCATAAATATATGTATATTAGATACTGATTCTACATAAATACCTAATTGTATTGTTTCTATAAAAAGCTAGTATTAAATGGAACTATCGGGTAAACTAAAACAAGCAACTCAAACATAGAAACTAAATATAAGTAAATATCTATTTTATAATTTAGATATAAATATTGTACAATGACTACAACTGGAAATATTCTTGATTATGCAACTAATTTTGGAAATTATGCACAATTATGACGATCTCTTGTTGAATTCTTAAAGGGTAAGTAAAGTATGTTGATGTTTTTCCTGGAAAAAATATGGAAAAGAAACATTTTAGGGATTTTTCGATAGATTAAGAGCAATGGAAAAATCATTGGTAGGGAGGGTCCCAGTAAACATTTTAAGTAATTTTTGATCACAATCGAGCCTTTTTTGAATCCTCGAACTGATAAAAATGCGCTCGTTTTCTGATCGAAAATGATTCCTTTGTCGGGAGAAAATGGTACTCTGGCAGCGACACTTCTTGAAGAGTCTTTTTTAGCCCGCTTTTCTGATCAGTTTCGACTCATTTTCGAGTCATTTGCGGGTCTTTTCAATAAATCAATCAATAAATAATTCTGAGCATTTGCATGAGCCATTTTTGTGTCTTATTTTAATTGTACAATATAGTTATCATTTTTGTATGATTAAGAGGGCTCGAAAAAGACTCATTAAGCTGATTTGGCCAAATTGATCTTTCAAATGTGGGGTGGGGTAGACCAAATAATCCATATATCAATAAATTCATTCAATTGTTCATCTTTCAATTCTTTCATGTAGATTAATCTTATGCAAAAAAAAAAAAAGACTTAGGGACTTTATAAAACTGGAAACATTTGCTCCTTCTGATCTGAAGAACCTAACGATTATATGCCTTGTCAAAGGCCAGTTCAATTTCCAATTTCATAGATCGGCTGATTCCAAAGCTGTGTAGGTTCTGTGAGAGCTGTACCAGCGCATTATTGTATGTATTTTGGATAACATCCAACATCATGAGTCATATGAATTTGCGTGGCTTCAATTTGTCATGATTGCCCCACTTAATTCTGAGACTCTGCAATGCAATATTGACTAGATACTAAAATTGGTATAGATTGTATATCAGATCTAAAAAATGAGAATAATTTTGTGTCGCCCGAACCGAATCTTAAGGTTCTCAACACGTTCAGCATTAGCATTTTTTGCACAGTAATTTCAGAATTTCGGGCTCATATATTACTAAAGACAGCCTAATAGCCTATTCACACTGAGCACATCTTACATCTAACATTCCACATCCTGAGTTTAAATGCTTAATAACTTTTGGTTATGCCAACATCTAAAAATTTTTAATTTTTCAAATTATTCAGCGTATCAGTGGCTTTTTGAAATGCGTTGCAAATATGTCAAATTTTGTCCGGATACATTTTTTTGACTCATAATTTTGGATGTTGGATGTTAGATGTGCTCAGTGTGAATAGCCTAAAAGATGATTAATACAAAAAATGATTAAAATATTTAAAAATCAGGAAAATTACAAAATAAGTTGCGCTGATATTTCCAAGAATTTTGTAGGTAACGGCTTGCATTTTAAAAATCCAAAAAGCTATTTCGGTGGACAGCTTTAAACATAAAAATGTATAATTTTATTTAAAAAAATGTTGAATGCCAAAAGACGCAGTTTTGTGTGGCTTGGTAACATATTGGTGATATGATATCGTTAGGGTTAATGCTCTCTTCATTAACATAAGAGAACTATTTGAATCATTAATTCTCCTGAGTGGCAAGGTCAGGCATCTTACGCTCTCCTTTATTTTGATATTAGGTACCAACAGTATTATATATAAAACTTTTAGGGTGTGTGGTTTTCATGTAGCTTTTCAATTATTAAATGAATACTGCAAATTTTGCACTTGAATTCATTAAAAAGTTTTCTAATATAACATTTCAAGAATTTGATTCGCAGACTCAGTTTTCGGCAGAGTAGAATCCAATTCGAATTAAGGAAATATTTTCCAAACAAAATTATAAAAAAATATCAAGCGACTATTAGCCGCTTACAACCAATTCTACGGAGAAGATTACCTTTACATATTTGTTGATGTCAATTTTGCAAAAGGCTTAGGATAGAAAGAGAACAGAGAGTTGGTTTAAGCACTGTATGGATGACTGCCCAATGGTGCGTGAGCTGTGCGCATAGGCCTTGGTCACCCTTGATTTACAACAATCAGCAATGGATTAATCGAAAGAGCGATACTTTATAGAAATATTCATTGGTGACCCCATAAACTGTATATATTCTTGATCAGGGTGGCGAGCTGATTCAATTGAGCTTTGTCCGTCCGCTTTCAAGCTAAAATTTTCCACAGAGTCTTCTTTTTGCTGCACGCTACTAATATGTCGAAACCGATCGGTTCGCATGACTATATCTCATAGCACCCATAGGAACAATCGGTCGGAAAACTAATTTTAGTGAGAAAAACATTTTTCTTTTCAGTGGAAAAGTCTGTAAACTTTGTATTCATAAGTTCTCTATGCTTCTTTATAGTTTTGCCAAGTTTGGTAAAAATCGGACAACTATATTGTATAGCTGCCATACAAAAGATAGGTCTGAAAAACAGTCTTAGTTAGAAAAACTTTTTTGTTTTTAATGATAGCATCCTGCAATTTTGTATTTGGTTGTTTTACATGCTTTCACTTAATTCTACAAATTTTTGTCCAAATCGGTTAACTATATCATATAGCTCCCATACTAACAATCGGTCGGAAAATGAGTCGTTGGGGAAAAAAAATATTTTTGCAAGGGTATAAAAACTTCGGCAAGCTTAGCTTTCTCTTTTGTAATAAATTTTAATAAGCATTTCGGCCATATGGCCGTCGATCATGATTTCAGCTCGCAAATAAACCACAAACTTTAATCACATTGATTCTTTCATCTTAACAAATTTCAAAGACAGATAAAAATAATGCAGAAGCTGTTTCTTTTTAGGCACAACAGAATTGTTCGCCAGCTTTGTTAATATTTTAATTCTGAAAGTAATTTTAATGGTTGTTGTGTAGTGTGAGCGAATGAGAGGCTACCTGTAGTCTAAGATCTTGAGATGCTTTCTATACACTGAGCCACGTACTCAGAAAGTATTATATAATCTAAGTAGATGGATTCTCAGTTTCAGTCAATTACAAACAGAAGTTTAAGTTTTCTTTAAGGTAAACAACATCTGATTACTTAATCTCAAATAGGCACTCGATCATTGAAACTGTATAGTTGATCAGGGAAAATATGATCCGAAGCTGTCCTAGGAGCACCGGGCAGCATTGTGACCCCTTCCTTGTCCCCTTCGAACAACATGAACAACATCAACCCCAACATTCTTTCAAAGTTCTCATCTCCAAGATCGCAATGCATTGGTGCATAGTGAGTGCATAGTTCTCGATCTTTCCTGCGTTGCTTCTAAGTAAATCTATATACGTTACGTAGCTTTTCAAATGATTTCATGTTTGCCATGTTTTTGCTGGATTTTCCTACAGCTGCATTATAAATGCAAAAGTCCTCAAAGCTGCGCACCGGCGACGACGTCGTTGCACGTCAACAGCAACAGCAAGAACAACAACAGCAACAACTACACTAGCGATATCAACATGGCGACACATTATCCGCTTTTGCGACTAAATATGCTGTAAAAGGCACACACACACACACACACACGCACGCAAACACAAGCAAAGGACTCACGTGAGCGATTAAAATCTGAAGGAAAGTATTTCTGTTTCTGTTTTACTTTTTTACTGTTACTTGCCCCCACAATGTTCAGGGTTGTTGCTGTTGCTGTTGCTGTTGCTGTTGCTGTTGCTGTTGCTGCTGTCGTTGCCGTTGCCAGCGTCGCCAGCTGAGGTGTAAATGAGTTCGTGGAAGGGTTGCCTGGCAGCGGCGCAGGCAGCTACGTGTAATTGGAGGCGAGTGTCGTGTAAAATGTAAAACTTGCGCCGTAAATAAATCAAAACTTTCTGACTGAACAAACATTCAGGTGAGCGAAAAAATGCAGCAGCAGCAGCAGCAACCAGAAGTAGCAACATGAGCGTTGCCGTGACGAGGCGGGGCATAAGCCGTGGGGGGAATGGCCTTTACATTTTCATATTGACAAGTGTGCCGATGAGGCGGGCGAACGGGAACGGGGCTGGGGATGAAATGGGGGTAGTGGGTGATGTGGAAAAACTCAAGCGTAGAGGCCTGAACCGAGGCCGGGACAGTAAAAGGTGGTGGGCGGGGCGGGGTTATTTGCGTTAAAAATTGGAGCAGCTGCAAAGTGAAACGCTCACAGCTGCTGCCAACGGCCAAAGGTGCGAGCTCATCATCTGCCGCTGGCATCCGAGTTTGATTTCGGTGCTGTTGCAGAAATATTGTAGCACTTTTTACTTGAGTATATGAAATGTTGTACGAGTTTTAGTAAAAGTTTGGAACAGAGGTTTTTGCAGTAACCGACAGACAACTCGAAAAGTTTTTTTGTTCTTGTTTTTTTTTGATATGTATTAAAGTTCCAAATGAGTGGCTACTTATGAATTAAGTTGTTCGAGTGGAACGGAATGTAGTGTATAGAATTTCATTAGAGAAATGCAGTTATAAAGTGAGGCGATAGCTACCTCAACCATGTATAAGTAGTTTTTGAACAAGCGTCTGCAGTGGAAGAGATTTAGGGAGAGACGTACGCAGAATTTCAACTCAAGAAATCTCCCTTATGTCTGTCATGGGAATCGATGTATCATCGTAGAATTCCTTTGAAAAGAAGGGGAAATTTGAATAAACGAAATAAACGAGTGGTTCATGAGAGACACTTCAAAGGTGAATCTCTCATTAAAGCTAAACAAAGTCATGGAAAATCTCTGGGAACTAAACATTCGCCTATTTCTACCCAAGAGAATGCATTTTATCAGATAACTGGCATGCTGTTTTGATTGAATTTTCATAAGGTTCTGTTACAATGAGCTTGAGCCTGATAGGATAAATAAAAACAGATTTTCATACAACAGTTTTCCGTCCAGTTTCCGGCTGTGGGGTTAGATTTTTCATTTAAAAGTCTCATTACTTTTACATACTAGCTTATAATTATAATGTTCGGCTTAACCACACATTTTTCACCCAAGAGGGAAAACTTTCTGGTGGAGGGCAGTCATTGTTGAACTTTCATGTGGACTTTTGAGTATGAGTTTGTACCTAATCAGAAATATAAGAAAAAAGCAGCATTCAATGATTTTACCCCATTTTTAGTAGTTATTGGAACTACTCGCTGGGCACAAAAACTCGCCAACGCATCCTTGACCACCCATTTTTCACCCATGTTTCTAAATTATCTCTAAGAATGGTATTCACATATTGCGAAATTTTCGCATAGATCGTTGAAAATGAGCTAGAAACTGATCGGATAAAGCTGAAGCTCATTAATGCATGCCATCGATCTTAAACTTTGCCCATCCTTTGATGATCCAGTGCATCATATTCTCTTTAACAAATGGACTTTACCCAGAGGTTCTTAAGAGCATATAATGCTTGCGTAGTCACCAACACAAATGAAAAAAATTTAGAATTTTTTTTAGTTTATAAAGAGATGTTTTGGATTCTAGATGATGTTTGTGTGCTGAACCCAGATATATTATCGGAAGTGTTTCATCACGTTTAGATTTATGATTATTGTAGCTTAAATATGTTTAAAATGCCTCCTTTGACCCGTTCTAGACTTACGGTTGTTTTATATCTCCTTGATACACGCGTATCGTATTACATCTTACCTTTAGACTATCGCAAACAACTCTGCCAATTTTTAAGTGCCTTTTTTATGTGTCTTTTTTCCCAAAATATGATATGCATATCATTATAGTTGATAGTCATTTGTTTTGAATTCTCATGTAAAATTTCGACCACATCCACCTATAGGCGGTACAAAGTATGGTAATTTTGAGCACATGTACTCTAAATGGTATATTATAAGGCTGAAAAATAGTGCTTTACGATAATATTCAAGTAAGCCAAAACCAAATTCGGAAGTGCTTTCTGGTAGCAGCTCTCGAGAGCCAGCTCTTGCTCTCAGCTCATGGCACTCGGCTCCCGGCTCGGAGCTGAAAGCCTTAGTGAGCCATCAACCGGATCTCTGGTCGTGAGCTACAGCTCTTGGCTCGTGAGTTACAGCCCTCAGCTCGTGAGCTAAGACTATCGTGGGCCAGAGCTCTCAGATCATGAGCAACAACTATCGGCTCGTAAACCATAGCTCTCGGCTCATGAGCCACAGATCTCGGCTTGTGGTCTCTGCTCGTGAACCCCTAATTGCGCTGCCATACTGATGGTGTCCTGGTATGTGGAACATACAAAGCTTTCCTACTACTCGTATAAGTTCTATTGCATTCTATGGTGTGGTGAAAGCGGCATTCCCTGCAATCGACTGCCGACTCCCGAACTTGAAATAAAAGCAAGCGATTGTGGTTGACATCCACGAAAAGAATTTCGACATTTTCACAATTTTGAACTGGTTTTAAAGAGTTCAAGTGTTAACACCAATCTTCAGCCAGCGATGGCGGGTATATAGTTGGTACCTGACATATCTAAGGTGCCGCGAGCTGTAGCTCACGAGATGGTAGCTGTAGCCGACGAGCCGATAGCTGTGGCTCACGAGCTGGGAGCTGCGGTTTACAGGTCTGAGCCGATAGCCGGTTGGTGGTTCATGGCTAACAAACAGTAGCCCCTTAACACCCCTTTCTAAAGGCATTGTGATTTTTGAAAAAACTCATAAAGCTAGTTTCGCCGTGTAAATTCAGTCTTAGGAAAGCTTTTAAAAGGTCTTAGCTTAGATTTTTCGCAGTTGTCAGTGGCAACTTCACTGCTTACATTGCCGACCACTGGTTTGTGATCAAATTGAAGGTCTGGAGAGCGAAACCAAAGGTTCAACACGAATGTATAGTATACCATGTTGAACTTTCCCACTCTTACTACATTTGCTCATGGGATATCAGTAGCTGTTTCGCCTTTGACCATTAATTTGCAGCAGCAAAAACAATACACGCGCCAAGCGAAATCTTCAACGAACCATTAAACCTTTCGTTCGACCAAGCAAATGCTACGACATATGCTTTGAGTGTGTGTATTGTGAACATGCCATTTAATTTAGTCCTCACAGGACGTTTTCACATCAGTAGACTTAATTGTAACCTAATGGGGGCGAGAATTTGAGTACACACGACTCGGTTGTCTATGGATGGCATCGGGCATTGCAGGCTTAATAAGTTTTCCTTCTTCGATAGATTCAAATCGTTAATGTATGCATCTATTTTTATTTGATATATCGCCTCGCATGTCGGAAAGACACTGCTGGCTCCCCTTTTCGGCGGGGGGCGTGGCCCACAAGTTGTTTGATTTATTGATATGTATTTTCATTACTTTGTCATATTCATCCGCCGCGCCCTTAATACAGTTACACAATTTACTAAATGAGAAGCATTTAAGTTGTGGCCGAAAAAGAAACTTTCGCCACAATCCAGTCGGAAGGAAGGTGGCTGACAACAGACGCGTCCGTCCATTACATTTGTGGCCATAATAAAATGATAAAAATATTATTAATATAAATAAACAGCGAGTAAAAGAGATCTTGAGAACATTTGCCAGCTTAAAGAAAAGTTTTTGATATCCGAGCGGCAGTTGCAGCAACAACAACAGCGGCCAACTTCAGCCGGGCAGGTTGACAATTTTGTTTTCTGTCGCATAAATATATTAGGGCTGGAAACTTTGCCCATTGCCGGGCCCCCAGCTGCCGGCTTAGCGGGCCCATAATTGATGGTCAGCGTTTAACTTAATTGTGCAAGTATGTGGGAATCTGGCAGAGTCGGTCCTCCCCGGCATGCTGATTGTGTCAAGATATCATTTCAATTTGCGCCGCGATAAGGCTCCGAGACATAAAAGTAAATTGAAACGCCTGACGCTGACACCGGCATCAACTGGCCATCACAGTCCCCGGCCACGTCACGCACGTGCAGGTGGCGGAGCTTCAAAAAATTTTTAATTGAATTTGCCACTGGCCAGTGGCCAGTGACGCAGCTACTCACTGTGCAGCGGCGGCATGTACTCCATTTCCGAGTCGCTGTCCTCCAGCGTCGAGAGCCGCTCACCACCTCCGGCTGCTGGCGGGGCAAAGGAGTTGGTGCGCAACGCCATTTCCATGGCACGCAATGCGGGCAGGTTCCTCGGCAATTTGCCATTCTGCAATGTGGAGTCAAGTGATGGCATATTAAAATTAGACATGAATATAAGTATGTAAAAAACACGTGCGAACCCGCTGCCATTTGCAGCTGTCGCTGCAGGAGATATTTTGTAATTGAAGCATTTAACTTGATTACGAATGAAACGACTAAACTGAGACCGGAGGGCAACAAGTCATGAGGAAGGATTACACGTAGTCAGCTTAGAAATGGAAACAAATGCGTGGCAAATGTGGCCAGCGCACTGTGGGCACCATTTTTAGCGATTTTTTTTGTCATACATTCATTGTGTGCCTGTCCCAACATTCCCACAGCCAAGAAATCAAAATAGGTTCGGCCTTGACCTCACCCATTTGTACAGCAGTCTATCAAGCAAGCTGATACTTTGCCAAGATATTGCCAAGAGATTTCACTTAAGCTGACTTATAAATTAGTTGTAGAATCTGCACAATACATGAGATATAGAATAATGTTGCTCTTTATGCAGTTTTAAGTATTGAAAGTTGAACCATTTTTGTGGAGTACACAAATTTGGACAATTTTTTTACCTTAATAGAAAATTTGTGACCGAAACGAATGAAAAGAATAAGAAAGTAACAGCTCTATGAGTTCTCCTTAATTCATTAAAAGTTCGTCCTGGAAGTACATTTTTTCCCCATAAATACTAGCTTAGTTTTCAGAGAGTTTCCCTTGAGGAGTTACTACTCTTCAAATGAGCCTAAACAATGACAATAATTTAGACCGTTTTCTGTAGAGATTCATGTGCTTACCTGTGGGTAAAATGAGCGGAGCTGACAGTCCCCATTCAAGATAAAGCAATATGTTCAGTGAACATTGTTCACAGATATGTTCACTGTTCTGGTCACTGTTTCAGTCACTGTTTCGGTCACCGTTTCGGGCACTATTCGGGTCACATGGTCAATGTTTTAGTAACTTAACCACTATTAGTTACTATTCTTGAAACTGTTTTTTGGTCACTGTTTGATCTTTGTGTCAGTCACTAATTTGGGTACTATTATGGTCACTGTTTTTTTTGTTACGGATTTTGTCACAGTTTTGTTTGCTGTATTAGTCACGGTTCTGGTTGGTGTTTTTGACACTGTTTCGACTACTGTTACTCACTGTTTCGGTTACAGTTTGGTCACTGACTCGGTCACTATTAGTGATAATTTTCTTCAGTGTTTGGTCACTCTTTTGTTCATTGTTTTGGTCACTGTTTGGTCACTGTTGTGGTCAGTGTTTTGTTTAGTATTTATCTAACTGTTTCGGTCACTGTTAGTCAATATTAACGCCACTGATTTGGGTACAGTTTATGTCACTGTTTCAGTAACTGTTTTGTTCTTTGATCTGGTCGGTGTTTTTGTCACTGTTTCGGTCACTGTTTCGGTCCAAATAGTGACCACTGTATATGTCACTGCTAGTCAATGCTTTAATAACTATTTTGGCCACAATTAGTCACTATTATTGTCACTGTTTTGGTCACTGCATTGGTTAATATTTGGTCACTGTTTTGGTCACCGTTTGGTCACTGCTATGCTAAGTATTTTGGTGACTGATTCGGTCACTGTTAGTGATTGTTTTCGTCAGTGTTTGGCCGCTGTTTGGTCACTGTTTTGGTCAGTAATTTTCTAGCTGTTTGACTGTTAGTCCATGCTTAAGTCATTGATTTGGGTACAGTTTTGGTCACTGTTTTTGTCACTGGTTTAGTCACAGTTTTGTTCATTGTATTGGTCACTTTTCTGGTCGTTATTTATGTCACTCTTTCGATCACTTTAACTCACTGTTTTGGTCACAGTTTAAAATTCTTTTGTTTTTCCCGCTCGAGAGACATGCATTATATAATAATGGCATTCAATTCCATTGCTAGGTATATATTTAATGGTGGGAGCACGGAACACATTTCGCATTTATCGCACAAGATTTTTGACCTTAGCCTAGCACATTCCCACGTTCTTTTATAAAACCATAACCAATCGGAAACCGTTCTAATTATTTGAAAAATTAAAACCAACTTTCTTACAAAGAACCAGCTGCTTCATCTGTCCAAGAACCAAAATGCTGTGCTCGGAGAGACAGTTTTTGGTAATCGCTATCTTCTGTTTTGCGTCACGGTTTTGGTCACCGTTTTAGTTACTGTTTTCGTTAGAGTTTTGGTAATTGTTTCGATTTTTTATATCATTTAAATTATTTTCAGCTCAGCTAGACCAAAATATAATATACATTTAATATGACAACATAGTTCCAAAATGGATATTAGCAAATATCCATTCCAAATGGATACCGATATAATCCAATGGATATTGTTGAATATCCTTATTTTTCACTGTGCAGTGATTCAAATTGATTTCAAAATGACTTTCTCAATAATAGTTTTATTTGAATATGCAGCTGCATCTGCTGAAAATGAATTTGACTTACACTAGATGTTTTTGGCATGTCCTTCCATTTTTGCTTTCTGCAAAGCAGAAAGCTTTCTTCTTGTTCTAGGGAAATGTAGGTTAAACAAACTAAAAAGATGTTGTAATCTCTAGCACACCGACAAAAAAAGGGAAATTCCTAAAATTAAGTTTTAAGTTTTCGTCATTTGTCGAGCGGTTCTTTTTACTTAACTGGAAAAGTTGGAGTTGGATGGAGTTTTACTCAAATAGCTGCAAGTCAAATTTAGAAAGAAAATATGCTTCGTTTTAAAGTTTTCTTTTGATTTAACAGCCGTCACTTTGATTATCCTGAATTAAGATGGGAAATATTTAAAAAAAAACGGTTTTTAAGGCTTTTTTGATTGTCAGCGTAAACACAATGGCCGCGTTCAGCAGAAGGATTGATTGCTGAGCAGGCATCAGAAAATAAGTATAAATCAAATAGGTTCTGCTGATCGAGGTGATTTTTGGACAAAGACTTACGCAACTTCGAGTCTACTGAAAATTGCATAAGCGTAGTCAAACTTAAGTTTTGAAATGGTTTTAGCATATTATTATTTATTTATCGACCATACAAAAACTCATTTTAAAACTAAGCGCACATGAAGCAAGGTACGCATATAGGTATCGAAAAGAGACTATCGATATACAATTGTAGCTGTAGGTAGCAGTATCACTCGAAAGGATCTTACTACTCCCTCGATACATGCTCCTCTGGCAATCATGACACCGAATCACTGGAGTTCAGCAGAAAGATCAGGAAAAAGTATGATTGATCAGGGAGCAAGTGGGTTTGCGGAGCAAATGCAAATGTATGATGGCTTAACGCCTTAACGCGATCTGAAAAGCAAATCAAAGAATGGTTTTCTTCTGAGTCATCGTTCTTTCTATCCATGAAAGTTGAATCTGAGATTCGTGACATAATTTCCAATGTCAGGATGAAAATCCACGTTTCTAGAGCTTACTCTTTCAAACCGGAGCTGATTCAGCTCTGAGCATACGTGAAGGGAATGCAGTTTTAGAGAAAAGTACAATGTTACGTTCTGTTCATCTTTGTTCTGGAAACACAAACGATTTGATTGGAACCAATCCATGTTCAGCATTGATTTAAACATAACATGTTTTAGAAATTTTATTTTTTTTTTATTCTTTTATCCTTTTTTCCTGTCCTGCTAACTGGCTTGAACCAAGCCGGAAGCAATGCATTCTAGATAAAGTTATTAACATTGATCCCTATAAAACCCATGTTAGATCCTCGATACCAAAACTTATGGAATGATTTGCAAGACCAATAAGCTAACAAGAAGCACTGGCTGTCTGTAAAGTTATCTTATCAAGGGTCTTTTGAATAATGATTCAGCGAATCTAAGTTGAAATATGGGCCGCGTTCGGCAGAAGAAGTTGCTCCCTGATCAATCTTACTTTTCCTGATCTTTCTGCTGAACTCCAGTGATACGATATCATGATAGACAATTTGATGTATCATGGCAGAGGAGCTTGTATCCTTCTCCTTCTGCAGAACACGACCATTATGAACCTTTCGTACAATTTTAAAAAATATTGATTGATCCTTAATATAGTTTGGGTGTAGTTTTGAACCAAGACGCTCACTCACAAACCTCGAACCACAAATTATACAACCCATAAGCCAAAGATGACCTTTATAAGGCTTGATCCTTAACATGTGTTGAGTAAGTAATCTAATTTCTATATCACTTCACTTAATCTCTAGTATTTCCAGCCACCAGCTTCCTTTTCAGAACTTCTACTTTCAACCATGGTGCAGTCAGTCAGTGATTACCTTGCCGAGATCCTGTTTCCCCCCCCCCCCCCCTGTGTTGGACAGGTTAAAAAAGCAACAACGTGACGACAGACAATAACAACTAAAGGGGAGCAGCCCAAAAATCCAATTTCAGCAAGTAGCACGACATAAATTTGTTTTCTCCACACACACACACACACACTCGCACATTGGGGTGGCACTTCCCTGCCCATGTCCAGCAAATGAATTCTGTTAATGCAGACATTACTCGAGCATATTAAAAGTCCAAATGGTCATTTCGTACAGAATTTTATAGCAACTAGCCACACTACTAACCGAGTCCATGTTAGAGCGACACACACAGAGAGAGAGAGAGAGAGAGAGAAAGAGAGAGAGGAAGATACACACCGGGGCTACAAATAGGCACATTTGTTCCACCATCCCCCCACTCCACCTTCCCGGCCAGAGGATGGCAGCCAATGGCCAATGTTGTTAGCAGACGAGTCATATACGCATATTTGTTTACCTTGCCACGACAATTGCGGTTGACGGAGCAGGGGCAACCCCTCAACCTGCCCACCCCACTCCCTCCCCTGAACGGACATTTAGTTTATTTGATGTGGCGAAATGAAAATTGTGACATAAAAGGGACTAAGAACATAATTAAGTAGTGTCCGAATGTGCAAATCCAAAGGAATAAAAAACAACAACAACAACAACAAAAAAAAACTATTTCCACACGACGCCAAATGACACTTAAAGGATTTGCCTGGGCCAGCTTTAAATATGCTCAGCGTTATGGGACAACACACATATTAACCGAAACAAAAAAAAGAAGAGAAGCAAACCAATTGTGAGGGCCGATGCTGCCCACAGAGCGCACATTATTTGCTGTCCCCCCGGTTGAGGCCATAATTTGCTCCGGCTGCTCCGGCTGCTATTGCTGTCTACTTTTAGCCAGCCACGTGTCGGCCACAAAGGGTCATGATTAGTTTGGTTAATCGAGGATGGGAACGAGCTGACTTCAAACAAATGGGAAGCGAACGGCAAACGGAAATGGGTATCCATTTACCACAACTCTCTGATCCTCATTCAAATTATGCTCCGCTTAATGACACAGAAGTAATTACAGATTTATGCATTTTGCGGCATGAAATATTTGAAAATGAATTAATGCTAATTTGTATGTTCCCGCTGCAACTTATCTAGCGCGAAAGAGCAACTGTGTGTGTGTGTGTGTGTGTAGAAGACCCAGCCACAATAGTTGGCCCACTCTTCGGGGACTTCTTTGGGAAAGTTTGAGGCATGAACTTGAGGGGGGATGCAAATGTTAAGGATGCTTTCAGTTGAGCCAAGGTGAACATAATTGGCTGCCTGGCTTAATAGCATTTCCAACCAAAACAAAACAAATTCAAAGTTTAGCCAATGATTTGGTAAGTATTGAGGCCAAAAAAGTGTTTTGCTTATAACTAAAGCAAAATGGCCAACAGATTATTTAACCTGTAAGCAAAGCTTATCGTCAAACTGTTTAATTAATTTAGAAAAACATTTATAGATTTGAGAAGAAATAAAATATTATCTATCTGTTAGTTGAGAAAGTGAGCGAGGGGAGTAGAGACAGTTGAGGAGGACTACACTAAGATATACTATACATACTATTTTATATTATTTTATTTTATATTTTCTTTCTGTTGATTCACTAGAGTCTTTTCTCTGACAATCACATACAAATTAGTCTTCATTATTTTACTTTCTGATAACTTTAACTTGTCTGGGACTTGAACTCGCCACCTCTGGGAAACTTTAACACGAACAGCATCTAATGGCATTCGACTAATAAGCCTGTGCGTGAGTTAGAGTAAAGAATGCTAAGCACTCAGCTGAATCTTTTATATTTCGATAGCAGGGAATTCACACTTAAGAATCACAAACGTTGTTTTTTAATAATTTTCCTGCATATGGATACGATTTTCCAATAAATTTCTGTTTATTTTAGGATTTTTCTATATTTAAGAAATGTTCTCACTTAAAACAAGGGCATCTTATTTTCATTAATGGCTGTCGGCCAATTTTAAAAATCTAGCTTAAATATTTTTTCTTAATTCAAGCACCAAATCGCCCTTAATTTAAGAAAGTTTTTAGAAAAACATAAAGCATATAACATAACATACAACATATTTTAAGATTAAGAAAAAACTGAAAATAAAAATGTATGTAGGATCTGTACTAGAGCTAGAGCTACTAGAGAAATGATAGTATACTGGTGTATTACGCACAGAAAAAGAACTTAGATCTTTATGTTTGGATCATTAATGCTATATGTCAGATATACAGTATGAATAAAATTACTTAATAAAAAAGCAAATACTTTACATAACTATTTAACCTGAGAGATCACTAGACTAAGATCAAGAACACTGAACCGAACCAAAACCGCGCATTAGCTAGCTCCGAAAACCATGCAATGAAACAAGCCGACGGCTTAGTAACTGTGCGAATCGGTGCATCCCTCAAATATTATTCACCTTTTTCTGAAGAACCCAGTCATGACTCGAGCATACAACCACCACGTCCCAGCTGTAGCATCTAAGCCACTCGGCTTGCTGACAGCTGAATGCTTAAACTAACATTATGACATTACGAACGTCAAGGAAAATTGACCTTTATATCGGTGATCACTTCCTGACCCATTGTGGCATCATAAATTTAGTTTTTGATAAAAATCTACCGTGCGGTTTTAAAGATATTCAAGAATTTAGGTCTGACCTCTTCTGGAGATACCAATTGTATGATTAACGCGATTTTTTTATATTACGTCCCTAACGACCCTGCCTGTGTTTGCTGATTTTTGTAGATTTTTATCTTGAACCATTAACAACTAAGTTAAAATTGTTGTCGCTGTGTGTTGCTACTACAAAAGTTCCCATAGATCGCGAACCTAGGGTACAGTTGAAAAATTGGATTTGAGGCGAGGCTTACAGAAGTGCCTTCAATCAGAATTTATGGGTCTCATCCCGGGTTTTTTCAAAAATTTGGATATAGTCGAACAAAGAATTATCTCAGTTCAGGGTCTGCGGATTTAATTTGATCATAAGCTTTTCTTACTCGATCATATTTCAGTCTTATCCATTTAAGGTAAGATTTAGCTGGGTTTCTTAATGCGATAATCAAAATGCGTATGACTTCGGTCATCCTTCGCTGGAGTAATTCAAGTTACTGACGCTATTAAGCAATTGCGGGGGCGTGGAAAAAATTTAAAATAAACTTGATCTATCTGCAGCTAGTACATGAAGCTTAGGTCTCTCACAAATCGAACCACTATCTCTAACCATCTCTGGTAACTGTGCCTTCATATACGACAGTTATGGTTCAAGCTGGAAATTCATTTCTCATCTACTTTGAGTCGCGGAAAAGTCCCCAGAATGAAATCGCCGTCAAATTGTCAAAGTGAAACTGCTAAGCACACGCGATTCGCCATTAGATTTTAGCAAAAACTGGCTGGCCCCGGGGCAACTGTGAGTCCTGTAAATACATACACATTTTTCTTTGAGGGTCGCTTGTGCGTTCTTTCAAATATTGTTGTGTCGCTGTCTTCGTTTTGGCTTGTTTGCTCAATGTTGAGCATTTGATTTCATTTTGTTCAGCTTCAGAGTGCGACTGTGTGCGTCTGTGTGTGAGTGTGTGTGTGTGTGTGTGTGTGTGTGTGTGTGTGTGTGTGTGTGTGCGTAACATACAGTTTTTTAATAAAAACAAATTCAACGGACAGCCTGCGGCGAACATGGCAGGCAAAATTAAATTATTTCGTTGTTCAGAAGAACTGGAACTGGAGCTGAACGCCGTTTGTTGTTGCTGTTGACAGAAATATGTTGGAACGGGGGACGGGGAACGGCGAGGAGGGGGGGAAGGAGCATTTGACAAGCCAAAATATGCCTCCATTTTACTGACTTGATGTGTAATTTAATGTCCAGCACACAAATCCCATTGAGTTTTTAGTTTAAATGCTGCACTTTCTGGCCCCCAAAATGAAAACCAAGTAAGTAATTTGATGAAATTGCCACCTTGGCTTGATTTGTTTAATGCGTGCAGCGCCCTGTTGCAAAACTGTGCGGCACTTCCGTTTCCCGTTGCATTTCTTTTGCCTAATGGACATTGATTAATGACTCGTCCAGCGACAGGTGAATGCAAATAAAAGCCAACACGTTAATGTTTATTTATGCGCAGCACACGCATAATTAGCCAACGAGTCACCAAGTGGTGTAGGGGGGGAGGGGTAAGGGGACCACTTTAATGACCATATTGCAGCGCCTCGAAGGCATCGAATTGGCCAATCCAAAGCCATGAAATTTGCAGCAGTTGCCATTGCAATGCGGCTTTTGCTTTGACACTGGCGACCAGAGCGGGCCGGGACCATAAATTAGGCCCCACATCACTCACAGCCGAGCCAAAGCCACACACACACACACACACACACACGCACACATGCCAAAGGCATCAATCGTGAAAAGTGCAGTGTGGAAGAGAGCGGAAGTGCCATGCCAGGGTTGCCGGAAAGACACGCAACATTGCATATTGAGACCACACGTCGTATGAGCAATGCCAAATGTTGCCAACAGGCGGCAGCAGGAAGCTAAAGCCAAGGGGTGGCTGGCTGGCTGGCTGGCTCTCTGGCGATATCGCTCATATTTTCCAATTCGCATTATGCAGCCTACAGACGACCGCACAAGCCAACAAACAAACAAAGTCAGAGGCCGCATCGGGCCACTGTCTCAGCTGCATTTGCATATCCTGCCATGACCTGTCATGCTCCTGCGGTGCCACCCCAGCCAGGCACTGCGTTGCTTTATGACCCCATAAAAACATTCATACACAATATTCTTAGATCAATTCCAGCCAACTGCCACATTTAGTCGAGCAGACACCAGCACGAGAGCCAACTGCAGTCCTGGAGTCGGATTGGGGGGGGCGGCGGCATTAATTTGGTGCCACAAATGTAATTTCCCCACTCTAAAACCAGGCGACGACAGAAACTATTGTACATCAGCGGCTGCCATTAAATCGAAACCAATTAATTGCCTCATAATTGACAGCTTGACTGTTTGGGTAATTTGTTTTTGCATGTTCGCCTGTCAGAAACTTTTATAGCACTTTTTAGAGCGAAGCTCTTTTACGGACGGTAGACTGGGGGGTAAATCCAGAAAACGATTGTCTTTGCGACAGATTTTTTGGCTACGCTTTTGACTTTGCAAAGTCAGCAGCGTTTGTGTGTGAGCTCACTCAGTGCGTGCGAGTATATGTATGTATGCAACTTTAATGTATGCTGCAAATTATATGCGCTCTCTCATTTTCTCACGCTCTGGCACTCTCTGCTGCCGACGCTTTCCTTTTTTTCGCATGTTGTTGTTACTGTTGGCATTGTTAACGGACTACTTTTTGCCGACGAGACCACCTAATATATTGCATCATGTCTCTGCTTACACTGGAGTCTGCTAACCAGTGTTGCCAATTTAACTATTTTCGCACCAGATCTAGGTATTTTGTAAGGTCGAAAGCCAGAAAGTCTGTGCAAGAAAGCGATAGCAGCATGTGGGTTGTGAGCAGAGTTCTCACCAACCGGTCCTCACTTTGCAGTTGTCAGAAAAAAGAACGGTTATGGTTTGCAAAGTCAGCAGCTTTGGCCTATACAAAACAGCCATAGCAGCAGGTGGGTTGTGAGTTGGGGGGTCGTGGTGGGAGATCAGAGGTGACTGAAAAAGTGATCAAAACACTGACCGAAAAGGTGACTGAAACAGTGACTTAACTATGACTGAAACAGTTACAGAAACAGTGACCGAAACAGTAACCAAAGCAGTAACCAAAGCAGTGAAAAGTGCTAAGTTAAGGCTATTTTCTGGCTTTATTTTATTTTGTCAACTCAATTAATGCACAATTTTTAAGGAATTTCAGCAACAACTTTTTTGGTTAAGCCGGGTATTCTGCACCGCGGAAACCCAAAATTCCTGCCAAACTTCATATCAAAAAATTGTGTCAGGAATTTTTCGTTTGTCCGTCCAGCAACATGAACAAAATCCACACTTTGTCTTGATAGCGACGTATCGATAGCGGCGTTTCGAAGGCGTGTGTGGTTCGAGAAACAGCTGATACACAGCTCAGGAACATAATGTTTACAATTATTTTGGAAGTGATTTGTCAAAAAAAATAGAGGCAAAAACTGTGAGGAGAAAATTGCTTTGATACAAGCAGTTGAGGCAAGACCATGTCTTTGACGAATCTCACATTTCTGGAAAAAGCACATATAAATAAAGGAGATACATGTTATTGTGATTAAAGTTATTAAGTTCATGTGACTGGTTTTTCTGTGACCTTTGTTCTTAGTAAGCCTGCAGTTTTTTTAGCCGGCTCGAGGTCATGTTATGCTTTCGCACAACTTTAAACAGAGACACAACACCACAAAGGAGGCTGGTAGATCGTACAGCTGTTTCAAAAGAAACCACCCTCTATCATCAGCGATCAATGCATACCAACTGAACGTGTCTAAGAAGTCTCTCCATGCCAGCGGAGGCATAACCGTTTGGGAATCCCAAAGCAGAATGCGCGGAAAAACGTAGAGAGGCAGCGTAGAGGCAGTTAATTAATTTTGTGTATGCTAGCTAGCAAATGACTGTAAGAAGGCTTTGGAAGAGAGAGACAGAGAACGCTATGAGCGACAGTTTGTTATAGTTGGTCTCCACACACTCAAAATAAATAGCAAATTTCCGGCAGTAATTTCCCGCAAAGCTGGATACAGGCCTTTGATAAAAAATATCAAAAAACATGTAGCACTATCGACATTTACTTTTAACCATTAAACAGAACACGCAGTCAGAGGTTCTTTATTGTTTTGATGGAAGTTAAAGACAGAGAGCCCCGTTCTTGGGAAACACTTTTTTACTAGTCAAAATGTAAATTGGATTAAAAACAAAATTCATCTGGATATAACCATACAAAAACAATGGTACTTTATATTCTTTTGAAAGTGTTGTAGTTTCAAATCAGATTATTATTATCCTTCGTAAAGAGCTTCGCTCGTACCGGGTGTTCCACGACGCCCACTCTTTTTTTTTGTTTTGTTTTGGACTTTGTTCTCTCCATCGATTTGGTGGGCCAAAGTGAAGGAGACGCTGTGGTAGGTCTGAGGTTGAGGGGACATCACTTAATGGGGAATTTGAAAGGATTGGAGGGTGCAGAATGTGCAGGCACATATTTAGTAAGAAGTTATGTGGCTTATTCGCATTCTTTTGATCAACACTTATCTAAGGGGCGTCTCAACAACAAGCACTTCTTTGGCTTACTTTTTCAACTCGATATCTAACTTGGCGCAAAGTCGTGTGGCATTATTTTGGCCCCCTATCCGAGATACCCGGTACCCTTGATTTCAGTTGTTTTCATTCATTTTCTAGCCGAATGTATACATGAACTTCAGCACAGACACACTTGTAGACACACTTTCTTACTTCTTATTAGGTAAATCCCTTTCAATTTCAGGCTAG
Organism: Lordiphosa andalusiaca; assembly: GCA_035044965.1. Lineage (NCBI taxonomy): Eukaryota > Metazoa > Arthropoda > Insecta > Diptera > Drosophilidae > Lordiphosa > Lordiphosa andalusiaca. The sequence continues at coordinate 467,530 of JAWNNM010000342.1, forward strand.
ACTTAATGGATGCCAACCAGCTGAATGTAAATTGAGATTCAATTCATTTTAAATGTATTGCTTTAAGGATCAATAAAGCTTGTTAATACGCTCGGAGTGCAGGACATATCTTTAAATGTGTCTTCAGAAAACTTTAAGTGTAAATACATTAAAAATGTCGTGAATTTCATGCCAGTCTTGCGAATGTATTCTACAATGATTTTTTCTCTCAATAAATAGTTGCTCGTCTTACCATTTATCTAACTAATTCCAACGTATTATCATAGCAATAAATAGACCACTATTTAGAGTGCAACAACGCCCATGGGCGTGATCTCATTTACCCACGGAATCATTCGACACTTTAAAACTTTGACCATTTTTTATTGATTTGACTGCTGCTTGAACTTTTCCTTTGAAAATCTCACAAGTTTCAGTAAAAACAAAAGCAAGAGGTCGATATTCCAAAACAGACAATCTTATCTTTGCTTTGAAACTTGGACTGAGACTTGTCTAATTAGAGAGAGTTGAAACAAACAGTTTTCAGTTGGTTTTCCATTTGCTTTCATGCTTTCATGCTCATTGCTTTGATATCGACTTCTTATAAGTTGTACCAGAAATGTTTACAGGTTTTCGTTTTAGCCTTTGCATTTGGTACTTAAACTAACTTGACTTTATATGTGAAGCGACACAAATCAGCTTGGCTATTATTTTCTTGAAGGTAAATCTTTTCATTCTTGAATTTTCAAGAACTTTGCCCTTAAAATCGAGCTTGGCTCGTTCTCAGCGTGGTGCTTTTAAGAGAGTGCTCTGAAAGGAATGTCAAAAATGGCTACGATCGTTTCGTATATACGTTGATGCTGAGGAGATGGACCTCGTAGTTCGACAAAGGAACGAGCCATAGCATCTGGCCGGTGTCCAACTGCAGGAGATGGCATTCTCAATTCCCGGAGCGATAGAGGAATTTGACAAGCAATTAGACAATAATGTACTGGAACTCTGGGTTCCTGACGGAACATTTTTTACCGAAGAGGAATTCCATAAAACCTTTCAAAGGAAGAAAACTTTAATAAGTTTTAGGCTAAGGCAGCTAATGACCAAATGTTCATTTGGGTCGACCAAATCGGAGATTGAGAAGTTTATGTTAATGCACAAAATAATTGATTCATGGGTACACTTGAACCTAAAGCAAAAGATGATCGGTAGGAAACAATCGTTACATTCGTACCCCTGCAAGTGCATTTTCTGACCGATCGTTCGTATGGGAGCCATATGTTATAGTCATCCGATTTGGACAAAAATATGCACAATTGGGTGAAAGTAAGTAAAATAAGCAGATACAAAATGGCAGGATGCTACCATTAAAAACAAACAAGTTTTTTTAACTAAGACTGTTTTTCGCACCTATCTTTTGTATGGCAGCTATACCATATAGTTGTCCGATTTTCATCAAACTTAGCAAAATTATAAAAAAGCATACAAAACTTATAAATACAAGGTTTGGACACTTTTCCATCTCAAAGAAAAAAGTTTTCCATACTAAAACTAGTTATCCGACCGATTGTTCGGTCGAGTCATCCGATCCGGTCGGTTCCGACATATTTGTAGTGTGCAGCAAAAAGAGAAGAATATCAGCTCGAAAGCTTCAAAACTGAGAGACTACTTCGCGTAGAAACAGTCAGGTAGAAAGACAGACGGACGGGCAAAGCTCAATCGATTCAGCTCGCCACCCTCATCAAGTATATATATATGGTTTATGGGGTCGGAAATGAATATTTCCATGCGTTGCAAACTTCTGGTTAAAATTATAATACCCTTTGCCAGGGTATAGCAAAAAGTTATGGCAAAACTGACTGTAAGCTCTCAGCTCAGTCCTCAAAACGTTTGTGTGTTGCGTTGAATCTTGGTGCAATAGTTAAAGCTCAGCTCATTGTCACACTTCGTTTAGAGCTTTATGTAGGGAAGTGTGGGGAAACTACCGGTTTTTTGGACTTATTTTGCTTTGAAATTCCCAAGCAGTTATGGCTCTGGTGGGTTTCAGAGAAGAGTGTTGGACTTACAGTTGTCAGGCAAAGATTGATACTGTTTTTTCGTGTTGAGTGTTCATCGAGCCGGCAAAAAGTGGCTACAAAGCTTAAAAATTCATGTTGTATGAATAAAAAAGAATCAAAAATAGGAAAAAATCAGAAAAAACTGTTGTTTGATTGGAATATGGGTCCGCCCTTACTTTAGAATCTGTAGAGCTCTCGATACGGAATGATAAGAATATTCCTGCTTTTTGACAATAGACTCTGCTCTTGGTTCAAGAATGATAATTTTTTAATTTGAGTACGTTTAGCACTTGAATCAAGCATTTTTGGTATCGATTTGCGAATGTTTTATACTTGGTTCATGTAATCACAATACTGATTCATAAAAATTAAACTTGGATCAAGAATTGCGTTCTTGGATAAAGAATTTTCATTCTTATCGAACTCTTGCGTCTAGAAGAACAACATTTGGATCAAGAACTGCGCTCTTGAATAAAACATTTTCTTAATTATCAAACTTCTGACATTAAAAATGCTTCATTCAAGTATAAATCTTTCTATATATTCTCTGAGTGTACGAGAATCATTCATATACAGACAACTTTCTAATTGAACTTCCATAAATGAGTAAATGATCAAATAATATCGGAGCTCAGAGAGTATTTCTTCAAAACTTAGAACCATTTTAGAATACTTTTTGCAAACGTAAGATATTTCATTTAAGTTGAAGTCAATTTAAAGTCAGCAATCATCCGATCCCCTCTCTCTCTCTCTCTCTCTCTCTCTCAACAACTGCTCCACTGGCCACCTACCCGCCTCCCCTCAACTTCCCTCACCCACACACACTCAACGCTGTCCATAAATTAATACACTTGATGGCAGAACCTAATTTATGTAAAAGGCAAATAAATCAATTAATGTCAAACAACCTGTAGCCACGCGCCAAACAATACAAAAAACACCTCGAGCCCTGGCCAGAAGTGTGTCCGAGGCGGCTTTCTGCATTCGTTAGCCTAATAATAATTTCGGGGGGCCAACTGACATTCCCGGCTGAGGGCAAATATAATTAATTATGTACCACAAAATTCGAGTAAACACAATACAAATTTTGTAGATGCCGCCGTGCGCCGTGCGCCAAATCAATAGTCGATCCGAGAAAACTTTGCCATTTGGTAATGTTTTGCCAAATAATGAGTTAGCCGCTGGAGATGGGGCAACTCCAATCAATTATACGGCCAATTAAATGGCCGAAAAGGCAGCGGAAATGCCAAAAAATGTAATGAAGTCGACGGCACTCCAACCACAAGGCCATGTCCTGTGCGAGTCGCCATTTATTTCATGCTGTTCGGTGTATTTGTTATTGAAAAATAAAACTGTCTGTGCACGTTTACCGAAGATAAACAAGCATCGGGAACTAATGAGGCAGCAGCTGACCACCTGAGAGTCCCTGGGAATTTCAATAGCTGTCCGGTTCTCTCCGGTTGCTGTTTAAAGACCTCGTTAGTTTCAAAATGCAAATTAATTGACCAACAAAATGCAACGAAATGAAACAAACCGCTCACATATCCCGTCAGCCAGCAGCAACTTCATCTCAGCTCTCTCCGTTTTGTTGCGGTTTTGACTTACTAATTTGTTGCTCTGTTTTTCGGCTTCACTCAGTACGGAAGTTATGTGAACTATTTTCCATTTAATAAATTGCCCCATAAGCCTCGAAAGAACTTCGAGAAATATTTATTGTACATCTTAGAGACTGCGGGCAGTGGAAGGTGGGAGGGTAACATTTATCGAAGACCGAACAGTGCACCTGTTCCCCCCTCCCTGGCTGCAGGCAAATTGTGGTCACTCCAGCTGGACAGTCTATTAACGAAAAGGAATCTGTGTTATTGTTTTTGCGTGCACTGCAAGTAAATTACTGGATGGAATGGTTTCCGGCAGCTAAACTTTAATTAAGACAATGCACAAACATTACATTCACTCGGTTTCCATATGCAGCTGGCAAAAGCGTGGAGTAGATTGTTGTCATTGTATTTTGGGGTCATGGGGTAAATGAAATAGATTACAGCTTGTTCAGGGTTTTTACTTAGTTTATGGATTAAACTGATCGGTGGTTGTCTCTTTGTTCAAGGTTTACTGGATTTTGGAACTAAACAGCTAAGTAAAATGACAGTTGCTCGCAGTTAAGCGTGAAATTTGATTAGTAATTTCAATTCCTTTTATAGGAAGGAATGCCATCTCAAATATCAACAAACTGCATTACCAAATCAAGATGCATATTGCTAATTGGATAAACTCAAATTATTACTCAAGGGCTGGGCCTCAAAGACAACTTACAACGATTTTATTTCAACGACTAGAAGCCAAATTGAACCGGTCAAAGCCATTTAGACCATCCGAAAGAACAGACTTTACGGAACTCATTTACATTATTGAGTTCAAGTTGTCCCCGTTAGTCCAGCATACTTTTTGTTCACTGGCAATGCTAAATTTGTTGATCGAAAAGTGTCAAAATGTCAGCTTAGCATTGCCAATTGGCTATGGCTTCATTATTTGCTATGGCCACGTCCCAAAAATTCACTACCTTGTGATACTCTAGAGCAGAAGTCTTTGTGTTCAGTCCCCTAGATGTCAAGGTTCTAGTCTAAGACAAAAAAGTACTTAAAGAAGCTGCAGTCGAGTGCCCCGACATCAAAATACCCTGAACCATTGCACAGTGGGCAAGCATACATGGAGACTGCGGCCAAAAATTGTATCCCACATTTTGTTTATGTGGGAAAATGGCAGCCATACGTGCAAATAAACGAGAAAGCTAAGCTAACTTCGTCTGTGCCAAAGTTGTTATACACTTGAAAAAAAAAAATAAAAATTTGTCTTCCATTTTCCGACCGATCGTTTGTATGGGAGCCATATGATATAGTCATCCGATTTGCCCAAAAATGTGATTAATTATGTGAAATCATGTAAAACAAAGAAATACAGAATTGCAGGATGCTACCATTAAAAACAACTAAGTCTCTATAACTAAGTCTGTTTTTCAGACCTATCTTTTGTATGACAGCTATACCATATAGTTGTCCGATATTAATAAAACTTGATAGAATTATAAAAAAACATAGTCAACCTACGACTACAAAGTTTGAAGACGTTTCCACTAAAAAGAAAAAAGTTTTTCTTACTAAAACTAGTTTTCCGACCGATTGTACCTATGGGAGCTATGAAATAAAGTCATCCGATCCGGTCGGTTCCTACATATTAGTAGAGTGCAGCAAAAAGAAGACTCTGTGCAAAATTTCAGCTGGATAGCTTTAAAACTGAGAGACTTGTTCTAGCTAGACTAGAACTCTACCCAAAGCTCAATCCCTTTTTATACCCGTTACTCGTAGAGTAAAAAGGGTATACTAAAGTCGTGCAAATGTATGTAACAGGCAGAAGGAAGCATCTCCGATATCATAAAGTATATATATTCTTCATCAGCATCAAATCAAATAGCCGAGTCTATATAGCCATGTCCGTCCGTCCGTCCGTCCGTCCGTTTGTATGAGCATCTAGATCTCAGAGACTAGAATAGCTAGAGCAACCAAATTTTAGACGTAAGCTAGAATTGTCTGTAGGCAGATCAAGTTTGTTTCTCCCGCCCCCGCAATAAATGAATGAATAATTGAATAACTCCTACAATTTGTAAGCTATCGAGCTCACATTTTGCAGTATGCACTATGTGGCCAATATGTACAATCTCACAGATTTTAATAGAGATCGGATAATAAATGGCAGAATTAAGAAAACGTTGCATACTTATCTGGGCCGCTTGAGGTTATTAAACACTAATTGCCTTGAGTAACGGGTATTTCGAAGTCGGGCAGGGCCGACTTTAACTTACGCTCTCGTTTTTTTTTCTGTTTTAGGTCTCACAAACTCATGCAACTTGTGGAAAGTTGATTTGTAATAACTCATCATAGCTTCTCTAAAGAGTTTTTCTCTAGAGAAATTTGACAACCGACTTTTTATAGATATATGGTAAGTGTTAAGGCAGCTTTAAATCCTTGTCCAATTATAAGAAATTACTTTTCCAAAACATATCTCGAATCGAATTTGGCCTATTTTTTTAAAGCGGATCAACGAATTTTAGTGCTAATTTCGTCTGTTCTTTTTTTGAGTGTAGATTGTATATGTATAGAAGTAGATGGCCAACAATGTGCCAATGGTTTATTTCAGGAGCCTGACTGATTGCTCACAACTGCCGAGTGGGCCACCAATCAGGTAATTGATTTCCTTAGGTATTTGGTTAGATATCTCAGATTAATAACTATGCCGACTTAATTTAATAACATTTTATGTAATCAACTCATTGATTGGTTTTCAGTTAATTATTTGCCACTGGATGAGTGTGGTTAGGTACGTTCCTCGTGCACCGTGCACTCTTCCAAGGACATCTGCCGACTGCATATTAAGGCCAAACTCTGACAAAGTTGCGCGCGCTTCGCTTGCCGCCTGCCGCCTGCCGCCTGCCTGTTTGCCTCTAATTTGACAGCCGTGGCTTGGCATTGTCGTTTCGTTTCGTTTAGGTGTTGTCTATCTTTGTCAGCGACACGCCCCCTTGGCCAGCACGAGCGATTTCTTGTGCACATTCGGAAACATTTTCTTTTGTCAGTCGAGGTTGCATTTTATTGTGTTACAACAGAGTTTGGTTTTTGTTTTTTTTTTTGTTTATTTGGTTCTCTCTCCTCTTTTTTTGTGCAATCGAGTTGTTTCTCTTGGCCGCCCCGGGTGCGGCATTCAGGGATTTCAGGGCTGACAGCTTGCTTGAAATTACAACTGTCAATTGCATTTAATTCGACTCGTTGTTGGCGGTTTGACCTAAGTGGGGCAAACATGAAACAGAAGCAAAAACAACAAAAAAGGAAAGGAGAGGAAGGGAACAACGTTTTGCTGGGAATGGCATCAGAAATTGTTTAAGCGCACATGGGGCGTATGGGTAATGTTCTTTTTGTTTTTTGCGCTTAACATCGGATTATAAATGCGTTGAGATTGGAGCTGATTTCGTTTCCAGTTTCAAAGGCTGCGCTCGTCACGTCGAGTGTCGAGCGAAATGGACCGTTGGCAGCTGTAAAAAAAAAAGCTTTTGCGCGACTGCTTTTGAAATTTGGCGCCCTCGCACAAAGACCCCAGCATCAGTGGGCAACAAAGAAGCACTTGACAGGCTCACACACACACACAGACACACACACACACAGACACCCACACAGAGACATTGTGGTAAAAGCTCTCAAGTGCCAACAGCAACAACAAGAAAAGCGAAGCTGACTCGGCCTCGGTTGTTGGCAACGTCAGCGTCGTCCTTTTCAGCTGCGCAGCGACGCTTAAGGAGACTTTTGGTAACTCAATGCGTCGCACACACACACACACACACACACACACACACACACACTCAGCCGCACACACAAATGGATGCGGTGAAATTCATGGTATTCCAGCTAACGCCACCTCGCGGCCAGTCCGCAGATTAAATTAACAGTGCGCTGTGAACCAAAGGATGCCATGGTGAGATCAGCAGGCACAGGGTCCTTGAGGCCCTTGAGAAAGTCACCACAGCTGCTGCTGCTGTTAATGTTGTCGCCCCGCTTACAACTTACAGCTACATTTGGGTCTTGTTTTTCCTTTTTTCCCAGCTTGTCCAATTTGCCAGTTTAGCTGTCAACGTTTTCCTTCGCTTGGCAGTCGCCAAGCCACAAAGCAATCCTTTGATATTGCATCCTTTGGCGCAAATATCAAATTCCTTTTCGCTGAAACATATCACAAGCATTTCTTGCATTTCGTTTCATCCATGCGCTTTTTCCAGCAAAGTAATGACAAAATCAGTTAAAGATACTTTCTGCTTGGCCAACTCAATACGCACTTTGAGCTGCCATCCTGCGACAGTCCCCTGCAGTCCTGCCAAAAAACGCTGTGTGCACTTTGAGTGTCTGCCTTTTTTTGTTGTTTTCCTTCGCTTTTTGTTTTTTTTTTTTTTGTTTTGTGTTGGCACGTTAACGCGGTATATGAAATATGAATTCACTTACGCATCAGACTCGGCCCCGGGGCCATTAAGCCAATGCCATTCGCAGCCAAAAGGATGCGCTGCCCCACCCCCCCTGGCAATGATGTTGGTGCAACCTTTGTGTGTTTTTTTATGCTCTTTACAGACCATATAAAGTGCTGATGTTATGGTTAGTCTTTCTTGTTCGAAGCCTTTTTCGGCAAAAGACGTAGGTTTGACCCGGCGACGCTTGGATGCTCTACGAAAGTGACCGTTTTTTTTTGTGCCGCTTTTGCTCTGCTCGATACTATTGTGTGTTTGAGTGAACCAACACGACAACCGTTTACGAATTAATATCCGATTTTACATTGATATATTCAGAGACCAAGAAAAGTGTTCAAGGACTAGAAAGTAGACTTACTCGAGAAACGATTTGCTCTGTAACACATCTCCCCAGGATCAATACACCAATATATTGGGATCCCTTTAGTATACGACTTTTAATATGGTCGGTATTAGTTTTGAGACACTGTAGTCGCAGCTGGTGAAGTATTTATTTTGGTGGTGGCTAACCAGACCGACCCTATTCACTGAAGTTAGTACTTGGCGCTCACGTTAGCCAGCAGTTTTGTTATGGGTATTTAAACAAAAGGTATAAATCGACTTGAGACGCAGGTAGCCAGGCTCGCTGAGGGTTCGGATGGTTTATGGACCGTTAAAAGTTGTCGCAGAACTTCGCATTCGAATGAACCAAGAACTGTATTATCGCTATGGGCATACTAATCTCGTCCAACTCCTAAAGTAAGTAAGTAGTAAGTATGATCCATTGATGTTTATAAATCCATACGCTAAACAGATCAAAGTTACAAATAGTTGTAATTTTGCAGAAAAAAAGTGTTCTCCAGATTCTACTTATATCTAACTTAGCTCAATTCATGCTCTTTTAATGGAACACTTACTGCTAACATAAAGACCCACTTTTTGGGTGAACTCTATCTCTTTGAACTCTATCTCCATCTCTTTGAAGTCTCAGAAAATATCATCTTTTCAAGCTATGCGTTACCAACCGAGTGAAAATATAGCTAGACCCACTGCAACGTTAATAAAAATGTCCTCGCACTCTTTTAAAAGTGTGAGTGTGTGTGTAAAATTCCAGAGGACTTTTTTTGGTATGAGGCCAAATGGATTTTTTGGTTGGCTGCTGCTGCTGCAAAAAAAAACAAAGAACATTGCCATTTGGACAGAGAATTGTGAGCACGAATAGCCAACTTCGTGAGTTAAAAAGGAATCAGTCAATGAGTTAATTAGAAAACAATAAGAACTTTGTGAACTGGTCGAAAGCAACGGAACATGAATTGGCCAAAGTTAAATTCAACTACAGTTCAACACGATGCGCAGTAGGCGGTCATTGACAGCTCAGCAAATGTTATTTCCGATATGTTTTGTTTTGCATCGGACAAAAACTACTCTCCCATCGCATACAATTTCCAGTTTTTACATGAGAAATATGTAGTATATTCAGCTGATTTTGATCAAACTTAGTAGAATTGCGAGGAAGTATATAAAATTATTAAAAGTGCAGGAATTGGGAACTTTATCAGTGAAATGAATAAACAATAAACCATACCAAATAGTAACATTGGTAACAAGAGTAACACATCTGGACAATTTCAATATACCCTCTGCAAGGGTATAAAAAGAGTACACTAAAGTCGTGGAAATGGTTGTAACATACAGAAGGAAGCATCTCCGACCCCATAATCCGATCTTGATCAGCATAAACAGTCGAGGCGATATAGCCATGTCCGTCTGTCTGTATAAACACCTAGATCTCAGAGACTAGAAGAGCTAGATCCACAAAATTTCAAAAGTAGACTTGTATTGTCTGCTACTTTAGTATACCCTTGCAGATGGCATATTGAAATTGTCCAGATGTTTGTAACGCAAAGAAGGCGGCATTTACGACCACATAAGGTATATATATTCTTGATCAGCTTGACGAGCTGAGTCGATATAGCCATGTTCGTCTGTCCGTCCATTTGTTTCTATGCGATTTCCTACGTCTGTTTGAAAGCAATCGCTACCAAACTTTGAACGAAGTTTTGTAGTACAAATACGCTGCACAAGTATGAAAACCGGCTGGAACGGATGACTATAACATATAGCTGCCATAGGAATGATCGGTGGAGAAACTAATTTTAGTGAGAAAAACTTTTTTGTTTCCTCCATACTTTGTATTTCTTAGTTTGCAATGCTTTTCCATGATTCCACCAAGTTTAGTTAAAATCGGACATCTATATAGTATAGCTGTCATACAAAAGTTGAGTCAGAAAAGTAATCTTAGTGAGAAAAACTTGTTTGTTTTCAGTGGATATGTACTTCAAACTAGTTAGAAAAACGTTCTGCAAGAGTATACAAACTTAAGGCCGAGCCGAAGTTAACTTTTCTCTACTTTTACTCTTCGAATAACGCGTATAAAAATTAAATATCTCCTCAATTTTTTAGGATATCGAGCTCAGATTTTGCAGAGTAGTGTATGTGGCCAATATCTACAACCTCAAAATCTCTTTCATAAAGATCGAATAATAAATGGCAGAGTTAAACAACGTTGCCCACTTATCTGTGCTGCATGAGGTTATTCAACACTAATTGCCCTGACTAACAAGTATTTCGATGTTGGGCACAACAAGGCCCAGTAAATTGAAAGTTGGTTGCGATTGTAGATAAATTTCATGTAACGATCTCGAATCTGCTATCGGAAATGGTTCTTCACATCTAGGCTATTAGTAACTTGAGCTTAATGTTGCTTCAAATGTATACTATGGTTTTATCTTTAAGACACTTCACATTAAGCAGGCTTTTTGGGCTTTGCCCCATGTCTGAGAAGGATGCAAATAGAAGAAAGCAATCACTTCCAGTGCATTCCACTGTTTCTCTGCAACATCCCCAATATCTACACCTTCAGTTAAATAATCCATTCCCAAGGACATGACTACATATATTCTCATCAACTGTAAAACAGGTTGAGAATATAAAATTCAACAAATACTTTCCTCTTCACTGTGGCAGCATTAAGAACCCCACAACAGCATGAACAGAATCTCGAACTCTAACACCTAAATCCGCTTTCGACTGGCCCACAATGGCATACGGAATATGAGTAGAGCAATTATTAGATGGCAACCAACTGTTATTTCAGCATTAATGCAGTGGGCGGCGCTTGCCCGGGCACCGGGCACCGGGCACCCAGCTGAAGGCTGGCCAGGAGTTTTATGTGATTTGCAATGCAGCAGGCAGCAAGCAGCAACAATAACAAGCACCGAGTAAACTTTCCAATGCAGAGTGGCCCGACAACTCGCACCATTTGTGCACATACATATGGAAGTACATTATAACAATGGCCAAGTGCAAACATTAGAGTGAGTATATAAAATGCTTTCTTTGTGCATGATAGCGCGCTTAGTTTTGGGGAAACTCGGAAAGGAAAAACAAAAACAAGCCAAAAGCAATAGACAAGATGATGGCAAGGCATTGTTAAGTTGTAGGAAGACCGCAAGACACACACACACACACGCACACACACGGCCAAAAACCTACAAACGTCCGCCCGGCATGTGAGTATAAAGTATTTTTAGATATGCCCAGATATGAACCCAACCAACGGACACTGGGACACTGGGAGCCGGTCTGAGGCGGGGGGGGGAAAAAAGAATTTCATGAAAGATTTAACATTCAAATGTGCAGAAAAAGGCGAGTGCTGCTCAGGGAAACGGTTTGCTTTTTGCAGCTAAATAAAACTACTTAAGCACATGTGAATGAACAGCATAAAAGACTACGATATGCATTTTGCTTATGTTTATTTAAAATGTGAAATATATTTAATACAGGAGCTAGCAGCGGAGTGACAAAGGGGGGGGGGGGGAATGAATGTGTTCGTCAAAAAAAAACTGAAACTAAATTGCCGACAGCAAACTTATGAATTCTTATATTATAATCGGATACGGCAGACTCTCTATATGAACAAAATATATCTCAGCGGGTGGAAGGCGGCAGTCGAAATGTGTACGTCGCATTTTCTTATGTTCGCTGCAGATTCTTAATCAGGACAAGCTTATCCGATATGCACAAGCTGAGCAACAGAAACGACTGAGACGGAACAACAGCAACAGGAGGACTGTCAAATAAACCAAACACTGGACACTGCACAGAAGAATCTACAAGCGTTGTCCTTGTTAGGGGGCCCAGAGCCTTTACCTGTAAAATCAGCAGGCAACCATTTTTTTTTTGTATTAAAGTTGGCGAGCCACAACAAACAGGAAACTGGTTCAAGTTTTTTAAGACTGATATCCGGAATGCACTAAAATGCATTTTAAATTCGAGCAAAGCAAGGCTAGCTTCTAATGTGACGAAGTTTTCATACACTAGCAAAAGATACTAGCTAGTGAAAATAATCGATATAAATATATATTGGATTTAGATGTCAGATTTTGAGTAGAAAAAACAATTTTCACAGCGAACCTGTACAAGCGAAATGGCCAGGCTAGCGGCAAATAAGTCAAAATTGATAATACATAACTATTTAATAGCATTGCGATATTTAGTTCTTCAGCTGTTGCCTTTAAAAGATCACCTAACGTTCCAACTCATCAAGCGACTCAACATAAATGTGTGACATCTTAACGCCGACGACTATCACCACTTCGCGAGTGGCGTTGGCAAAAGAACAGGGTTGTAGTGGCTCGGCTGTTGATGCTGATCCAATATATATAAATATACTTCATAGGATGTTTCCTTCTGGCTATAAACACTCTACTTATGTACCTTTGCTACAATCTCTAGTGCAGAGTATACAATGGTAGGGGTTGACCAGCTTGCTTTGCCAATACAGATGAGTACTTCTAAGAGCTAGAAACCTAAGTTTCTAAATTCTTTATATTTACTGAAAAGTGTAACATATTTAAGCACTATCAAACTGTTAAGATTTATACTATGCAAAAAATCCGGGCTAAGATTCATCCAAATTGATATCCCAATTTATAAGAAAAATTGGCTTGGGCTATTTAAATAGAATCCAGACATTCTTGTCTTGAAGACGACTGCATAAAAGTCGAAGTCAATAAGCAAAAGCAACAGCAAAAGACCAAATGCCGTGAAATAAATTGTTAAATACACTAGGATTGAATGTTGATCAAAAATATGAAAAGTCCACTGTCTACTTATTAATCCAACCTATTGATTTTCAAACCAAAATGGTTTTTCTGGCTCGCAGCCATTAGTTGATTTCTTAACCCCGGTTCTATCTTTAATAGACATCAGCTTTATCTTCATGCTTGCAGTGCTAGAACTGTTTGGGAATTGCAAGGCAGCTTAAGTGCCAACAAAACCTTTGCGTGTATGTGTGTATCCATTTAGCCTTACTGTAATGATAAAGAGAGATTTTCTAGCTCTCAGTTTCTTTCGCTTTTATATTGAACTTACGTACTTTCTTTAATCTTGTGTTAGTATCATTAGACTTTCAAGTATTCTTCCAAAATCAGTTTCATTTGAATATAATTCAATATTCATTGCTTTTCAAAATCATTAAATGTTGAGCTTGCATATGGCTTTGAAATGCTAATGCTACGATTCAGAAATATAAATATATTTTCTGGACGGTCAATAAAGTAAGTGATTCTTCGAGTCTTTCGTTTGTGGGCGTCTTCTACTCAGAATTTCTGGTTCTGGGACCGGTTTGAGAGACCAAAAAACTTGCCAAATATAGATTAGCTGCAAATAGTTATGTATAGAAAAAGATGTTCAAACTTATTGAGGAATTTTTTTTAAAGAAATCTTTTTGAAATACAATTTTTTAAAACTTTTATGATGAGAACCACCTTTACAGTCTTCATTTTTAGATGTAGCTTACAAAATCATCATATCATGTAGCTGAGTTTTATGAACATTAAAATGCGTTCACTTTTAAAATTCGAAACGCTGAAGCAAAAGTATTGAGGAAAAATTTCACCAATAAAATATTCTAATCCAATATATGGCCTCGAAAAAATGTATGACATCGATATATCTTATTTTTGGATAAAAGAATCAATATATCGATACTATTTCCGACATGCCAAGTATTTAGTTTTATAATTCGAAAAGTTGAAGCAAAAGTATTGACAAAAAATATCACCAAAATATCTTCTAAATTCGATATATCGCCTCGGAAAACGTGTGACAACTATAGATGGTATTTCCAATTGCAAAATATCGCCTCGGAAAATGTATTTTAACAATATATCGTACTTTTGAACAAAAATATCTATATTTCCATATATTTCGATATTCAATCTTATAACTCGAGAGGCTGAAGCATAAATATGGAAGCGTAATATTGGAAAAATGTATAATATTTCGATTTTAAGTTTCAAAAAATGAAGGAAGAGTATCTCCAAAAATTTCATCAAAAAATATTCCATAAGCAAAATAAAACCCCGGAAAAATGTGTGAGAACGAAATAAATATTTTTGGACCAAATAATCGATAATTCAATAATATTATCGCCATCCCTACTGTGCAGTACGATTCCTAGCCTGAAATTAACCTTTTCGTATTGATACACAAATTTCAGGCTTGTTTTAAGCCATTTGTATCTCAAACAGGTTTGACTTATAATTGAAATTTCAATCCGAAGAAGTTGATTTTAGTTCTCTAATTTTGCTTTTGTGAAGTTTTTGAAAGCTGAAAATTGTGTGGCAAAGTAAAGCTATCTGAAAAACGACGTTCGTCAAATCATACGACGTCTGTATTTCAAGCCGACACGAGTGGGAAAACCTACCCCACGGCAGAGAAAATGCCATCAACATCTACACTGATGGCTCTAAGCTCTACGAAAAAGTAGAAGGGGGAGTCTTCTCCACCAACCCAAACTTGAACTTATCGTTCCGTATTCCTGATCACTGTAGCGTGTACCAAGCGTAGCTGGTGGCCATCCAGGAAGTAGCCACCTACCTTAGCACACTACCAATCAGAGAAGGAAACGTCTTCATATACTCAGATAGTCAAGCCGCCCTTAAAGCCCTTGACTCATACACCAACAATACCAAATCGCTTATCGTTTGCCGTTCATCTCTAAATGAGATCGCACGAGAATTCAGTGTACACCTTATATGGGTGCCTGGACAAACTGCGGACAAACTGGCCAGAATAGGCACCACCATCGAGCTCCTTTCAGAGAAGAGCACAATAGGGATGCCTATGGCAACTTTTAAGCTCCACACAAAAGCAGAAACACGTCGTCTCGCTGCGGATAGGTGGAAAAACCTTTCCTCCTGTGCGGTATCGAGGCTTACGTGGCCAACACTATACCTAAAGCGTACCACCACGCTTTTACGCCACAGAAGGGAACACATATCGCTTCTGGTGAGAACCCTAACGGGTTCTCTGTCTTATCGGCAGACACGCTGCACGCCTAGGAGTCACTCACCATGATTTCTGCAAAAGCTGTAGGTACGAAGAACACCTCCTCTGCCATTGCCCCGCCCTGAGTAGAAGGAGACTTAGGACACTAGGTCAACCTCTGCTACTTAACCTATCGTAGACAGCCGAGCTAGAGATCCACACAATGGTTCAGTAACGAGGACCGCCCTCAGTAACAAAATGGGTTAACAGGTAACAAATATGGCATCGCAATGGGCTCAAAGTGGCCTAAGTGGAAGGGCGACTTGTCGCCCTCAGCCATCGCAACCTAACCTAACCTAAAGCTAACTGAAAAAGCATTTTTCAATAATTGAAAAAATTAGAGAGAATTCTTGAAACATACAAATGTACCTAACATCAGATACACCCCTTTTGCCAGGGTATAAAATCCTTAGTTTGCATGTCGCTGGACCCCTCCCAAAAATCCTCAAGTCCAGCTCGTTGTTTGCCACATTTTTCTTATTTTGTTTTGTATTTTGCTCGTCTCTCTCCCCCTCTCGGTATCCCTCCCCTTATCCTGCACTTCTCCACTCATATCAAATGCAAAAGTCATTCAGGACGCAGGCAGGACGCGGGCAGCCGGCGAGGGGCACGACCAGCAAGGACTACAAAAACACCAAGTTTATTTCCACATCCTTGGACATGAGTTTGCTGTAAAATTTCGTGTTGATGATCTTACTAGGTTATGCATTACTTTTCCTCCCCCCTCCCCCCGTACCTTTTTTTTTGCATTTCCTGTCCAGGTAACTTTGATTTTTTGTGTGCTGTCGCTGCGTTAAATCTCACCAGGAACATGCCGGCAGATTTGGCACTCCTGTGTTGTCCTTTATGTTTATGTAAATTGAAGTTTGGGCATACATATTAACTATTGCTGGCATTGTCCCTGGTTTACATTTCGTTTATACAAATAGCAGAGAGTAGATGGCAGATTAACTCACCTTTTGATATGCACTGATGGCCTGTGCAGCCGCTGATTTAAGAGGCTGGACACTTTTGGGAGGTGGTGGTGGTGGCGGCGATGTTGGCGGCGGTGGCGGCGGCGGCGGCGGAGGAGGAGGCTGGAGTAGTGCTGATTTGAAGGCCATTAGAGGCAGTCGCGTCTGGAGTTGGGGGTAAGTGTAATGACAGGCCAGCGGCAGAGGCGGCGGCTGAGGTGGCGGCGGCACGGAATGTGGACACAGCACAGTCTTGGAATCTGGCGGCGGCAGTGTAAAGGGTACAAAGTACATGGAAGTGTCCCCACTGTTACAAATGGCCGGTGCGGCATTCATGTTGGTGTGGCAGGGCGGCAGGCTGCAATGCTGGGCTGGCACATTGCTCAGGTATGTGGTGGAGGTGGTTGTTGTCTCTGGCAGGGTCAAACAGTTGCCCGGCAGCTGCTGCATCTGCTGGGTCGTTGTTGTCTGCTGGAGGGTGGTGATGCAGCTGACTTGTTGCTGATGTTGCAACGGTGGCGGCGGCTGTTGGTGCTGCAGCCGTGGCACGGGCAAGTGCTCATAGCTCTGCCTGCAGCAGTAGCTGGTCGCCGGAGTCGCACAACTGTGACTGTGACTGTGGCTGCAGCAGCTGCTGCCGATGCCGCTGCTGCCGATGCCGCTGCTGTTGGCTTTGGGGTAAGGTTGACCGCTGGAACGGGCCGTCGCCGCCATCATTTTGGGCGCCTTACCCGCAGGCTGCCACTGCAGGGTACACGGCAGTATGCCCACCAAGCGCAGCCCCCCAACCGGACTGGCTGGTTGTTCGGGAGTTGGGTTGGCTATCTTGAGCCTGTGTTCCTGTTCCGGCGCGCGGGCTGGTAAAGGTAAAGGGAAAGAATAACAGAACAAAGTTCAACACGGCATACATATTTAATTTGGGAAACTTCTCTCAGTCGGGCAATAATTTATGAATTATTTTGTGTGCGCGGAAGCGAGACTTTCGGCACGCTTCATTACAATTTTCGAATTGTTAAAACAAAACAAATTTTGCAGCCAGAGAGTGGGCGACGGCTATGAGATACCCTGTTTTTCCCCCATTTCTGTAATGGGTAACGAGTCCAACAACAATGCCTTCCCTCTCTCTCTGTACAATAACATTTTACTTGGGGACTCAGGCCGTTACGCCTGCCTGCTTGTTGCTTACATTTCATGTCGCCATCGACCACCCCTCGTTAGAGGCTTTCAGAAATCACTCAAAGTTTGTCAAGAAACGAGAAAACCAATTTTTCAGCTGAGTGCATTTTAATTTCGTATACGCCCCGTGTGCTCCGGTACGAACTTCTGCAGTGGGGATCATTGGGAGGAGAATGTGGAGAGTGTGAAAAGCGACCATTGGAAAAGTTTGCTTTTCATTGCCGCACGCTTGAAATGGCAACTTGGACAAACAGCCAGAGCCACTGTTACATCTCTCTCTCTCTCTCTCTCTCTCCGGCGGCAAATGCAAGAAAAATTGGCTGCACCCACTCTTTCGCCCTTTACAACCAATTTGCATGCCAGTGTTGACTTCTCCTGTGCCTACCCGGGCCCCAAAAAAAAAAGGCGTACCAATCCTTGCTGCCATAGAAACAATAGAATTTTTAATGTAGCAAAACAGGTACACGTGTCCAGTTCCAGCTACAGCTTCCACGGCCGAGCTTTGCCAGGGGCTCGTGGTGAATATGGTCAAGGGTTGTCTGTTCAATCAATCAACAGCATATTTGGTTCTATGGCTAGCCAATTGATATCGGGGATAAAAGCACAAATTGGTTTCATCAAATTGGTTCTAACGAGCAGCGTCAAGTAAGATATTCGGGGAGTTTGAAATGAAGAGGAGTTTAACATTAACAAACCGAAAGGAAACTTAAAAAATTACTTTAGCCATTTAGTTTCTTATGTGGTTAAGCGAGATGCTTATTTTCAAGGGGTGTGTTGGTATAAGTGGCAAAAGGGTACTGGTTCTTCGATTGCAGTGACGGCACCTTCTGCCATTTCAGGTCTCTGTCACTTAGTTGAGCTTGGAGGTTAACTACATTCTACTGTTTGACTATCTGAATTGATAGCAATTACTCTATTATGGTAGGTCTTTCAGTTATTAAGGTCTCTTAGTCGGGGAATGGTGCAATTTTAGGCCTAAGCTCTCTCCTAAACTCAATCGTTCTATGTCCTGCCATCCCAAGTTCAGCTCCTAAGGGTGTCATGTGTACCCATGTATTGCGTGTGGCTTGCATTTCATATGTCTTCTTCTGTGAGTTCCATTCTCTCTTATTGCTTTTGTGTACAGTGAAGATCCAGTCAAAGTGGAATTCTGCCACCATTTTATCTCCAAGTTGAAGGCTTAAAGAGATTTCCATCTTCCGGAGGCTAACTTTATAGTTCCTGCCTACATCTACGGCTGCCAGTTTAAGCAAAGTCAGACAGACTGTCAAACAGATACGCTTGGCTCCAGTCATTCATACACATGCCGGACATTTAGATACATTTGATACAAATTCAGGTCTTACTTGACTGCTATCACTGCAAACAGATGTGTCCCTTTTTGGGGATTTTTGGTTGAGACCCCGCGAAAACTGGATTCGAATACTTGGATACATAATTTTATTCATATTTTTGAACAATCTACTGAAATTTGAGAAGAAAATTCAAAACTGGTTCGGTTTAATGTTTCACACAGTTCTGGAAACTTCGGTTTGGTTCATTGTAGGCTTTTGGAGCTAAATGAACCGCGGTTTCGGAATGGTTCTGTGGTATACTCATAGTTGAAGGCCTGTTTCTGCACCGAATAAAATAAGATCCATATCAATATGGTTTGGACTGGATAGTTTGATATTTTGTCAAAGCAATTTTTATTATACCCTTGCAGAGGATCAATTTAAATTGTCCAGATGTTTGTAACCCATAGTAGGAAGCAATTCCGACCACTTAAAGTATACATATTTTTGATCAGCATGACGAGAAGAGTTGAATTAGCCTTGGTCGTCTGTCCGTCCGTCTGTTTTTATACAATCTCCTCTGTCAGTTATAAAGTTTTAGCGTCCAAACCTTGCATTAAGTCATCTGGTGCAAATACGCTGCACATTTGTCGGAACCGGCAGGATCGTATGACTATAACATATAGCTGCCATAGGAACAATCGATCGAAAACCTAGTTCCAGTGAGAAACACTTTTTGGTTTTCAATGCAAACGTCTCCAAACTCCGTATTTACCAAGCTTGGTCTAAATCGGACAACTATATAGCTTAGCTGCCCCAGAAAAGTAAGGTTAGAAAAATAATCTTAATAAGAACAAGAAAGAAAGTCGAACAAGCACGACTATAACATACTCTGCACCATGAAAATTTCATCATAAGTCGAAAACCGTTCATCCGATCTTCTTCATACCTTTGGCGGATCGATAAGTTATCCTAATAACTAAATATGTCCAAAAGGGACAAGCCATCTATCTTCAAAACTGTGGGAGATATGACGTTTTTTCAAAATTGCGGGGGCGGGAGTGGGCGTGGCCAAAATTGAAAATAAACTTGATCTGCCTGCAGACATAAGAAGCATATGTCCCATACATGTCAAGTCTCTATCTCTTACCATCTCTTCGATCTGTGCGTTCATACGGACAGACAGACGGACGGACGGACAGACGGACATGGCTATATCGACTCGGCTGTTGATGCTGATCAAGAATATATATACTTTATGGGGTCGGAGATGCTTCCTTCTGGATGTTACATACTTTTGCACAAACTTACTTGTTTGTTTTCAATGTAAGCCTCTTTAAAATTAGGATACTTTTATTTTATAAGCTTTCACACAATTCTTCAAGGTTTTGTCAATATCTTTTGACTATAGCTTATAGCTGTCATAACAATGATTGGTCGAGAAAATAGTTTAGGTGGAAAAAACATTTTTGTTTTCAAAGATAACGCCGTCAAACTTTGTATTGCTTAGTTTGCTATGTTTTTCCATGATTTCACTAAGTTTGGTCGAAATCGGACATTTATATAGTATAGCTGTCATAGGAAAGTAGAGTCTGAAAAGTAGACTTAGGGCCGTTTTCTAATCTTCTACATAGAGCTATCTGTCACATAAACCTACAAATAACAGATCAAAATCGAAGCTTATCTGACACATAGCAGCTATTTATAAGATGAGAAATCGGCCCTTACTGGGAAAACTTGTTTGTTTTCAGTCGAAATGTTCTTCAAATTATTTAGAAAGTCGTTCATTTTCAAGAGCACTTAATTGATATGAGAAAATAGAATACTTAGCCCCAGATCACTTCTTTTTTATGTATCCTAACTGAATATATTACTTTTCGTCTAAATTTTAAACTAAACTTCCAGAAATTATTGCTTTAGTACCTTTAAATCCTTATAAATTTGTTGCATATCGTCGGATATTCGGACTGCGTCCATATGGATTGAATACGATTGGATTATCTTCAACAAGTTTAAAATATTGCTTAATGTTTGGAAATCTGCTTTAATGTCAAGAAGTACAACAGAATGAAAGGAACATGGTAGCGTGGGTTACTCTCTTAAGTTAAAAGACAATTTCCAAGAAGGGGAATGCTTATCTAATGACAGGACATGCAAAGAATTACCTGATTTATACTAGCTAAGTAATCCGTAAGTCGGATAAGACTTTATATGGGGAAGAGATAATAACTTCCACATTTTGCAAGGTTTATTCCCTGAAGGCAAAGGCTTAACGTCTTGAATCGAATTGATTTTTGGATTTCGTTTCAGTTCAGTAATTTCGAAAGGCAGCCAATTCGGTTGGCGTGTTGATTTATAAGCTGGAATAAGCGGTTTGGTTCAGTGCGGTTTAGAATCGGCTTGCATTCCTGATCAGATTTAATAATTTGAAAACGCTGCTTGTTACTTAATTAGTTCAAGGTGAATGGCAGACCTTACTGAGCATTTTTGAAGTTGACATTCACTACGAATCACGTGTGGGGTGTCAAAAAATGTGCACTGAAAATACAAATAGCATACAAATCACCATTTTTAACACCTCAACTTCAATTTTGTAAGATATTAAGAGAAAATAATAAAAATCTCAATGCAAAGCTGCCCTTTATCAGACCCTGAACCTCCTCCAGAGTGAAGTCATAAACAATTCGAAACATTGAACATGAATTTTCTTTCTTTGTGTGTGCTTCAAGTTTGGCTCAAGTTCCTACGCCATTTCCTGTTGTGGTTTAACCCACTGCAATTAGCCTTGTAGATCGATAGTATTCGGGTGGCCCTATACCTTCCGGGCAGCTAAATTACTTAATTAGTCACTATTTGGAAAACTATACCCACATTGCGGTTCGTAGTGCGTGCTCTTGAGGCTCCCATCGAAGAGCAGGCGGTATGCTAGACAGAAACTGCTGGTGCTCTATGCCTCCCCTTTACACCCTGCCATGTCTTTTCATTTCACCTCCGAACAACTACCTACTTCAAAAACCACCTTCAGTCCACAAATCGTTTTAAGAAAAGACTGGCGCAAATACTTTATATACACAAGAAGTTATCCTAATTCCATAAATACTTCAGACGCATAATGAAAAATATTTAGAGAAAGAAAAGCGCAAGCCCGCAAAACTCAAGATCAAAAGTTTGCCAGTGCGGGGCAGAAATAGTTTGCGATACAAGACCACAAGTTTCTGACTGTGCCTTGGCGATTAAGTTGCCAGCAGATGCAAACTTTTGTTCGGCCAACAATTTTGGCAGCGTGTTTAATTTAAATTTTTGAGAAATATGTTGGCAAAAGCAGCCACTAGGTAGTGGAGCGCTTGTAAGCAAGTTTGGCGTGTCGAGCTTAATTACAAAACCGCAAGGAGTTGAGTCTGAAAATATAATCAGTGACAAGGACACAACCACACACACACACACACACAGAGAGAGAGAGAGTGGAGGGGGGGGGGGGGGGCCGAGAGCTGGGGTCCTTTGCTGGTTGGGTATCTGTGGGATACATTTGTTCCGGCCAACATCAGAAAGTACAAAGAAACTTTGCAAAAAGAATTTTGTAGTATCAAAGCAAAAATTTTAAATGAATTTCTTGCTGTACCCCCGTAAGCCTCCAAAACGCACTGCACGCAAATGCAAAAGGGCACCGAAAGGACCAACCAGCGCCAGCTCAACTGAGCAATGAGCAGGCGGGGTCAAGGGTCGAGTCCTCCACCTCGCTTTCCTCTTTGCCAGTGGCTCGGAAATCGTGTTGCTCGTTCGGTGGCCTTAATTAAATTTAAATATTTTATCACTGAAAAATTGCCAGGCGGCAACAACAGCAACAACAGCAACAACAACAGCAGGCTGGAAAAGGGTGCAGAAATGTTGGCACCCTGTGTGTGCGCGCGCGTGTGTGTGTGTGTGTGTTTGAGTTTATACGAGTGCAGACAGCCAAAAAATACTGATGTGGGTGTATTTTTCATTATTTGCCCAGCGTTGCAACTTTTTTTTTTCCAGCCATCCGCCGCCCTTGCCACACTTCATATTCAATTGTGTTGAATAATTGCCATACGGTTTTTTGACCAACGGTTTTTGACACTTTCCTAAAAGGACACACGCGCTCTCAAGTGCCCCAGCCATGTACCCAGGCCCGCACCCCCGTCCCCATGCCGCATTTGAAGTTGAATTTCCCTGCCTGTTTTTTTGGGTCCCCAGTCAAAAAATGAACAAAACACTCAACGAAGCGGGGCAACTGTGGACCTCTCTCTGGACATGGCGACAACAACAACAACAACAACAAAACATGCCAAAAGCGTTTTTTGAAATATCTTTGTAAATATTTAAAA
This sequence comes from Lordiphosa andalusiaca, assembly GCA_035044965.1. Classification (NCBI taxonomy): domain Eukaryota; kingdom Metazoa; phylum Arthropoda; class Insecta; order Diptera; family Drosophilidae; genus Lordiphosa; species Lordiphosa andalusiaca. The sequence continues at coordinate 490,735 of JAWNNM010000342.1, forward strand.
TGTTCGGTACATGCGGGTGCTTCAATCAAACCGAATCGCCAATGGGAGCTGTAGAGGGGGGGGGGGGGGGTCAGCATGAGGAAAGGTCTGTTGATTTCGGTTAGCCCTTGCCCAACTGGCTGGATGGTTGGGTGGCGTTAGAAGGGGTCGGGGGGCGTAAGTTTTAAATAGTTTTTGTTGGCAAATGTCAAAATGCAATTTGGTATTCATAAATTAATTAAGTGCCCTCCGAATAGCAACAACAACAACAACAACAACCAAATCATGAAAAAACAGTTTAGATTATAAAGTTTGTACATAAATTATGTGGGCGTGTTTTTTTTTGTTGGTCCTGTTGTTGGGTTGAGATCGGCATTAGTAAAAAGGGATGTGATTTAAATCAGATTTCATAATGTGTAATCCAAGTGTGATTAAGCAGCAGCTTAATGTTGAAAATGTAGCATAGAGTTAGAGTTTTTGCATATGTATTTGAAAGGGAATTTAAAGTATATGTAAGAGAACTGAATGGGCTTTAATTGAAGCCTGGCAGCAAAACGACAGAATAAAATATTTATTTCTGTTTAAAACTTCGTACGAACAAGCAATCGGAGAGAGCGTTTCTAAATGTTTTAAGACTTCGGCAAAGAACACACTTAAAGTGGAAGTTATAGCAAATAATATTGACCCTGAAAAGTATCCATTGACATTTACGAGTTGGTCAAGGCACTTCAAACGAGAAAGCTAAACTAACTTCGGCTGGGCCGAAGTTTTTACACACTTGCAAGTCAAACGAGAAAACCAAGCTAACTTCGTCTGTGGCGAAGTTTTTATACCCTTGCAAGTGCGTAAGTTCGTATGGGAGCTATATGATATAGTCATCCGATTTGGCCAAAAATTTGTAAAATTATGTGAAAGCAGGTGAAACAAACAAATACAAAATTGCAGGATGCTACCATTAACAAGAATGAAAGTCGGTCAAGCCCGACTATAACACACTCTGTACCAACGAAATTATACGCTCAGCATAAATTTTGATGCTGCAGTAGTAGCTGAAAGCAGCGCTGCTACTGCGCTGCAGCAGCGAACAATCTTTTGATCATAACTCGAAAACCGTTCATTCAATGTTCACCATTCCTTTGGCTGATCGATAAGTTATCCTTGCTACTAAATATATCTAGAAGGAACAACCCACTTATCTTTAAAACTGTAGGAGATATGACGTTTTTTCAAAATTGCGGGGGCGGCAGGGGGCGTGGCCAAAATTGAAAATAAACTTGATCTGCCTGCAGACATAAGAAGCATATGTCCCATACATGTCAAACCTCTATCTCTTACCATCTCTGAGATCTGTGCGTTCATACGGACAGACAGACGGACAGACGGACGGACGGACAGACGGACATGGCTATATCGACTCGGCTGTTGATGCTGATCAAGAATATATATACTTTATGGGGTCGGAGATGCTTTCTTCTGGATGTTACATACTTTTGCACAAACTTATTATACTCCATGTACCTTTGGTACAGAGTATAAAAACAAAAAAGTTTTTCAAACTAAAACGGTTTTTCAGACCTATCTTTTGTATGGCAGCTATACCATATAGTAGTTCGATTTTCATCAAACTTGGCAAAATTATAAAAAAGCATAGAAAACTTTTAAATGTAAAGTTTGACGACTTTTGCATTGAAAAGAAAAAAGGATTTCATACTAAAACTAGTTTTCCCAACGATTGTTCCTATGGGAGCTATGAGATATAGTCAGCCGATCCAGTCGGTTTCAATATATTAGTGGCGTACAGCAAAAAGAAGACTCTGTGCAAAATTTCAGCTCGATAGCTTCAAAACTGAGAGACTAGTTTGCGTAGAAACAGACAGACAGACGATCAGACGCACGAACAAAGCTCAATCAACTCAGCTCGTCGCCCTGATCAAGAATATATATAGTTTATGGGGTCGAAAATAAATATTTGTATGCGTTGCAAACTTTTGGGCAAAATTATTATACCCTTTGCAAGGGTATAAAAACCATTGGCTGTTTTCTAGTGACCGTTTGTGGTGCAGCGTGTAGTGTGTGTGCCTGCTTTGCAAGAGGTCGTGAGTGCAGTACAGCCACAGGACATCTAGTTTACAGGATTTCTATTTTATTTTTTTTTATTCAACAACTTATACTCCCGGTGGCCTTCAGTAGCTATTGGCGACAGCTTTGAAGTTACTAGCCATGAAAAAGCTTCTTCTACCTTGACATTCAGTTTCGTCGTTAAGCTGTAGGTCCCTTTCTAAGAGCTTGAGGGGAGGTCGTCATGGGCCATTGGACTGTGTAAAGCTAAAGAGCTTGTCATTCTTATGGCTATTATTTAGATTATACCAAACCAAATAACTGATGCCAATGGCTACCTATGTCTCCTACCGAATATACAAAAACAAACATCAATCATCTCATTGCTTTAGGTCCCTTTGACCTACCTCAACTATCATGAATCACCTTAACTTTTGCCTTCTTCACAATATAATTTCTTGGACGGTTTAATATAATTGTCTTCATCACATCTAAGCAAAGTTATTAACTCCTTAGATAGACTGCTTGATTTGAAGACATCTATTACCATCTATTCTCTACTATTCTAATCCATATTATCTAAAGTCATCTACCAGCCAACCTTTCAAATAAGTCGCTCTCTTCATATATCGTTTAAAAGAAAGTGTTCTCAGAAAGCTTATTGGGATTATATGGCACTTGAGCTTTCCCAGCTTGATTATTCCTTCTTAGATTCTAATGCAAATAGTTCCTATGCATTAAAGGTCTACAGGACGGCACTCAAGGTGAGTGCAGCAATGAGTACCCAAGAATATGACTCCTTTCTTTGAGTACTCACATTCACCTGAACCAAGTTTTTGGCATTCGGTCACATTGAATCGAAACTTTGAATACTCAAAATAAAAAAGATATTAAAATGTAAATGTTTTAATATTTTTTGTATTTTTCAACACTTAAGTAATATCGTATGGCTCTGACTGGACTTAATTTCGAATTAATTCAATCTTAACTCTATTCTTTAGTCAATTCAGCATGGCCATCATCGATTGAAATGAATGAATTTGAAACTCTACCAACATTCACATTTATTCAAGTTCATTGGAGAGAGTGTCCAAATTAATTCAATTCATTGTGACCTTTTAAAGCTAGTTTGAGTACAATCATGTAGCCCTCTATTATATCTTAACCGTTGTAGGCTTAACCCACTCCATTTGATTGCACAGATGTAAGAGGTGGTAAGATATATATTAAAAGAAAAAAGAATAAGATATTCTCTCACATTTTGGAAAATCTTGAATGTTCCTTATTCAACTCAACTCAAACACCGCACAGAAAAGAACACTCCAAAAACACATTAATCCTCCCAGTATTACATCAATCCGAAACAGGATTGAAAACAGGGTTATTCCGGATGTTTTTAAACCGAGCCGAAAAGAGATTAAATTGATCACAATTTTTTCCATCCCGATGAGATTAAATCTCTTCTGTTTATCCGTTTAAAATTTTCGAACACAACTATCTCCGAAACCGGGATTATTTCAAGCACGCTATAGACTCATTTGCGCCTCCAGAATATTTCTCATCCTCTTCCTTCTTCCTGCCTGTTTTATGGAGAACCCATACTAGTAATTTTGTTTTAACTTAAACATCGGTAGAATCACAAATAAATACAATTTTTGTAATCTGGTGTGGTGTTTAAACCCACAACCTTTTCCCAAGCTATGAACATTTGATCTCGAATGGGATTGAGTACCGTAAATCGTGATTGAATTTGAAAGCTCGTGGCAGGCCGCCTTTTTTTCTGTGTAAAATAACCATCAAGGCGTGCGTCTACAAGAGTGTGCAATGGTCCAGTGAGCTAAGACGTCACCGTTGTTGAGTGCGCAACGTTTGGGGCTTGACTCCAGACGAGGCAGAAAAATAACTTTCTGTTGTTGCACTTTAAATGTTCTCAAACACGGAGCATTTCAACTCAAATCAAGTTTAGCGCTCTTAAGAATAAATTTTGGATTGTACTTGAGCTCATGAAATGGAAGCATCTCCGATATTGTCAACAACCGATTCGATTTAGCGATGTTGGTTAGTTCGTCCTTCTGTATGAAGAAGAATCCCTATGAAGATCTCAGAGATAAGAAATGCTATAACAAACAATTAAAACAATTAACAACAATTAAAAGACATCGATTCTATACTGTATGTGCACAATCTCTACAATCTTTCTAACTTTCATAAAAATTATACAAAAACGCTGCATAGTTTCCGGCATAGCATGCGCTGTCAGCTGACTTTATTTAAATAATGAGCGTGCTCTGTTAATTAACTTAGGGGAGAGAAATTTGGCACTTTCCTTGAGTATGGGGTACATCCTAGTGGACTTACTTTTGCTCCGACATTTAACTGAAGCTACTGTTAAACTCTAGAAAAGAGCATTACAAATATATACAGAAATCGCCAGGCATTGAAGCCATCATCGCCGATCCCATAAAATGTATATATACATTCTTAAACAGCATGACGAGCTGAGTCCTTAGAGCCTTGTCCATCTGTCTTTTTGTACTCAAACCAGAGAACTGCATGCGGTGCTGTTTTACCATTCCTTTTTGACTTTAAGTATACTTATCGAAAATGCGGTATGAGTAAGTATTATATTTACACCGCAAAACACCGCAACACCACATGTACTGCATTACCACAATGATCGCATTTCAATATGGTACCACCGCCTACTAAACACCGCATTAGTACCGCAATGCTTATATATTTATTTTTCCGAAGAATCCGGAATATGCGTGTTCGTAGCTCAGTGGGTGTGTGTTTTTTTGGGATCAACACCCAGAAATTGTTTTTTTTTGTTTTTTTTTTGAGTGTATGCATATTTTTGGTGCATCGGGTGGTGTGTGTGCCTGCTGTGGGTGTTCGACTCCACCTCAGAATTAGAAATAAGTTTTTCTATAAAAACTTTTACTCAACCGGCCACTTTCGCTAGCATTTTGCGCCAGCTCTGAACTAACTAGCCATGAAAAAGACTCTCCATCTTTGCAGTTCGGACTCGGCGATAAACTGTAGATACTTAACTTTCCTTTGAGCGGAAACTAGAAGCACACAAGCCAAAAGATATTAGGGGAAGCTGGGCCTTGTGTCTTTGGGATGCTGTTTCGATCAACATCCATCTATCGCCAAGTGTTTCAAGATTCGTTCACATACCCACTGCAAAACGTTTCGGAAAAGAAAATATATGTATAAATTTGACTTTGGTTTAAAAAAAGGCGGTAGCAATGCGGTGTTTTCGATATTGAAATGCGGTAGTAGGCGGAGACACGATATTGAAAATGAAGTATTGTAGTATCAAATTGCTAGACTAAACAGAATATGTTTTTTGCCCTTTATAAATGCGTTCGCGTTATATTTTGTCCGGGAATATAAAGTATATTAATGTTCATAATAAATTTGGGAATTTGAGGTGGCAAAAAATTGCGGTACACCGTTGCAGTTCTCTGACTCAAACTAGTCGCGCAGGTTTGAAGCTATCGATCTGTGATTTTGCTTAAAGGTATCTTTAGCTGAAATGTTGGAAACGTGCAGATCGGATGGTGGATCAAGTGGACTAAAACTTCGTCACAGATAAGGTAAGCCTTGCTTTCCGATTGTCACTTTATAATCAACTGTTTTATAAAAACTCGATGGTCTGTCAAATTGGCTGAGTTGTGTTACCAAAAAATTGACAAAAATCAAGCAGAGATGCGACATCCGCTGTGCAAATTCCAAAGGAAGCAACCTTTTGAGTGTGTTTTTCCTAGCAAATTCTAAATGTAGAATCTTGCTATTGCTAACAAATATAATCAGATTTGAGAATATCCCAAATATCCTTCTCATATTGCCATTCACACATGCGCACCTTCTGATTCCGAATGATATTTGTACACTGCACACACTCGGTTCTCCCTTGATTCGGTGTCCACAACAAAACTATAAACAAGCTCTAATTTGGGCACAAAAAAAATCCAAATAATACACAAAACACCATTCAGAGAGCGTCTCCCAGTGCTGCTGCACGGCTACTCACACTCTCGCAAGCGCAGCACAACGACAGAGGCTCAGTCACCGCTCTCGTTAGCCAGCTCTGCGAGCTTGGCCCACTTTGGGTTGTATCGAATTTTAATACTTCCGCGTTCAAGAGGCACAACGACACATGCAAAAAACAGGCACAACAACAACAGCGCGAAACACGTGCCAAACCGAAGAGTTGTGCCCTCGACACATTCAGCGGCCAGGAGAACAATTGCTTGGGATGTTAAGAAATGAATTTTTAGCGAAACACAGCGCCTCGTGTCGACGAATTAACACTGAAGAGCCAAGTCGGCTATAGTCGGCACTGGCAACCGCCGTGGACGTCGCCTGGCGGCAGCAGCAGCAGCGGCAGCACTACCACCAAAAAGAGATTCACTCGCACACACACTCGGACACACAAAGGGACACCAATGCAGGGCACGCAAAGCGAGCCAACCCATTCAAGTTAGTCCAAGGGGAGCAACAAAAGGCGTGCACTGTGGTTGACATTATCATGTGCAACTAAATCTCTCACACACACACAGACAGAGTAAGCTCCCCAAACCCCGCGCATTGCTGCGCCGCCCCTTTGTACGCTCATTCGCTTGTACCATGCGGCGTATGAGTAACAATGGACACAAAAAAACAAAAAAAAAAGAAACGCACACAGAGACGCGCGTGTCACGCCCCCCGCTTGCCTCTCGTTAGCACCAGTTATGGCATTTGATATGCTAATTTGCACATATTCGCACAAGATTGCCAAGGCAGAGAGCACGGCCAGAGCAAAGGAGCAAAGCCACCACCAGGACAGGCACTCGAGGTATGCCAGCTGCTTCGTCCAGTTGCCAGCTGCAGTGTTAAGTGTCGCACGAGAGTCTCTCGTTGACTGAGTTATGTGCGCTCTGTTTTGATGGCTCTTCATTTAGTTGTGGATGTGCGATGGCTCGGATGGTTTGATGAGCTACACGAGAATGCGGCAGTTGAAGCAAGCAGATCGGCAAAGTGAGGGCCTGGACAGATTCTCTCTTTTGTGTAATTAGGAATTTTTGGGTTTTTTTTTGATGGCACTTTTGAAAGATGCTTCTTTTCCACTTTTAAGACACTCCAACTGCAAGTTCGAGCGGGTACAAATCAAGCTGCCAGTTTTGATCATTTTAAAGCGAATAAACAGCTAAGAAGATCTAAAATCTTAGAAGGCGGTTGAAAATTTTGCTTTGGGAATCCAGATACGCCAAACCTTTTCATATGATCTGATCAAAAAAAGCACTGAGATTTATAATTGCATTCCTCTCAAGTTGAATGCAGGCCGAAACAACTATGGAAAAGAAAAAGAATGTTTAAAAACCTAACCGATAGCAAAAAAATCGATAGCAAGCGTAGATCGATTGTATGAAAAGAGAGGAGTGGCAGCCCTATAACCGCTCAGCTGAGAACCGGAGTGCTAGAAGTGCAAAGAGCTAGAAGTACTCCGAGTACGAGTACTCCTTACACTTGCAGGCAGATTAGGTTCATTAGAAGATTTTGGCACAATTTATGTAGAAATTTTTCAATGACCCTTTAGTGTGACCATATGTCTTAATTTTCTATACTACGGGGTATACCATGAAACAACAAGACAGTTAAGGCGTGATGAGTACTTTTGCCAAAAGCTTACGTGAAGGTACTTTGCAAAGAACTCACACTAACGCAGCCGTACCTTTATTCTTGTACCATAAATATAACAATACACGAATCTTAGTTCATTTCCAAGAAAAAAACGTTCCGCAGGACTCAAACCAAAGTCTAATAATTGAGTTTTCGATGCATTACTTAAAAAAAAAAAGATATAAAAACTATGGAAAAGCATTTTGATGTTTGGATAAAAGATGCCTATCGTAAATGTTAGTGGGGTCCCGGAAACAATTGACCAACCTAGGATGAGCATTTTTCAAGTTATTTCTGGAAAACCCAAATTTTAGAATTTAACTTGATTGAATTGACCATGAAAAAGTACCTTACTGCTGTAAGTAATGTATACCTCGACATGTTCTCCTACCCAAAAGAACTGGCCAGTAAGTTGCTCTCAATACGCAGAGTCCACCAGCAAGTAAACATATCCTTAAGTTATAAGGACGTCTTCCCTTTTACGAAGTTTGAGTATTAAAACGCTAGCTTCAAAGATTACATCACAACTTGGTTTTCAAACCGTGTAGCAAACATTGCTTTGAGCTTTGAGAAAAAATGTACATATTATTGTAAATCTTAAAATAATTTCGATTTTTGTAATTCTTGAAACAAAAAAATAAAATTGCTGGAAGTGAGGTAATCGTCTTAAAATCCAAGATCTGGTAGATAGTCAAAGTCAGTACCTGTTTAAGTTAATATTCCAAATATAACGAATCCAAGGCTAAGCTAACATCATCTGATTTCGAGCAATTCTAACAAATGCCATTTGAATGTCAAGAAAACATTCTCAAATGCCAAGTTTGGGGGAGCAAGCATTAAAAAACAACCCATTTTCCCCACCAATTTTAAGTATAAAAGTCATAGAACCTTAACATAAAATTGTACAATTCGGTGAAAACATATCAAACTAGCAAATGAAAAATTCGACAGGGTATCATTAAAAACAAAAAATTTTTCTTTTATACAACGAGTTTTCAGGTCTACTTTTTTGTAAATATGTAAATACCCTGTTTTAGGGGTAACAGATTTTTTTTGTTGTCAACGGAAACGTCTCCAAACCATGCAGAAGTTTGGAGACGTTTCCGTTGACAACAAAAAAATCTGTTACCCCTAAAAACTTTGGATTTCCCACCGAATGTTCAGCATTCGATCCGATCCGTTTCGACATATAAGCAGCGTGCACTAGAACGATGATTCTGTGCCAATTTGTCAATCGTTAGCTTCAAAACTGTGAGACTTGTTTGCTTAGAAACACAAAGACAAACAGACAAAACTCAATCTACTCAGCTTGTAACCCTGATCAAAAATATGCAAAAATATGTTAATATTTGAATGCGTTGCTTGTTTTTGGGCATAATTCTAAGTACCCTTTATAAGGGTATTAAAATCACGAACGAACAAATCTTGTGTTGTCTCCGTTAGTTAAAATTTAGTATCAAAATGATATGAAATGAAAATTGTCAGTTGATATATGAAATTAATACTAAAATATCAATGCAAGAAAGAATAAAAATGAACCTTTCGAGCTCAAATTAATTAAATTTATTTTTTAATTATAATTAATTAAAACAGCTAATTAAACTAAATTAAAAAAAGAATAAAATTGATAAATCTTAATAATTTCTAGAATGCATTTTCGGTATCCATTTGGACTGGATAGTGCAATATCAATATTTAAGATCCATTTGATCTTTCCAAAGTCGATTCATTTTTGAGAAAAGACTATTAAAATATCAAAAGAATATGATTTATGAACTATCGATCTGAACTGTTAAAATATATACTCTTTTTCATACTATGAAATTTCCACTTGATCTTTTATTAATTATACTTACTTACTTATACTTCTTTTTTAATAATATCCATTTAATATTGATTTCAATTGATTTATATATCCCATAGATCTGTTAATAAGATTATTTCCATAAAAAAGATGGCACAATAATTTTAATCAATATTTTTAGTTTCAAAATGTAAAATTTTCTTTGACAAAATTGTGAGTAAAATGGTATAAATTGACACATAAAGATCATGCATCACCCGAATCACCTTGAAACGAATCATTGTGAGCAAGTATAAATGCCGCCTTAGATATCAATTTGGCATTTCACTTACTTTCATCGCTTCTTGTTCTTAACTCTTCACGTGTTTGCGTCTAAATGAGGCAGCACGACGATGTCAAAATTCAGAGTCTAATGTGTCTTTCCTATTCCCACCTATGATCATACTCGCTGGATAATGGGTTATCGATTACCGATTACACAATTGGAAACTTAAAGTTAAATAAAACCCTATTGACATTATTTTGCATTCCACTGAAGCTTTTTAAAGTAAAAAACATATTGAATTGATCTTTTTTCTTCATCCAATGGAGCTGAATAACGAAAAATGTATATTCAAAATTTGTATCTCAATATGGATATTTCGAATATACTTACTACCAGGGGAATGTTTTACTTAAAAGAGACTACGATAAACCAACATATAATTAGAAAACTTCCCACTCAAATGCTTATGCCTTCAATTGTAACCAACTGTAGCGCATCTCTAATGCTCGTCCGTATCCACCACCGCTGAACGTAAAACAACAGAGTAGAGCAAAACTTGCCATGCTCTCTCAATTTCCTGCAAGCTGCACAGACACTCACCAATACAAATGCAACAGGGGCCCAGTAAAATGGCAGCAATTGCCGCCACGTGCACTCCCCATATACAGCACAGAGGCGGAGTCTGATTTCGGAATACATATTTGCGGGAAATATATATATATATATACAAAATGGGAGGTGTCCTCCGTTTTGTGGCACATACTTTCGATAAATGCACTTCAAACTACACAAAATGGCGGATAGTGGGAATTACAGATCGGAAAATCGGTGTTGGACCCCAGATTTCTGGGACGCCTCTGCGCTTTGTTTACGACTTGTTTAGACGGCAATTTCAATACACGCAACAACAGGCTGAAAAGCATAAACACGACGACGATACAAGCCACGAGGCAGTGGGCCGCTCACCGAGAGCGAAAGTTGTTGCTGCCTTGTATCGCCATTTTCCGAGACGACGACTGCAACGAAACAAGGCTCGCTCTCGGCTGCAAAAATCACGATACAATGCAACAACAGCAACCACTCGGCCGCCGTTGAGAGTGGGTGGAGTGGTTAGCCGGCAGCAGGTCCTTTCATCCTGTTGAGTGTCGGCTAGAACAGCTGACACCTAGGCAACCGGCGTCCAGTTTGACAGCTTCTGGACACTATCGCCTTGGTACTGGCCAGGGATATGTGGACATTATCTGTGACAGTGACTCCGGCAAAAACCTATGAATAATATTCTGGCTTTATCTGGGCAGACAGTCAACGCTTTGCCCTTCGCTCTGGCTTCTTGGGCAAATTATGCAAATTTCAGATTTCCAAAGTAAACATTTACTTTACTTTTCAGCGCAGACATCGGACGCCGGAGGCGTCTCCCCTGCCAGCAGCCCATTTGACATTCGTTAAGTTTTCTTATCGCGCGCTTTCATTAGCGGACCGGCCAGAGACCTTCTAATTGTCTTGCAAATTAGTTGCCGGCGTTGAGTAAAAAATGCGACCCTAAAAAACAAGACACGAACGACGACGACGGCGGGGGGGAGAGGGGAGGCAATCCCCAAGTGGCGGCTGCTGCTGCTGATCAAAAATGGGCATGTGGCAAACTGTTGAAGGAAATGAAAAATAAACAAACTTGCCGTGCAACATTTGGCGGCATGTGAGTGAGCGGCCCCAGTGTCTGAAAGTAATTTTTGAACGGCGATTTCCGTTGAGCAACGGAACGAGACGTGCCCATCGAGCGGGGGGGGATTATCCCCAGACATAGGGCAGACGTTGGGCGTGAAATAGGCAGCTGTTTGGTGTCAGCCTGTCCCGGGCGGAAACCTTCTACCCACCTACCCCTCTAGCACCGTTTTTATACACTTGTTTCACTCAATTCCCATGAAAAGACAAGCCAAGTGTACGACAATCGATTAACTGCCTTTGCAGCAGCAAGTTGAAGTCTTTAAACTGGCATTTAACTAGCAGAGCTCTAGGTGAGTGATGCAGGACACCCATAGATGTGAAACTTAAGTAAAGAAAGTTAGTTGACGAGCAGAAAATATTAAGAAATTTTAGAAAATTTCGCATTTTAAATTTTAGAAAAATAATGTAGTTTTTATCTTGCGTCGAAACAATCAAATATATTTAGCGAATAGCTAAGTAAGCTCGTTTTTGATGTGGTCTGTAGCTTTCTATATAATATGTATATAAGTGTGCATTGAATCCAAAAAACGCTACCTTTTCAGGATTATTTTGTATAAACCATGTGTAAACGAAGTGAGTGTTAGCCTTCTCCTGGTGAAATATTGATTATAGTTCAATAACACTGTGCTACAGCAAAATTATACTTTCGAAATGACCTACCGTATGCCATAGAGCAGGTCAAGTATAGCATTTCCTCATACTTGGCTGCTTCCTAAAACCCCCAAAACCTGAAGTTATGTTAAAAATAAAACCCTTTTTGCTTATTTTCCTCATTTAAATTAAATTGATTTTACATAACTTAGACAATTCTGAAAACGACGACAGAAATTTGAAAAAGTACAATCAAACTAGACCATAAGTTTCGCTGCATCTGGCATTATCGACTTTGTTTTCTGAAATCTCCGCTGGTTTTACAATTTTATTCCACGCACTTTGCTTTTAATTTTTATAATAATCACCCATTTAATTCTTGGTAGAACAGTTGTTTTTTTTCTAAGAATTTGTTTACAGTCTGACGATGCTAAACACATTTGCCATTTACTGTTTTGTTTCAGGTGTGCGTTCATATTATTTGTGCCCATAAAAGTATGCTATACTTTTCAAACTAGACCATAAGTTTCGCTGCATCTGGCATTATCGACTTTGTTTTCTGAAATCTCCGCTGGTTTTACAATTTTATTCCACGCACTTTGCTTTTAATTTTTATAATAATCACCCATTTAATTCTTGGTAGAACAGTTGTTTTTTTTCTAAGAATTTGTTTACAGTCTGACGATGCTAAACACATTTGCCATTTACTGTTTTGTTTCAGGTGTGCGTTCATATTATTTGTGCCCATAAAAGTATGCTATACTTTTTGTCAGCAAACACAAATAATTCGTATCAAACACTTAAAAAGTATAATATATATTTTCGTATATGAGACACGATTTATGGATATTTAGTTAGTGTTACCTAGTGTTTAGTTAGTGTTTTAGTGTTAGGCGAATTCAATTACATTCAGCACTTTGGAAACTTGAAGATATTATGTCCTTGCTTGGCCCGTATTGTGTACAATAGTGTGCACTTTTTATATTCAGAATTGAAATTTAGAAAGGGCGCCCCCTTAATATATTCCTTTTGGATTATAGATAATAAAATGTTAAGCAAAAAATTAAAAAATTATTAATAAAGGGTACGAAAAAGTTTGCTTTTAATATAACCCATACGCCCCGTAATCTCTATATGTCGAGTTGTATATTTTCGTAAATCTTGCAAGCAATTTAGATTTAGTTAAAAATGTTATTAAATTTTGTACAAAAATAAACAAGAAACGGCCCATATGTTGAAACGTCGTGCTAGCACGTGGAGGTTGTGAGTTGAAGTCCCAATGCAAGCGAAAATTTCTTAAATTTTTATACTCTGTACCGAAGGTACATAGAGTATTATAAGTTTGTGCAAGAGTATGTTACATCCAGAAGGAAGCATCTCCGACCCCATAAAGTATATATATTCTTGATCAGCATCAACAGCCGAGTCGATATAGCCATGTCCGTCTGTCCGTCCGTCTGTCCGTCTGTCATGTCCGTATGAACGCACAGATCTCAGAGATGGTAAGAGATAGAGGTTTGACATGTATGGGACATGTGCTTCTTATGTCTGCAGGCAGATCAAGTTTATTGTCAACTTTGGCCACGCCCCCTCCCGCCCCCGCAATTTAGAAAAAACGTCATATCTCCCACAGTTTTGAAGATAGACGGCTTGTTCCTTTTGGACATATTTAGTTATTAGGATAACTTATCGATCCGCCAAAGGAATGAAAAAGATCGGATGAACGGTTTTCGAGTTATGATCAAAAGACAAATTTTCTTGGTACAGAGTATGTTATAGTCGGGATTGACCGATTTTCTTTCTTGTTTTTTATTGCTTGTGTCGAATATTCTACAATTTGAATTATTCAAGAGTACAATTCTCGCTTACCACTCAAACCCAACTAACGAATTGTTTATTAAATATCTTGCGATTCAGCGGTGACAAATCTTATGGTTTATGCTCATAAAAGCAGGGATGCAAACCACTGGAAAATAAGTACTGGTTCGGTTCAGTTGTTTGCACAGTTTCTAAACCGCCGGTTCGGTTCGTTACATGGTTCTTGGAGTTAAATGAACCGCGGTTTCGGTTCGGCTCAGTGGTTCACAAAGGCGCATTATAAAATATCATGATTTCTGTAGTAATGTGACTTTTTCATCTTGTTTGAATTTTAATTCCTTTAAAATCCTTAGAGCAATGTCCAAAGTTTATTATGTTGGATTCCCAGTTCCTAGAAGAGTGCCCTTCCTTACTGTCAGATAAAATTGAAAATATTGTCTAATGAAGAATAAAATTTAGATTGATAACAGGTAAATTAAGAGATTGGTGTGCAATTGCAGAAGACATATTGTTCAATTTTCGTCAGGTCATACTTAAAAGTAATATCGATCCGCCGACGCTAAATATGTAGAGGGTCGAACGAAATTTTTAAAACTTATCCAAATTAATAAAAATTATTGTCTAGAGGAAAGCGATTCGCGCTTAAACTCGTGGTTTTCGGTTCGGCTCAGCAATTCTAAAAGGAAGCTGGTTCGGTTCACCAGTTGGAGTAAGTGGTTTGGTTCGGATCAAAACCGGTTCGGATTAGAACCGGTTTGCATCCCTGCATAAAAGTAAGATTTTTGAGAAAATTCGACTTCCGCGACATCTAAACGTCTTCCCAAAAATCTGAAAAAAATATCAAAATAATTTTACTCTGTAAGCCCCACGAAAATAATTTATTATGGATACCCTAATGTACAGGCATAGCTGACTGGTGCCTTAGGTAGATCCTGTTTAATGAACATGATAGCCAACTTTAAATCGTTCGAAACCTTATTAGAAGCATCGATCGTATTCTCGGTTGTACTTATGATTCTTTCGAGCTAGAGCATATTCCACATTTGGCTGTCACGAAAGGACGTGTGAGTTTTGATGGCTATCTAATAAAAATTCTAGAAAAATGTATATGGGAATTGTTAATGAATTGATGGTGTGACAGCGTTGAAAGCTCACTGATGAGATTGATTGGAAAATAAATTGAAACAGTACTGTCTGAGCAACCTCTAACTGTCCCTTGTACAAAAATCATTGTTGATATTCTGTTGATTATTGAATTATAATCAATCCGCCCTTGAGCCAGCCAACATCCACTTTGAATTAAAATCAAACCAGGTCGCTAAACCATATTTTGTAGTAGTTGCTTCATGGTCGACGATGTGTAGTTTTGGGCAGTGTGTCTAATTTAACCGATTGAGAAACTTAAAATCTTTAACAATTTTCACTCCCTTCAAGTGACATTTTGAGCTCGATTTCACATTCAAGCGCAGCCTATTTTTGCAGTCGATTCTCAGCACACCCAGTGGGATTTACCTACCCATTGCATTGGTTGGCAGGCCTTCATTAGTCTGTGACTTCCATCGCACCCGAGTTTATGACTGTAATCCTGCCCTGCGACTTGCCACGCATGCAAAACTGGGCAATCAGAACGTCTTTCATTCTTTTCAATATTCACACGCCTTGGCCGCAAAATTGCCCACAAGTGAGGCGGCAGTCGCCATGTTGCCGCAGCTGACACAATAATTTGAAAGCAATTTCAAGCGCCAAATGTCCCTTGTCAAGAGTATCGTACCCAGCTCGGCTGCTAGAAATTGTCAAATTCGCACTTTGGCCGGCAAGGGGACACAATACAGTCGGTTTTTCGGGCGCACTGCAATAATATTTCAATATGTAATTTGGCAAATTCCAAATTTTTGCACAAATGCAGTTGTAGCTGCCGGGAGCACTGTAACTCTCCGACAGCGATAATTTCCCACAAGAATGCGGCATTAGCACGAGAAGCAGTTGGCCAAAAGGGCCGGCAGATTGGGCGGCAGGCGGGGAGAGTGGGGTAGAGTGGCCTCTGTGTTTGTCATATTTGCATGCGCAACTAAAAAGGTTTCTGGCTGCTGCTGGCAAATTGATCCCAGCTCACTGGCTTATGAAGGACACGGACAGACCAAGTCGTAGCCGGAGTCGAAGAAGCAGCAACACAAAAAGCCAACTCTCAAAGGACCTGTGACAGGATAATGCATGCTTGCATTTTAGATGACAATAATGCATTTTTGTTTTAAGGGTAATTTTGCAAAATGTTTTCCTTCGTTCCCGCTGCTGCTGCCGCTGCTGCTGCGCTCGCTGCGTGTCTGCAGACGTTGGGGAATTTCATTATAAAAATGCATAAAGAAGTTGTGTTTATTTCCATCCTGCGATACAAGAGATTTGCCCTTGCCCCCCCTAATGTCAACCGTAAATCTGACTCTGCGGATACATATCTCATATTCCGCACAACTATTTGAAATATGCATTAAATTTGCACGAGGGCGGAAAGTACTTAAAACTTTTGCAGCTAATTAAACTCGCGAGCACCAAGAGCTCTGCTCTCTAACTGCTCGCGAATGGCAACAACATATTCGTTTTTATGGGGCTTACATATTTTATGGCACAATAATTTTTCAATTAAACCAACAGCCATTTTGTCTTCTCCTCGGAGCAATAAATGAAATGTAGCCATGACCGGGCAAAGGAGTCCTGATGGCGCTCTAAATTAACAGACATTTAGTGTGCCCCCCGGCAGCCGAGACAGGGACAGGGACAGTGGCTGGGCGGGGGCTGGGCGATGCTTTCAAGTATTTGTAAATTATGTTAATGACAGCACATTGACTTTATTATGGCCATCAGCCTAGACGGATACTTACAAACTTGGCAAGAGCATTAGCAAGCGTCAAGCTGCACACAGCCTGGTGACTGGCGAGGAATGAGTGTCGTTTTTTTGTTTGTTTGGCCAACTCAGAGAGATCAAACTGACTAAATGATGTTTAGTTTTTTTTTGTGATTAAGCAGACAACGATTTGAGTGGGGGGATATTACCAGCATTTTGTATGTAAACTCGACAACATAAACAGCGTAGAATCCAGATTAAAAATTTGGCATACAAAGTTAATAATATTCTAAAAATAAAGTTTTCCGTTGGTGACCCCGACACTCATCCATCTCTTCACAGAATAAAAAATTTAACCAACCGAATTTAACCTAGAGTATGCTATAGTCGGGCTTGACCGACTTTCTTTCTTGTTTTGTATCAATAACAAGACGATACAATACACTTGAAAATGATCGGTTCGAAAATATCAAACTGATATGAAATCGATATTTAAGGATTTAATTGATATTTTATAATGACATTTTGTTACAACAAATAAAAAATATATTGCAAATGACAGGTTTATCATCCTATACAACTGGCAAGCCAATCTATCTTAGTATTATTAATAGTTTAAGAAGATCCGAAAACCTCAATTGAATAATTGTTATGATAAGTTTTACCGTACCGCTCCTTGACTGGGGATGGAAGTCAGGACCTCTATCGGTGCTGTGCTTGAGATGAGCTAATCATTAATTTTGAAGAATATAAGTTGATATCCATCCTTCTATACGTCTTATAGCTGTAAAACAATAAATCGATTCTTTAATCGATATTTAGATTATGGCAATTTTGGCAAACATTGATTTTTATACCCTTGCAGAGGGTATATAAAGCATTTCAGTTTCCGACCACATAAAGTATATATATTCTTGATCAGCAACACAAACTTTAGCCGAGCCGAAGTCAACTTCTATCTATTTTATACCTGTTCGTATTGAAAATGGGAAAAAGGGGGAAGTGCATGAAGTTGTGCGAATGTATGTAACAGGGAGAAGGAAACATTTCCGACCCCATTAAGTATATATATTCTTGATCAGCGTGAACAGCCGAGTCTATATAGCCATAGAGTCCGTCTGTCTGTCTGTATGAACGCGTCGATCTCCGAGACTAAAAGAGATAGAGCCACAAATTTTTTGCATGAAGATAGATGAATGCCGTACGCAGATCAAGTTTGTTTCAAATTTTGAGAATTCTCCCCCCGTCCCCCTCTTATCCCCAAAATACCGTCACAACCTAGACCTAAAATATAGTCAAACTAAATAATGTGGCCTACTTCCAGGATGAACCTTTAATAGCAGTTACAAAAACCACGGCTACATTCATATACAAAAAAAAATTTATGAAAACAAATGAACAGGGTATTTTGTAGTCGGGGCACTCGACTGCAGCGCCCTTATTTGTCAGAAATTGACATTGATTTGTCAGAAATTAAATCGAAAAAAATTGTAACACTATTTATACTCTGTACCGTAGGTACATAGAGTATTATAAGTTTGTGCAAAAGTATGTAACATCCAGAAGGAAGCATCTCCGACCCCATAAAGTATATATATTCTTGATCAGCATCAACAGCCGAGTCGATATAGCCATGTCCGTCTGTCCGCTGTCTGTCCGTATGAACGCACAGATCTCAGAGATGGTAAGAGATAGAGGTTTGACATGTATGGGACATATGCTTCTTATGTCTGCAGGCAGATCAAGTTTATTTTAAATTTTGGCCACGCCCCCTGCCGCCCCCGCAATTTAGAAAAAACGTCATATCTCCTACAGTTTTAAAGATAGGTGGGTTGTTCCTTCTAGATATATTTAGTAATATGGATAACTTATCGACTAGCCAAAGGAATGGTGAAGATTGGATGAACGGTTTTCGAGTTATGATCAAAAGACTGTTCGCTGCAGCAGCGCAGAAGCAGCGCTGCTTTCAGCTACTACTGCAGCATCAAAATTTATGCTGAGCGTATAATTTCGTTGGTACAGAGTATGCTATAGTCGGGCTTGACCGACTTTCTTTCTTGTTTTCGAATGAAATATTTAAAACTCTTGTTTTTATAAGGCTTGACCATGGCACATCTGTATGGCGAGTGCTCCACATCTGCCTTTTCAAGGCGGTTTTTTGGAGTGTTTTACTTTTTATAGCCAAGATAATTCTAGAATTGGATCTGCTTTCAGCTGCTACTGCAGCAATATAATTAACGCTTAGTTATTGTCGGGCTTGACCGACTTTCTTTCTGGTTCCTTCTGTGTTCCTGATCACGAAAACAATGCTTTACATGAACTCCATACATACTCTTGAAAAGGCATACTTCGAAATCAGTGGACAATAATTTTCATACTCTGTACCAAAGGTATTAAAAGTATACAAAGAAGGAAGCATTTCCGGACCCCATAAAGTATATATAATATATTCTTGATCAGCATTAAAAGTCGAGTCGATATAGCCATGCCCGTCTGTCCGTATGAAAGCACTGACATTAAAGATGATAAGAGATAAAGGTTTGCACATGTATGGTTCTTAAACCTGCAGCCAGATCAAATCAGTTGATGGTTCGTTTCAGGATAACTTATCGATCCGCCGAGTTAAAGGAAGAACAAACATTAATGCTGGAAAGCATCGGCTGAAGCAGCGATAGGCAGCACTTACAAACTTTGGCAGGTACAGAGTTATGATAAAGTTGGGCTAGACCGACGTGATAGCTTGCTTTTCTGCAAGATACCAGGTATCGCAGGTATCTCCCTACCTAGCTTTAGGGCCGAATTGATATCTTCAACTTACTGCAAGCAACACAAATAGCGCCAATACCTCAATACATTGTGAGGCCATATTTGCTTTTAAAATACAAACTTTATTTTGCCCTGGGATGCAAACCACTCGAAAATAAGTACTGGTTCGGTTCAAGTGGTCCGCACAGTTTCTAAACCGTCGGTTCGGTTCATAACATGGATTTTGGAGTTAAATGAATCGCGGTTTCGGTTCGGTTCAGTGGTTCACAAAGGCACATTATAAAATATGATTTCGGTGAAGTGGCTATTCGACCATTTTTGAAATTTGATTCCTGAAATCTATTCGAATATCTTTAAAATCCTAAGAGCAATCTGCAAAAATGATTATGCCGGATTCCCAGGACTCTTCTATCAGTTCCTGGAGGAATGCCATTATTTATTGGCAGATTAAGGTTGAATTAAGGTTAAGAAGTACCACAGAAAATTGAAAATATTGTCTTATGAAAATACATATTTAGATTGATGACAGGTAAATTAAGAGATCGGCGGGAAATTGCAGAAGACTTGTAAAATTCTCTTCAGGTCATCCTTAAAAGATATATCGATCCGACAACGCTAATTATGTAGAGGGTCGAACGAAATGTTTGAATATTATCTTCGGGAACCGATTCAAGTTTCCTAATTAATCAAAAAATCATTGGCTAGAGGAAAGCAATTCCCGTTAAAACTCGTTAGAGAATTGAACCAACCCGAACCGTTTTAATTTGTTGTTTTCGGTTCGGTTGAAAAATTCTGAAAGGAAGCCGGTTCGGTTCACCAGCGGGAATAAGCGGTTCGGTTCGGTTCAAAACCGGTTCAGCTCAGAACCGGTTTGCATCCCTGATTTTGCCATTACCAAATTTTGACTATGGGCATAAGTGTTATTAGTTTCCGACCTATATAAATAGTAGCCCATATTTCAGATATTTCACTTCAAATGCGGAATTTTGTAAGAAAATCGTTTTGAGGTTAAACACTTTCAAGCCCAATAATTACTCAGGGCTACAAATTACCGTTTTTTTTTAAGATCCAGCCGTTTTGATGACAAATTCTGAGGAATTTTTGTACAACGATTTCAAAACTGGTCTCGATTTGGCACCATCAGCTCTTGTTTCAAGATATTTCGCAAATTCCGTTTTGAGAATTTGTGTCTTAGAATAATGGCGCTTAGATGGAAACACAACCGGCTGACTATATACTGATTCTGCCTAGTGAACGATCGGTAAAAAATGGTGATTAATAGTCGGTTTCCAAGGGAAACATTTTGATATGTTGTGTGATTGACGGAGTCTTATCTTAAAAGAGCTTGCCCTGGGAGTGCAGCGTGTAAATAAGTCAAGACGAACTCTTTTTATTGTTAGTTGTTCATTTTCTGTTCTTTCTTTGGATGTAAACGGATTGGCCCAATAGCAAAGAATTATTGAAAATCCTTTAATAAAATGCTGAATGGACAGCACAATGTCAGCAGCTTGGCCTAATCCATTTATTGTGTTGTGGACCGTTCAAATATTGAAATATAAAAACATGGCTCATGGCATAGACTTTGCTGCAAAACCCCAAACGCACCGCAAAAATAAAAAAAAAAACAACAAAAAACGGCATGCTTGTTGTAAAAACAACAACAACAATAACAATAGGCAAAAAAAACGAAGAAAAACAACAACAACGGGGCAAACAAGGCAATTACAAAGTGCCAAAATGGCGCAAGCCATAACAAACCATCCCCCACCCCCACCACCCTGCACCCAAATTGTAGCCTAACCCCAAAAACAAATAGCCAAAGCTATTTCAATGTATTTAGCCAGAGTTGGTTCGGTTCGGTTCAGTCCAGTCCGGTCTGCATCTGCATATGTGCCACGGCAACCACCCCCCACCCCCTCCCCGATGGTGGCTGCTGCGGCTTTTGCAACTGGCAAACTGTCATCAATTTGGCGACCGTGTGTGCGTTCGTGTGTGTGTGTGTGTGTGTGCGGAGCGTTTGGCCAATGGCCATATTGACAATATGTATTGAAACTCACTCAAGCTATTAATGCTGAAAGCTTTTACGGCCACTTCAGGCAGTAAGCGGGACGACCGCAGGCGGCCAGCACCAGCTGGTGTCAAACTCAAAAGTGGTTTGCTCCTCCTTGTCGCTTATTTCTTTTATTTTTGTGCTGCATAAAAAATGAAAACATTAGCCAAAATATAAACACGAACTTAAAATTTGAAATATGAGTGGGCCATTTGTTCTCGTGGGGCTTTAATCTTAAAGCCGGACACGGACATTTGTAGATAAGGCACGCCGCGCCGTGTCGGGCCTTGTCTACACAGGACGCACAGCTGGGCGAAAGTAAGCGGAAAAACTGCGCCTTCGCAATTGCAAAGTTAACGTGTCAATGGCAATTGAAGCATTCCCGCTAACAGCTGAACACACACACACAGAGCCGGAGACGGGAGCAGTGCGATAAGGACACGAAAAGAAAACCGTCTGGGCAAAGTTCTTGAGAAAGTTTCACTTTAACTTGAACAATTGACTTTTTTCCCCGCACTTGACTGGCGGCGACCAAAGCCAAACCGTTTGCTCCTACATCTGGCCATCTCTCTGTATTGGCTCTGCCCTCAATTGGAACGTGGCTGCGTTTTGCCTCGCATTGAAATGTTTGCAGTCAAGTTATTGTTATTGTTATGCCCTTTTCTGTTGTGGGTGTGGCAAATCGGCGACGTTGTCTCTCCAACAACAACACCACCTCCACCCTGCGCCGCCAGGAGCCAAGCAAAAGTTTGCTTTACTTTTGTGTCACGCTCCGCTGACTGTGCCTGGCGAAAGGCAAATTGAAAATCCCCATCATTTTTTGGCTGTAAAAGATTTCAATCGTGAATGGTGAAAGTTTATTTTCTACTGATTTTACAATTGAATTGATGAGTGGGGAGGGGGGACGGGGGACTCCCCCGAGGGTGGGGATGGGTGGAAAAGTTGTAAGCATCTTGTCGAATCAATTGTGCAATTAATTGGAATTTTTGGTGATGGGTAGGTGAAGTGTATTAGAAACGCGGCTACGCAGTCAATGTCTTTGGCTTTTGGTTTTCCAAACTCAAAACCACTCAAAACTAAAATTTGGAAATTCACTTTAAAAAATGGGTTCATTTATTTAAAATATATCACTTTTTAGACTGAGACTTTTAAGCTAATATAAATTATTTTCTTATTTCATATTTCATATTTAACATAGAGGAAACTCCACTAAAACCACTTTGCTCCTCATTAGGGGCACTTTCCAGTAGGCTATGAGGGTACACGGAGCAAATATATTAAAGAACATGACGACGGATTTCATATAACATGTTTATAATTCTTTGGAATTTAAGCAACGGATCAACAACATTCAATCAACATTTGATGTTGTCTCACTTTTCCCAAGCATTCCGATAGAATCAGCATTAGACATCATTGGGAAACAAGTAGGGGCGCTGCAGTCGTCTGCCCGGCCTACAAAATAACCTGCTCATTTATTTGTTTTTCAATTTTAATGCAACCAGTTTTTTTGGACAACTAATAAAGGGTCATCCTGAAAGTAGGCAACATTATTTTGTGCTGTTAGGGATTCCAGCCATAACTAACGCTTCGTTAGATCGACGAGAAGCTCACAGCTCCATTGATTTTTGTCCTATCTGATTGTTCTTTTCAGATTAAATAGATATTGGGCTTTGCTTGGTGCATATTAAACCACAAGGCTCTAACTCAAAAACTGTGGATCTGACGTTTTTTGGGGATAAAAGGGGTGGTGAATTTTCCAAATCTGAAACAAACTTGATCTGCGTACGGTATGCACCTTTATGACTTTCGTGGCTCTAACCCAAATAGTCTCTAAGATCAACGCGTTTATACTGACAGATGGACGGATGAACAGAGGGACAGAGGGCTATATCGACTTGGCTGCTTAGGCTGATCAAAAATATATATAAGGTTTATTGGGTCGGAAATGAAATGGAATATTAATACCAATACGAAATAGATCCACGTCAGGCGGTACAGACGTATTATAAATTGTAGGTCGAAATGTTCTTGGTTTAGTTTTCTGCTTTGAGGTTTTTTTATTGGTAAATTGTTTTTGTATAAATATAAAATAGAATAGAAATGTGAAAAAATATATTGGAAGAAACTAAAAGATTTTTTGACCTCTTGTTCACGACCTCAAGCAGGCTAGAGAAGAGACAGAAATGGAATTAGGAAAGGTGCCTAGTAGGCAATGCCTACCACTTGAAAATAGGTACTGGTTCGGTGCAGTGGTTTAGACAGTTTGTAAGCCGCAAGTTCGGTTCATTACATGGTTTTTGGGGCTAACTGAACCGCGGTTCCGGTTCGGTTCAGTGGATCATGAGAGTACTTTATAAAATATTATGATTTCTATTGTGAAGCGAATTTAAATATCTTTAAAATCCTTAGAAGAATGTCAAGAATTTAACTAACAGGATTCATCTATGAGTTCCTAGAGAAATGTCCTTCGAAATCAGAGAATGTCGGCTAGAAAAGAAAACATACCATGCATCTTACACATCCTATTTATCATATAATATGAGGAGAGCTCTCCTAGCTAAGATTGAACTAGGGTAAAGAAGTTTTACAGAAAAGTTAAAATGGAGGAAAGAATTCAGTTTGATGACAAGTATATTAAGGGGTCGGCAGGCAATTGCAAAAAACTTGCAACTTGCAAAAAGGATACTTCGATGCGACATCGCAAAAAATGTAAAGGGTCGATCAACATTTTTTTAAATATTATCTTAGGGATACAATTTAGATTCCCAAATTATTAAGGATCATTGGCTAGAGGAAAGTGATTCACGTTTTGTGGTTTTCGATTCGTTTCAGCATTTCTTAATGAAGCCGGTTCGGTATGCGTTTCGCTTCTCTGCTGATATAAGTGGTTCGGTTCGGTTCAGAACCGGCATGCATCCCTTGTGTAAACGGTATTACATGAAAAAGTATCACGATTTTGCATTAATCCCGTCCAGTCCCGATCCCGATATTTATTCATGTTAATTTAATTGTGTGAATATCACAATTTTCCATATGGCTGCGCACATTTATTGCCTTTCAATTTGCGGCTGTGGCTTTTGCAGTTCTCATTCTAAGCATGGAAAATTGTATATTTAATTCCGTCCCAGGGAGTTTGAACTTGAGAATTACAGGCGGTGTCTTCTTATATTTTTCTAAATTTCAGGGGCGACTTTCTATAACCGAACATCAGCTGCCGATTTTACATTCCGAAGGCAGGCAACTTGAACATGAGAATAACAAGCGGTGTATTTTTACATTTTTCCAAATTTAAGCGCGTTTTTCTTTATAAATGTTTGTATATTGTTGAGAGTTTCTCAACAAACCGATTATCAGCTGCCCCTCCTTTGTTTCTTTTTATATTTTACAAAGTTTTAGGGCGATTTTGAATATAAATATATATTATATAAACAAAAGCAGCAACGAAGAAGTTTCTTAATCCTTACTGGAACCAGCGGCATGAAGAATGCTTTCTGCGACTAAGATTAGATTACACTTCTCCTCCGACCCCCAGGACCAGGTCAAATCAAAGCAAATGAAACCCTAATAAAGTCATGTAACAAGCTATACTTGCTTGCCCACATTCTGACACGTCTCGCAATGCCAATCCCAGAACTCAATCCCCATCGCCTTGCTGAATCTCTGCACCGAGCGACAAATGAAAGCCCGCCAAAAGCATGACAATGACAATGTCGCGACATTCGACGCTTAACTCCTGGAAAATGCCGTGATTAGCCCACACTCAGTGGGAGTGTGCAAGTGTGAGTGCGAGTGGCTGGTGGCGGGTGTGTAAAGTCCTTGCCAGCTGCCGTTGCGTTTGCTGATGAACTCGAGTTTCAAACAATAACAAGCGAGATTTTAGGGATTTATGATGTTGCCGCCGCTGGCAAGCATTGGGGGGGCAACTTTGACTGTCAGGCCTTTTGTCTATCTACGCGGAGTGTCTTTCGATTTGTTTGCACTTTGTTTGTTGCAGCAGACAATCAAAATGCTGGTAACCATACGCCATGTTGCCCGCTCGTTAGCTGGTTAGCCGGCTTTGTTGTTGTTGCTGCTGTTGTTGTTGCTGCTGTTGCTATTGTGCATGTCTGGCTTTGGTTGCCCCCCTCCCCTCCTCCCCGCCAACGCCCGCTTGTAACAATATTTATTCATGTTAATTAAATTGTGTGAATATCACAATTTTCCATATGGCTGCGCACATTTATTGTCTTTCAATTTGCGGCTGTGGCTTTTGCAGTTCACATTCTAAGCATGGAAATACCCTGTAGTTTTGGTAGCTGTGAACCAGTCAAGAAGTCAATTTAGGCATAAGTTGCACAGAGAGAAAGTAGATCGGGTTAATATTGATAAATACAAAATATAAACCACATTTTTTTTGAATTGAAATTTAAACGTTTCAAAATGATTCCGAAAGTGTAATATAGGTTTGACTTTAATATCAATTAGAGTCTGAAAATCATGAACAATTCACAATGAAAGAGTTCTAAGAGATATTTTTATAACATTTGGAATGAATGCACCATGGCACACAAACATAAAAACCACGACAAACTACTTTCTGATGCTTCCAGACAATCACATACAATTATTACACGCTGTACGTACAATTATTATATTAACTCTTCTTTCAAATTATTGGCGTAGTGTTGAAAAAATCCATAAGCGTCCAAATGCCACAGTGCCACATTCTATAGTATAGCCATTTGTCCTGTCCATGAAACTACTGGATGCCTCAAATCTTCCATCCATGCTGGATACAGGCACAAAGAGACACTCATTGAACGGCGTATTTTTCGAAATAAGCACACAATACATAAATTATGCGTGGCTGGCAGAGAGAGCTACTTTTTTCCCCTTTTTTTTTGGTGCTACACAACCTAAAGGACCTAGCCAAGCTCCTCTTAATGTGTTGTATTGTGTGTTTTTAGTTTTAGCGCAAGGGAAAGAGACTTGAGAAGCTTTTTCATGGCTAGTTACTTCAAAGCTAGCGCTAGTAGCTCGTGAAGGTGAACGGGTGTTTTAGTTTCATTAGATTTACCGAGACGGTATCGAATCCCCGATGTCTACCCTGCTCAGCAAACACACTTCCAGGCGCACCACTTTCAGCCATTTTGGTATCGACGACTTATGCAAAAAAAAAACTTTACTAGGAGCTAGCTATCGTAATCTTTATCGTTTCAATAACCCAGTATAGTTGTTTATATAAGCGCTATGTGGCGTTGTGCGTTAAGTGTTAACTGAATACAAGCGACTTATTTATATTTGCTTTTTTTTTCTGTTTATTAATTTTCGTTATTTTCTTTGTCTGTTAGCAATTTCTCAATCTGTGCAACAAAATGAGGCAATAATGAAGATGATTTATGAATTTGGCAGGGAACCTTTAAATTTCTGCAAAGTAAGTCACAACGTCCGCGAAGCAATTGGGCACTTCACATTGCTTTATGTCAAAATACTACTAGGCTTTACACAGCCCAAAAGACCAAGACAAGCTCGTTCGGTCTCTTTACTTGAGTGCTTCTATTTTTTGCACTAGAGAAAGGACCTACACTCAGCAAACAAAGGCTACCGGCGTTCTAGACCAAACGGGATAGAATTTAAGCCGTTTTGTACGTGAAATTTTAAGCATGATTCGTTCTTGGATGTACTTAAATTAAGTACGAAACATTCTGAACTTGAAATATGACTGGTAATATTATTGAAATAAAAACAATCCTTCTTGACTCAAGAACATTTTGTACTTACAGTAAGATGAAAGAATCTAGAAAAGCGAGTTCTTAGCTCAAGTATATTTTGATATGTTAGATTGAGTACAAGGTGGACTCATTATCCTAGCTCCACAAAGTGCGCAACAGAAAATACAAATTATTTTTAAGCGAGTCTGTTCTTAAAATTCCCAACTGGTCCGTTTCCCATCTTATTCTAGTAGACTACTTTTTATACTCTGTACCGTAGGTACATAGAGTATTATAAGTTTGTGCAAAAGTATGTAACATCCAGAAGGAAGCATCTCCGACCCCATAAAGTATATATATTCTTGATCAGCATCAACAGCCGAGTCATGTCCGTCATGTCCGTCTGTCCGTCTGTCTGTCCGTATGAACGCACAGATCTCAGAGATGGTAAGAGATAGAGGTTTGACATGTATGGGACATATGCGTCTAATGTCTGCAGGCAGATCAAGTTTATTTTCAATTTTGGCCACGCCCCCGCAATTTAGAAAAAACGTCATATCTCCCACAGTTTTGAAGATAGATGGCTTGTTCCTTCTGGACATATTTAGTTATTAGGATAACTTATCGATCCGCCAAAGGAATGAAGAAGATCGGATGAACGGTTTTCGAGTTATGATCAAAAGAAATTTTCTTGGTACAGAGTATGTTCTTTCCGACTTTCTTTCTTGTTATTAATCTTCCTTCCTTATTTAACCGTTGAGTTATGCTTGGTGTAATGTTCATACATAGAATAATTAATGGTGAAATCGACTCATCGGAATTGCTTAGCCAAATTAGTCCCAATATTCCTTGTAGATTGTCCCGTAACTTTGTCCCCTTATCTCTGAAACGTTGTACTACTAACTATGCAGTGCATGTTCCGTTTCGTGTTCTCTGTGTTGATTACAATAACTCTACATAATCAATTCGGAATATTCTCTTCCCGCGTTAAAAACCTATATTTTAACTTATTTAGCCCGTAGCTAAATTTTTTTTTTTTTTTTAATTTTCCTTCCTGTTTTTGTGTCGATCGTTGGCGGCTGCGCCTCTCGGTCGGTTGAGATGGCTGTAATTTTGCGCGTAACAAGCTTCGGCTTGGTGTCGCATGGTCCACTTGAACGTACTGCGCATTGTACGTCAACGTCCATTTATATATCGAGCAGGAAATCGCATGCTGCCACGAACTCCAATCAATTCGAACGTGTAAGGTTTCCCCATAGAATAGCATTCGCAAAGACATTCAAAAAGAAGCCAGGCCATTTAATGTTTGGCTTTGATATGGGCACATCATGTTATCTCACAGAGATTCGTAGGTGGCATGTTTTCGTGTGGGCATACCATCAGGTTGTACTTGTATTTGATATAACTTGTCGTATACGTAATATTTGTGGAATCTTTAAGTAATTTCTAAAGCAATCATATATGATGGTTACTGTTAAGTGTTGTTATGGTGTCTTATAGGCGTCCGCCCTAGTGTACACTGCAAGAAAAATGCACAGTTAAATATAATATGAATGTATTTAATTCGCAAATGCAAATTTTCATACTAGATTTGAATATACAACTTTGCCCGACGTTCCTTAATGATAAGTGAGTCTTAGTGCAAGTCTGATGAAAGACTAAGTCAAGAAACATCTTTTAATCGGGATTTATAGCACCTGCCTCCAAAAAAAAACATCTTCATTGATTCATTTATTCAAAACCACAAATGATATTTTCAATTCAAAAAAAACAAATACGAAAAAAGCTTGAACTTCATGCAAACATGCAGCAATTTTCTCATCACAACAATTTTTGCAATTGAAATTCCACAATACTTCATGCATACCCTCTTGCCATCCAAAATACCAAACAAGTAACATCTCCCTCAGCTCCTGCCCCTGCCCCTGCCCCTGCCCCCATCCCACCGCCGGACACATTGGTCTTGGGTGCGACGGCAAATGCATTTAGAATTTATGTGGCACTTGTCGTCCGAAAAACGCCACAAATTTATATCTTGCATACACAGTGACCGCTGACCAGTGGCCACCGGCAGCGGCCAGCCGAACAAGGGCTTAAGAATGTTTCGTGTGTGGCCAGCTGGTTGGGCCCATCGTTTGTTTTATTGTTATTGTGCAGTCACGACTTACAAAATTTGTCGCGCTTTCCTCGCCGACAACAGCCATGCAAAGCAATTTCCGCCGCCGGAGCGATGCTTTTATTTGGCCATTTGTTTCGCTGGCGCTGTCTTTTCGCTCGTCGCGTTTATTTGTCAGCATTGCCCCCGGGCCGGCTTCAAGCTGCCGCTTGATACACACGGATTTGTCTACGGCCGCCGGAGAGTTGCAGGCTGCACTCCTCTCATATGCGCAGTGCAAATTTATCGTTTTTAATTTAGCCGCAAAGCAAAATAAAAACCAAAACGAAAAGTGGTTGAGAAAAATGGCAGCCGCGTAATGCCCTTAATGGTTTTTTGCATGCTTAAGCCCCCCAATCCCCCCCCCCCCAACCCCTGCGACATTCCCGGCGCTCGCTTTGCGGCGACTTATTGGAACCGATAAATAAAGATTTCGCCTGACAAGCTGCGAGTGGCGGCAGATGGGGCGTATGAGCAATCCATCGGCCTCGGCCTGTCACACGTGCAGCGAGAAGCGCAATGATTATGCGGTTAGCATAAATTTGTTTGCGAATTTGATTAACTTTTGTTGTGGCCGCAGGCGTTGCGGTGAGCCAGAGCTAATAAGCAGGCAAACGGCTCATAAATATTAGCAGCCATTCTTTTTACTTGTGTAAGCCCGCGAAACTTTGCCAGCGAAATGTATGGCCCGGTAGGGGTAATCAAGTGCTCCTAAATGACTGCAGTTGCAGTTTAGTTTAACTGCTGTTGCAATTTATAAACAGAGGCGGCTGGCTGAATAAATTTTTGGCGGCCGGCGAAATGGTCGCTGGTGGAAATACACTTTGGAAATTGCAAACGGGAGATGGAAAATGGGAAATCAAGTGCAGCTCAATAATCTTTAAGAGTTGAGCCACCCATTGATGTGTTATTTCTGTCTCTTAAATGGACTGTTAAGTCTCAGATGTGGTTTTATTATATTGATGTTAATTGTCTCTTTGCTGTCTCTGATGATGCTACAGCAATGGACACTGAATAATATATCAAAATTAGTAGTTTCGAAGACGACAATTTACTAGAGGGAAAGGCTATTTACCAATCAGTCAATCACTTTGCTGGAGTGATCATAAAATATAGGTGTATATTAAGTTTATTAAGAAATATATTTTGGATGACTTTCGTATTTATTTCGAAGAAATATTTTGTAATTAGCATTTTTGAATATAAAAATATCCATTCAATGTTAAATGGATCTTTAAATTGCATCTAATGTGGCTGAAAATCATCCAAAGGATATGAAAAATGAAAATTTTTAAATAAAAAATAGAGAAAAGTTAGCTTCGGCTCGTTCGAAGTTTGCATACCCATGCAGCTCGTTTTTCTAACTAATTTGAAGTACATTTCCACTGAAAATCAACAAGTTTTCATACTTAGACTACTTTTCTGACTCTACTTTTCCATGACAGCTATACTATATAGATGTCCGATTTCGACCAAACCTAGTGGAATCATGGAAAAGCCTAACAAACTAAGAAATACAAACTTTAGAGGCGTTTTCTCTGCGAACAAAAAAGTTGTTCTCATTAAAACTAGTTTTTGGACCGATCATTCCTATGGCAGCTATAACCTATAGTCATCCGATTTTGACAAAACTTTGAAGAACTGTGTAAAAGGTTACAAAATAATTATATACCAATTTTAAAGAGGTGTACATTGATAAGAAAAAAGTTTTTCTTAATAAAACTATTTTTCTAACCTTACTTTTCTATGGCAGCTGTACTATATAGATGTCCGATATCGACCAAACTTGGCAGAATCATGGAGAAGCATAGAAAACTAGTATATACAGAGTTTGAAGACGTTTGCATTGAAAACAAAAAAGATTTTCTCACTATAACTAGTTTTTCTACCGAACGTTCCTATGGCAACTTTATAGTCATCCGATCCGGCCGGCTCGCACAAATGTGCAGCGTATTTGTGCCAGAAGACTTTGAGCAAAGTTGGTTGGCGATAGCTTTTAAACTGACGAATCAGATAGCATAAAAACAGACGGACGGACAAGGCTAAATCAACTCAGCTTGTCATGCTGATCAGTAATATATTTACTTTATGTGGTCGGAAATACTTACTTCTATGCGTTGCAAACATCTGGACAATTTCAATATACCGAGGACATAAAAAATATACATACAGTTCGCTGATGGACCCTCTGAAAGGGACACATCTACAGACCGATTTGATCCTTAGCGATAGCGAATCGAAGTAACTTCTAAGGCTGACTTGTCACCGTTTTAAAACATTCTTCTTAATGCACCCCTCATCTTACTACATTCCTAAGTATCCCATTTCCTTAATGAAAGGATTCCTCAGCGATTTATGGAATTCATTTCTCTTTCGAAATGTAAGAAAACATTAGCATGCCTTTAAAAAATACATAAAAATCACTAGTGAACCACAGAACCAAACCGATACCGAGGTTTAGTCACCTCACAAAAACCACGTAATGAACCATACCGAAGGTTTAAACCACCGAACCCAATCAATACTTATTTCCGGGCGGCTGCATCTCTGGTTTTTATCAAAGAGAGTTGAAACCATAGAAGTGCTTCCCCACAAATCGTGCATTAAAAGGGTAAAAAATTCAAATTTTAAGCAGCTTCAACCTTAACTTAATATTATATTATCTAGAATCTTTACTGTTTCTTTCATGAACTGAACAAGTTGACTAGTATTGTCTTGTGTAATCAAAGTGAAAAAATTCACAAAATTGGAGTATTTCAGAAATAAGTAGATAACAATGCTCAACTGGAGTTTTTACAAAAAAAAAATCAAAATTTTGTGTAAAGACCGTTTGGTCATCAAACTCTCTTAAAAGTAAAATAGTTTCAGAAAGTTCGAAGATTTTCGATATTATTTTCATATGATTAAAAACCAAATTTCATACCTCATCAATTGTTACATATATTTTCTTCCAAATACAACTCTTAAATCTTTCCACAAATTCCACTTGCTTTAATGTAGAGCATGAAATCACAGTCTCCACCACCCAGCAGCACCGGGCCGTAAAAGTTTGCAAAACTCTATTAATTAAGTTTCGTTCTACAACTGCAGAGCAGCAGAGCAAACAAGCAACTTGCTCTCGAAACCGGCATCAAAAATAATAACAATAACTAATACAAATATTTCGGTGGCTGAACAAAAAGCACAAAGAGAAACAAACAACATGAAAAACATGCACATAACTGAAATTATTTCCATTCAAAAGACCACTTGCTGCTGCAAGTCTATGCTTTGTTTCTTTTTTTTTTTTTTTGTTAAACTGCAACAGAATAAAACAAAACAGAAAAAAAAAAAACACCACATCGGTCGCAAGCTAATGCCTGGCCATTGCTCATACGCCCCACGAGCCCGAGCCACTCCGCCGTTCATCATTTGGTTGCACCCTTCGGCGCTTTTAAACGCATGTTTGCTGTTACTGAGAATTGCATGTTTTTAAAAATTATTGCAGTTTCTGTTACACTTTGTGTTCCTGTTTGTTTCGTGGTTGTGTTATGTCTCGTAATTGCAGTGTATTAAAACATCAGGCGCTCGCAACAAGCCAGTGGCATTTGCACAGCAAGTAAAAACTGTGGCAAAAATAATTAAAAAGTTTTGATTGTGCACAAAAGCTTCCAATTAATTGAGATGTAATGCCAAGCTAGCTGGAATTTATGATAGTTGAGCTGCATTAAGCAAATATACTGAGTCGAATCGAAGTTTTCTTTCTATTAAATTGTTGCAGTTCAGCCAGCACTTGACCTGCTCAATGAGCTGCATACGACTGGACTGGAGTCCAGTCCGTCCATGGGGGAAAATTCAATTTATACTTTTGTTTTTCTTGGGCAAAACAACAACAAAACGCGTTGCAAAACTTCGCTCCCAGCCCATACACAAAATAGTTGATGGCTTTTAGGCTTTTGTGGGATGGTGGGCGTATTTTGGGGCGTGTGAAACCAAGTAACCAGCAAGTTTCACACGCACACCCATGCACACACCGAGAGAGAAGCAAACGTATCCTTGTTTGTGAATATGGGGGCGTTAATTTTCACAATATGTTGTATCCTGCAGCCAAAAGTTAATTAAAAACCAACAAAACTCGGCGCTGCACACACTTCTTCTCCTGCCACTTATGGCCACAGCATTCGAAGCATTCACTTGGAAAAATTGTTGCCCACAGCGTCAGTGGAATAGGGTATATTAATTTTACCCAGAAGTTTCCATCGCACAAAATTGATCGTCAGCATGATGAGACAAAATCTGTCTGTGTAATTTTAAAGGGCAACCCATTAGGGGAAAGCCACTGAGTTGCAGCCGAATTAGGCGAAAAAAGTAAAGGAATAATGGAGTAAAGGAAATAAAGAGAATCAGAGAATAAGAGATTAAAGAGAATAATTAAAAAATAAAGTAAAAGAATCATAAAATAAGAGATCATAGGAAGATTAGAATAATAGAATAATAGAATAATAGAATCATAAAATAATAGAATAATAGAATAATAGAATAATAGAATAATAGAATAATAGAATAATAGAATAATAGAATAATAGAATAATAGAATAATAGAATAATAGAATAATAGAATAATAGAATAATAGAATAATAGAATAATAGAATAATAGAATAATAGAATAATAGAATAATAGAATAATAGAATAATAGAATAATAGAATAATAGAATAATAGAATAATAGAATAATAGAATAATAGAATAATAGAATAATAGAATAATAGAATAATAGAATAATAGAATAATAGAATAATAGAATAATAGAATAATAGAATAATAGAATAATAGAATAATAGAATAATAGAATAATAGAATAATAGAATAATAGAATAATAGAATAATAGAATAATAGAATAATAGAATAATAGAATAATAGAATAATAGAATAATAGAATAATAGAATAATAGAATAATAGAATAATAGAATAATAGAATAATAGAATAATAGAATAATAGAATAATAGAATAATAGAATAATAGAATAATAGAATAATAGAATAATAGAATAATAGAATAATAGAATAATAGAATAATAGAATAATAGAATAATAGAATAATAGAATAATAGAATAATAGAATAATAGAATAATAGAATAATAGAATAATAGAATAATAGAATAATAGAATAATAGAATAATAGAATAATAGAATAATAGAATAATAGAATAATAGAATAATAGAATAATAGAATAATAGAATAATAGAATAATAGAATAATAGAATAATAGAATAATAGAATAATAGAATAATAGAATAATAGAATAATAGAATAATAGAATAATAGAATAATAGAATAATAGAATAATAGAATAATAGAATAATAGAATAATAGAATAATAGAATAATAGAATAATAGAATAATAGAATAATAGAATAATAGAATAATAGAATAATAGAATAATAGAATAATAGAATAATAGAATAATAGAATAATAGAATAATAGAATAATAGAATAATAGAATAATAGAATAATAGAATAATAGAATAATAGAATAATAGAATAATAGAATAATAGAATAATAGAATAATAGAATAATAGAATAATAGAATAATAGAATAATAGAATAATAGAATAATAGAATAGAATAATAAAATAATAAAATAATAGAATAATAGAATAGAATAATAGAAAAATACAATCCTACACAGAGAAAAAAATATATTAAAGAACATCCATTGGATGATTTCCGGTATCCATTTGGACGGGAATTGTCTTCAATATCCTTCAAATCATCCAACAGATCCAAGAATCATACATCGTATACGAAAACTGATAATCAATTGGATGATTGTGCAGCTCCGCTGGATGATTAAAGCGATATTAAAGACATTTCCACTCCAAATGGATCTTTTTTGGAATTTTTATTTTTTTATTTTGAAAAAAAAATCAGATGGAGTTGTGTTTCCATCGCGCTGCAACTTGGGGAGAATGCGATGTGTGAAGTTAGTTTAGCAATGAAAATTGTGGAGGAAAATCTTATAAGAATCCCCCTTGCAAAAGTCGATTAAGGAAAATAGTTAAGCCTCAGTGTGTCGCTATAAACTGCGAATAAGGGCAACATTGCCATTGCTTGAATAGCATAAGCATCAATTTGATCATATCCCGGCACCTCGCCAAGTTCAGAGAGGTCTATTTGTTGTACAACTTTCTTAAGTCTGACAGGGGGTAATGTCAGACCAGTTCATTGTCGGATTCAACGAATTTTCTTGTAACCTTTTCATCTAAAGAGATGAGTACAACTCAAGTAGAGTGAACGTTGTTGACTCTCCTAGCACAGTTTAATCTTGCCATTGGTTCTTTCTAAGCGTTGGTCTATTTATATAAATTGTGGTGTTCCATTTGTTGTGCACATCACTTTTAAGAGAAAGTCACAGTCTTAAACTCTCAGTCTTGTCTCTCGGGCTGCTGGACATATACGAATTTCACGAATGTGAACCAGCGATGCAACTCCCTCTTGGAGTAATGGGGCTCTAAAAAAGCTAAAAGCTCAAAAAGGTTTCCTTCCAGCATTCATTGACCATTGATGTTGACTAGGAAAGCGGAGTGGTCAGAGCAAAGGTCATGATTTAAAGCCTTTTTCACTTGGTGAGTAGCAACTTCTTGTGCTTCTAACGATGTCTCTCACATTCGGCAGCCAGGACCCAAGGACAGTGTCGGAATCATGGGTCGGCAATGTGGGCAGAGAAGTGGCCACTGGGTACTGAAAATTAGCAGAATGCTTTGATTAAATGGATCTTTTTATGACCTTTGATTGAACACATCACAGACTTTCAACTGCTGACTGTGGCTATTTCCAGGGTATGCAAACTTCGGCTTCACTGAAGCTCAAGCTGTTCACCTTCTTTTTTTCCCCCGATTTTCTGTTTTTTGTGTTCTTCCCCTGCATCTGGGCGCACGTGTTTCTTGAAGCTATGCCCTGATTGGCTTCCCATATGCATTTGTTTATGCCCTCCCGCGGAAATCCCACGAAAGAAACGTGTAAGAACCCTTCAACTCTTTTCGCATGCTAAAACGCAATTTGCACATTTTGATTAGACTCACAACGCAAATTTGGTCGGTCAGCACGTAGTCTAGTTATTTGGAGGGTGCTCCAGGATATCCGATGAGCAAACATTTTCATGCATGCGGCGTAAACAACGAAATGGAATTTTTAATCCAGTTTAATTGGCTTCCAAATGCGGGGCAAATGCAAAGCGAGATGCAAAATGTTTAATAAATAAATTGGCTGGCTACGCGCGTTCACCGTTTGGTTTTCTCCAAGTTTTCGAACTTGGTTTTTTTCTCTTCTGTTTTTTTTTTATTTTTTCGTTGGTCTCAGCACTGGCGGCGACACATATTTTAAGGTTGTTGC
The DNA here is from genome assembly GCA_035044965.1 of Lordiphosa andalusiaca. Lineage (NCBI taxonomy): Eukaryota > Metazoa > Arthropoda > Insecta > Diptera > Drosophilidae > Lordiphosa > Lordiphosa andalusiaca. The sequence continues at coordinate 527,520 of JAWNNM010000342.1, forward strand.
TTGCCACAGCATCAGCCAACACAAGCAACTGCAAAACAATGGACAAACGCAATTTCGCAGCGCAACAGCAAAAAACGCTGCACTTTGTTGATTAAATTTCATGCTTGGCTCCGCCTTTTTGGAGCACCAAATGGAGCGCTAAGTGAGGAGCAACGAGAATCTCCCCTAGAAACAGGACAAAATTGTGCTGCTTAGTTGCAGGCTATTAAATCTAAATTTAATTTTTGCGCTAACGCTGTCAGCAGCAACACAGTCAAGGACAATGCAAAAGAAAAACGGGGGGGAAAAAAAAGCGAAGCGAAACTCGTTGACTTTTGCGTGGCAAATTTGTTTCTTTTGGCTTACCAGAAGCTTCGTCTGGCCATGCCAAAAGTCAAACAGGAAAGTAGAAAATAATCACAATTTGGTTAGGAACTGCTTTGTGGTCAGGAAATGAGCAAGAACAAGCTTTTAAGCATTGAACTGACAAGCAAACTAATCCTTGGATTGTAGCTGAAACAATATGTGTATGTGGACCAAACCAGACAATTTATGAATCATTTACTTTAAAGTTATACCAGAAGGAAACTGAAGCTAATCAGACAAGACCCAGTCAAGCTTGTTATACCATGTAACATCCTTATCATAAGTATTCAATTCAGTAGAGTTTCGGATTGATTCGCCGACTTGTACCCCCATCTCCAGTGGTGGTAAAATGTTGATCAACTCAAAAAGATTCTTCAAAATGCTGAAAAGCACTATGTATTTATCGATTAAAGAACCAGTTGCAGTGCCATCACCAGCGAATACAGTCCATATAGTCGACTATTTGCTCCAAAGAATTCCAGATAGTGCAAAACAGGAAGGTCCAGCATCACCTAATGCAAGCGCAGTCACTTACACAAATAAAACAAATTGCTTTAAAGCAACTACAGCCACAAGAAAACGAAAGAGAGCACCGATTTCTGCCTTATGCGTAGCTGTTTAAGGCATACCACAACAACAAAATCAACGTTGGTTATAAAATCAACATTTTAAGATCAATCTGATATTTAATAATGTAATTTTGTCACTTAATATAAAAATATATGGGAAATGACAGGTCAATCATTCAAAATAACTAGCACTTCACTCTACATTTTTGGTTAAGTATTATATATATTTTGGAGTATCAGATTTCTATTATTTTACTTACCTCTCCTTGACTGCACATTGATAATAAATTATATTAAAAAATATCCATTGAATGATTTCCGGTGTCCATTCCAAATCATCCAAAGGATAGGAAATATTATGATCATTTGAATGATTAAAAGGATATTTAAGACATTTCCCTTCCAAATGGATCTATTTTGCATCTTTTGTTTTCTGTGTGGGGAGCGAACTCAGGACCTTTCGCACTTAACACGAATGGAATGGCATTAAGTAGGCTCGACACATGAATCTTTCGTTGCATTGCTTAATGTTTCGAACGGCTTTTTCAATTTTTTTGGTCACTGTTTAGGTCAACATTTTAGTCACTGATTTGAACACCGTTTGGCCACTGTTTTGTGTACTATTTGTTCACTGTTTCGGTGACTGTTTTGGTTCCTGTTTGGTCACTGTTTCTTTCACTGTTTGGTCACTGTTTTGGTGACAGCTTTAGTTTATATTATATTTGGTCACTGTTCTCATCATTGTTTAAGATACTGTTAGTCACTGTTTTGCTTACTGTTTGATCACAGTTTTGTTTTCTATTTGTTGACTGTTTCGGTGACTGTTTTGGCTCCTGTTTGGTCACTGTTTCGGTTACTGTTTCGATTACCGTTTGGTCACTGTTTTGGTGACTGCTTTAGTTGCTGTTTGGTCACTGTTCTCATCATTGTTTAAGATACTGTTAGTCACTGTTTTGTTTACTGTTTGGTCACAGTTTTGTTTTCTATTTGTTGACTGTTTCGGTGACTGTTTTGGTTCCTATTTGGTGACTGCTTTAGTTCCTGTTTGGTCACTGTTCTCATCATAGTTTCTCATCACTCAGTCAGTCACTGTTTTGTTCACTCTTTGGTTACTGTTTTGTTCACTCTATGGTCACTGTTTTGGTCACCTATGGTCACTGTTTTGGTGACTGCTTTAGTTGCTGTTTGGTCACTGTTCTTATCACTGTTTAAGATACTGTTAGTCACTGTTTTCTTAACTGTTTGGTCACAGTTTTGTTCATTATTTGGTCACTGATTTAGTCACTATCTGGGTGCCATTTTTGGTGGCTGTGTTCATGACTGTTATGGTGACTTTTTTGGTTGCCTGTTTGGTCACCGTTTGGTAACTGTATTGATCACTGTTTTGGTCAATGTTTAGTCACTGTTTTGTGCACTGTTTTGGTTTCCCCCTTCTTACCCATCCACCCACCTGCTGTTACTGCAAATTTGTAAGACCAAAGCGGCTTAGGCAGAAATATGTCGCAAAGACAAAATAATTCTCATTTTGGTTCCCCAATTGAAAGTCCCGTAAAAAACTTCGCTACTACAAATAGTGATATATTTTACTATATAGATAATTTAATGATCGCTCTTGTGGGTTATTAAAAAAACTACATACACAGAGAAATATATGTATTTCAAATATCGTCTCTAAATGGTCAGGATTTCATTTTCAATCATTGGTAACTTTCTTGAAACTTTGTGAGCTCTTTCTTCGTATTCATTCCGCCTTCATTTGACAGATGAAGTCGCACCAGAAACTAGGTTTTTGTGAATTTTCATTCATATCTTGTTGGTTCGAAAGGACGACTGCTACAACCGGCTACATTATGCATACAATCAGCTTAAAGATGAAAAGTTAATTAATCAAAATTGATACAAGCTATTCAAGATTCTAAGAATTGGTTTCAATGGCCAAATATTGCTTTACAAGATGTCTCACAACATTGAACATTATGCGATGTATTTCTGGGAATCTGCTTGATTCATTATGCATTATGGTTTGCAGCTATTTTCATTTAAAATAATTCTGGTTTCTAAAAGAGGACTTTGAAAAAAAACAAATGATGACTGTTTTGACATTGGTGCTTCATTAAGAAACAATAAACAATTGTTCACCCCCCATTGAACTGCCCACAAACTGTGTCCACTCTTGGCCAGTGCCGGCCAACACGGCGCAAATCCTGTGCTTGATGTTCCCCACTGCAGCTGCACGTTTTTGTCTAATGGCTTCCGGGCGTCCTTCCATATCTCCACAAACACATACGCACTTCACGCACGACTGCTTAGCGCCGCGAATCTTTGTTGTCTTTTTAGCAACTGCGCGCACATCCGCTTCAGTTTCAGAATTTTTGGTTCCTGCTCTTGTTTTGTGCCGTTGACGGTGCTTCAGATTTCTCAAACTTCTCGCCCCTCCCTTCCACAATTGTGGGATGCGAGTATTTTGCGTCTTCTGCATTGTCCAAATCTCACAATGGACACACAGCCAAGTTGCTGCACTTAAAACTAAGAGCATTCTGTAGCATTTTTTTGGTTTTTCATTTTGCTTCTTGATTTGTGACACTCTGTGTGCTGGCATGGACTGGGCCCTCTGTGCTGTGCTGTGTAAACGTAGACAGCCAAAGAAATTATCAGCTAAATTTATGCATTAAAAACACTAACCAAGTGAAGCACATAATCAATTTTATTGCTAAAAGAACAAAAAAAAAACGGAATCGAAGGAACATTCGTTTTTTGCTCCTTTGTTTGTCGAAAAATGTAAATTTATACATAGCCTAGGCAGAAGAAGGAGCAAGACATCAGACATTTTGCTTGATTTATGCGCCAGTTGATGACGCTTCAATGGAGCAGCTAGCGGGTCCATAATCAATTAGCTGGCATTGTCTTTAGGTATTGTACTTGGCGCGAAGAGCGGCAGAGACATTAACTATAAATTCACGTTAATTTAGTGCTGGCAGCGCCAACCTGAAGCCGGGCTAAGAGTCATAAACAGCCACCTCACGACCCGCTCAGGAGGCACGTGCAGTTGCATAAGTTTATCAAAAGATAAAAAGAAATAGTGGTAAGCTGACTTAGGGCAGCGCCGAAGTTTTACTACCCTGCCAACCCGTTTGTTGTTCAATTTCAAACAAACAACAATTTTTATTTTTCTTCTAAAGTCACAAGACGTTTGTCTTTTAACCCATGTAAAATCATATTATACAAAAAGTTTTGCTCTAAAAAACTTTTACACAACCGGTCAACTTCTTTAGCTATAAAGTAAGTTGGACGTTTTACTGTCAATATCTCGTGTGATAGTTTTAGAAGCACTCAAGCCAAACAAATGAGAGTAGCTCGACCGGGTTTTTAGGGCGTTAAAGCCATGAAAAAAACGTATCGGTTTGAAAATGAGTATGGTAAAGTACCCAAGAATACAAGAATAGCAGCGCTGCTTTCAGCTGCTACTGCAGCATCAAAATGTATGCTGAGCGTATAATTTCGTTGGTACAGAGTATGTTATAGTCGGGCTTGACCGACTTTCTTTCTTGTTTCATATTTACATACTTGCAATGAATATTTTAAGTATCACATTGATAACCCACAGATCAATTTGATACTCTCTAGCATAATATTGATAAGAACACAACGACACTGGTTTTAGTTTCAATTTGAGACAACGGTTATTAAATTTTTATTGATACCAATTTTAATGGCTGAACAAATGCGATAAAGGCTAGGCTTTACCACAGAGGACACCTGCAGGAAAAGCAATAAGCCGGGAGTGTTTGGAAACAGTTGTCAAGCGGCCCCCTAACAACTAAAAGTCAAGGGTTCTCCTGCATTTCTATGTCAAATGGTACCCAAACAAGCATCCGGCCTCATTGAAGACCTTCAAGTCTAAAGTTAAGTAACTAATACCCCGTTTATACACAAAAAGAATATCATGATAATTGTCCCTTAAAGTATGCCATTTTCTTTACCTCAAATATAGTCTTGCGGCATTACCGCAAGCTTGTCTTTGCAAGCGCGTAGTTCTAGTTGTATTCGTCGCATCGGTTCACGCTAGAGCTTTTTGGAAAGCTCTTTTCACGCGCTAACACGTGTTTGATTTATTGTTGTTTGTTTTTAGTCGTTCGTGAGTTATAGCGTCGCAAACATGGAGCAAAATAAAGAGAAAATATCATCTCATGCTGCCAATAAAATTTGTGCAGTTTATGGACCCGATACAGTTTCCATTTCCACCGCACAACGATGGTTTCATCGTTTTCGTTCTGGTGCAGAGGTGATCGAAGATGCGCCACGGTCCGGAAGGCCTGTCGTCGAAAATTGCGATAAAATCGCTGAATTGATCGAAAGAGACCGGCATAGTAGCAGCCGCAGCATCGGCCAAGAGCTGGGCATGAGTCATCAAACCGTTATAAACCATTTGAAGAAGCTTGGATTCAAAAAGAAGCTCGATGTATGGGTGCCACACGACTTGACGCAAAAAAACATTTTGGCCCGTATGGATGCATGCGAATCGCTTCTGAATCGCAACAAAATCGACCCGTTCTTGAAGCGGATGGTGACTGGCGATGAAAAGTGGGTCACTTACGACAACGTGAAGCGCAAACGGTCGTGGTCGAAAAGTGGTGAAGCTGCCCAGACGGTGGCCAAGCCTGGATTGACGGCCTGGAAGGTTCTTCTGTGTGTTTGGTGGGATTGGCAGGGAATCATCCACTATGAGCTGCTCCCCTATGGCCAAACGCTCAATTCGGACCTGTACTGCCAACAACTGGACCGCTTATATGCAGCACTCATGCAGAAGAGGCCATCTTTGATCAACAGAGGCCGAATTGTCTTCCATCAGGACAACGCCAGGCCACACACATCTTTGGTGACGCGCCAGAAGCTCCGGGAGCTCGGATGGGAGGTTCTTTTGCATCCACCGTTTAGTCCGAATCTCGCACCAAGTGATTACCACCTATTTCTGTCCATGGCGAACGAGCTTGGTAGTCGGAAGTTGGCCACAAGAGAGTCCTGTGAAAATTGGCTCTCCGAGTTTTTTGACAATAGGGAAACGAGCTTCTATAAGAGGGGCATTATGAAGTTGGCATCTTGTTGGGAACTCGTCATCGAACAAAACGGCGCATATTTGACTTCAATTGCATTATTATAACCAATTTTATGATCAATTGAGAATTCAATAAAAATACCGCAAGACTTTTTATATAAGCATTATATGATATTACAATGGGCCTTAGGCAATAGTTTGGAGACAAATGATTATCTCAATCCCATCTTACTTAAAGTTGAGGTTTCGTTACGGGTTCTTCCGGTTCCGAAGATAACGTGAATACGGAGATGCCGAGCGATCTGTTCCTTTCTCCGACGTTACGGAAAAAGGGTAAAGAGTTATCGGTTCTCAAAATAATGTTGCATTGTTTACGGATCCTGAAAGATGACCCTAAAACCTCTTTAAACTAATTGAAAACAGTGTGGACTCCAAGCGGGTGCCAAGAGAAGAAGAACATTTTCCGGAAATCAGAAAAATTGTATTCCTTACCGCACACTGCAACAACTTTGTTAGACCCCTTGGCAAGGGTATGCAAAGACCAAAAAAAAGGAAAGAAAAAAAAAACAAGTCGTGGGGGCGTCGAGTGCTTAACCGCCAAGATAAACTGCGCACGGGGCACAAATAATGTCTGGAAATGAAATTAAGCCGCAAAAGTAAATCACGGCGAGCCATGCGCACGAAATGTAAATAAGCCAAAACGAACTGGATGATCATGACGAGGATGCTGATGCTGATGCTGCTGCTGGTGCTGTTGGTGCTGATGATGATGAGCCCTGCTCAATGATTTAGAGAAGCTGCAAAGCCACAATGAGCATTGGGCACACACCTAGCCTAGTTTGCTGGATGCTCGGGAAGTACGTTGACGCCGACGCTCAAATATTTATGGGGCCCCGGCCACACACACACACACACAGACACAACAAACCAGCCGAAACTTTAGTGATTATTACTGACGTGGTTACGTGACTGTTTTCGAAATTGTCGAAAATGCGGCACACGGGACCCGCCCCGCCCCAGTCCACATCCCTGTGCTTGGGGGCTCTGATTTTTGTTTGCTCATAAAAATAAATCCACTGGCCATGTTAAGGAACTGCCGCGGCTCCGGTTGCTCCAGTCTGAAATATTTATGAAGTTTCCCTGTCCGAGTTTAATGCGAAATTGCTGTAAAGCCATCAACGCTATCAGCGTGGCATTTAACACTAATTCATAATAAGATGTCGCTGACAGTTAACCCGTGCACGTGGCCGGGGAGCAGTCGGCCACAGTTCCAGCCATTTCTAGCCAAGCTGACAATGAAATTTGGCCAGCGATGATGAAGGCGGTGCGACCGCAACTGGAAAACTTTTTTCCACTTTTTTTGTATTTCTCTCTCAAACTTGGCCCAAAAATTGTTGGCTGCTTCGCTCGGTGTGTGTGTGTGTGTGTTGTGGTTTTTTTGGTTTTGTCCCTTGGCTTTGTCGCGGCTCTGGACGTTTGCTTTATATATATATATATGTATGCTGTCTGTCTATATGCCCCGCTTCATTTTGGTTAGCATTTTGTTTGTTGTTGTTGCTGCCGGCTCTAGCCGCTTCTACCCATCTTGTGGGTTTGTGTGCGGAAAGCTGTCATAAGCAGATAAGCTGCCGCAATAAGCCTGAGCTGGGATATATTTGCACTGATTTACGAGATTCACTTTTGCATATGGTAATGCGTGGAGTTGCAAGACAGAGAGTGCCGTTCAACGAACCCCAAACCGGGGTGAAAGTGTTTTTGGCTAAAAAAAATAAAGAGTTAAAGGTACTTGAGAGTTTTTGGTAAGAGCCATTTCATGATATACCTTTTTGCATGGCAAAATGTAACCTTCAATTAAGAGTTGATCAAGAATTCAGACGTGTAATGAATAGAAACTGTGTACGAAATCATTCATATTTCATTAACTTAAGGACAATTTCCTTTGACAACTTTTAGAGTTTTTTTTTTTAATTCATTCACCGTTTAACCGTTTCTGTTGTCCAAGTATCGATTGAATCAAGTTAACAACTTAAATGTTTTTGGGCCAAGCCAAGCTCCTTTGAATCTCTTGACTTGTGGGCTTTTGGTTTTCACACAGGAGAAACAGTTTAAAGACGAATACGAACGGCGAAGTTTAACAAGATTTTTCATGGCTACATACGTCACAGCTGGCGCCAATAGTTTGTGAAGGTGAACGGCTGCAATTTTTCAGAGCTGATTCCGACCTGAGCAGAACAAATAACTGAATTCAGGCATGTTTCAGAATTTTTTCCTAAATCTCACCCATGATTTTAGTACTAAAATCATGCCATAAATCAGATACAGCAGGCACACACACTACCCACTGCACCACACCCGTCCAGGGTAAGGCTAATTTCGATTAAATAGGCTGCTCAACCAAAGCCGAGCTAACCCAGAGGCTTTCTGATCTATTGTGACGCCTAATAAATGGGAAGCGTTTGGTGAGGAGAGGAGAAATTGAAGGGTATTTGCCAGGCTGCCCAGGTCTTCTAAGAATGGTAAACCCAAATACTGGACGCCTTCTTAAAAGTAGGATTTGATGCCTGCAGTGGGACTAATATTTATAGTTCGGGAAAGTTTAAATTGGTTCAAAATGGGACATAAAAAATCGATTTATTACATTTAAAACATTTATTTTGGCTTAACATTTTAAATAACTAAATTTTTAATAAGAATGTCTTGTACTTATTTTGAGAATTAGTCAGGCTTGATCAGAGCATGATCAAAGCGTAGTTTTTTTTCTATCAATTCGAAATGTACATAATTTATCTCGAAACAGCCTAAAATCATGTACTCAGGGATTGTAATATTCGTACTTGAAATAAGAATTTGGTGCTTGAATCAAGTATTTTCGTACTTAAGAATAAAAATGTTTTGTTTGAATCAAGTATTTTCATACTTGACACCGTTTTAACATAATTGAAGTAAAAAGCTCTTGTTTTTTTTCTACTGAATGAACATCGAATGTTGTTAAAATAATCTTAAATATCTTTTCAGTTATAAATCAAGGCTAAGCCTCAGAGCAACGTTGCAAATAGGCCTTATCGGGACGGAGAACTATCGTGCTGTTGTCCATGTTGTCGTTGGCTGGGGTCTTACGTTTCACCCACGTTCAGTCCACTATAGGACACTTTCCCATTTATAAGCCATAAACCATTTTTTGTTTAAGTTTTTTAATTTTTTGTCATCAAGTCACAAATAGATCAAGCTTTCTTCAGCAAATCGTCTCTCGCCTGAGTGTGGTTAAGGAACTCAACTTAGAATCCGAGGATCGCTATTTCGGATATACTCTTTCCTTAGCCTATGTTTAAGGTATATCAACTCCTCAGCCATAGGTTGGAGTCCAGTAGACAGTCTTTCGGTGTGACAGGTTAGGCCTGGACGCTGCAAAAAAAAAGCATTTTCAGCAATACCACTAATAATTTATATCATTAAGACATTGTTACTTGAAAGCAAATGCCAATAGCTAGTAAAGATTTTAAAAGGCAGAAACTTTTTTATTAGATGACCCAAGTCGAGGCATACACACACTACCCGCTGCACCACACTGGGCAATTAGGACAGCTATTGATATTTAACTGATTATCCAGAAAGTTATTCACGATTTCGTCCAATTCAGACTGAAGTACTTAACAAAATTTGCCTTTTTTTAGTAAAACAAAGGGGTTGGTTATTCTAGGCGATTTTCGGTATAGGAAATGATTCCATAAGTTTCGATTTATAGTAATTTGAGCTAAAAGTATCTTGTTTTGACACTTTTTAGACACTTTCAATGGGAAACCCAAACCAATATTTCAATTCTCTTTGAAACTATGGTTGCTTTTTAGACTGAACCTACACGGTGAAGCAAACTTCATGGAGATCTCTTAGTAGACGAGAGAATTCAGGTGAGATTCAAAAATTTATTATTTTCAGCCATGCTCCGGCTTTCACGTATTTTTGCGAATTACGATTTCAGCAAATTCGTACGATTTCAATTTAGAGCGCTCCGAAATTCGCCAGTTTTTTTCATCGATAATGTTCCATTCCCAACTTGTTTTGTGTCATTTCACATAACAAAAACAGCTGATGAGCGCCACTACTCATGCTATCGATAGTCATATATCGATATATACCATAGCCAAATAGCAAATTGTTGTTTTTGTGAGCAGTTTTCCATCTCGCTCAATTTTGTGTGTCTCTATTAAATAATTGATTAAAATATTGCCTTAGTGCGAATTGAGTGGGAGAGTCCGTAAAACAAATCTAAAAAGCTTAGAGAACTGAATAAAAATAGTTCCGTGGGCTGTCTGTTTGTGCATCAACCTATATTTTGCATTTACTTTTCATTTCACGGACTCCGATTTCGCCGGTTTAAAAACGGCAAAACTTTGCGATTTCCTAATGTCGGAGCACCAACTTTTACGATTTGGTGATCAAATCGCAAAGTTTTTGCGAAAGCGAAATAAGAGCATGGCTGTTTGCCTTGAATATTCCGACTACGAAGAGAACTTTATGAAGTTTGCAGCACCGTGTAAATCTAGTCTTAGCTGCTTAACAAACTATTCCAAACAATTCAGCGAGTTTCGTATTCCAGACCAGCTAAGCCTACCAGCTCGGTAATGACCACTGGACTCGCCTTTTACTTGTCTCAGAGAGATGTATGGGACATACTGTAATGGCATTATCCAAACTTGATTTCCGTTCGGCTGGCAATTTCTATTATCGTTTTTTTAATTAACGCAACGTAATTTTATGGCCCATTCAATTTTTAATGTCAAAAAACCAAAAAACAAAAACAAAAAACGTTCAGTTGTTTAATGGTTGCATTTTTAATCAAAATCCAATGGCCTAATCAATGCAACCAAAAAATGTAATTTCCGCCCACCAACCAACTACAAAAAGAGGCAAACATTTTAATTAAAATTTTCGCCATGCTCGCTGATAATTGCAGCACAAATGTTTCCATTAATAATCTAATTGCGCATAATGCGCACAAAATTAGCACTAAATTAGTCACGGCCAATGCATTGTGGCTGCCTGGCTAGAAATTGAATTTGCAAACAACAACAAAACACTTAGGGCCAAAGCAGGAACAATGCGGCCAGGACGGGCTGGGCCGTGCTGGACTGTGTGCATAATTTACCAAAGTTAAATTAACCAAAATACACGTTGAACAAGAAGCCAGGCGAAGCGGCGCAGCAGAGAGCCAGCAGAGAGCCAGCAGCGGCAGCAGCAGCAAGCAAAGCCAGCCAAATGCAATTACAGGCGTTGCATACTTTTCGGCAGCGCTCAAGTTGCTGCCGCAAAAAGCTCAAAGGTTTATTAGATTTGCGCTTTTATTAAGCGTTAAATTATTTCGAAAATTGTTTGCAGTCGAAAGCGCAAAAGCAAATAAACATCAAGTTGCCTGTCTCCCTCCCTCCATCCACCCCATCTGCCCTGCCGTATCTGCTGCAGTCACTTCATTTTGGTTATCATTTGCATAGACAGTGGCAGAGGCGTGAGCTGAGGAGAGGGTAGGTGGTGGAGCTGCGCCCTGCGGTGCTTTAATTAATCATTTGAGTGGTTTTTAGTCCTTTTTGCCTCATTGTAAGACTACTTACGGGCAAAAAGCCTGGCAACTGGTAAATGGCAAACGTACAACAAAGAGGCGATTAGCTGGACCACGCCCACCCAAGCTGAGGCGGCCTTTGTGCGTATGTGTGTGTGTGTGTGTTTGTGTTTGTGTTGAAGCTTTTGTGTTAAACAACTTTGAGCCAGGCTACACAGTTGTAAACCTAAATGAATAAAATGCATCAATTGTATGTGCCAACACACACAAACACACACACACCCGAAGCACTATACGATTCTACACCAACTTTTCGGGCAAAAAAAACCTTTTTCCAAGGGGTTCCCCGGCTTTAAACCGGTAAGTGAACCATTTCGAAAGCAGGTACAAGATTTTCGAAAGGGCACATACACCCAGAAAAAAGTAGAACGAATAACTTAAGAACATACGCTATTGAAAAAACATTTATTCGTTCCTAAATTTTCAAGAATTTCGCTCTTGAAGTCGAGCTAAATACGTTCTTAGCTTGGTGCTTTTAGGCGAGGGAAGTGAGGTTTAGAAACTGAGAGAGGAGAGCAAGCACATTTGAGAGAATAACTTTGAGTCTGCCCTTACAGTTTTGTATTATATGGGAGAGGGGTGTGGGGAAGCTATCGAGCGAAGAGCGTAATGGATTTTTGCACTCATTTTGCTTTGGAATTCCCAACCTGTTATGGCATTGCTGGCATGGAGAGACCTCTGTTCGACTGATAGTTGACACAAAAGGACTGATGCTGCTTTGAGGTGTGTACTCCTCAAGCCGGCTAAAAGTTGCAAAATGGCTCAACAATTAGTTTTCCATGAAATAAATTTAAACAAAATGGAAAAATCTGCTGATATTGAATTGTTGTATCGTTGGAATCTGTGAAGCTCTTGATTTAAGAGTAAACGATCTTACTCTGGAATGTGATGAGCTCTTGATAATAGGAAGAACGTTCTCGGTTTTTGACAATGCTGTGTGCCCTTGATTCAAATTTGAGCAATCTTGAAAACGAGTATGTTTAGCACTTGATCCAATAACTATTGTGCTTGATTTGAGACTGATTCGGACTTGGATCGAGTATTGAAGCTCTTGGATCAAGAAAACCGGGATCTAATTTTCATACTTGGATCAAGAAGTTCGCTCTTGGATCGAGAATTTTCACTCTTATCGAACTATTGATCTCGAAAATTCTTGATCCAAGTATGAAATTCTCTATTTTTTCTCTGAGTGTACCTATGGAGGGGTGTCCTGTAAGTTTTTAGAGACAATCATTTAGAAAAAAATCCATCGGTGTCCAGGACTCTAGATTTGTTGAAACCAAACGAAAAAGATTTCTAGTACACAGAGATGTGGTTTTGGGTTGGAGTTTGGTTAAAAGAGATCTCTGGCTTACCTCCGATAGTCTTACCAAGCGAATACGAATCACCAACTCAAGTAGATATCAAGTGTGATATCACAAGTGCCAAGAACCATCATTAGCCGCTTGTATGCCAAACTAATCCCACCATCGCGACCAAAAGTTGCAGTTATGGCAGATTACCCAAAAGTGGCGAAACAAGTCCTCGAATGGGGATTTAGTTTTCAAGATAAAGGAAAGCCATTTGATTTCCTTGAAAGAGCAGAGTGGTCGTCAATCACTTACGCATTAGATCTGAATATGATTCCCAGAGCCTATGGAATTATGTGAAAGGTTTATGCAGTGCACACTGGCTCATGGAATGGAAAACTGACCAGAAGAAAATACAAATATCAAGGTTGTAAGTGGCTTAAACAGTGGCCAAATTAACCCTTGAGTTACAAATGTACATGCTCAATAAAAAATTCGCACTGTAAAATATAAATTCTTCTATGAAATCTGTCTTAAGGCGATTCGGCCTAAAATTAACAAAAATGTGTTCTCATTTAGAAAGAAACATGAGAATACATGAGAAAAATGTTTTCTTTATTTTAAAGCGAATCGCCTTAGAACTGATTTAATAAATAGGCAATTTTTAAATTTTTTATTAAAAAACGAACCTTTTTCACCTTGATTAGACCTCCTTTCTCTTCCTTGGGTTGATCATCGACCTCTTGATGTGAAAAAATGTTGCCAGGAATGAAATTGGAGTTCTCTTAAACCTATTAAAGTATACCCCAATTGATTAATATTAGATTTTATCTATCCCCACTCTATAAGTCGTAAAAATGTTATCAGAACAAAAATCTAAAAACCCAAAATCCCATACATCGATATCCCTATCTGATTTCTTAAGAAGTTAACCCTCTTCACTCTAAACCAAGGCTGCAAACCTTTAAAATTATTCATGAGGTTCGGTCCAGGGGTTCGAACCCATTGTAATCTCTAAGGTTCGGTTCGCGGACCGGTTCTTGGGCGATGGATGTAATCTTGGACAATTTTTTAAAGGAATCTACAACATAATTCACAGATTTTATATTTGATATTTGATTAAAGCTTTCATAAACTTCTCGACTTCGCAATCAGACGATGAGTCATTGTTTTGTCGAATTTTAAAAACTCTCATTAAGCATATTAAATTGGTGAACCGAACCTCATTTTTCGAAAAAGTGGTCCGGTTCGGGTTCAGGTTCGAGGAGTCAAAAATGTAAGACCCCTGGTTCATGGTCCGGTTCGCGAACCCCAAAAAAGCCGAACCGAACCGGCTCTCAGGGGTTCGGGTTCGGACCGGCTTGCAGCCTTGCTCTAAACAAGTCACCCCCTACCCAGAGACCATAAAAAATAATGCCAGAAATGAGAGCAGATAAAGTATTGTGACGAACAGAAAATTCTGGGTTGCTTGATACAAACCTTTGCAGTAATTAATATTTTTAAAATCCCCATGAGACGTTTTCTACAAATCACTTTCGACCCAAAGACAACTCGTTTCCCATACAGTTTGTATTGGTTTTAGGACTGAGGCAAGGCTCGATCCTAAACTTTCGCCCAAAAACCTTGAACCTCAAATTTCCGAACCTTAAACATTGGTTAATTTGGATTTTCGAAATTTTTTGTTTGTTTGTAGTCCTGGCTAGAATACCTATTCAAATAGGAATTTTTCCATAAGCTAAGAAAATAAACGCTTGTCCAAGGTAAAGATCAAGTTGTCAGTCAGAATTTTCTACATTAGAAAAAAATCGGCATCCTAGCGCATATGACTATCAACCTCACGCATGACAGTGCGCAAAATCACATACAAATAATAATTTAGATGCATAGACGAATCAATACTTTTTGAAGAGCAATAAAGCAAATACCACGTTGATGGGCAAAAGAAAGGAAACTAAATTTCGAATTTGACTTGGCTTAAACTTGAAAACGTCCATCAAACGGTATCAATTTCATTGTTCGGGCCTCGAGGGAACCAATGTTTGTTGAGCTGGGTTAATCAACGATTTCGCTAATGATTATTGGTTCATTTTAATTAATAATACAAAAAAATGCTTCGATGAGGGCCACGATATTGCTAACCTTCACAACCGGCCTTTTTGCTTGCCAAGACTTGTCGCACTGACACGCTTTAGGTTGATAGTCATGTGCGCTGAGATGTCGAAGGATCAGGGTTAGATTTCTGGAGAAGGTAATGGAAAAAAGAAAAACCGAACAATTTCCCATAGTGCAATAGACAATAGTTTTGTGAAACATGACCAACCCCCCGCCCAGCCCCGCTTTTTGTCGTGCACTTTGTCCTGCGCTCATTTGCATAGAAAACAAAGCGGCCAAGTTAGAAAATGGAACCCTTCAGCGGACAGCGAACAGAAAACAGAAAACAGTTGTCCCCGAACTTAGACTCCTTTGTCATATTCATGAGCATTGGGAACAGCTTCAAAACTGTCATAAATTTTAATTTCGACCATTAATGGCAAATAGTGCACCCCAAAGAACATGGCAAGCAAAAAATTATTTCCTGTTCAAAGCACGGAAATCCCCAAATGCAAGCAAGAATAAAAAAAACAACAATAAAAATACAAACAACAACAAAAACGAACAGCAGCAGCAGCAATAACAACTACCGGATGCTCATCCATCGCCGTGTACATGGCGTCTATTTTATAAGCTTTGCCAAATCTTTTCGAGTTGATTAAAAACAATAAAAACAGCGTGTTTCTTATGGCCAAAAGCTGAGCCATAAATAAGCAATTTATTGTGCGCTTCCGCCGTGTTTGCCCATTGTGAAGCCGGAGCCGGAGCCGGAGCGGGAGCGGGAGTCAGTGGCGCAGCATGCGGCCACTCGCTGGGTTGGTGATGCGCTCCACTGGGCAGCCGTTTGCCTGGCAACTGGACTAGAGATTGGAACTGGCAGTGCCACTGGCACTGGCTTTGGCTAGTTTTGGTATTCGGACGGCTTTCGATGTTTATTGCAGCATTTGGAGTGAAAGGCACGAAGCAATTTCCGCTGCCGTGAGAGCTTAGCGATATTAACCAATACAAACAAAGAAAGGAAACGCTCACTCAGAAACATGCACTCACACACACATGCTGGCTTGTTTCATATTTGTAGCACTTTGCTATGTTGTCCTTGGCCTTAGATGCAGTATTAGTTGATAAGTTGGTGCGATTAAAGTTTAACTTATATGCGAGGAGAAGGATTCTATCCGCACTCTAAGCCATTCCGGAAGTTGATGTCTATGAACCGTGGCTTTTGGTCTTCCAGCTAGGCTGAACATCTAAGAACTTGGAAACTCAAACTCAATAAACGATAACGGATTGACGGTAACTGTTTGGCCATCTTCTTTTTCCAACAGGAAAGGAACAGCCGTTGCACCAAACAGTAACCTCCTGCAACTCTGGAGGATTTTCAGTGGCATAGATACGACAATTTGGCATCGAAATGCCATTATTCGTCAAAGCCAAACTAATGTGTTTCAGTACCTTTTTTCAGCGACAGTGGCGGATCTGGGAGGGGGGCTAAAAGGGCTGAAACCCGCCCGGAGAAGCATCATATTCGCAGTAATATAATCTTTCAGAAAATACAGGAAAGTCACAGCCTGACGTTCTCGGCCTCAGCTTTTAATGCCCGCCACTCGCCTCAGTCTTGTGCGAGCTGGCGCCAACTGATCTATAAAGCTTACATCTGGTTGTCCCTTCTTGGGTCTTTTGTCAAAGACTTTGTATTTCTATGTACACTTGTGCCAATAGTTTTCGCTTTGCGTCTTCTTTGGATAAATTTTGTATGTTCTGCTTTGCTCAATTCTGGACCATTTCATAATGTTTCAAATCGAAATTTTAAGAATAAGATTATTCATCCCCTAATTAGGCAACGTGCATTATATTTGGTATCTTCCCCTATGGCTTAAGTCAGAGTGTCCTTTTCAAAGTACGATAACATTTTGTTTGAAGTCAACGTTAACTACAAAAATTTATCAAGTTGAAACTCAACACTGCGTATGAGAAATATCAAGAACTTTGGAGCCCTGTCGCGACCATTAAAATATTACTTTTTATAACTTTTCCTTTTTATACCCTTGCAGAGGGTATATTGAAATTATGCTGATGTTTGTAACGCATAGAAGAAAGCATTTCCGACCACATAAAGTATTTATATTCCTGATCAGCTTAAAAGTGTGTTCAAAAAGATTAAAAATAGCTCGAAGTCTACCTAATGTAGGGCCGATTCCTCATCTCCTAAATAGCGGCTATGTGTCAGATAATCTCAGATTTTGCTCTGTTATATGTATGTGACAGATAGCTCTATGAAGAAGATGAGAAATCGGAAATTAATAGTATAAAATCAAGTATTTCGGTACTTAAAAATTCGTACTTCAAATGGTATTTTTCAACTTGAACCAAGTAATTTCGTTGTCAACTTGCTTTTGACTTTGATTGTACCTAAAGCAAGTGCTAAGTTGGAAGTTTTTTCTGAGTGTATAGGTCTTTAGAATATTCCCAAGTACCTGTGGTACTGGCCCTACTACACTCAAAAAAAAACAGCCAAAATTGCCCTAAAAAAGGGGTCAAAGGCGACTTATATATAATATTATATTATAAAGGCCATATATTTTAGAAAAATGATTTCTAAAAATAAGACTAAGACTTTCTTAAATTAAGAAAATGTTTACTATAAGCTAGAAAATATTTTCTTGGAAACAGAAGAAGAAGGAGACTGCCATACTGAGAAGCGTATAAACCCCTTATATATTATTTTTATAGCATATGTTCTTTCTGTTGGTTTACTACTAGAGTAATCATTATTTTAGTTATTAACATTATCTTGCCTGGGACTCGAACTCGGGACCTCGGGGAAACTTCAACACGAAAGGCATCTTATCGCACTCGACGACTACCAAGCTCGTGAGTGGGGACAGTAATTAATGCAGTGAAATATGCTACGCACTCAGCTGCCTCTTTTATATTCCCCGAAAGCAGAAAATTCGAACTTGAGAATTACATGCCATGTCTTTTTATATTTTTCAAAATTTAAGGGCGGTTTTCTAGACTATTTTTCTATATTTTAGAGCGATTTTCTCAGCATGCCAGATATTAGTTGCCCCTTTTATATTCCGAATGCACGGAATTCGTACTTGAGAATTACAAGGGGTGTCTTGTTAATATTTTTCTATTCTTTAGGGCGATGTCCTAGACTTTTTTGTCTATATATTTTTCGGGCGAATTTCTATATGGTTTGTCTAAATTCAAGAAATGTGCTTTCTAAAATTAAGGTCGTTTTTCTAAATTTTTTGCCCTATTTGCAATGTATTTTTTTTCTAAGTTCAAGGGCGAATTCAAGAAAGTTTTTATGGAAAAAATGTAGAAAAATTACCATAAATTTAAGAAAAAACAAGAAAGAAAGTCGGTCAAGCCCGACTATAACATACTCTGTACCAAGAAAATTTCTTTTGATCATAACTCGAAAACCGTTCATCTGATCTTCTTCATTCCTTTGGCGGATCGATAAGTTATCCTAATAACTAAATATGTCCAGAAGGAACAAGCCATCTATCTTCAAAACTGTGGGAGATATGACGTTTTTTCTAAATTGCGGAGGCGGGAGGGGGCGTGGCCAAAATTGAAAATAAACTTGATCTGCCTGTAGACATTAGAAGCATATGTCCCATACATGTTAAGCCTCTATCTCTTACCATCTCTGAGATCTGTGCGTTCATATGGACAGACAGACGGACAGACGGACAGACAGACAGACGGACAGACGGACATGGCTATATCGACTCGGCTGTTGATGCTGATCAAGAATATATATACTTTATGGGGTCGGAGATGCTTCCTTCTGGATGTTACATACTTTTGCACAAACTTATAATACTCTATGTACCTACGGTACAGAGTATAACAAGTATGGGCGCTGCAGTCGAGTTTCCCGACCACAAAATACCCTGTTCATTTGTTGTCATTTATTTGTTTTTGTAACAAAATTTTCAACCTAAATGTAGGCAACACTTTTTTCTAGTCCTGACCATAAACTGGGGGAGGGGGTGCTCTTATCAGCTCAACTGTTTCGCTTATAAATCCGGTGTTTTTTGTCCGATCTTGTTGTACTTTTCAGATTAGATAGATATTGGGCCTAGCTTGATGTATATTAAACCACGAGGCTCTAACTTGAAAATTGTGGATCTGGCGGCTATTTAGGTCTAGGATTTCTAGAGGAGGTCTAGGTTTTTTGGGGATAAAAGGGGGACGGGGTGGAATTTTTCAAATCTGAAACAAACTTGATCTGCGTACAGCATAAATCTACCTTCGTGCAAAAATTTGTGGCTCTATCTCTTATAGTCTCTGAGATCGACACGTTCATACAGACAGACGGACAGACGTACATGGCTATATCGACTCACCTGTTCATGCTGATCAAGAATATATATACTTTTTGGGGTCGGAAGATTTTCCTTCTCCCTGTTACATACATTCGCACAACATCATGATCCCCCTTTTCCCATTTTTAATGGAAACAGGGTATAATAAATCGAATTTCTAAATTGAAGAATTTATTTTCTAAAAATTCTGTTTTTAGGATTTTTTTTTCTAAGCTTAAGAAAAAACTGTCCAAAAATAGGAAAGTAAAATTATTAAGGGTGCATTTCTAAAAACTAGAAAATAAATTTTTGGAGTGTAATGGTGTCCACAGTGAATCTAAGTTGCAGAATCGAATCGAACGTTCGCCTTAACTCCACAATTTATAGTTTGCCATCGATGGCCATTCCCAAATGCTTACGAAACGCTAAGCTTAACCCCCGGCCAAGCCAGCCGGAAACTGCCATTCCGCTTATTCTACGGAATTGTAAATTCTGCAACGTGTTTCGCGCTACGCTACTTATGATTACTTTTCGCTAATCGCTGTGCATTATTTCCTTTCAATTTGTGGTTTTTTATTTACGTGCAGTTGAGCGCAATGCTGACCGCACACACACACACACACACACACACTCACACGGGTGCACATCACGTATGGACACACACACAAGGACTTGGGGCACGTAGCAAAATTATTTGGGTTGAAAATCTTTTCGAGCTCCCCACGCACGTGACAACACAAATAGTTTTCCAATGGGTTTTTTGTTGCCAGAATAGTTGATATGTGCTCTTGTTGTTTACATTGCATTTCTGACATTTTCCTTTTTGGCCACTAAATCCATTAAAATTATATTTGTGGCCCGGCGTATGCTTTTGATGGCTTGCTCTAATTTCATTTTACTCGAATTCCAATTTTTATTGTTGTTGTGTGTTTTTTGTTTTTCTGTATTTTTGGCCTGTGAATGTCAAAATAAATTGAAGTTATTTTTCATGTTTTGCCGGCGAGGGGGGGGGGTTGTGAAAATTGGAAATATCTATGCTGTGATACGTGCATATCCTGCCAAACTCCAGCCGGCCACAGTCGGGCTGGCCACAACAATTTTCTAATTAAATTCGATTTTCGCCATGCATGTGGCATAAATTGTTTTGTCATTTTACGGCTGTTGTGTGTGAGTGTGTGTGTGTGTGTGTGTGTGAGAGCACAAATCTTATGCAATTCTGCATGCCACTGCCGCCTGCCCCACCGCCCATCCACCATCTAAATGTGGCATTGGCAGTTTTTGGTTTTCTCTCAGCCTTAAGCAACGAACTTGTATATTCATTTGAGATTAGCAAAAATTGAAAATCCTTTGCCCCGGGTGGAAAAATTTTATACATGTTCTCTGACCGTGTGTGTGTGTGTGTGTGTGTACAAGGAAAATAATAACCTGTATAATTGGTGTACATGCCCAACATGAGCCCGAGCAGACCGATTTGCCCCCTCTCTCTCTCGTGTCCTCTGGCAGGGAGTTTTTCCTTTTGTCTTTCGTTTGTCTACACTTGCAAAGAGGGTACATACATTTTGCTCTGCTCTTTCAAGTCGTTAATCCTGTTTAAAAAGCCTGCCAAATGGCAGTGCCAACTTGTGTTTAGAAGTTAATTTTGAAGTATGCCTCAACTTGGCGCTTGTCATACCCTGTGCCAACATTACAAGTTGAAGAATGGTTCGAATCAAATGAAGAAACTTGGCTTTATAAAAAAATTTCTTTAAGGACTTTTGATTCAAACATTTTAACACAATTCCTGCAGCTGATTTAGTCGATATTGACATTGAAGCCATTTGAATTTGATATTTTGTTCGGGGCTGTAAACCCAAACCTTTTGTCGGTTCTCCGGTTCGTTAAGGTTTGAATATTTTAGGTTCGAGGTTTTTGTGCCTAGGTTTTAGTTCGGACATTGGTTCATGTTTTACACTATATTTGTGAAAAAGAAACACATTAATTTAGTAACTGAGTATTAATAATTTATGGTACTTAGTTTAATTCTACGTTTTCGACCTAAAAATCGTATAGAAATTGGGTCGTTTTTGGGTCAGAAGCAGCTTGTGGAATACCTGGGAGTATTTGAAATATAATTTGCTGTTAAGTTAAATTCCATTTAGTAGTTTTTGTAGAATATCATTAACAATATAATGATATAATGGGTCATTGTGGGAAACAAATTAGTTTTGAAAATATATCAGCGAGCACTTGCAGGGGTATAAAAACTTCCTTACAGACGAAGTTAGCTTAGCTTTCTGAACATTTCTAAATAACAATTTGATCTTAAATAATTGGACTTATGTTCGTAAATATCAAACTGATAAAATCGGCTTTTAATTGATAAAAGAAAATATAAATTTGAGCGCCAGATCCTTTGAGCTGAGTTGAGCTGTTAAAGTTGCTGAGCTCCACAAAGAGTATGTTTTAGCTTAAGCTATTATGAATTGATTCAACGAAATTCATTACAATGTACCTTTGGTTGCCAGCTTTTGTTGGTCGTGTGCGCTTAGACGCAGCCGACCACATGTTTAGTCCTTGAGGACCCGCATTCGATACCAGACAAGGTAAAGTGAAAATAAAATGTTATTGTTATAAAAATCAAGTCATGTATTAGAAGACGGCTGAGCATAGTGGAGGTGTTTGATCGTGTCTTCCCTTATCTTACAAACTTGCTTGGACTAGCAAACGCTGGAAATATAAATATAATTTAATATAAATATACAGCCATGCTCCCATTTTCGCTTTCGCAAAAACTTCGACATTAGGAAATCGCAAAGTTTTGCCGTTTTTAAACCGGCGACATCTGAGTCCGTGAAATGAAAAGTGAATCCAAAATATAGGTTGATGCACAAACAGACAGCCCACGGAACTATTTTTATTCAGTTCTCTAAGCTTTTTATATTTGTCTTACGGACTCTCCCACCTATTTCGCACTAAGGCAATATTTTAATCAATTATTAAATAGAGACACACAAAATTGAGCGAGATGGAAAACTGCTCACAAAAACGACAATTTGCGATTTGGCCATGGTATATATCGATATATGTCTATCGATAGCATGAGTAGTGGCGCTCATCAGCTGTTTTTGTTATGTGAAATGACACACAACAAGTTGGGAATGGAACATTATCGATGAAAAAACTGGCAAATTTCGGAGCGCTCTAAATTGAAATCGTACGAATTTGCTGAAATCGTAATTCGCAAAAATACGTGAAAGCCGGAGCATGGCTGATAATATAAAAATGGTTTTATCAAGCTTGTAAGAGTATAAAAACCGCGGTAAGTCAGTCGAATGGTAGACTGCTTCTTCGATTACATGTAAGGAGCTTGAACTCTTCCCAGGTAGGGGGAACTGGAATCATGCTACTCCAAATGTATCATGTTTTGATTCACTTATCGTTGTCAATGTTTTATTTATAAGCAGAGCATTTGCCATCCGCCAGGTGCATGACCATGCTACAATTACCCATTACATTGGCCCATCCTGTTGCCTGTTCAATGCTCTCCTCATACATATCTGACATTACCCGTGCTTATTATTGCAGCCGCTGTTCCGTCCGCCGATGTACAAGTTTCCAGAGCTTCAAACTTAAATTATTCCCCCAATCTTGCCTAACATCATCCGACTACGGCAACTAATCTCAGCTGAGATGCTTTCAATTCCATATCGCTGATCCGCATACAAAGTAAACAAAATCCCCTGCACCTTGACAAAATTAAATTGAATATTGTAGAAATATGTTTGCTGCATCCTGTGGGGCAAACCTTTACGAGAGCTATTAAATATTTGTCCTGCTGGCGTTGTCCTCGCCGATATCGTCTCATTCTCATCGACGGCAGCGGCAACAACAAAAACAATGGCAACAGCAGCAGCGACAGCATTTCACTCAATTCAATTACCTTAAGAGTGTCGCCATCAAGTGTCTGCGTGGAGCAGGACGAAGACGCCGGCGACAAGGACATTGACTAGGACTGGGGTTGGCCAATAGACGGTCGCTTGTTGTTGTTGTCTTTGGCATTTTAAATCCCACATTTGATGTGCTTGGAGCGAGCAGCCCTGTCTGCGAGATCCTCTTTATTTTTTTTTTTTTGGACTGCCAACTGACAATTTCATTTGGCTTTACCTGTAAACTCAACTTGATTTATTGCCCTGCCCGGGCATGGCGTGTAATAAAATTTTAATCGATGTCGTACATTTGCATACCAATTGCAGCCAGTTGGAGTCAAGGCGACCAACTGCGTTGCATGCCCCATAAAAACGCATGAAAAGCATGAAAAGCGAAGCCTTAGGAGCTTCCGAAAGTTGGCCCTCCGTGTAATTTGATGCGCATTTGCATAAAGAATGCAGCCAAATGCGGACTGAGTGGAACTGCGGCGCGGGGAAAAAGCATAATTATTATATGGCCATGATCAGCGGAATTTGCGAAACTTTGGCCCGTTTATGGCGCAAGAAATGCGAATGTAACTTCGTATTATTCTTGAATTAACAACGGAAATGAAAAATGAAAATGGAAAATTGTTTTGCCGCCACTCCCCTGGCCCTGGCCAGGCGTTGTATGGGGCGGAGTGGGGCGACTTGTCATTTCGCCTGGCAGTAAATTACATAAATGCAAAAGCAAAATCCTCCGGCAACCGCATTCCTTTCGCTGCGGTGGCTGCTGCTGCTGCTGCTCGTAATGAAAAAACTTAAATGGAATATAAATATGTTTGTAATATGCATAAGGTGGGTCGCTCTCAAAGCAAAAAGAAAAATATTCTTAATAAGTAAGTGAGTAATCAGAGCAAAGTCTGAATTCAGCAGATGTTGGAGCCAACTCAAATGTAAAGAATTTTGCTCATTAAAACCAAATTTTTGAAAAGATGTGGAGCAGCTAGATAGCCATTCAATCTATCACAACTTTTCAGAAAATTACAGATTTTTAATAAGCTTGTTGAATGGCTCAATCTGGCCCAGCTGCAATGTAAACTGTGTGCTGTCAAAGTTGATTTAAGTTTGTTCAAGCAACTTTCACACAGTTAATTGGCACAAAACACGCTAGTTTTTGACAGAGAAGTGCAGAAAGCAAGTAAGCCGACTGCTGTTTTTAGTGCTCACCAACACAAGCACATGTACTGTACTCTCCATTTGGCCGTTTTTGCTTTCCAGTTTCTCGTTCTTTGAAATGTTCTTTTAAAAGGCGACTGCGGGTAAAGCTGTGATAACAACTGCATTTAGATTCGATTCTGTTTCACATTTCAAACTATTATAGAACAAGTTTTTATACTCTGTACCGTAGGTACTCTGAGTACTATAAGTTTGTGCAAAAGTATGTAACAGCCAGAAGGAAGCATCTCCGACCCCATAAAGTATATATATTCTTGAGCAGCATCAACAGCCGAGACATGTCCGTCTGTCTGTCCGTATGAACGCACAGATCTCAGAGATGGTAAGAGATAGAGGTTTGACATGTATGGGACATATGTTTCTTATGTCTGCAGGCAGATCAATTTTATTTTCAATTTTGGCCACGCCCCCTGCCACCCCCGCAATTTAGAAAAAACGTCATATCTCCCACAGTTTTAAAGATAGATGGGTCGTTCTTTTTGGACATATTTAGCAGGGATGCAAACCACTCGAAAATAAGGACTGGTTCGGTTCAGTGGTTCACACAGTTTCTGAACCGCCGGTTTGGTTCATTACATGGTTTTTGGAGCTAGCTGAACCGCGGTTTCGGTTCGGTGCAGTGGTTCACAAAGGCACATTATGAAATATTATGTTATTATATTATATTATTAATATATTATATTATTAATATTATGAAATATTATGATATTATATTGTAGTAATGTGACTTGTCGAACACTTTTGAAATCTAATTCTTATAATCCATTTAATTATTTTTAAAATCCTTAGAAGAATGTCCAATGCATAGTATGTCTGATTTCCAGGAGTTGTCTAGATGAATGCTCTCTACAATTGAGAATGTCTGCTAGAAAAAAATACGTACTATGCATCTTAATTATTCTATTTTTCATATCCCTTAAGTTAGGCTCAGAACTGAATCATAGCTGAATCAGCTCTGAAATGATAGGGCTGGTCCTGAATTCATGACATAATTTTTATGAATTTTAGCCACATGACTCTGACATGTCCTACTACGTCATGACCTTAGTTGATTTTAGGCATGATTTTCAGTCAGAGAACTGAACCGAACGGAACCGTTTTTGTTTGTGGTTTTCGGTTCGGTTCAGCAATTCTGAAAGGAAGCTGGTTAGGTTTGCGATTCGGTTCACCGGCTGGAATAAGCGGTTCGGTTCGGATCAAAACCGGTTCGGCTCAGCACCGGTATGTATCCCTGATATTTAGTAACAAGGATAACTTATCGATCAGCCAAAAGCAATGGTGGAGACCGGCTGAACGGTTGTCGAGCTATGATCAAAAGACTGTTCGCTCAAAATTTATGCTGAGCGTATAATTTCGTTGGTACAGAGTATGTTTTAGTCGGGCTTGACCGACTTTCTTTCTTGTTTTGTTTTTGAGTGTGCGGCTAAATCTGATCATCATAAACCATTGATTCAAACTAGAGAGGGGATCATGACGGCAAGTCAGTCTTAGTTAATCATGATGCCACTTCATATCTACAGCGGATTAGGATTCACTAAGTAAGAGGCTATCGCAACCTAACCCCACCTAACTTTAGATGCATTTTCTTCAAAGTCGCTCTCTCAAAGGATTCGAATGCCAAACAATAAGCGATAATTGGCAACAACAACAGCCCGCAAGCTGCCACAAAACTTTGCTGTTTGTGCTTGGTTTTAAGCTCTGCCATTGTAAACCTCTCCATTGTTCTCAGCAAAGTTGAATTGCAATAAGCTGGCAAAGACTTAAGCCACAGTTGACCAGGCGAATGCTTAGAAATGTGCTTTAAATGTTGATTACTTTCCAGTCCTCGCTTATCCCGCAGTGAGGTGAAGTAATTTCAGTATTTGTGCAAAATAAGCCATTAGCTTGGTATTTGCTGTCCATTAAATACATTTATGCCACCGCCTTCCATTTGGTTTGCTGGCACAGCAATTACGCCTAAGCTCCGTCAAGTGTCAAACATAATGCGGCGATTCGAACACACACACACACACACAGACACACACAAACAACAACAATAAACAGTTGTCACAGTTGTGGGCCCATTAAGATGCTGGCCAAATTGCTGACAACGTTAGCAAAAAGTCAAAGGGACAAATCTTTTTAATAACCTCTTGGCTTAGGTAACATGTGTGCGGAATAGTTGGCACTGGGCAGGGCTCTGGATGGGATGCGCCAGTTAATAAAGACATAATGTCATAGATTTATTTTTTATGTGCCTCCATTTGTGGTTGATATTATTATCGTTTTGCTGTGGCTGAAATCCGAGGCCCCATTTATGCCATAATTTGCCAAACATTGCGCGCGCGTGTGTGTGTGTGTGTGTGTGTGAGTGTGAGGGGGAGGGGGTGGGGGGTGGGTTATTTGGTAAATCACCTGCGCTTCCTTACAAGTTTCCTGCTCAGGCAGAGCTAATACTTCCTTGGCCAAAATGTAAAACAAGGAGCAGGCACAACCGACAGACTGACAATGAGGTGGAACACTCTCCTCGAGGCATATAATACATACACAACATTGCCTTGTCCTGCCTGGTCCTGGCTCTACGGTTGATAAACATGCCAGGGCTGAGAAGTGCATACCTGAATGGTTACCTGACTGACTAACAAGCTGTCTGGCCCACCTTCACTCATATTTTGTTTTTTTTTGTTTTTGTGCCATGCCGACGCCGGCACTGAAGTGCCTTTTTCAATTTCCCCAGAGGCGCTTCCGATCAAACAGGAAGTGCTTAAGTTCAGACCGAAGTAAAAGTGCGCACAGGCCCGCCCACTACTTCGCTTATCATCCGCAGAAGCAACAGTCAGAATATTGTTTATAATTTTTTACATTACAGTTCAGGCTGTTCAGGCAGTTGGAAACGCTATTGTCAGCCGAAATTCCTGGTTGTCAGCCAAAGAAACGAATGGAATTTGAAGGGCTTGCATAAAGCATGAATTGTTCTTGAGTTGTTATAAATATCTTTAATATTTCATTAAGAAGAGAACGCAAATGCGTAGAATTAAAGCTTAAAATAAGAAAGAGAGTTTTTAAAAAGAGTATGCCCTTTTTGGAAATTAAAATGTTGAATCGAGTATCAAATGTACATAAAATTCTAAGCCCAACTTTGCCTATTTGTGACAAACACAAAGAGAACAAGGCAAAAACCAGGATTCCAAGTAACTAAAGCAAGTCCGAAGCGAACTTCAAACTTATACGTGTACAACTTAGGGTTAAGCAGCACCCCTGAAGATACGATGCGTTTCCACATGTTAACAGAAGTATTTAGAAAACATTAAGAAACAACCAGTTGAGCCAGCACCAATCGTCCGCCAATTTGACATCACATTCAACATTTCTAAAGATATAGATCTAAACATTCTCAAATCAGCAGCATACATAAAATACTGCTTGTTAAGTGAACGAAATCATATCGGAACCTTGGACACCAGTAAACTTTCTTTTGAGAGAGGTAAATTGTTGATACGTTAAGGCTTCAACGATGGCCAAAACCAGCCACAAATGTAGACACGTCTTTAAGGGATCAGCGAAGAAGTTGGGTCCGCAGTGACAAAGAGAAGGCAACCCTTTTTGCGCTTCACCTTCGAAATGTTTTCGAACCAAATCAACCCACCAATGAAAATGTATTTCCATTAATTCCCACCGCCGCACAAACTGACCAAATCAAAGTTCATTCACACAGTTAACTTCGGCTCGGTCGAAGTTTGGATAGCACATTCTAAGACTACTTTTCGAACCTTACTTTTCTATGGCAGCCAAACTAAGTGGAATCAGGCAAAAGCCTAACAAAAACGTTTGCAAGATATTTGAAGTCGATTCCATTTAAAACAAAATAGTTTTCTTAATAGAACTTCTTTTTCGACCGATCATTCGTGCTGCAGCTATATGCTATAGTCATCCGATTTTGACAAAACTTTGTAGAATTGTGTGAAAGCTTATAAAATAAATATGGGACAATTTTAAGCACATTTCCATGGAAAACAAACAATGCTTTCTCACTAGGACTACTCTTCAGACTCTAATTTTCTATGACAACTATACTATATAGATGTCCGGTTTCGACCAAACTTAGTGGAATCATGGAAAAGCATAGCAAACTAAGAAACAAAAAGTTTGGAGGCGTTTTCATTGAAAGCAGAAAAGTTTTTCTAACTAAAACTAGTTTTTCGACCGGTCGTTCCTATGGGAGCTATATGCTATGATCATCCGATTTTGACGAAACCTTGTTCCACTGTGTGAAACTACATAAAATAAAGAAATGCAAAACTTGAAATCGCTACCATTAAAAAGAAAACAGTTTCTTTACTAAGACTATTTTCAAAACCCATTTATTCTAGGGAAGCTATACTATATAGTTGTCCAATTTTGATCAAACTTTGTGGAATCATAGAAAAGCATAGCAAACTAATAATTGTGGAGTTTGCAGAGGTTTCCCTTAGGGACAAGAAAGTTTTTTATCACTAGAACTAGTTTTAAACCTAGAGCTACAAGATATTATCATCCGATTTGGTCAAAGCCTTGTATTATTATGTAAAAGCAAATAAAACAAATATATGTATGTCAATTTAAAGCCTGGTTCCATTGAAAACAAAAAAGATTTTCATACTAAAATTTCTCGTCTGTGGCAGCTATACTATGTAGCTGTCCGATTTCCACCAAATTTAGTGGAAAAGCTTAGCATATTAATAAAATCGATGTTTGAAAGCGTTTCCACTAAAATCAAAAAGTTTTTCTCACTGAGACTAGTTTTTCGATCGTTTATTCTAATGGTGGCTATATGCTATTGTCATTCGATTCGAACGATTCCGATAAATTAGATTAGATACAATCCAATTGAAGATGGAAGAATGAAAACTCAACTTGGATACTTCAATTAAGACGGATTTTTCCAATTAGAGAAATACGTCTATATTTTTCAATGCACATTCCTAAAAAGTACTTAATTACTGTTAGGGATCTATGCTATAGCATGCTTGGATGTAGTCTCGTCCTGTGGACTAAAATTTGAGGTACGAGTCGTACTTAAAAGAGCTTGATACGAGTACGAAAGTCTTGAAACTAACCTGATATTCGAGTTTCAATCTGAGAAGCCCAATTTTAAACTAGGATCCGTATTTAGATCTCGCTGCAAAATGGACTCACAACACAAGTTTCAAAATGAAAACCAATCTAAAATGAAATTGTACTTAAAATTCTCAACTGGCTCTAACATCTTGGTCTTTGTTCAATTACTGGATGTTGAATCTTTCCAGCCTTAGTGGATTCAAGTTCTAGAACAAATAGTGCAACCATTTTTAATGTTAAAGGCTTAAGTCAAAAACATTTTGCAATTCTTCTATGTCTCTTTTATTTTGTTTCAATAAGTTTTCAACGAAAAATTGCATGTACTTCTTTTCAGAGTAAGTCGGGCTTGAGACTTTTAAGAATCAAGCACAAAGTTCTTGATTCATACCAAAAACTTCTGGTTTATGTAGTGAATAATTACTTTATTTAAATGAGGAGCTAAGTAATATCCATACAATTGAATGGCGAGGAGAAATTTCCAAGTGGACTTTAGATTTTGTACCACAAGCTTTGCACACTGACAGCACACATATGTAAAATCGTGGATCCACATTGCAAAAATGCCTTGAAGTTTCCCTGACTTTTAATTGTAAGGTCTTTAGTCTGACTAATCAAATGATCATTAAGTGAGCACTAAAGGTTTATAATCAGACACACATTGTACACTGTTAAAAACCGAGGAAAATGCTTGATTTCGGTAGATTTCGAAGCATCTTTTTGCTGAGTTTTTACATGATATACTTTTGTAAGCAGTTGTGCTTTCAAAAAGAAAAAGAACACAAAACAAAAACTCCACCAAAGAAATAGCAAATGCTTTAAGACCCCCCCCTCATCCCTACGCACCGGCGCCCACCTGTAACTTCATTATGGGCGTGTGCGCGCCATAAGATATGCAATATATTTACTCAAAAAAGCCACCACAGGGTGCAAAGTCGCTGTAAGCAGTCCTATGGGGGAATGCAAAACATAATATTTCATATGGCTAATAAACCTGGCGGAGGTGGAGACTTCGTCGTCGTCCTCGTCGTCGTCGTAGTCGTCGTCGTCATTGTCGGCAGCCACATAAATTTATTAATGAGTGGAAAATGAAGTTTTTCTGTACATTTCACCCTGTGCTCGCATCCACAGCGTTGGGCCTGACGGTGGTGGCTTAGTCAAGGCCACAGCGCCGACAACTAAGCCGCCCGCAGCAAAAACAAAAGGTCCTGCACATGCCAGCCAGCCCCATGGAAAACAATAAGCCAGGCATTTTCGGCATAGCTTGGCGAAGTTCGCGAAAAACGCCAACGCGTAGATAGGCTGATTTACGTACATTTTGCACATAACTTCTGTGCCAGGAGCAGGGATCATGCACGCAGCCATGAACACAAATTGAAAGTACAAGCTGCAATTTTTACGAAAAAACCTGGAAGCGGGAAATGAACGAAAGTCCTTTCTGTTGCCGCTGCTGTTGCTGCTCCTTCTGCGGGCTGGCGAAAAGTTAACAAACTTTCTGTGATTGATAAATATTTAAAGCACAGCAACAAAGCGAAATAATTGAAATAAGTGAAGTAGCAAAGCAACTGGGGGATGGTCCTGGGTTTGGCCCCTATGCTGGCTAACAGGCTTTTCGAGGGTTGGTCGATGCTGCGGCGCCCGTCGATTGTGACAGGCCAAAATGTTTTCCAGCTGCACCTTTATTCAATCCAATTTTGCTGCTTATCACTGAAGCTGAAGCTTAGCGTCTTTAAAATGCGAATGACATGCCAAAGTACCAGAGATTCAAAAGATTGTCCTGATGCCAGCAACGGGGTGGTGGGGGGGAGACCGCGGGTAGCGGGTCGCTGCAAGAGCCGGCTTTGTTAGTTGGATGAGCAGCCTTGGCTCCACGACTTGATTGTTGATGTCACCTTCTGGCAAGGGTATGCACTTTTTATGATTCGGCTGGCATTGGAATTGTGAGCTGACAATCAGTCTGAATAACCATTCTTCCATAAATTAAGTATTGCATAGGTGCTTTACAGAGGCTTCCGAGGTTTCCGGTCTTTGAATTTTGTAAGGTTGCCTAAAGGTTAGAGGCATGCTATCTCGATTTTCCACTTGTCTTTAGTACCTTCTCAAAATTGCAGTATGCTGACTTTGCTGACAAAGCTTTTTTATATGCATGTCGGAAATATTAAGTCGATATATAGAAATTTCGATGTTTTTGTCTTATACACAGCATATATCATTATCAAATATTTTTAAAGCTTTTAATTCAACTTTTCGAATGGTTTACATCAAATTATATAAATAAATCGATATATTAATAAATCGCTATCGAATATTTTTCCGAGATAATAAATCGGATATCGAATATTTTTTTGTGATATTTTTGACTCAACATTTCGAATGCTCTATATTAAAAAATTTACATAAATATATTAAAATATCTTTATCGATTATTTTTCCTAGGCGATATATCGAGTATTATTTGGTAATACTTTTGATTAAACTTTTTAAATACTGTACAAAAAAATATTTAAATATATAAAAATATTAATATTTTTTATCGAATATTTTTCATGAGCCATATATCCGATATCGAAAATTTCTTGGTGATGGTTTTAGTGATAATTTTGCGTCAACTTTTCGAATGCTTTATATTAATATTGGTAATAATCTATATGTTAATTTATCGTTTTCCAGTATTTTTCCGTAGCGATATATCGGATATCGAAAATTTCTTGGTGATATTATTTATTCATCTTTTCGAATACTTTATATGTATATATTATACTTTGTATATATCTAATATATTTGGGTAATACTTTGGATTCAACTTTTCAAATGCTTTATACGAAAATGTATACAAAAATCGATTTATTAAAAAATCGTGATCGAATATTTTTCCTAGGCGATATAACAGATATCGAATATTTCTTGGTGATACTTTTGATTCAACATTTCGAATGCTTCATTTTAAAATATATAGATAAATCGATACTAAAATAAAACTGATATTACAATTGATATTACAAGTTTTTTTTCTGTGTATATAATATCTGTAGTCCCTCAAATTGTCGTAGAGATCTGACTTTAAATGGTGATGCTGTAAAAGTGTTACAAAAAACTCTTGCATAGTTTTCAGAGCTTTAGGTGAAAAAGTAAGGCCAGACTTACACGGTGAAGCGAACTTCATGAGGTTCTCTTGGTATACGAAATATTCAAGGCAAAATTAATACGTTTTATAAAGGATAGTGATAGAAACTCACGTGATTCTCTCGCTAACTAAGAGAACTCCATACAGTTTGCTTCACTCTGTAAATTCAGTCTAAGTAAACATTAATGCTCTTGCTCAGAGAGTTAACAAAATGAAAGGCTACTTATCGTTTCTTCCCCTAAAGTAAAGGTCTATATCGAAGTCAGGCAGGTGCAACTTTAACTTAAGTTTAAGTTTAATACCCAAAACTAGTGTTGGGTTGTTCATGAGTGAGTGAATAAAATTGAGTTGTTCACCAAACTGAGCAAGTGAACATGTTCTTCATTAGTTGTTCATTTTTGTTCTGTCAGAGTTGTTCAGTTGCTCTTGTTCTGTGAGTTGTTCATTAAGAGTTGTTCAGCCGCTCAGTGAGTCATGTTCTGTCAGAGTTGTTCAGTCGCTCTTGTTCTGTGAGTTGTTCATTAAGAGTTGTTCAGCCGCTCTTGTTCTGTCTCTATTGCTCCGTGAATTGTTCAGTGAGTCTTGTTCTTTCAAAGTTGTTCAATCGTTCAAGTTCAGTCGCTCTTGTTCCGTGAATAGTTCATTAAGAGTTGTTCAGCCGCTCTTGTGCTGTCTCTATTGCTCCGTGAGTTGTTCAGCATCTAGTTCAGAGATTTGCTTAGAGAGTTGTTCAGTAACTAGTTCAGTGAGGTGATCAGTGACTGTTCACTTAGTTCGGTGACTGTATGGCAACTCTGTGTTAAGCAGTCTTCTGGTGTGGCAGTCTCGTCCGTGGTTTTTATTCAGAATGTCTTTGACCAGAAAGCACTCCGCCGCCTCCTTTAAAGCAAGCACCCGATTGCATTGGAGCCAGTTGCCCAACAGAACAACAACTGATTAACTGAACATTTGAACAACTGAGCCACTGAACAACTGAGCAACTGAACAACTGAGCCACTGAACAACTGAACAACTGAGCAACTGAACAACTCAACAACTCAACAACTCAACAACTCAACAACTCAACAACTCAACAACTCAACAACTCAACAACTCAACAACTCAACAACTCAACAACTCAACAACTCAACAACTCAACAACTCAACAACTCAACAACTCAACAACTCAACAACTCAACAACTCAACAACTCAACAACTCAACAACTCAACAACTCAACAACTCAACAACTCAACAACTCAACAACTCAACAACTCAACAACTCAACAACTCAACAACTGAGCAACTGAGCAACTGAGCAACTGAACAACTGAACAACTGAACAACTGAACAACTGAACAACTGAACAACTGAACAACTGAACAACTGAACAACTGAACAACTGAACAACTAAACAACTGAACAACTAAACAACTGAGCAACTGAACAACTCAACAACTGAGCAACTGAGCAACTGAACAACTGAACAACTCAACAACTGAGCAACTGAACAACTGAGCAATTTGACTGAGTTGACTCACTTTGAAAAAAAGAACAAGTGAACATGTTTACTGAAATGAACAACCATTACCCAACACTACTCAAAACCTTTCCTTTTTCTTTCTAAGCAACTTCAGAGTTACAGTGTAGGGCACTGGATCTAGCATGGCGGTGTCTCCCCATTTCATTTTAGGGTATCTCCCCATCGTTCATTCTCTTCCCCTGACTTTCTTTTCCCCATTCTACTCTGCGATTCTATGTTTGACTATGTGTCTGCTGCCATTTGGTGGGTGTCTGCGCCCACATAATGTCACCATTTTTGGGGTAGACACTGTTTGATTTGAATTCATTGTCGTGTAATTTTCACCGCACGCCTTTCATTCGCCGCTGCATCGCTTTGGCCTCCCTCCCTCCCCCCATGCCGTGTCGCTAATTACTCGGTAATTAAAATGGCCACATTTGCCCACCGCGAGTAAGTGCGTGCAAAAATGTTTTCCCAAATAGGAAAAAGGAAAAAAAAGTGGAAGAAAAACTGAAACTACATTTCGCATATGCATGAACATATGTAAATAGGTATGTGGGTAGCTACATTGCGCATACGCCGCACGCTTTGCATGAACTTAGCAAATTAAGCAAATGGCACTGCCGGAGCACTGAATATGGAGAGGCGCATGTTAGTTTTTTTGGGGGCGTGGCTGCCATTTAACACATTTCGCCCTTAGTTGAAAACAAGCTGTAAATGTTTGGCCAGCCATTAGGCGCTCTTTTTTACTTATTTCGAATGCAGCATTTTAATTGCTTTTCGCTGGCTGTGTCATGCCAGGCGTTGGAGCCTAAAAATAGGCACCACTCCGCCACGAATGTGCTAAGAGTGCTTTTGCGTGTTGCCATATTCGACTTAATTAATGGCAAACACAACAGCAACAACAACAACAACAGCAACAAACAAATGCACCGAAAATGGAAATACAACTTTTTACGTTTGCCTCGCACTTGATTTATGTATGTATGTACATATGTGTGTATGTATGTATGCTTGTACTTATTTGTACATTGTTTATGCATAATGTAACTCGTAATTAGTGCTGCATACAAACGGCTTAGTGCCTGCTGCTTGAGGCTGACTTTGCCTTTGGGCTTGGCCATCGCCATCTAATATTTATTATCAGTAAATTACAATTGTCTCAAACATGCAAGCGATTAATTCCACAGCCACTGGCCATAAATATTTATTTACAACTCTTCCAAAAAAGCAGCCAGGGCCAAAGGCAAATGTTTGCTTAACTTTCGGCTTTTGTCCTTGCATTGCTCTCTCTCTCTCTCTCTCTATCTATCTATCCTTCGCCGTCTCTGTCTTGGCTTTCATATTTGCTAAAAAGCCATAGATTTTAGCACATACACGACTGTCATGCATTTTTCAATGCCATTTGCAGTTTTAATTAAACAACAAATAATAACTTTGGCATGGACATAAATATGGGCATAAAAATCCATTTCCATTTCCCAGTGTCATTCTTTGAGAGCGTGTGCGTGTGTGTGCGTGTGTGTGTGTGTGCAGCTTTTCCTTTGCCGTGTTACTCAATTCCAACCACTATGAAATGGCTTAAGCAAGTGACAGGCAGCAAATGAAATATCAAGGCAGAAAAATATTAATGTCCTGAGGATTCAATTAAATTCCAAATAAAAGTGCTTTCAGTGCTTTAACAAATTCTAGAGAAATCTCTTATGCTTTAAAAAAAACAACACAAAAAGTGGAAAGAATGCTACAGTATCTTCTGGGAAACTCGAATGTGCAAACTGCATCATTACTAATTAGATCTTATTTAACTAACAGGCGCCAAGCTGTCGTATCCTCCCTCAGTATTTCGTCCATAACATGTGGTG
Organism: Lordiphosa andalusiaca; assembly: GCA_035044965.1. Taxonomy (NCBI): domain Eukaryota; kingdom Metazoa; phylum Arthropoda; class Insecta; order Diptera; family Drosophilidae; genus Lordiphosa; species Lordiphosa andalusiaca. The sequence continues at coordinate 563,482 of JAWNNM010000342.1, forward strand.
TTCCCCAAGGCTCAGTTTTAGGTCCATTATTGTTTTCTGTGCATGTGAATGATCTCCCAAGTACCCTGTAGATGTATGTATGCAGATGACATCCAATTGTATATCAGTCGTCCCTTATGTAAAATAAATGAATGTGTAAATATAACGAACTCTGAACTGAAATCAATTGCAGAATGGGCCAATAGAAATGGACTTGGATTAAATCCTTTAAAGTCTAAATGCCTTGTAATTTTTAAAAAAGACATTGATGTTAGGACCTTTGATAGCCTACATATTGGAGATAAGGAAATAGAATATGTTGAAAAGGCAACTAATTCAGGAATAATATTTAACCAGACTCTGACATGGACAGACCATATTAGCAAAGCAGTTGGTAAGACATACGGTATACTTCGTCAACTATACTTGACCCAACACCTTGATACCTGAAATACCTCAGACTCCTAATAGCTAAAACATACCTAACACCGTCCCCAGTTTATGAAGTCGAACTTTTTGGACAATGTAATGCTGAAAGTAAACAAAGACTAAAAGTTGTATTTAATGACGTTGCCAGGTATGTTTTAAAAAAACGACGGACTGAAAGCATTTCTTATTATACCTATAAAATATACAATCTTTCCCTTACTGACTTTGCAATCTTAAGAGCATTAATATTACTACATAAAATAATAACCACTAAGGAACCTGCCTACCTCTTGGAAAAATTCTCAGAAAATCTCTCAGCTTCCAAAAGGACTAACAATGTTGTTTGCCAAAAACATAAGCTATCCGCTTCAGAAAAACATTTCTTTCTAAATGCTGATCGCCTGTGGAATAACTTGCCACATGAATTAAAATCAATTAGTAGCTGCACCACTATTTCGAGCTAAGCTCAACACATTCTATAGTACAGGATAGAATATAATCACACCACAAATGTTTGGGCTAGATCATGAAATTATGATTTTGAATGAATTATTTTGAATCAATTATATTAATTTTAAACTTTAATTAAACCTTGTTCAATATGTTGTCTTTGTGACTCAGTGTTATCCTCCTCCTAAAAGAGGCAGGAGAGTGGGAAAAAAATCTGGCAACGAGCGTATTTATCATTTCACTGTGAAAAATCCGCTTACCCTTAACAGTCTCTGTTTTTAAAGCTCCTCGACTGTAATAGCTTCTTGAATAATATCTGAAAAGCAAGAGTCTAACAATATTTTGGTAATATTTTTCTATGAAAACCACGAAATAGAATTTCAATTGAACTTTAAATTATATTTTGATATTTATTTCCATGTTTTGTACCTACCAATTCTGACCCAAAAACCACTCGGTTCCCATACAATTTGGGGAGTTTTTATGTCGAACGCTGTTTTTAAAACATATAGAAGACAAAAATTAGTAATGTTGTATAAAGCATAGACTGAACCAAGGTTCGAAACAAAATCTTCTCCCAAAAACCTCGAACCTTAAATTTCCGAACCTTAACCATTCGATAATTTGGGTTCGAACCAGTGTACCGGAGATCCGAATACTTTTTTTTTGGTTTGCAGCTCTGGTTATAAACTTTAAGTATTTCTTCGCAGTCAGCATTCGAACCTCAATTCATCTAAAACATTTGTCAAACATCTCCATTTTAATGTCACTGACATAAGTCAAAGTACAACTAAAAAGCAAAGCTGGAGAACTATGACTAGACTTAAGACTAAAACTAAGAAATTGGCCTTAAACAAGGGATCAAAATTTAGAAAATTAATTTTCTAAAATTAATGAAACATTTCCTAAGGGCCGGAATATAATTTCTTAAGTTTGCAGAAATGTTTTCTAGATTTTAGAAAGGAAAAAAATATTTTTTAAATATTATAACTGATGATTGATGTAAGGTTATTTGAAGGGCGGAGATGTGGAAGGGACAACGCCAAGACGCGTAGTAAGTTACCTCTTATAAGGAATTTTGTCTGAAAAACACACAGCTATCGTATATTTTCTCTTTCACTCGAACGTCTTAAAGGAAATTCCAAAGCAGCAAAGAGGTTTCGTTTGACAACGAACCGCATACCGACCCGAAGTCGTATCCCACCCACCAAGTCCACAAATGAGGCGGTAGGCTCAATGCGCTCCCAACTCAGTTGACATTTCTTCAGTGTGCAGCTGACATTTGATGCGAAAGACAGTTTCCATGCTGCTAGCTTAACCGCCGACGGATATTTTAAGTGATGGCTTTCTGTTCAGCTGTGCTTGCACCACAGTATATTGTTGCTTATAGCAATACCTAATGTATAAATACAAATTGGTTAGTGGTTTTGCGGTGAAACAGGATGCAAAAGTCTGCCATCGATCTAAGCCAGGCCACGCCCACAGTCTATGTGCATCGACCGTTGCCACTCGTATTGCAGTTTGCGCATAACGAAATTGCAATAACAACTTCGTGTGTGTGTCTCTTCTCTTTCTCTTCCATGACTTTTGCTAAATTGAAGAGAACATATTCGCAAGCGTAAAATTTGTTGTTGTGCGAGGAATGATTATATGTGCACACGACGGTCACAAGCACATAGACACAGTACCAAGCCTCATTCGGTTTTCTTGCCGATAATTTGAGTTGAGAGTTGGGTGATAATTTGGCGATTTACACTAACAAATGACATAGGGTATCTTATTTTTTCATACAAGTGTTAAGTTATCAACATTTGGCATCGCTTTTTTCGTTCATTTGGTAAATTGGCAAATATATCTCCATAAAAGTCGGGCAAGAGTGCGATACTTTTTTATTGGTCACACTTTTTCATCATCCAATCTTTAAATTGTTAACAAACAAGAGGCAGACCTTCATTTTTGTATCACCTATTCTATTTAGAGTGCACGGAATTCAATATGTATTCCGGAACAGCGACTTTTTTATCTCCAGGGAGGACCCTTTCTAAGTATCGCTTTCTTATCCTTCCATCTCCCAGAAGTATCATTTTCTTATCTACCTGAACTACTTCTTTCGTTTCGTCCAGTTTCACACTTCTTTCCGTAGGAAGACATGAATGCGATAGTAATGGGTTATCGATAGGATAAAGAACTAAAACTAATATAAGCTTCGGCATAGACATAAGTCTGTAAATTTCTTTCGTATTCATATGATTCACAACTAAAACAATCTAACTCTCACGGTCTTATCAACTACACCAAATTATATATAAGATATGAGCTGGTTAATTGGATGTTCTGTCAAACATTATTTTCATATCATTTCGAAACTATACCAATTCAATTTGATCATTCAGAGAAAGGCACGTTCAAATTAGATAGGATGATTTTTCCAAAATATATTTTATATTTTAAGTGACAAAATGACATTATAAAATATCAATATGATCTTAAAAAGTTGTCATGAGAACATATAATATGGAGACACAGATCATTTCATTTCTTCTTTTCTGGGTGGTATAGTTTTATCATCATTCCAATATTCCAAGAAGCTAAGCGGCATACTGTTTTCTTCATTTCGATTGACTCTAATTCACTTAATGTCAAGAAACAAAAGGCCCTGAATCTGGCAATGTTGCAATTTCTGTCAATTACTATGACTTTCATCCGCTTATTTGGCTGTCCCCGAAATGATGAAGGGGAGATTTTTCATATCTACGCATTTCGAAAACTTTCAAATGATGCCCATACGGTATCGAAAGTTGCATTAAACATGTCGCTTACCTACTTCAACACTGTCATATCTCAAAAATCTCGCGTTTTGGTCTGAAACTGTAATCGATTCGTTTCCTCGAATTGGTAAACGCTTCCGATATGCTTTTGATACTATATAGTTATCAGATTTCGACCAAACTTAGTGGAATCATGGGAAAGCATAGCAAACTACGAAATACAAAGTTTGTAGGCGTTTTCTGTGAAAACAAAAAAGTTTTTCTCACAAAAACTACATTCTCGACCGATCATTCCTATGGCAGGTATAACCTATAGTCATCCGATTTTGACAAAACTTTGAAGAATTGTGTGAAAGCTTATAAAATAAATTTGGGACAGTTTTGAAGACATTTACATTGAAAACAAAAAAGAATTTCCTAATAAGACTGTTTTTCTAACCTTACTTTTCTATGGCAGCTATACTATATAGATGTCTGATTTCAATCAAACTTAGTGAAATCATGAAAAAGCATAGAAAACTAGTAAATATGGAGATTGGAGGCGTTTTCTTTGAAAACAAAAAAGTTTTTTCCACTAGAATTAGTTTTTCGACCGATCGTTCCTATGGCAGCTATATGTTATAGTCATCCGACAAATGCGTAGCTTTTTTTGTACCAGAATTCTTGGTGCAAAGTTTGGCAGCGATAGCTTTCTTGTTGAAGTTTAGGTTTGGCCTGGGCGTCGTTGGTGAATCAGTCAGTCAGTTGAAAATTTCTTCATTTGAGCAGCAAATATTAATTAATTATATCTGAGCTTAATTACTTTTCTGCCAAACCAACAAACAAAGTGGCAATTGCTGAAAGGAGCAAACAAAAAAAAATATAATCCTCGTGGTTATCTGGTTAGTCCGGCTGCCAGCTGCTTAAACCTTAATGCACTCGCTGGCAGGGATTGCGGATACACTCCCCGGGGCCAGGTGTGCACCGGGCGATAATGATTGTAATTAATTTAATTCCGTTATATTTTCATCTAGACGCTAATGGCCGCGATGCGATCCTCCGCAATGCGCTAAATGCTGTGACTTTTGTTGTTTGAATCCTTTTTCCTTTGCCGCCTCATTACATTCCGCCGTTCGTTGTGCTTCATTTGCAGTTCCCCCATGCAGTTGGCCTGCCAGTGAAATCAGTTAACTCCTTTTGCTAATTACTAAAGTTTAATTTTGGTTGGTTTTGGTTGCCATCTTGATGTTGGTGGAGGCCAAGGAGCGTATGTTGTGCTCACACTTGTTCATCCTGGTTTATATATACCCATAATAAACTCAGCCAATCGCCATGTACACCAAGTGTACAAAGGTAAACCGAGGGTTAATTAAATGTCGTAAAAACTTCAGCTGTCTGAAAATGGCCATATCATTTCACATACTCCTCCGGTGGACCGGTGGACCATTCCTGATCCTGATGGCTGCTCACATTTCGAGTGCAAGCGCCGTGCGGAGGCTTTGTGATTGACGAAAACAATAACAAATTGTGAAGCATGTAAATGAAACTTCTACTCGCCCAGCACTCGAAACTACCAAGGGCGAAGTCCCTTTTTGGCCTCGTCCTGGTGTCCTGGCTGAGTGCATCATGCTCAAGTTGTCAAAAGGTAAATATTTTTGCTTTAGTTATGAAATTTTCAAGCAGAATCAATCAGGAGTTTCGTGAGCTCTTAAAGTGTGATGCCAACCGCAGCTCTCCACACCGCTCCCAAGTGCTGGTTGCAGGTAAGGATGGCTGCCACTATCACTGCCCGTTGCATAACCGCAAATTACACGTCAGGCCAGGCCAGGCCAGGCCAGGCCAAGGATGCGATGAGCAATTTGGCTCTTTAATACTCACCGAGCCGAAGCCACAGAAACAAGCTGTTTCCCCCACCGCCGCCCCGCATATACCCCGCAGCACACACTTCACCGTCAAGGGCGGGCGGGCGGGCGAATGTTGATGTTTTTTGCCAGATTGATGAACATACCCCCAGCCAGCCAGGAAGCAGCCCCTGGGCCCTCTCCATTGCTGCGTCGTTGTTGCTGCTTTATTTGTGCCTCTGTTGAAAAACAAATAACAATAATTATCTTGACAACAATTTCCGGTATTTGTGCTCAAGTCGAGCGCAACAAAAGGCAAAATGAAACTCAACTCAACTTCAGAGACGTGCCAAAGGAGCCAGCAGCACCGGGTCCGGGTCGAGTGGAGAGCATTTTGGTGGGTAGCTGGTTGGGTGGGCGCATTCAGGCGGCACAGGTTTGAATATTTCGCAGCTCCTCTTCCTGTTGCTAATGGGTGGGCAGCTGGGGGCGCTGTGGTTGAGCTGCTTGTAATCATTGTTGGACTTGAGGGTCGAACATTTTCTCCTTTCAGTTCTTCATTGGCCAATACGTGTTTGTCTGATGTCAGAAGTTGTAAATTTGATAAGTGAAACCGGGCCACTGTCTCTCATTTCTGTCATTTCTGGTTGCAGTCACCTGAACAAAAGTCAACAAACCAGGCCCAAACCTCATTTCAAATTATTAAATGTTAACTTGAGCGTGAAATTAAAACATTAATTTATAAATTTTGGCATTGGATTTGTGGCATATTTGATGACGATCAGAAATGTTAATCGCATGAATGAATGATGCATGGATGAGGATTTTGATTTTAAATGTGGATTTAATGAATGCGACGATAAGCCAAAAGGTCTTTAAAAGGGCAAACTAAAGTTGAGATAATTATGTAAATGGAATGGATGGAATTGGAATTGTAATCAACTGCAAACCACATTACAGCTGCAGAAGTTGATGAAGCTGCTTCATTGAGCTTAGATTAACAAAAATCCAGACGATTTCCATAAACAAATTCGTCATTAGCATCACCTAAACTACTTCAATACACTGAAAACGCTTCAATTTGGTTACCTTATTATTTATAAGTTTATCATTCATGATAATAACAACGCTGTCATGTTATGTCTTAGGATATACCTTTAAAACATCGAACTTTTTTGGAGGATTTCATGTAGAAGGACAGCTGGGGATAGTGAACAGAGCTGGGAGTGCTGGTATCAGATGTACCCAAAGTACACTTAGTTTGTGCAAACATACTTTTGCCAGAACGAAGCATCTCCGACCCCATAAAGTACATATATTCTTGGTCAGCATCAACAGAGTGTAATCGATATAGCCAAGTCCGTATGAACGCACAGATCTCAGAGTTGGTAAAAGATAGAATTTTGACTTGTATGGGACAAAAACTTCGTATACTTGCAGGCAAATAAAAATTGATTTCACATTTGTCCACGCCCCCTCAATATGGAAAACAAGAAAGAAAGTCGGTCAAGCCCGACTATAACATACTTTGTACCAAGATCATAACTCGATAACCGTTCATCCGATCTTCTTCATTCCTTTGGCGGATCGATAAGTTATCCTAATAACTAAATATGTCCAGAACGAACAAGCCATCTATCTTCAAAACTGTGGGAGATATGACGTTTTTTCTAAATTGCGGGGGCGGGAGGGGGCGTGGCCAAAATTGAAAATAAACTTGATCTGCCTGCAGACATAAGAAGCATATGTCCCATACATGTCAAACCTCTATCTCTTACCATCTCTGAGATATGTGCGTTCATACGGACTGACAGACGGACATGGCTATATCGACACGGCTGTTGATGCTGATCAAGAATATATATATTTTATGGGGTCGGAGATGCTTCCTTCTGGATGTTACATACATTCGCACATCTTCTTCCGTCTGTCTGTCTGTATGAAATCGTCGATCTCAGAGACTATAAGAGATAGAGCCACAAATTTTAGCATGAAGGTAGACTTATGCTGTGCGCAGATCAAGTTTGTTTCAGATTTGAAAAATTCCACCCCGTCCCCCTTTTATCCCCAAAAAACCAAGACCTCCTTAAGACATCCTACACCTAAAATACCGTCAGAGTAAGTTAGAGCCTCGTGGTTTTGTATACATCAAGCTAGGCCCAATATCTATCTATTCTGAAAAGTACAATTAGATCGGATAAAAAACACCGGAGTTGTAAGCGAAACAGTTGAGCTGACAAGAGCACCCCCCCAGTTGTTGGTCTGGACTAGAAAAAAGTGTTGCCTACATTTAGGTTGGCAATTTTGTTACAAAATCAAATAAATGAAAACAAATGAACAGGGTATTTTGGGATATTTCACATCAATTAAATTTTTAATTGGGATTTTTCACTAGCTGTAAATGTTTAATTAGCTCAGAGCAACTCAAAAGCAACTGTATACAATCTTGGTATCTTGTATTATTCGAGGTATTGGGGTCGTATCATCAATTGGGAAAAATCTTAATCTGCTTGCATATATAAAATATGTCCCACAGAGCTAGAGATTCGACTTGTAAGGTAATCATGCTTCTTAAATAATATTTTCTATATAGCAGATATGTATATATTTTCACATATCAAAAACCAATTTTTATTTTCATATTTTTTATAGGAAAGAAAATGTAAATATTGCAGATTACATATCTGCTCCATTCGCCCACAGTGTTATGTAAAAAATTACTAGATGTCACGATGTCACAGCAAATTAACCCCGATGTTATCCATATCACAAAACATCAACGCTGAGTGCATAATTTATTTGAATTGACAACTTTAATATAATTTTATGGTAAATAAATAAATGTATTATTAAATGGCATCAATCCGTAAGTTAGTGTCGTGAAAAGCCTACCATAATGATACTGCGATAAAAGTATTTGTCCTTAGGAACTAACCAGCGGAACTCTCTTTTGTTTGCAAGTATGTCGCCAAAAATAGGGAACAACTTTGGCAAAAATAATGAACAATGCGACGCATAAATTCAAGTAAAGATAGTTGGAAATTACATTTTGTTTATACACTTCTGAACTGAAGACATGAAATGAAAATTTCACAAATTTGCAAATAAGGTAAGCCAATTCTGAGAACTCAAAGCTATCAGTCCGATCAGTCTCTCTCGGCAAATAAAGTGAAGTTTCACCCCGATCTTTCTTTTATTCAATCTAATCCTTCCCACAAACAATAATATATTTATATGCTAATTGAATTGCGGTTTCGGTTCGGTTCAGTGGTTCATAAAGGCACAATTTGAAACATAATGTTTTATTGAATTCAAATGAACCATTTGAGAATATTAAAAATTCTTAGAACAAAGTCCAAAATTTATGATTAATTTGAAAACAGAGAGTGTCGGCTGGAAAAGAGCACGTACCTTGCATCTTACATGCCCTACTTATCATATATTTAAAAAAAAAAAAACTTCGCTGGCTAAGATTAAATTAAGGTAACAAAATGCTGCAGAAAAAAGAAAATATTACAGAAGACGTGGTGCCGATTTCTTATCTTCCAGATAGTTGAAATGTGACAGATTAACTCACTATTTACTATGTTATTTGTTAGTTTATGTGACAGATAGCTCTATGTAGACAATGAGAAATCGGCTTTTTGAAAAATTTGTAAGTCATCCTCAAAGATTATATCTATCAGGCATCGCTGAGGATGTAGATGGTCGAACGAAATGTCGTATAAAAACTGTCCTAGGGAAACGATTCAAATTCCCCAATCAATGGCCGTTTTCAGCAGACAAATCCGATTTACGATTACTGATTTATGATGACCGATTTATACAATAAAGAACAAAGAATACAATAGGGGTATTCCTGCAAGTGATTTTGATTTTGATTCTGATTTTTATTTCGGTGTGACCCGATAAACTGGAGAAAATGCCGAAAAAACTTTCAAATAAAACAAAATCAAATCACTTTGCAGGAACGACCTAAAATACTTGTTGATTATTGTCAGCTTGGCCGAATACAAAAATAAGAAACAAATTGATTTTAAATAAGCACCGCAATATGCCAAAAATAAGCGGTAAGGCAGCTTTGTTTCAAAAAATCAAAAATAGCTTACTCGCGGAGTATATGTACATCTTTGGAGTTTTTACAGCTTTCTAAAGGTACGTTGTAATCTTACTTTTCTATGGTTTTTAAATCGATTTTTTGATTTTTATAAAACTGCAGATCGTTCGAGGAGAAGACAGGATGAAATTGTTAACGAACTGTTAATGTACGGTATTCAAGGAGAACTTTACCGATATTTCATCCCCAACAAAAAGCATTCTGTCCCTAAGTGCAATCAGTTTATATCCGATGTGCTGCCAAATGTGGACGAGGACCGTTTTAAACACTTCATAAGGGTAAACAGGAAAAGCTTCAACGTTATCTTGAGCTTAATTCAAAATGATGAAGTTTTTAATGGCGTACGCAGCAATCAACAGATCCCAATCAACGTGCAACTTGTGATTGTTTAATATCGTCTTGGATCCAATGGCGAAGGATCCTCCATTATTAAAGCTGCAGCTTGGTATTGGGATTGGTGATGGTGGAACGATTTAAAGAGTAACGAGAAGGGTACTTAAAGCTATTTTGAAGCTTGCTGGTAGCTATATACGGTGGCCCAATCGTGCTGGGCGTAAAACCCTTGCAGAAGCGTCACTTAATGAATTGCCCGAATGCATTGGCTATGTGGATGGCACTGAAATAAAGCTTGCTGAAAAGCCATTGCAAGATCCTGAGGTATATTTCTCACGAAAGCAACAATATAGCCTAAAGCTACAAGCAACATGTGACCGAAATAAAATAATTCGTCATTTGGTTGTTGGTTGGCCAGGAAGTGTCCAAGTGGCTTTACGTTGTTGAAAGCAATCAAACACAAATAAAATTTATGTTCGGTTGGTTTCTGCAGGAAAATTACATTTAAAATAATCATATAATAAGGAACAATTTAGATTATTTAAGTTTACCTCGAGCGATTCAGGCGCATCTTTAATTAAGTCCAACAACAGTTCCAAAAAATCCTTTTGTTTTTGTCGGCGACCACTTCATCACATTGGTTCGTTTTCGAGTCAATAAACCTTCGGTTAAACACTGAAATATGTTAAGCAAATGTTAGTAATTCAAAAAATTGGCATAAATGACAAAAAATTTCCGCATTGAAATTACAAATTGTAAACTGCAAATAGTTTATTTTCATGAAGGCAGGCAGACAGACAAATCAAAATCAGCCTGGAGGTTGATTTTGATTTTGATTTGTTTTGTTTGACAGTTTTTTCGGCATTTTCTCCAGTTTATCTGGTCACACCGAAATTAAAATCAGAATCAAAATCAAAATCACTTGCAGGAATACTCCTAATGATTGCCGATTTCGATTGGTATATATGATAATCATGTTCTAGGATTGGTGACAGTTTATTTATCGTCCAACTGTTTACCCCAAAACTACAAATTAACAGACAACCTCACAGCATTAAAAGCTCTTAAAAATGTACTAAAGCCAGAAAATAGCCTAACTTTGCAATCAGTGACATTCAGCAGAGAATCATTATCAATGGCAAATCGAAAATCAGTAATCGTAAATCGGATTTGTCTGCTGAAAGCGCCCAATATGTATCATTGACTTGAGGATGGCGATTCATGTCTTAATACTTGTCAGAGAACTGAACCGAACCGAACCGAACCGATTTTCTTTGTGGTTTTCAACTCGGTTCAGCGATTTTGAACGGAAGTCGGTTCAGAACCAGTTTTGCATACCTGGTAAGGACTCCAGGTCCTATCATCAGAGTAGCCATTGCTGTCGTCTGTAGCTTTCCCATTCAGCCGGTATTATTGATCGACCATTGTGTTAATTGCCTTGCCCTGTATATAACTCTTGGGCCCCCGGGTCTGAGTTGGCGCTATAAATAAATACATTTCAGGCAATTTCCGTTGCATTGGCGGGGCGTGTCCACTTGCCGCCGCTGCCTTTCCACATCGCTCACTCACTGACTCACTCTCACCTATGGCAAGTACAAATTGCGTCCCTGTAACTTCTCATTTGGGCCCATTATTTAGTTGCTCGTTTTGCGCTATTTTCTCTGCTTTTAAGCTTCTCCTTTTCAAAAAGAAGAAAACAAAAGAAAAAAAAAGAAAAAATATACACAAATACAAGAAGAAGAAAGAAAAAAATGAAGCAAATTTTTCGGTGCATAAATTAAAATGCAAATCCTCTGCATGGAAAAATCCCCCCTGTAATTAACATACATTAGCACGAGGAAATGCAAAACTTTTCTTTCATTTTTCGTGTTTTATTTTGTTGCAATGGCGTGGACCTCGCTTCAAGTCTCCAGTTACATACATTTTCGTTAATTTCTGGACAATGACAGTTAGGTAATGTGACCAAGTGGACGGTGTGGGGGCGGGGTGGAGGGGGGGGTCACTAATATCAAAATACGGTGGACCTTTCTCATGCATATGCAGCATTTTTCAGTTGTTGTTGTTGTCGCCGGAGCATACATACATTTACGTAATCAACAGAAGGTCCGTGTACTTGCATAATGAGTAAATTACACCATCAGGGCAACCCCCCCTACCCCCCCGTCCCCACCGCTCTGCTGCCAAGCATTTTTGCTCAATTTGGCCCGGCCCTTGGGCCGGACTTGACTTTTGTTGGATTTTTCGTTTCATTTTCAGCCGATGTGTTTCATTTTTTTTTTTTTTTGCAACTTGAAATTTTTCCACATGGAAAATTATTTGATTTATTTCCACTTGGACACACTGGCACTGCAATAAATCTTCGTTCAATATGGCAGTGGAGTTGCACAGCAGGCCGAGAGGACAAGAGCAGACAGGGGACCTATGGGGGCTGCACATAAGTATACATATTTACATTAGACTGGACCTCATTTGCTTAAACATTTTTAATGTTCATTTAGATAAACTGCAGGCTGGGAGGCGTATGCTTTGTTGTTTCCAACTTTAATTAGCCAACTTTGTGGTTGTGTTGAAGGGTTATGAGCCAAATTGTTGATTAGTTCGCTCTGTTGAGTTTTATATTTGAGGTCCAGACTAATCTACAGTTGTTTCCTATGTATGTCCAAGGACATGCGTTGTATGGCTGCCTTGTGCGTATTGCAAACGCAGTTGAGAACTAAAATTTTATTTAGTGTTTAGTGCGGCTCCTTTGACAGCTGCAAATGCAGCAACAACTTTAACAACAACAACAACAGCAACTACAATGAGCAGAATTTTTGGTAAAGAATTTGGGGTATTTTTTTTTTTTTTTGTTGTATTTTTTGGCCAACTGACCACAGAGTAATGCTTTCAAATTTTCTTGTAAACTTGTGAAAATTTCTGCCACAATGGCAACACTCGAGCGGGGGGTGGGTGGGTGTAGCAGGGGGGGCAGGTCAGTGTGACAAGCACGAGTTATGCTTTTGAGGCTGTGGCTGCGTCTGCGGCTGCCCAGACGTGCTGGCAGGTCTATAAAATGAAACTTTATTACACACATGCGGCGTGTTAAGGGGGGGGAACGACGCAACCATTATGCAACGTAATTGAATTGTTTCGGGCTTCCTTCCGGCAACACTTGCAAGGGTCACATGCGCCATCTCTAAAGTGGTCCACGCCCACTTTTGGGCCACTTGTCTTAATTTTGCTTGAACCGAAAAATTTGCCTACCATTTCGTTCTCTCCATTTTTTTGTTTCTCTTTCCCCCCCCCCCCCCCCCCATTTTTGGCCCCGGCAATTTAATGAAATTTTATTATTATGAACATGCCCATTAAAGTTTATTATATGACCAAGTGGAGAGTCCCGTGGCTATTTGTTTGTAGCCGCTCTCCATCCGGTTTGTCCCAGGTTAACCGCCAAAAGTTACTGAATAGCTTAAGGCGTCGTGGGTGCAACATAAAAGGAATAGCCGAGAATCATTTGACCATGCGCTCAAAAGGAATTTCTAGCCGTATCCCAGTGAATGGAGAGAGCTGTGGTCGCCGTTGCCGCTTTTGAAGTGGTGTTTTTTTGCACATGGCAGAGTAGGAGAAGGAGGACGAGGAGGAGGAAGCGTGTTCGAGCATTAAAATAAATACAAATTAAAATATTTGGTGTGTGTAGTACGAGTGTTTAATGAACTTTCTAGAATTGCTTGCTGGAAATGGTTTTGGTGGTGGGTAAAGAGACACATTTAAAACGTGGCTAAACCCCTTTAATCTGATTGTGTCACTAATCTCAAAAGTGGGAATGTTTGTTTGTTGGCATGTTTGTTATGTAATCACGCGAAGTTGTATTCAATTGTGCACATGAACAGATTAATATCCTGAAATGGTGAGTAACCTGCAAAGATTCTGTGGTGTTACTTATCTCTCTCGACAAAGAGAGAATTTGTCTTAGTTTGAGTGAAGAGTTTGGAGAACTTGATCTGCCTACAGACAATACTAGCTTACATCTAAAATTTGGTTGCTCTAGCTCTTCTAGTCTCCGAGATCTAGGTGTTCATACAGACGGACGGACGGACGGACGGATGGACAGACGGACATGGCTGATTGGTACATTGAATCACAAGCGTTGAAAGATATAATCAGTTTAGTTTTGCTAGTTTCGCCACGAAATCTTTGTGCACATTTGCATTGGTTTTTTCCAAAATTTAACAAATTTCATTTCGATTGCTTCTATTTTTGGCACTTTTTGTTTCGTGTACGCAACAACAAAAGGAATAGAGGATTTGCACAGCAGAACTGCCATGGCAGCGATGCTTTTATTAGTTTAGTTTTTGAAATTAAACGTATTTGCATGTCAGACTGTCACTCACAGGAACCCCAAAAAACCGTATAACATTTGCATCTCTTTCAGTGTGTGTGTGAGTGTGTGAGTGTGTGAGTGTGTGTGTGCGTGTGTAGTTGATGCAGTTTTTTGCATTTGGCAAATGTTATAATAGTGTTGCTCGATGCCTTTGGTGTCTTTTGTCAACGTATTTGGTAATTGTTGTTGCTGTTGTCTTGCTTTGCCGGCTGCTGCAATTGTAAAGTGTGCAATTTAATTGCTTTTTAGGTTTTTGGTTGTGTGCGCGAGTGTGTGTGCGTACGTATCCTGTCGCCTGGCAGTAACTACCACTCACACAAAAGAAACTCGAGTACGACATTTGCGGACTCGGGTACAATATTTCGCTTTTAAACTGAAAGCTACCGTTTTATTGTCTTGGCACGAATGTCAATGGCTGCCGCTTCCATGTTGGTTAGTTGGCTGCCATCGAAATTCCGGATTTAACAGCAAAGTAACCAAAATGCAATTGTTTTGCAATTGGCATTTTGACCACATTCTGACACCCGGCCAATGGCGAGTGTCAACAGCAGCCACTCCACACACACACACACACACTCACACACACACACACACATGCGTAATTTATTTAGCATTTCAAATGTTTTTCCATACTAAAGAGAAAGCATTAGGCACAGGATCTGCTGTCGATATGCTGAAAAATCCTTAATTGAAAATGAATTTGGTTTTTGGAAAAATGTGTTGTTGCTGCTGCTGCTGCTTCTGCTTTTTTTTTTGCCCCAACTACTAATTCAGAATGTTTTGTGTTTATCTGCATGGGAATGGATGTGCGGGCGGTGGAAGGGGGCGGGTGGGGGGGTTGGCCATTTGCATATTTGCCCAGCCTGCAGCGCACATACCGGCCATGGGCTTCATGCTGTTATCCTTTTGCCACAGCTGGAACACTCTGTTTACTTAGTGTCGCCAAATCTGACCATGAATCGGACCGGGCTGCCTCTTTATACATATATCTTCAGCAACAACAATTGGCGCTTATTGTGCGTTTCGTATGCGCACAGGCAAATACAAAAATGCCGGGTGTACATATTTGAATTCGTCAACGTACAATGGGACGGTGTGACAATTGGGGCATCAAATTTGCTAGGCTGCAAATAAACTCCGAAGTCTGCTTTGTACCAAGTAATTGTTTGGAATAAGTCTGTCTGCTCCTGTTGGAAAAAAGTGCTGTAAATCAGTTTTATCCAGGTGCCGAAAATAATGGTTATGGCGTTTGTATCAAGGCGGCAAACCGGTCCGGAACCGAACCCCTGAGAACCGGTTCGGTTCGGGTTTTTTGGTGTTTGCGAACCGGACCATGAACCAGGCGCCTTACATTTTTGACTCCTCCAACCCGAACCCGAACCGGACCACTTTTTCGAAGAATGAGGTTCGGTTCACCAATTTAATATGCTTAATGGGAGTTTTCAAAATTCGACAATAAATGACTCAACGTCTGATTGCCAAGACGAGAAGTTTATGAAAGCAATAAACAATTATCACATATAACATCTATGAAGGATGTTATAGATTCCTTCGAAAGATCACATCCATCGACCAATGTTTTAAAATGTTGGAAAGGTCATAACTTAAAAAATATTGCTTTGACTAAACTAGCTGTACCAGCAACTCAGGTATCAATTGAAGAAGCATTTTCAGTACTTAAGTTTGTTCTTTCTGATTTAAGAGCTAGTATAGATGAACAGCTCTTGGAAGATATAATGCTAATTAGCTTAAACTAAGCAGTTTCTAAAAGCTCTTAATGTCATCTAATGGATTTGATTATTGAAATAACTTAAGTAATGATCATTATGATTAAGCATACAGATAGAAAGTATATATGTTTCATTTTTAACTTATTAATAAATCAAAACTGAAACTATTCTTTTATGTGCAAGCGAACCTTGGTTCGAACCAGAACCTTGGGTTCAGGGGTGCCAAGAACCGGTCCGCGAACCGAACCTTGGAGTTTACAATGGGTTCGAACCCACGGACCGAACCTCATGGATAATTTTGAAGGTGTGCAGCCTTGGTTTGTATACATAGATACAGGTCCATAGATCACAAATATGCAGAGCTCGCAAATGAGTGTTAACACATTTTTCAAATGCGATCCGCCTCAGAACAAAACAGAAAACAACGCAGCACAAACGCTCTCTCACTGAGCGATACACTTATACTCTCTCCTCTTCTGTTTTCTGTTACGTGTTATCGTTTGAGCAAAACAAACGATTCGGTCTGCCGAAGACCACTGACAGAAACACTTTACAGCGAGTGCTCATCAGAAAACTGTCTGCAAATGACCAGAAAACAAAAATGGTCGGCGAAAAGTGTTTTTGTTTTGTGTGTTTGGTAGGCTGCGTGTATGTACACGGGCGCAACACACAACCACTCATACATACGCAAAAAACACTTTGGAAGTTTGCTCTCGGCAAAACGGTCAGTGAAAGACACGAGAGAAGCAGAAACGAAAAAATGTGTCTTTGCTCTGAGCAAAAACAGAACTGAAGGTGTCTTTCGCTCCCTCTTTTCGTTGTGTCTGTAACCAACTGTTTTCGGAATCGGTTTGTTGTTGGGTCGAAAACGGTTTGTGGATATTGGACATTCAAAATATAACTTACTATTAAGTAAAAAACTCATTTAGTAGTTTTTGTAAACAAATTTATTCCATGCTTTGGAGTCAAGGATCTTAAAAAACACATACCCTGTTTACACACAACAAAATTAGCATGATAAATGCCCTTCAAAGTATGCAATGTATGTATTCGAAAAAGGCTGATTGTTAGCTAGTAACGCATAACGCACACCTAGCTTAAATCAGAGGAGGAGGATAGCTAACAATCAGCGTTTTTCCCATACAAAAATAGCTAACAATCAGCTTTCTTCCCTTACATAAAATGCTGATTGTTGGCTATTAACGCATAACGCACTCCTAGTGCAAAAATTAGTGAGAAAAACTTGTATGTTTTCAGTGGAAATGTCGTTCAAATTAGTTGGAAAAACATACTGCAAGGGCATACAAACTTCAGCCGAGTCGAAGTTAACTTTCCTTTATATTATTTATTACATTTCATTTGAATTGAAAATGCAAGCAAGGATGGATGGAGACAAATAGTGTTTCATTTCGTATCTTCAAGCAATGTAACTACATATTTTAGTAGGTTTTGCGATAAATGAAGTACGAGTGACGCCATTCTATTTGTGTTAAGTGCAAGATGTCCTGAGCTCCCCAATCACAGAGGAAAAGTTAAGAAAATACAAACAAATATTTATTTGTTATTTTCTGACTCTCTAAAATTATCCAAAGCAGAGAGAAATGCAAGTTGTATGGGAAGATTAATTCATCAATTAACAATTTTTGTTTTCAGCTTAAAAAAAAAAGTACTTTTGAATAAGGCATTTAAAGCATGGGTTTCCGTCAATAAATTTGGTGGGTGAATGTGCAGAAAAAGATCAACAGATTCTCGAGATATAGCAGAAAGGCTCAAATTAAGATTTAAGGCTGACTATCTTACCGGTTCAAATCCCGATTGAATCGGTAAAAAATTTAAGAAAAATCATACGTCAAAAATGTTGTAAGCTGTGAAATTGAAATTCGGTGTGTTAC
Organism: Lordiphosa andalusiaca; assembly: GCA_035044965.1. Classification (NCBI taxonomy): domain Eukaryota; kingdom Metazoa; phylum Arthropoda; class Insecta; order Diptera; family Drosophilidae; genus Lordiphosa; species Lordiphosa andalusiaca. Next base: position 581,360 of record JAWNNM010000342.1, read on the forward strand.
TGAACGGTTCCAAACCAGTTAGAACCAGTTGAAATGAGGAATCCGATTATCAGAATAAATCTATTGTATTTCAAATTTTGTGAAAGAATCACAACTATTGGGCTTATGTACTTTGTCCTTTTATATATGTGACCGAAACTGCATCTGCATTTGTCAAATTGGCACTATTTTGGAATTATAAATCAAAAAACTAATTGAAAATACGTTGCATTATAATTTTATTTTTTCACATTTAATAACGAAGCTATATCTTTGATTAGTGAAACATTTATTGGTTAATTTTCTGTTGGAATCATATCAAAAATGGATGTTTGGTTCAACATTTGAAATATTTCAACTATCTCAATCAACTTTCGCCCATTGTAAATGGGCACGTTTCACAATGCCTTCGCTTGTGTCTCTGAATTGGATGAGCTTAGTGACTGAAATTGCATCTGTGTTTGAGTAGATGGAATAGATAGATGAATGGTTGATGGACAGACATGTGGCTGAAGCTATATTTGCCATCATGCATGCAAATTGTACTAATGAGCGGGACAAATTTTGCATAGCCAAATGGCTGAGCAGCCAGAGAACCGAGACCGAGGCGAAGAAGGGTTTAATGGTGATTCACATTTATGGCATTTTTGGTCAACGGAAGACCCCTCAAAATGAGGTCAAAACAAAAAACCAGAAAATAACCGCAAACTTGCTGGCCCCTTGGTACTTGCTGTGGGGCAGTTTTCACGCACGGTCGCATCGTTCACGGAATTGTGACTACTGCTGCTGCTGCTGCTGCTGCGTCTGTGACAGTTTTTGTTGCCACTCCGCAGCTGCCGCTGCTGCTGGTGGCCATTTTTGCTCATTAGAGTAAATGCACTTAATTAGAGCATGCCAACCGTTTGGGGGGCTATCCAAAAAAACAAAAAACGATACAAGCCAGAAAAGGAAAAAGGCTATGATTACGCCGTTGTTAATAACAAAGAAAAAAACAATGCAGTTGACACTTTAAATTAGTGCAAAATAAATAAAAGGCTAAACGAAATGCGACAAATGGCTGGCGAAATGGCAAAAATGGCTTACAAAGTTGCGCAATTCCCGTGGCCAGTAATTTGTGTGTGTTTTGCATTTCCCAGCGGTGGTTAGTGTTGGCTGGCATCATTAGCGTTTGATTGCAGCTTGTGACTTGTGTTTTTTTGTTCGTTTTTTTTTAGTGGAGCCATTAAAGTTCATTAAAGTTATCGGTCAGATTCTGAGCGTAGACATGGGGTGGGTTGGACAGCACAGAGTTGATTCGCTTCGAATCTCAGGCAATCCTGGAAAATGCCATTTGTCTGCACCATTTAAATGATATTTTATATGCGTGCAAAGAGTTAGCTTTGTTAGCAGTTTTAAGATATTACTAATTCCGAAAGGTATTTTGGTTGCGATAGTAGAAAAATGTAAAAGAAAGGACTTTTGAGATGAGCTAGGTCACTTAATGACTTATTTAAACCAGGGCTGCAAACCTCGAAAAAATCAGGAGGGGTTCACTCCGAGGTTCGAACCCTCGAACAATTTTGGACAATCACGGAGCGGGTTCGGAAGGTTAGTGAACCCAGGTACAGGTTCGAACCGTGGTTCAGACATATTGTTTGCTGTTTGTGTTCTAAGATCAATAATTATTGGTTTCTTGGATCCAGAAAAGCAGGTGTTAGAATTGGGACCGAACTTAAAATGTCGGAAAGTTGGACAGTACTTTGCAAAAGGCTTCAGAACTTGTGTGTGACAAGTGTACCAAGTTGAGTAGAAATCGCTCGATGTGAAAGAAACATACTTTTGAACCGAACCTTTTTTAAAATTTTTTTGCTCCGGTTCAGGTTTGGGATCGGCTGGGAAAATTGTGTTGCTCCGGTTCGGGTTCGGTTCAATCTTGCCAAAAAACACGGAGTCTCCGACTTCAGAGCGGTTCGAGTCCGAACCGGTTTGCAGCCCTGATTTAAACCCTTATACCGTGACTAAAGAGTCGTTGAAAATTTTGTTTGCATTACTTAGGCCATATTGGTGCCACAGATGCTCATTAGCTCTCAATTTTTGTTCCTCGCTGCTTTTACGAGGTTTCATAAATACAGTAGAGACTCCCAAACGTTGAGTATACGGAAAAGCTAAGCACATTTCAATCACCATTCAGTGCATATTTGGTTGTGAACGCAATAATGTCAGCAGTACCTAAACAAAACAAGAAAGAAAGTCGGTCAAGCCCGACTATAACATACTCTGTACCAAGAAAATTTGTCTTTTGATCACAACTCGAAAACCGTTCATCCGATCTGCTTCATTTCTTTGGCGGATCGATAAGTTGTCCTAAAAACTAAATATGTCCCGAAAGAACAAGCCATCTATCTTCAAAACTGTGGGAGATATGACGTTTTTTCTAAATTGCGGGGGCGGGAGGGGGCGTGGCCAAAATTGAAAATAAACTTGATCTGCCTGCAGACATAAGAAGCATATGTCCCATACATGTCAAACCTCTATCTCTTACCATCTCTGAGATCTGTGCGTTCATACACTCAAAAAATAATCAATCCGAAACGGGATTAAAAACGGGGTGATCCCGGATATTCTAGAGCTGATCCCGGAATAAGATTGATTTTACATACAATTTGTTTTTTTTTTTGATCCCGAAAAACAGGATCACGTCAAGCATGCCCCGGGATCACCCCGTTTTTTATCCCGAATTCGGATTTTTTCTTTCTGTGTACGGACAGACCGACGGACAGACGGATGGACAGACGGACAGACGGATGGACAGACGGACATGGCTATATCGACTCGGCTGTTGATGCTGACCAAGAATATATATACTTTATGGGGTCGGAGATGCTTCCTTCTGGATGTTACATACTTTTGCACAAACTTATAATACTCTATGCACCTACGGTACAGAGTATAAAAAGGTTATCGCTTGCCGAAAAATGTTTAATATTATGAAAACTAGAAAAAGGCCATTGATTGGCCATAGAATTTGCTGTTTTTTAGAAGTCTTGAAAAAGTTAAGAAATAAGTAAAAGTTAAAGCAAACTACTTAGCTTTTGCGAGTCTCTACTTTATATTGAAATTCAGCTAAGCGACTTGCATATTGGTTAGGCTGATCAGCCATTGTCCCGCCCTGAGTAGAAGGCGACTTAGGACACTGGCACTATGATACTATTTCTTCAACCTCTCGTAAACATCCGAGCTTAAGATCCCAATTCTAAAAAAGTTTTTCTAACTAAGACTGTTTTTCACACCTATCTTTTCATCCGATTTTAATAAAACTTGGTAAAACTATAAAAAACCATAGAAAACCTACGATTACAAAGTTTTTAAACGTTTCGACGGAAAAAAAAATTTTTTCTCACTAAAACTAGTTTTCTGCCCGATTGTTCCTATGAGATATAGTCATTCGATCCGGTCGGTTCCGACATATTAGAAGTGTGCAGCAAAAAGAAGATTCTGAGCAAAATTGCAGCTCGATAGCTTTAAAACTTTAAAACAAGTTCGCGTAGCAACAGACAGACAGACAGACGGACGGACAAAGCTCAATCGACTCAGCTCGTCACCCTGATTAAGAATATATATAGTATATATGTAGTTAATGGGGTCGGAAATGAATATTTCTATGCTTTGCAAGCTTCTGTGCAAAAATTACAATACCCTTTGCAAGGGTATAAAATGTTTTTTTCAACTGAAAATAGGAACAAGATGTTTTGTAAAATTTGTAACAGCAAATGTTCCAGTTGTTCTTGGAATGAGTACAATGCAACTCAAGTCAGGAACCTCATATAAAAATAAAAGTAAACACTTACTTAAACGTACCTCTACAAGTGTGTGCAATGGCTCAGTGAACTAACACATCGCCGTCGCACTGAGGGGTTTCTTCTCAAAACATGTTGGTAAAATCATAGATTATGAATTTTTAGAGTTATAAACCTAATTTATTCTTAATTTTAAAGATAAAGATTAAAGATAAAGATTGAAAGCTTTGATTTCATGATCCAAATATACGATTTAAAATATAATTTATAATATTATAATTTATTAAACATCAAATTGTGTATTTCTTTCTGAATAACCATCAATATTGGGACTAAACTCTAATAGGCTTAACATATTGGGTCTATAAATATGTATTTGCTTCCATTTCCTAACATGATTTCACGTGCCAGTGGCGTAGGCAGGGGGGGCGCTTTTGGGGGTTAAACCCCCTCCCCCCCTGAGAATTTCAAATGCAAATTGAATAAATAATGTATTTAAAAAGAAGGGATTAAAAAAAAATTTGTTAAAACTCCTTCCCCCCCTGAAAAAATCCTGGCTACGCCACTGTCACTTGCCTTAGCGATGATATAATATTAGAGGATGTGAAGTGGTCAAAACATGTTTAAAAGGTCTTCATTCTACCTTTTTCGTGAAATCTTCCATGTATTCGCATATGAATATTTTGTATGGTCTTTGTTTCTGCATTCGGGTGCTTCTTTCGAAATCACAACAATTTATTAACATGTATTATGATTAGTACTTTGCCATTACTGAAGGATCTCATTTTGACTCGCATGACGCTTATAACATCGCTGACTCAGTCTTCGTTTCCCTTGGGGCAGCCATATGAAAATTATTTTCGTCATCTTCTAACGGACCGCGGCAAAGATCCAGAGATCCAGAGATAAAATCTTTCATGTTTTTTACCCAGTTGAATTTCAAATGTTCCCAAAATCGAAATGTTTCAGCTCAAACGAAGTTTTTTCTTTCCCAAAAATTTGTTCTTGAAGTGAGAACATTGTACAAGAAGTGAGAAATCTCATACTTTTCCTGTTTTCGATAACAATTGTCCTTATCTCGAATACAATGTACTCAGTTTGCTGTCTCTGTGGCGTCTTTCAGCTAAATATATTGTATTATTTGGGATCAACATCTCAACAATCACAAGAAAGTCTTAATAATATTGGTTTTTCTTACAACTCTCAATAGTTTATCCTTCAAGAATAACGAATAGAAGGCAATTGAAATGTAATAAACTAAAACAATTGCTTTATGCATATAGTTTGCAGCAAGACAACACATCGAGAGTGCTGGCATGGTGGATAGGTTGGAAAGGGGTTTTTTGCTGACTTACGCCAGCCTTAGGCCAGTTTTGCTTTTAGCTTATTAGAAGCTGCATCCCTTTGGACGCTTCGCTTTGGTTTATGCAAGATTTATTAAAGTGAAATAAAACGTTGTTGATTACTCAAATATTCTCTTTTACTTACCTCACAGAGCCGTCTTTTTATTTTTCATACATAAACTGCTCGGGCTCTGCCCCAACCAAAGACGGTGTCTACAAGTTGTTGTAATCCAGGGCATATCTCCATTAAATATTCGCAATGTAAATACATAAATACTTGAGTAAGACGCTTAACCCACACACACACACACACACACAGGCACACACTGTCATGCCTTCGCTTCTGTGTTTATGTGTGTGGGAATTCCAGTGCTTAGCTTACTCACTCAGACTAGTCGTAGGCTTTGCCTGGCCACACCCCCGCCCCCGCCTCTGCCTCGTTTGTTTGTATTCCCATCTACTTAGCATTAGTGCGTGTACTTGGGCTTTGTATTAATTTAACTGAACAGTCGAGGAGATGAGAGGCTATTCTCTCTCGCCCCGCCCCCCGCACACAGTAATTAAATTCCAAAATGCATTGCCTACTTGTGGGCGCGGAAATGGCATGGCGGCCAAGGATAAGACCCTTGTGCAGTTATTCATTCAACGCAGATCGACTGACAATAATGATTTGGCAAAAATTGAACGAATGCAGCATGTAGAAAATTACACCAAAATGATGCATCAACTATTTCTGTGTAATATGATAAATATCTTTGGATGAGGCAAAATGGTAAACTAGACTTGGTACATGCAAAACATTTCTGTGCGCGCTCAAGTAGGACGTGATTTGCCGACAATAAGACGCACACACACACACACACACACACACACTTAAAGTTAAAATCGGCAACAAAAGAAATCGCACATTTTGAACGTTTTGAATTCGTAAAAGGATATTTTTCACATTATAATAAGAAATGAGGCTGAAGACGCGCAGCGCATCTTATGGCCAGAATTCGCTTGGCAGCCACTTGAAAATGCACAACAGCTGGAAAATCATATAAACACAAATAATAAAATCGACAATTTGGCAAGAGGCGCACGCACACACATATGTATCTGCATGCATATATGTATGCTGGGTTGTGTGTTTGTGTGCACATAACCGCAAATGTACTGGCAACAAAACGTGCGGCGATTTCATAAAAACTTCAATGAAAATTCTCTAAGGAAAAGGGGTTAATTTTCCAAGACAAACATACACACACACACACATGCGAAATTGAGACAGTGACGACTAGGCGACGCCACTGGCATGACCTCAGCAGCTTCCGAAGTACAGTAAAATTTATAAAAATGAATTCAGCTCTCAGGCAGATCAGTTGAACTTTTCTTTAAATGAAATAATGATTCAAGTCTTCTTTCGAGTCAAGCCTTCAATTTCAAGTCTTCCATTCGAATGCCCACAGCATGCTTATGGCAAAGCAACTGTTAAGGCACTGAGAGTGTGCATACATTCGGCTAGAAAGTGAATGAAAACATACGAAATTTTTGTATGAGTGTTCTGTTGGATGCTGAGACCAAACACATTCTGTTAAAATGACTGACAAATTTGGGAAAAATACCAAATTGCTAAAGCAAAGACAAATATAATATTTCATTTAACTATACTTATAGGATTAAGTAGGAATAGACTAGAGTTCACGAGGGACACCACAAAGATACAAACTTAAACTAATACAAATAAGAAAGTCAGTCCAGCCCGACTATAACATAGTCTGCCACTCCCAAAGTTTGTATTTTACGCACAAAGTGCCAAGATTTGTAAAGTGCTGCCCATCCTGGCAGGTGCTGCCCAGCATAAATGTTTGTTTTCTCTTTTACTCGACTATCACTCATCGGATCTTCATCATTCCTTCTAATACTGACTACTAAAAATGTCTAGAAGTAACGAACCTGCCGTCTATAAAATTGTAGGAGATATGACGTTTTCCTCCTCATTAATGGAAAATTAACTTCATCCATACATGTCAAAGCTCTATATCCTACCGCCTCTGAGATCTGTGCCTGTACACGGACATTGCTATATCGACTCTGCTAATCAAAAATATATATATATACTTTTTAAGGTACATGTTACATGTCTTCCACAAGCTTTATATAATCTGTCTACCTTTGGTACAGAGTATACAAGTCCCTTATCAGTCAATCAATCCTAAACGAGTTCAGAACTTTGTCAATCCCGAATTTTCTCAATCCAAATTACTTGAGTACAGGGTTTTCAATCCCCTTAATCCAGACTCAAAATCGGCAGACCACTCAACCACTCAAGGGATTGATTTAAGACTGTTATCCAAAACAAAAACAAGTGATACGCGCTTTAAGGAGCTCGTTGAGCCCAAAATAAAGAGAGATCTATAAACGATATACGCTCAGTGAGAAAAAATGCTTTAAGGCGTAGCGCTTCCACTGAGAAAAGTGCTACAATCTCACTGCGAAAAATGCTCTTCAAGGCAAAGCGCTTCCACTGTGAAAAGAGCTTCAGAAAGTGCTACAATCTCACTGCGAAAAGAGTTTCAAAGCGCTCCGCTCCCACACTGAACATAGATTAAGAAACGCTACACTCTCACTGGGCTCAAAGTGCTACAGAAAGGGCTTTGCTACGCTCTCAAACTGAAAAAAACTCGAGAAACACCACACTTTCACAGCCAAAAAGCGTGAAGCTCCCACTGTGAAAAGAACTTCAAAAAGTGATACACTCTAATTGCGAAAAACTCAAAACTAAGAGCTTTAGAAAGCGCTATACAGATACTTTCACTTCATAATAAAGTCATTCAAAAAGTTCTGCTCATACTGTGAAAAAAGATCCAAAAAGTGATACTGCGAAAAGAGCGTTTCAAAGCGATCCCCTTCCACTATAAAAAGAGCTCTAAAAATGCTACACTCTCAGAGCTCTAGAGACGCTAGATTCTCACTGCAAAGAAAAGCGTTTCAAGGCCTAGAATGAATAAATCCCTAGAAACGCTTTACTCTCACTGCAATATACAAGTTATAAGGCGCTGCGCTGCCACTGTGAAAAGAGCTCTAGGAGCGCTTTGCTCTCACTGCCCAAAAACGTTTTTGAGCGCTGCATTCCGACTGTGAAAAGAGTTCAAAAAGTGACAGAAGTGTGAGATCTAGAATCGCTACACTTTCACTGCGGAAAAGCGTTTCTTTGCGACAGTGTCAAAGAATCTCTAGAAAGCACAAACTTTCATTGGGAAAAATCGATTTAATGCGCTGCGCTCCCATTGTGAAAAGAGCCCTAGAAAGCTCTTCATACAGGCGCTTTGGTGCAATCGATAGAAAAGTTGTGTTGCTGTATTTCTACGCTCAAAAAAACGTCAACAAAATGCTACCATTAAGTCATCAATTTGAAACTATTTATTATCAAATTCACTTTAAGACTCAAAGTATTAAGTTGATGTTGTCCAAATTATTGAAATGGTATTTCAAAGTGTATTAACTTGGTATACTAACATGTATCAGGCTGACACCTTTTTGTATTAAATATTTAATATCAATTTGATCTCGCAATTATCATTTTGATATTTTAATTGTCAGCTTTTGGTTTCATGCTCACATTTCTCAACCTAATATTTTTATACTCTGTACCGTAGGTACATAGAGTATTATAAGTTTGTGCAAAAGTATGTAACATCCAGAAGGAAGCATCTCCGACCCCATAAAGTATATATATTCTTGATCAGCATCAACAGCCGAGTCGATATAGCTATGTCCGTCTGTCCGTCTGTCTGTCCTTATGAACGCACAGATCTCAGAGATGGTAAGAGATAGAGGCTTGACATGTATGGGACATATGCTTCTTATGTCTGCAGGCAGATCAAGTTTATTTTCAATTTTGGCCACGCCCCCTACCGCCCCCGCAATTTAGAAAAAACGTCATATCTCCCACAGTTTTGAAGATAGATGGCTTGTTCCTTCTGAACATATTTAGTTATTAGGATAACTTATCGATCCGCCAAAGGAATGAAGAAGATCGGATGAACGGTTTTCGAGTTATGATCAAAAGACAGATTTTCTTGGTACAGAGTATGTTATAGTCGGGCTTGACCGACTTTCTTTCTTGTTTTCATATCGAAATGTGTCTGTCTCCAAATAATATCAAATGAATATTTTGGGAATTAAATCAATAACCAAAAGATCAAAGTGATACTCTCTAGGATTATATTGTTAACAGAAACCCAGTGGCGCAAATGCTCATTATTACGTCCATTATTAATGCATTACCTCTCGCCTGTATGCATTCAAAAACCCAATACAACCTGCCTTACTTTCTTAAGAAATGGCCAAATTTTCCGCACGGTACATGAGTTTATTGAATTTTGTAATGCAGAAAGTAATGACGTGCCGAAGTTTCTTTCGGGTCCCCATTACACAAGCGTATTCTTTTAACATATTGTAATGCAGAAATTCTCGAGCCATTACAAATGCGCTGAAAAAAAATATGATAGGTAATGCATTACATTGTGGCTCGTACGTAATGCATTATTTCGACCGACCACATTCAGCCCAGCGCCACTGGGAATATGTCACTAGGTTTAGTGTCAATTTAAGACAATGTGAATCGAATTTATATTGATTTTGGGTGTAGGTTCTTCATATCTGGAAGAGTTATGATGTCTTAGAGGCTTCTAGCCACCAAATTATATCATTTATCCATATCTTTGATGAAACATCAGCCTTTCGGCAATAGCTGTCATATAATCCTGGCATATGCATTCCACTCCGTTTGTACTAGAATGCTGACAGGTGGTTTTATTCGCTGATTGTCCAATGGAGTTTTCACTGTATTTTGGATTGTCAGTTGCAACTTTCAAAGCAGAGCACTAAAAGCTGCAAATTACATTCCATAAAAGTCAATTCGCTACTTCTCTGGCATTATGTAAAGTCTTTGGCAGCGGAACTAATCAATTTGGCGGCTTCTGGCAAAACAGTTTGACTTCATTTAAACACTTTCCCGAATGCAACACAGTTTTTCCTTTCCATTCACTGACGCCAGCAACAGAACATGTGGCCAATTGTTCGAATTTCCGCATTGGTATTTCTACTGCACTTAACCAGAGCTGATGATTCACTGGCTTTGACAGATGACGAGGGCCAAGCTCCGGGTTTAGAGCCCAGAATTTGGCATGGCAGTGAAACGGCCAATGGAAAGCTGGGCGGCTTTGCCATTCAAATCTTCTATGTGACCAATTTGATCTGCTCGGGCACTTTACTGAGCGAACGTCACTTCATCACGGCAGCCCATTGCTTTGAGAATCTGACGCTGTCCTACTTTCATGTGGTCAGCGGGGAGACCATTGCACGCCAGTACTTCAGTGCCAACGAACAGAAGAACTTTGTCCTACAGTTGAAGGTGCATCCAGATTTCAATAAACTTCAATTTATTGCCGACATTGCCGTGGGCAAGACGCTGAAGGTAATGAAGAACAGTCGCACTGGCTATGCACGGATCTGTGCCTCCAAGCTTTATCCTCGCGAACGTGTCCTAGTGGCTGGTTGGGGAACCAATGGCTATCGAACTGGACCCGGGATCCGGCAGGCGCTGCGGACCATGCGGGTAACGATTGTTTCCAAAATGGATTGCGAACGAAAGCTTAAGAAAGTGTTGCATCCGAATGTAATGTGCGCCTCCGGCTATAATGGTCGCACACTGTGCACTGGCGACTCCGGTGGTGGGTTGATCTTCCGGAATGAGGTGTGCGGTATTAACACTTGGACCTGGAAATGTGGCGACAATCAGAAACCGGATGTCTATATGAGTGTGTTGTACTATGCCAAGTTTATAAGAAAAACCATGAGGGATTTGGCATAAATACTGTCATTAAATAACGAATTAACAATAAAATCATGTTGTAAATCGGACTAGTATGACCTTCGTATACCCTGTACCTGCAGTTTATACAGTCTGCAGTGTAAAGATTAAAAAACCTGAGAATTTCAATATGCCAAGTATTCGGAGCCTCAGGCTATACGCATCGGCTGCATTTGTTGTTGCTTTGCGCATAGCCATTCCCATTCGCTTTCTCTCCTATTCGGATTGAAATTTGAAGAGCGAGTCGTACTACATCCAAGATCAAGTCAATCCTATTCGTACTTGGAATGAGAAAATCCGAAATTGACCGAGTGTATATGCAAGGTTTCTTGCTGTACTTCGAATGATTGCGTTTCGTCACACACACACAGCAAATGGCAACAACCAGTTTTCTCTTTCGTTTTCTGCTGCTTGAGAAATATTTTTTGACTAAGCGAGCAACCTAAAAACAACTCAAAATTATGTATTAGATTTTTACTTGGCTTTACTTTGATTTCACACAGACTTTTAAGAGAGAGTTTGAAACACAAGAGGCCTACAGTTCAAGCACAGTTGAAGTTTGCTCAGAAATTTCGGCACCAAATGATGTCACCATTAAATTAAAGCCCGATTTCTCAATATACCGTCAACTCTACCGGCAGCCGAATTTGAGTGACTCGCGCTGAATGGTCACACTGCTGCAGCGTCAGAAATATATCGATATCGAAAAACTGTTGTTGAGAAAACCAAATGACTTAACCGCTGGTCATCCCAAGCAACAAATTTGAGCGGCGGTTGGCCAACCGCATCTTTTGAGAAACTGGGAATAAGAGATGCACTGACTGTACAAATTTGAAAACATTCAAGTTATTTGTGGAACTATTTTTGAGCCGATCTTTATCTACTGTTGAATGGATTTCTTGATTGTCATGAAAAAAGTCTGATAGTTTTATAAGGCCGCCTACCTGAAATAAATATCCAATTATTCAATTAAATGTACAATCAAATTATATATTTAATTAATTAAATAATTGCTTTAAGAAACAATACAAACTAAAAGTGATATCAACACAATGATTCACGTATAAAAACAAAGCCACAGCCGTGTGACGCGATGGGCAGTAAACGACTTCTTGTCACTGACTTTAGATATTATAGTTGTATTCCTGAAAGCGATTTTAATTTCATTTAGATTTCGCCCATCAGCTGTTCACAGCTGCTACATAAAAAATACCCAGTGTGCCCAGAGTACGTAAAGAATTAAGGGTCACACTAAAAGATTTATTAAAATCAACTTTGAGGCTGGCTTATACTCAATTTATACTGCGGTCGTACGGCATTTTCTGGGGCTGCGACCTTTTAAGTGCTTACATTGAGCGAACGGTCACATAGTCACTCACATCAAGTCAGTAGCTTTGTGTTTACAATCAATAAAATTGGAATTTCGGTGTCAAATTTACAATTTTCGTCAACAAAACTTCGGAGATGCACATGCTTGTTGATATAATTACAAACTCGGCTAGTGAAGATGAAATTCTATTGGAAAATCTTCTTAATCGCTATCTAAAGTGAATGGGAACAATTGCCATAGCCTTAGAATCAAAGCCAATGCCAAGAGCTGTGTGGATGCATGTAAGAACAATACTTACTGATTTAGAATAACCAATTTTAATAAATCGTGGTAGAATTATAAAAAATCATAGAAAACCTACGATTACCAAGTTTGGAGACGTTTCCATTGAAACGAAAAAAGTTTTTCCCACTAAATCTAGTTTTTCGACCGTTTGCTCCTATGGAAGCTATGAGATATAGTCATCCAATCTGTTCGGTTCCGACATATTAACTGAGAGACTAGTTCGCGTAGAAACAGACTCAGCTCGTCACCCCGATCAAGAATATATATTTATGGGGTCTGAAATGAATATTTCTATGCGTTGCAGACTTTTGGGCAAGATTATAAGACCCTTTGCAAGGGTATAATGATCGGGATTACTTAAACAGCGTACACGAGACTCGTTGATCCAGCTAACTTGCAAAATTTAATCAAAATAAGCGTTCTTGTCTTCCCGCCATACTTCTCTCATCCTCAGATTTTAACATAGAAATTCTTGTTCTATAAATATGTTGATATTTTCCATCTTAACCAATGAAATTGTACTTAAAATTTCCATTTTGACCATGGAATGACATTTTTCGTATGCACTCATCATCGATTTTTCAACTTTTATGATATCTTCTTTATTTTTATAAGCGCAGACTGAAAAAAAAAAATTACCAAGTGTGGCAAACTCGTCACATTCCTATGTTAAGCTATGTTCACACGGGCAAATTAGTTGTTCGAAAATGACGAAAATTTATCAAAATTAGTTAAACTTGTGTCTAATCGCCAAATTAATTTGCAGTCAAACCCTCATGTGAACACTCTCTTGCAAACTGTTAACGCATTTGCCGAGTTTGTTCTAACAAGGCAAATGCAAAAGCAAACTATGTCAAATTTGTGATGCTTGTTTGATTAATTAAAGTTGCTTTGACGTTTGAAAAACAATTTTGATATTTCGTTTGAATTAAGAAGTAGCAAAATTGTGTAAAAATAAGTACAATAATAATGTTTTATTGTAAAATCGCAAGGGTTGCATCAGATGTACAATGAATGCAAGAACACAAGAATGCAATAATGTTGCCAATGCGAACACCTTATCGCATCCTTTCGATAAATCGTGATGTCGATGACAAAATCACGGTGGTGAGAACCTAGCATTAGTCACTGGTCACTGTTTGGTCACTGTTGTTATCACTGTTCGGGTCACCGTTAACCCACCACCACCCACCTGTTGCTATGACTGTCTTGCAAAGACAAGAGCTGGCTGACTTTAGTTCTTCTACATGCTTCTTATTCCTTCCTTGCTTGTGCGACAAACATATTAAAAAAGTCTACACAAAACGTTCATTTTGCAAAATTCAATTAACGATCAATTGCCGTTAATTACTGAATGTTATGGAGTTGCCACTCATTTTAGCGATTTGTTTGTCACCCGCAAATTGTTTGAGGGCAAACAAGAACTGCGCAGAAAAACCTAACAGAATGATGTTATTGATAAGTTAATAGCTATTAAGTAAGAGACGCTCGTCTTATATTTATAATCAAATAATCAAACAATTTACCAGGTAGATAACAAACGTCAAGTCAATGTGGACCAACCGAAGTCTACATCTAACAGAGAGTAAACAGGAAAAACCTCTTCTCTCATATTTAGACTCTTACGCTCATTCATTATTCACGTGTACCGCCTTAATCCCTCTCCCGCTCTCTCTCTCTCTAGCTCTCTCTCTCTCGATGATTCCACTGTGACGTGGACAGGCAATTGTTTGAAAGTGGGTGGGTGGGGGGTGTCCGGAGGTTAACAAGTGACTAAACAAAAACATGCCAGCAGTGAAAACATCCCATTGACGGCAAACCAACGCTGCCATTTCCATACAGTTTGCACATGTTTCTGTGGCCGCTGTTGCTGTTAGTCACCTCGCCTCACAGCAGTAGCCGGGCCACATTTCCAACTACTTCTGCTCTTTCTCTCTTTGTCGCTAACTAAATCTGACGCTGCGTGTGCCCCGTCCCTCCCTGTAGCTGGCCGGCAAGCCGCATTGTGAAGCGTTGTGCCACATTCAGTGTACTTTTGATTCTCAACGCGAGCGCGCCGATCGTTTACTTTTGCCGTATTTCCAAGCACTTCTCTCCCAGAAGGTTCTACTCGTTTGCCGCGTGCGCTTTGTGTTTGTGTTTTTGGACATACAAAATCTGTGGCGTTAGCTGGTTCATTTGGTCAACAGAGTGCAAATTGTGAACCCTTGACAGTCTCGATATGAGGGAAATTGTTCATCTACAGGCTGGCCAATGCGGCAACCAAATCGGTTCAAAGGTGCGTATAATTAATATTCAATTAGTGTCCCAGTGTGCTGGGGCGACAGCTCTAGTCAAATTTATTTCCCCGTTCTTAACCTCACATGTTTAATTATAAAACAGGCAGAAAAATGTACGTACGTACGCTCTTTGCCCGAGTTACTCTCAGACCCACACCCGCTCTCTCATTGTGTCTCTCTCTCGCTCAGACTCTCACTGTTGCTGGTACTCGCGCATTTTTTCGTTCTCTTGTGTGCTTGATTTATATTTCTTGTGTTTGTTGTTGCGCCAAAAGGGGGGCGGTTTATTACAGAGAAGAGAAATAAAGAAAAACAAGTTTTCCTTTGCTTGAGAAACTATAAAACTGCAAAAAAAAAACAATAAAATAAACAAGAAAGAAAGTCGGTCAAACCCGACTATAACATACTCTGTAACAAAGAAATTTTAGGCTCAGCCTAAATTTTGATGCTGCAGATGCAGCTGAAAGCAGAGCTGCTACTGCGCTGCAGCAGCGCACAGTGTTTTGGTGATAGCTCGATAACCGTTGATCCGATCTTCACCATTGCTTTGGCGGATCGATAAGATATCCCGATTACTAGACATATTTAGTAATCCGAAGGTACGAACTATCTTTCTATCTACACTGTGGGAGATGTAATTATATTTTATTAAAATTGGGGGGGCCGGAGGAGGCGTGGCCAAAATTGAAAATATAGTTGATCTGCCTACAAGTATAAAAAGTTTTTGTCCCATACACTTCAAGCCTTTATCTCTTACCATCTTTGAGATCTGTGCGTTCATTAGGACACGGCTATTGGTGCTGATCAAGAATACACTGAAAAGAGAAATCAATCCGAAACGGTATTGAAAACAGGGTAATCCCGGATACTCTTAAGCCGATCCGAGAAGAGATTGATTTGCCTCACACATTTTTTTTAATCCCTAAAAACAGGATCACTTTAATCCTGTTCCGGGATTACCCTGTTTTCAATCCCGTTTCGGATTGATTTAAGATTTTTGTTTTACTTTAAGGTGTCGGAGACGCTTCCTTCTGGCTGTTACATACTTTTGCACAAACATAATACACTCTGTGTACCGCTGCTACAGAGTATATAAACCTGAAGAGGTCTTGACTAGTTTATCTTATCTCAGCTTTTTTTATCAGACAGCTCACACTTTTCACAAATTGTAGCTTTGGCTTGTCATAAAATGTTTGGAATTAAGTCCATAAGATGGAATAGTGACCGAATTCCTTAGGCTAAATGCTTAGTCAATGGTTTGTGATTCTGTCAGAGAAACTTAGGTCATATTTAATAAATCATGCTTCAATTTAGGCTCACTCTTTTTGTCTCAGTGTACAAAATACTTTTTTAACATCAACCACGGAAGTAAGTATTTTGAGATTTTCATGAAGGTTTCCGTCTGTCATTTCTATTGTTCTACATATTTTTATGGAGCTCATGTTGTGTGACCTTTTCAGTTGTCTTAATTAACAACTATCAAATGATCATTCAATGTTGCTTCTTTATAAGTCTTGTGCTATTTCTAGCACATTGTTTTTAATGACAAACAAATGAATTGAGTTACGAAAAACGTTGCGTACGAATAGTAACTGTGCTTTGTTACCTATCTATGACACATTGAAATCTTATTTTTGCTTATCAGCTAAATTTTTGCTCGGCACCTCAAATCAATGGGTTAGTTTACTGAACTTTAAACATAAATCGATGATATTTCATATCAAGAAATGAGCGCATAACTGAAAATAGGTTCTACATATCTGTATATTCTGACCCAGAGGTACGAAGAGTATATTGAGTTTGTGCAAAGGTATGTAAAAGCCAGAGGGAAGCATCACCGACCCTATAAAGTATCAAAAAACGAGTCAAACCGTATGAACGCACAGATCTCAGAGATGATAAGAGACCGTTTTTTGATGACTTTCACGGAATTCGTCGCTGTGCAAACTACGACCACGATTGAATTCACCATACGAGCGATATTCAGAGGTTTCTGATGGTGCTTTATCGCCATAAAAGGAACTGAGTTCATCGACACCCTCTTGTTCACATGATTCACGACGAAAGTTATGACAAATAATCCAACAAAATTCAACTCTTGAATCTATCCATTTTAAAAGCCTAGTCGAACTTATGACGTAAGCTTTGTAGCTTACGCCGCTACATCTTTCGTCAACATGGAACGTAGGTGTGACCACACCTTACAACAAATTGCGCTGCACATGTGCATTTTTTTGGTATTCTTAAATGAGCGGGGACTGGTCACACTCCCGAATCAGCTAGGTTTTGTTTTAAAAACAACTCTTCCAATTTCTTCTTGTGTTGCCAAAAAGACTGTCAAGAGGTAGCTCACTATGGTCTTCGAACCTTAGTAAATAATATAAATTGCTAGGTATTTCTGCTATTTTAATGAGGACCACAGACCCAATATTTGTTTCGATTCTCCGGTTCGCTGGTTTAAATCAAACTTTACCAATGGTTAAGGTTCGAAAATGTCAGGTTTGAGGTTTTTGGGCGAAGGTTTTGGTTCAAACAAGTTTATACGGAAATCCACCGAAAAACGACTCAAATTGTAAGGGAATTGAGTCGATTATGGGCCGAAAGTGATTTGTAGAACACATCACCTGGGATTATACAAAATATAATTTACTGTTTCATTTCCATTTCGTAGACTAAATCTGAATACTCTTACCAACGTAATGCTAAGCTCTTATTTGGTTAATCATTTAATAAACTTTGGAATCGAAAATCTTAAAAATCAGACAAAAAAAGGTGGGGAATTCAAAAGCTGCAAACCGGGCTTGAACTAAAGCGGTTTGAACCCGAAATTTTAACTTTCTATAGCCATGCAAGGGGTACTTTAATATTGCTTAGAAGTTTGCAACGCATGGAAATATTCATTTCCGACCATATATATTCTTGATACGGGTGACGAGCTGAGTCGATTGAACTTTGTCCGTTCGCAAACTAGTCTCTCAGTTTTGAGGCTATTGAGCTCAAATTTTGCATAGAGTCCTCATTTTGTTTCACAATACTTATATGAAGGAGCCGACAGAATCGGATGACTGTATCCCATAGCTCCCATAGGAACAATCGGTCGGAAAACTAGTTTTAGTCAGAAAAACTTTTTTCTTTCTTCAAACTTTGTATTCACATGTTTTCTATACTTTTTTATAATTTTGCTAAGTTTAATGAAAATTGGACATCTGTATGGTATAGCTGCCATACAAAAAATTGGCCTAAAAAACAGTCTTAGTTAGAAAAACGATTTTGTTTTAATGGTAGCATCCCAAAATTTAGTATTTGTGTGTTTCGAATGCTTTCACCAAAGTCTACAAATTTTTGTCCAAATCGGATGACTATACGATATAGCTCTCATACGAACAATCGGTCGGAAAATGGGTAGTTGTGGGAAAAAGATTATTTCAAGAGTATAAAAACTTTGGCACAGACGAAGTTAGCTTAGCTTTCTCGTTTTTTACTGTGAATGAATGTTTTTCGTGAACTTCTTGCGATAATTTCATAAGATTTTGCTCTCTGATCAACTATTCATAATTCTCCAATCATTCTGTTGAACTCCGCCATCTGTTTCTGATACTTGCTAATCAATCAATCCTTCTGCTGAGCACGGTCATTGTTACTTGATTATAGGTGATCCATTTTCAAGTACTATGTGTTGGATATTAGCTTGGATACAGCAATTTCATAAAGAATTGATTTATCTTGGCATCTACTCTTCTTCGTTTACTGAAATTATTGACCTAATTCTGGACACTCTTAAAATAATACAATCTATTTCTGTAATAGCTGTTATTTTGAGATTTTTCTCCTCTTGGAATCGTTGCCTCTTTAGGTATTTCCATAACATTGTTGAGGCTGGTCAGTACCAAATAAAAGTCAGATTTTGCTAAGGCTGGCATAGCAAACTCAGTTTGCGCAGGCGCCATCTTGAAAATTTTACTACCACAAACGTGCCAGGGTTGCCCAGTTAAACTTATATAATGGGCGCCAATAATAATTTTAAATGTTGCATTAGATTTTGGAATAGGAAATCTTAGATCAAAATATGCATCATAAATGATTCAAATGTTTACAAAAATTTCACATGAACATGACAAGCTAACTACCTGCTAAAAAAGGGGGACAAAATACATGTTTGCTTTCAATTAAAAGTATAAAAAACGCAAAGTTTGCTGTTAATTCCAACCCAAATGCATAATTGCAGTCCCATTCTAAGTTAATTTGGCACATTTCCATTAACTCGAACAATTTGCCACGCCAACACAACTAAAACAGCAGCTTAGTGCAGTCATTCACTTTTGACACAGTTTCCGTTTTTTTTCACAACGGACAGAGGGTATAATAATGTAATTCAGATGTTTGAAACGATGAAATGATAAGGATAAGTTAGTTCTTTTTTTAATCTTAGTATGAACTTTGCACCTTTGGACTTTTGAATGATCTGGGAATAGGTGAAATGTGATTAAAATAGCTGATATTTTACACTAAAAGTATGCCCATCCCCCACATATCATTTTCAACTGCATCTACCAATTTACACGCCTCTGCACTTAATTTTTATGTTACTTTTTTCCATGATATCCTTGGCGCATTTTGTGTTAATTAGGGCAGGACCAAATTTGCCTCTTGACAAAGCCTGGAATTTAGTGTTTCCCATATTCAACCGCGCAGCATTGTTTGTTGGGCTTTGTTTATTTAAAGTTTATCTATTGTACAATGTGGAACAACAAAAAAGTATTATTTATGCAATTTGGCAATGCGGGCGCTTATCGGACACCATAGATTGTAAACTTTGTTTGTTGTTGCTTTCATTTTTACCCCCGCCCCCCTTGCTTTTTTTTTTTTTTGTTGCTGCTTGTAATATTAATACCGACCATATTTTGTTACAGACCATATTTATTTATGTATTATTTGTTTTATCGGACAACATTTTGTACTTTAATTGAATGTCCTTTTCTGATTAATTGGCTGTCAGTGTGAATTATTGTTACGAGCTAAAATAAATAAATAATAAATGGCAGCCAAAACAAAAAGCAAAAAAAAAAAAATCAGATTCAAGTAAATGCAGTGAATAGTAAAATTTATGCAGCATAAATAGCATTTGGTGATTTTTTTTCAAAACTAATTGCATGGCTGATAAAAATTCTGTGAGGGAAAAAAGGCAAGGATTAGCAAACTGTTGAAATATTTACAACTGATATTTAAAATCGAGTGCGTTTAATTTAAATGGAAATGCCGCAGTAATTCGTGTAGATTTAAACAGAATGTTGGCAAAGTTAAAGAAGAAAGGAAGCTACATCTGAAAATTGAAACAACTTGATGAAACTTGTGCTGAATGTTAGGCTTTGCATTAAACAAATTTGTACCAAAAACTGCTGAATTCTTTTGATCCTATTTTTGGGGGTAATTGTACGAAAACAGCCTCCCTTTTCTTGCTTGGGTTGCTCAACGATCTGCTGATCGTAAAAAGATTTGCTCATTTGTCGATTCATGGTTAAGTTATAGACCAAACTGAACATGTTTGACAGTAGCAAGTGACACGAAAACAACTGAGCTGCCAAAAACAGTGCTGCCAAAAAGAAAGTTGCTAAAAAAAACAATCTTTATTCCGAGCGCAGGGAAGAAAAACTTCACAACCACAAACGATGTCTTTTTTTAATATTCTGAATTTTAGGACAATTTTCTAGAATATTTTTTTGATATCTTAGGGTGAATTTCAAAATTAACTTTTAAAATTTGAATACGGGCTTTGCTTATGTAAGAGCGTTTTACTAACTTCAACGGTTCTGAACCACTAATAAACCGGTTCGAAGCCAGTTTTAAACAAATAATGTATCCTACTCCATGTTAAAAGTAAATAAACCAAATTTAAAGTGCGCTTATGAACCGGTTCAAAACCGGGCTTGAACCAGAAAAATATACAAATCCACATAACAAATCAACAAAACAAATTTGAAGTTCGTAACTTACACAATATCTAAAATGTGGCTCGGAATCACTTTGGAACCGGTTCCACTCTAAAACCGTAAAATATCCAACTCCATAATACCAGCCTGCATACCAAATATCAAGTTCGTAACTTAATCAAGTTCTGAGATCACTTATGAATCGGATTGAAACCGGTACAAACTCTATATTACCCACCTACAGACCAAATTCGTAGCTTAAGCGACTCCTGAGACATAGCTCTACCCTTAAATCATTTTTGAAGTGGACCAAAGCGGTTCTAAAACAGTAAGATATGGAACTCCATATTACTAAATTTCCAAATTTTAAGTTTATTTCTGAAATAACTTCTGAGATATGGCTAAAAATTACTTGTAAACCGGTTTAAGGTCGTAACTGAACCGGTAAGATATCGAATTACATAATATCAAAGATTTATAGATGTTATAGATGACGCATGTGAAAGTAAACACATTTATTCCTGGTAGCTGACATTGGCTACCAATTTTCGATTTGTTCCACATGCGTCATCTATAACATCTATAAATCTTTGATAATATCAACCCTAATACCAAATTTCACGCTCGCAGCTTAAATAAGTCCTGAGATATAGCTCGAAATCACTTTTAAAGGTATCAGCTGATGCATTAAATGTAAGCTACTCGCCTCTGGCTTGTGCGGGCTGGCACCAAGCTTCTTAATATGTGGTCTTCCCATCTAAGTTTCGGTTGTAGCATATTACAAAGCAGAACTGTAGTGAGATGTATAAGATCACATGACTTAAAATGGTGTATGGTTTATCCTTAAAAGCTACTTTAAACCGGCATCGCTAGGGATCAATTCGGTCTAGGAATTGTTTCCCTTAGCGAAACTAAAATTAATTTAAATTAAGTGTCAGTTTCTCATCTTCTAAATAGCTGCTATGTGTCAGATAGGCTTAGATTTTGCTCTGATATTTGTTGGTTTGCATGCCGGACAGAAAACGATCCTAAGATTTCAAATCTATTCTAGAAAACCGATTGAAATTCCCAAATTTTAAAGTAATCATATCATTGCGTAAAAGCAAAAGCTTTACTTCTATAAACTGGTCAGTGAACTGAACCATTTGGCTAAGTGGTTTTCGGTTCGGTTCAGCAGTTTCAAAAGGACCTCGGTTAAACATTTAAGCCAGCTTAACCTATCCGCAGAGTCTTCTATGAACTGTTTTAATACCTTAAAACTTTCCCTTTAATTCGGTCATATGCCTTGCAGAATCTTCCCTTTGCCTTTAGCCACGCTGAAATTGATCACACATAGGGCAAGGAGCCATCCAGGGTGGATGGCTGGCTAACTAACTGGCTGGCTGGCAGGCAGTCTGGCTTGCATGCCTGCAAATTTATTTCATATAGCCAGCAGCGAACGCTCTTTTTTTTCAATATTTACATAAACCTAATTTTCCCTAAATCATGTTGTGCACCATAACAAAGAAAATCTATTTACAACATCGACGTCTTTGCCACCCCCCCACAACCCACACCCCAAAACCGCCCAAAACGAATGAGAGACAAAGCGAAAAGTGAGAAAGTATGACCGAAATTTATGAAAGCCAAAGCCAAAGCCAACGCCAAGCAACAGACAATAAAATTAAAGAGCAGAACCTAAACCAGAGCCAGCCACGTAACGTGTGGCGTGCACATCCAACCTGGCCCAAGCCATGGCATGCAAATGCCCGCCTCAGGATACATTTATTTAGCTCATAATGGCAGAGCATCAACATCATCAACATCATCATCATCATCATCGTAGCGCCAAAATAATGCAGAAAATTGAATTATCGATAACGTTGGGTTTAGTTGCACAGCCATAATTCCTTTACGGGTTACACGATACATGGCAAGCGAACATCCTGGGGAATTGTTAGAGCTTGCCTGGTGCTGTGGAGTTGGGTGACGACATGGCATTATGCGCCTGGCACCAGGCAAATGCAATTTTCCTGTGGATCCATTGAGGTGAGACAAAGGCAATTGGTAATTCAGTTGTAGAATATTCCGATTATTTCTGAAGTGTTGCATGTTTTTGTTTAAGCCTGATTAGCCATTCACGTGTTGACGTTTTTCGTAATCGGTCAGAAATGACTGCTAGTTTCTATGGCCAAGTCCAGCCATGGCCATGCCCCCCGAAAGCAATTACCCTGGCATGCAACAAGCCACAAAAGTACAACAAAAACTATACCAAAAAATACGGAAAATAGAACAGAAATAAACAACTTTTTTTTTTCGTTTTGTACAAAGTATTTTTCAATTTACATAAAAATGCGTTTATGCATACCAAATGAGGTTTACACAAAAGCCACTCCCACTTACACGAAACACAACATCCCAGGCGCAACCTTGCGCCTAGCGTTATGCAATACACGAGGTGGAACCAAATGGTTTATGACGATGAAAATTTTAAAACGCTTTGGATTGAAAAAATCGTATCGTTCTTTAATTTTCAAGAGTTTCAATCCTGAAATCGAGGTGTATTCGTTATCAGTTAAGTGTTTTTAGCCGAATGGAGTGGGATTAAGAAACTGAGAATGAGGAGAGTAGCATATTTGAGAGAATAGCGTACTAGAATAGGCAAACTACCAAGCGTAAAGAGTCATAGATTTTTGCACTAATTTTGCCTTGAAATTCCCAAACAGTTATGCCATTGATGGCATGGAGAGATGGCTGTTCGACTGACAGTTGACTTTGTGGTGTTTTGTATTCCTCGAGCGGGCTTAAACTTGTTACTTGGCCTGACAACTAATTTTTCCATGAAAAAACTTAAACAAAATGGAAAAAACAACTGATTTTAAATTGTTGTATGATTGGAATCTGCGAAGCCCACAAGAGTATACGATGATAAGCTCTTGATACTAGAAATACAGTATGCTCTTGATTCAAGAATGAGCAATCTTGAATTTGAGCATGTTTAGCACTTGATTTAAGAATTTGTATACTTGATTTGAGAATGTTTAGTACTTGGTTCAGGTTTTACAACACTTGGATATAGAAAAACGGAAGCAAAAATTGATACTTGGATCAAGAATTTCGCTGTTGGGTCAAGGATTTCCATTCTTATCGAACTTCTGACATCAACAGTTCTTGATCGAAGTATGAAATTCTCTGCTTTTAGAAAAAAGTGTTGCCTACACTTGGGATGATAATTTCGACTGCCCTTACTTGTTTCTCTGAGTTTACTGATGATTTTTTTTTTTTAAATAGAGAATTTTATACTTGGATCAAGAACTTCCATTCTTACCGAACTTCTGACCTCAAACATACTTAATCCAAGAATGAAATTCTCGATCTTTTCTCTGAGTTTACTGGCGATTTTGAACTTTTTGATACTGCAAGGATGCGCCTGAACTCCTCGCCCAGCCCTCGGATGTGTGAACCGGGAGAAAGGGTGTACGCGTAACCCGCAGCGCAAAGTGCTGCATGGGTGGCGAATGCCGCTTCGTTGCACAAACTGATTATGAATAAACAAAAGGGAATTTTTATAAATATTTTTCACAAACTCTGTTGCCGTTGCCCAGCATTTTGTGAGCTGATGGAATATAAAAATTACATATTTATGTACATCTTTGTGCTTCGTTACGCTTTGCTTTGAGCATCAACAATGCTGAGCTATAAAAAACACACAAAAAACAGTATGGAAATGCGCATAAATAGAAATTTGATACACACACACACATGGAAGGAGCCCGGCATATTCCAGGATATCACACACAAAAATACACAGTGGAGACAATGCCTCTTTTGGGGTGGTGTCCAATGCGCCAGCTGCACTTGTGGCCATGCCATAAGCCGCTTGGAGCGACTGAGCCGACTGGTTTACCAGTGCCAAAGGCAGACACACCAGCAACAACTGGCTATTTGTTATTTATTTAACACTTTTAAAAAGCATTCCGCTCTTTGGCTCATTAATATCTCATGTTGCGAATGGGCTGGGCTGGCCTGGCCTCGCACATTTTTTCAATTACTTTGGTAATTTTATATTATTGTAATTATTGTGTCCGGCACTTGTCCAGAAAGCCATGTTGTGCTCTTGTAATCTGGTATTTACAGCATAAGTTCAACATGTGGTGGAGCCCCGCCCCCATCAAAGATATGAACTTCACCCGCCCCTTCCAGTTTTAAACACAAAGTCAAAATGTACATTATTCGGTGCATCAACCACAAAATGTGTGTGTCCCAGCGAAATCTAATTAACCAAAAAAACAACTCGCACACATGAATTATCATCCATTTGGCTGCTTTGGTTTGTGCAAATTCCGAGTGACAAACTGTGCCAACAAACACGCCAAATGGCATGGCAAACAAAAACCCAAACTAAACTATATTTCAAATATATATTGCTATGCAAATACGCGCCAAACCTCATTAAAAACCAAATGCGGTCAAAATATTTATCATTTATGCGTGGGTCCTGGCGTATGCTGCACGTCCTTGAAACATTAGCGGCGGTCTCATAATTCATGGCAGGTGGATGCACATTTGGGTGTGGAAAGAAACTCTAAACCACCACAATTTCACGTCCAACTGAGCCATATAAATGGTCTGCAAACAGCGAAATCTATGCATAATAATGGTACCCATTGCATATCTAACCAAATCGGCAACAAATATATACATATATGCAATCATAATTGAAATTTGTGGTTAATCAAGAATCGGGCCAATTATTTTGGCTACATTTATCACAAACTGTATTTTATTTGTATTCGGTGAGAAATTGAATAATTCTAAACATTGATTCAAGGGACGCGCAGAATAAGCCAAGATGGGTGATAATTTGAAAAGGCCTTTTACTTCATTTTTACCTTAATTGGGTTTTTACGCTCGCTCCTTTCTTTTCCTTTAAAAGTAAGAAGTAAACAATACCGCACCAATGATGGGAGCACCTTAGTAGAACTAGTCTAATAAGTAGTGTTTTGGTCGTCACTGTTTGTTCACCATTTAGTCACCGTTTCGATCACTATTTGGTTAATTTTTCGATTCCTTTTTTGTGCACTGATTTGGTCACTACTTGGTTACTTTTTCGGTTACTATTTTCGGCACTGTTTTGATCACTCTCTTGTTCACTGCTTGATTACTTTTTCGATCACTGTTTTGATCACTGTTCTGTCACTATTTTGGTCACTGCTTGTTCACTGCTATTTTCGTTTACGGTAAGGGCAAAAGGCTACGGACTTGTCATCTACACCACAGGCCTAGCTGAATTCTTTACTGTGATGTGTAGAAAAGTCGCGCGTGAGGTTGATGGTCGCCTGCATTTAGATGTCGACTTTAGAGGGATAAGTACCTAAGGTCCTAAGTTCGATTCCCAGTATAGAAAGGTATGATTATAAAAATGAAAAATTTTGTGAGAATTTTACACTATTATACTATTCTATTCTATAATATATAATATATAAAATATATAATATTTGTAGTCCATAAAGGTAGCTCAAAATGTAGTTTAGTAAAGTTCAGTTTGTAGACTTTAATCTAGAAATGCCGTAAATAATATCGACAAATCGAATTTTCGAATCTATATTTTTGTTAAAAACCTGATGTATCATTATCATTATCAGCAGTTTTTAGAAGGCTCGAGGTCATGTTAAGCTTTCGCATAGCTTTAAACAGACCCACACAGCACCACAGAGAAGACTAGTAGAGCGTACAGCTCATTTCATGAGGAACCAACCTTAATCATCAGCGATCATTTGCCTACTTTCTGAGCTGTTCAACAGCAGTCTCACCATACCTGCGATGCTTTAACTGTTTGAGAATTCCAAAGCAGCAAGCGCGCAAAACTCGTAAGACAACATACAAACAATTGAATCTTTTTCCGAGGCAATTATACCGAATAGCGAATCATTTTTGATGAATGTAACAACCCATTCACGCACAGTAAGACAGAATACTTTTATATTATCTTACCGGAATATATTTCCTGATGCTTTGCTCGAAGTCTAGATCAAACTAAAAAATTATTCATAGGCAATCAATCAATGGACTTGTCGAATGCTATGCCACAAGAGGCACAGGCTCCTACAGTGATATTTTTTCGGGATATTTGATTGCTTTACTTATATTGAAAACTTGTGTCTTCAAAATATTGATGAAAATGTTGATTCCAAATATGATGTTGTATAGATTTTTTGATCTAAATCAAACGGGTATTAAGCTTCAAAAATTTCATTTAAATAATAATCAGAAATGTCTTCTTCTTAAGGTCAACGTATTTCCTGAATACAATGAAGTTGTTTTAAATGCGTGTCAAATGGCCTGTAAATTATGTTAATAGACCTAATTTTTCTCTTAAACTATTGATAATATTGAAATTTTGACCTCAAAATGTCAAGATCAGTCTATATTTAGTCTATAATTTGGTTAATCTTGCTCTTGTAGGTTTTGAGATTAAGGAACACAGTCAATTATTGTGTATATGATGAGCGTAAAGATGAAGCCAAATGCAGGTTGTAAAACAACCGACATATTCAGGTCTGTTCACGTTTCCGAATTCGATCGATCGGAATAGGCAAGAGAACTGATATCCAAGAATTGATTAGAAAAATCAAAACTGTTCTTTGGAGAGAATTTAAAATTTTAAAATAAAAGATGAGTCAAACAATCGGCTTTTCGAAAAGGGAAGAGTTTTCATATTCACATAATTTGATCGAAATCTTTTTTAAATTGAACAACACATTTATAGATATTTTTAAGTACATATATAGCATTAGTCCAAGTAGATAATGTTCTAAATGTTGCAAAGTTTTAGCACAATTTTAAGGCTTACAGCGCTTAGGAATATCGCCTGCGTGAATTTATTGTTCATATATCATTCAAATATATTATATATTCAAATATCAAGGTCACTCTTTATTGAAATAAACTCATATCATACTAGGACGAACTCCAAGAACTTAGAGTATTTGGCATTCCAAATCAAATGGAGTGATGCTTAAGAAAAGTGATCAGTTGCGGAAAATTAGAAGTTTTGTCACATTCCTCTCTGAATGGCACAGGTGGGTCGTTGTGACTCCGGTGCATTCAACAAGAAGCAAGTGAAATCCGTCCACTCACACATATGTAGAAAATTTACAACAATAACGTTGGCTTAGTAAAGATCAGAATAATATGGTCATATCTTCAAATAGTATCCAAAAATATGCGGCCGCTGTGTGTATGTTGCTATATTTATATGGAGATGCACTTTTCATAGTGCATGAACTCTCGTAAGGCGCAATTACATCTTGCATGAGGCGTGAGTAAAGCAAAACGGTTTATAAATTAATTATAATCATAAATTAGCAAGTGATTTGAAAGAATGTTTGCTCAAGCGCACAGCGCTAATTTATATTTGGGGTGCTATAACTTTAATCGATAATAATTGGCCATGTTATAAAAATATTACCTCCTGACTTATAATTGGTGTTCATAACAACGCATTGCATACTTTTCTGCGCTTTCGAAACTTTTTGTTGCTGTGTGCTTACATAATTAGGGTATTCACGACCCTCAATTGAGCCCTAGAGTTGCTGCATTTAGGAAATTTTTTTTTATTTTTTTCAAGACGAAAACTAGAAGAAGAAAGTCCTGACCCCCAGTTAAGCTATGGAATTGTTGAATTGAAGAATTTAAAATTTTTTGTAATCATGTCAGTAGACTTGCATCGTCTTATGAAAAACCCCACAGCTCAACTGGTGCTAGTGAATACCCTAAATGTAAATATGTTGACCTAATAAGAGGCTAAAAGGCTATTATCGAAGTCGGGTATGGCCGTTTTGAAGCTTAAGCTCTCGGCTCTAGTTAAGAACGAGAGGTGCTGAATTATTCTACCGTGACTGAAGAATCACTATAAAGGATCGTAGAGTATAAAAGCAGGAATAACGTAATAATAACGTGTTCAGCCACATCACATGATATCCATATGCGTAATTTTCAGCTTTACCAATAACTCATCCATCTTCTCGGGGTTCATTTAGTCTCTAGTCCCAAAATGATAAAATCCGTAAATTCTCATATTCACTTGAACATATATCAATCTTATCACTCCTGACCGAGTATAGAATTTCATTTTGAATTTATTTAGCAAACAATGTTAATTGGATTTTTTATGCACACACTCGTTTGTACGTTCAATGTGCATATATTACTTACCACTTTGCCATTTGGCCGCCAAATGGCAAATAAAATACATAACATACAAAAATACGCACAATAAAATGAAAAAAAATGACCAATATTGAGCAAACAATCCGATGATCAAATGACCAAAGCAAAAATTCACGCTTGGCTGTAATAAAAATTTATTTAAATGTTCAAACATAAAAACCGTTGTGATAGGTTAAGTTTTATCAGCAAGTGCAGTCATCTCGGTCCACTTAAATAAATATTTTGAAAAATATTAATAATATTGCTGGTGAAGCGGCACTTAAGAACAACAAACTATTATTTTCATTATTAATGCGATGTGATTCATTTGACTAGCACTTAATGAAAGCAGAACAACCGGACCAGAGCTGAATGCAGCAGAATGTAAATAACAATAGTTGCACATGGTCAAAAAAAAGAAGAAAAGAAAAAAACGCTGGCACATGTTGCATGAAAATATTTACATGACATGAACAAAACCGCGCCCCTGATGTTATGACCAAAAAAAAATAAAAGTAGAAGAGAATTAAGGGAAAAAAACCTGCACAGAAATGCATGATATATGAGGATATATGAGCTGGATGGCAATCTGCTATTAAAATATGAACTTTTGTGAATTTAATTAATTTGGCAGTTTTTATGGGGCAGTGTTTTTTTTTCTCCCCGAATGTATGAGGAAAACAGTTTACTTAATTAATCGGAGCAGCGAGCATCTCAAAAAGAGAGTGCGATGTTGCAATGCTATGAGATGGCTTTCCTTCGTATCACCAAATCAATGAAATCTAATGATGAGGGAAACATATATCCAACTCTCGCCAAGTTTGGCCTGTTCCCTGTTCCGAAGGTACATAGAGTATTATAAGTTTGTGCAAAAGTATGTAACATCCAGAAGGAAGCATCTCCGACACCATAAAGTATATATATTCTTGATCAGCATCAATAGCCGAGTCGATATAGCCATGTCCGTCTGTCTGTCTGTCTGTCTGTCTGTCCGTATGAACGCACAGATCTCAGAGATGGTAAGAGATAGAGGCTTGACATGTATGGGACGCATGCTTCTTATGCCTGCAGGCAGATCAAGTTTATTTTCAATTTTGGCCACGCCCCTTCCCGCCCCCGCAATTTAGAAAAAACATATATCTCCCACAGTTTTGAAGATAGATGGCTTGTTCCTTCTGGACATATTTAGTTATTAGGATAACTTATCGATCCGCCAAAGGAATGAAGAAGATCGGATGAACGGTTTTCGAAATTTTCTTGGTACAGAGTATGTTATAGTCGGGCTTGACCGACTTTCTTTCTTGTTTCTCTTTGAGTTTTTGGCGCTACGAGAGTTGGCGGGGGAGGGGCGCAGCTGTGCCAGCCAGGAGTCTGGCAGTTGGGGCTGGCGATTGCCGTTTAGTGCCATATGAGCTCACTCCTAATATCAGAAAACATCTCTCACTCTCTCTCTCTCTGTTCGGTGTGTGCTCACTTCCTGTTCTGTCCTGACACTGTTTATTTATTTAGCTTGTGCCCAACGGCATGAACTTCATATCGCTTGCCGTATAAATATTATTATTATTACCCT
The DNA here is from genome assembly GCA_035044965.1 of Lordiphosa andalusiaca. Classification (NCBI taxonomy): domain Eukaryota; kingdom Metazoa; phylum Arthropoda; class Insecta; order Diptera; family Drosophilidae; genus Lordiphosa; species Lordiphosa andalusiaca. The sequence goes on from JAWNNM010000342.1 coordinate 611,899, forward strand.
GCCACACCATCTAAATATGTGTGTATGTATGTAGACAAACATATATGTATGTACGATATATATGATGATGAAGTGCAAGTTGTAGTCATTTATATGCATACAAAGACCGTAAAACATATTGCGACCGCATGCAAAACGATGGCAGAGTATAGCAAGGATGCTTGAGAATATACCACACTCAAATGGTGGCCATTAGCAAATATTATTTGCCAGCCGCAGTCAGGCCCAGGACTTAGACACGCTCCAACACTTCACATTGCCAGAGAGAGAGAGAGAGAGCCAAATCGAGGCAAAATATATTTTACACTAAAATTTCGTAGCAGATGCATAGATGGATCATTATCAGTTTTTGGGGAATTTCGAGCAATATTTGATGTTGTTTACCCTGGTGCTGGTGCCAGGAATCGAGGCAAACAACAATCAAATCCATGGACACACACACGGTTCACATTAGTTAAGTCAATAAAAGCTTGGTACGACCTTTCAAATATATGGGCAATAAATATTTACATATCTAAATCGACAATTATTGAAATCTCAATTGAAGTGGTGCGTGTGTACATAAATGAAGCTGTACGCACAATTGGAGTGTGGTTGTGTGGTGGGCAAGGGCAACGTCGGACCAGAGACTGCAAACCAATCCATTTCACAGCAAAAGTCAGTGTGATGAGGGGGAAAATATAGAAATGTCAAAGTCGACACGACGATATCTATTGTAAATTTGTAACAATTTATCTATCGATAACTCCCATGCTTAGCCAAGATGTTTGCCTCATTGACAATTGAACTCATCATCGACTCACCTTGTTAATCCTTCACAAAACTGTTAAAAACTAGCTTAAAGCGTCTAGAATACATTGCTAAAGGTAACTAGGGTTGACAATCTCGCATCGATAAATTAATACATCGATATTTTCGATAATCCGATATAATATCTCTATTGGTTATATTTCAAAGAGCTTACAAATTATAATTCTTCATTCGAATCTGATCCATCCCGTTTAGATTTAAAATAATTTGAGCTTAAAGTTACTTAAAGTTTTAATTTTGACCATTTTTTGAGAAGTTTTGTGGGAAACCTCTGCTATTGTTCTAACTCTTTTTGAAGTTATCGTAAAGTATTACTTCTTAACTTTTAAACAAACTGTACCAAATATTTTTGAGATTTTTTTCAGCGAAGAAATACCCTTTTGTATTAAAATTATGAAATTTTCCTCTGCCCAAAAATATGCCATGCAAAATCACTATGGTTGGTCATTTGCATTGAATTCTTATGAACATTTTCGTAGCATACCTAGGGGCGGCAAACAATATGGTAATTTTGAGCACAAGCATTAATAATGGAATATCTTCTTTTATTAAATTCTTAAAAATATTTCAGACAGTTTATTTAAATGCTAAGAAACTGTACTTAACGAAAAAGTTAAATGGAGCCAACACAAACTATAAACACATAAAACACGCCTAAAAAGTATCAAAATAAGAATTTGAAACCAATTTAAGCTTAAATTAACTAAAAACTAGTTGTGATGGATCATTATTTACCATTCTATATATAACTTGAAACTTGTTGCCTAGTGTTACACAAGGCAAATGTAATGAAAAATGTCATTAGAGTTCGTTACGCTGTGAAAGCGGATCGCTTAAAGCGCAGTTTTTCCAGTCAGAGTGTTGCACTTTCTAGAGCTCTTTTCTTAGTGGGAGACATAACGCTCTGAAACGGGGTTTTTGCAGTGAGATTACAGAGCTAACACCTTATAATATGACAATGTTAAAAATATCACTGATACTCACTTTGCTTATATTGAGTACTTCTCTGCTCGATTTGAGAGCTTTTCTAATGTCTTTTCTGGGTATTTCTGAGAGCTTCTCTGGGGCGCTTTGAAATGGTTTTTGCAGTGAGCACTTAAGCACTTACATCACAACAACAGTTCGAATTTCAGCGCAATAAAGAAAAGCTCTTGTGAAGCTCTTTTTTAGAGCTCTTTACGCTGTGGAAGCGAAGCGCTTTGAAACGCGTTTTATGTAGTGAGAGTGTAGCGCTCTCTTGAGCTCCTTTCTTGGTGGGAGTGGAGTTCTTTGAAATTGTTTTTGCAGTGAGATTGTAGTCAATCAGAAAGCTTCTCTGCAGTCTTTACTTAGTGAGAGTGGAGCGCTTTGAAATTGTTTTTGCAGTGAAATTGTAGCTTTAACAACTAATGATATGACAAAGTTAAAAACAGCACTGAAACTCATTTTGCTCATATTGAGTACTTATCTGCTCAATTTGAGCGCTTCTCTGTTTTTTTTTTCTTAGTGAGAGCGGATCGCTTTCAAATCGTTTTTGGATAAAGATTGTAGCGCTAACGTCTAATGAAATAGTAGTGTTAAAAATAACACTGATACTCAATTTGCTCATATTGAGTACTTCTTTGCTCATTCTGAGCGCTTCTCGGCTCACTTTGAGTTCTATACTAGCCTGCTTAAGGCATTAAATGCTTCAAAAGTTAACAGAAACATTTGTAATACACAGTCAACCCAAGTATAAATATACTTTTTAAGCTATAGTTATTCTTTTACTCCATTGAAGACTTCTTTTCTCTCGTTTAATCAGTTTAAATCTTCTGCAGGAGTATCAAACGAACCGAAATCTGTCTCTGATTGCTTAAGTACTTGCCAACATTTCAGTTCGTGCTCTGGAAACCTAAATTATGGCTATTTTAATTATATGATGTTTGACATTGCACTAAGACTGTGTCATCGTTATCGTTATCCTTGTGCAACCACCCACACCCACACCCACACACACACTTAAGCCGACTGACCAAAACTAATGAATAAATATTTGTTAATCTTGCTGGTCACATCCTAGCTCTCTCGATTCCAATTAAAGACAGGCTCGATTTAGTGCACAGATATTTGTATTAAATTACACCATTTTCACATTTAAACGCAACGGCAATTAAAAATATTTACAGAAAAATAACAACAACAAAAACGAACGACACTCACTGATAATGACAATTAGTGGCCACATTTAAATTGATGCACTTGACGATAAATGCAATTGCGAATTCAGACGCCCATACGCACAAATTTACATACAGCTATACGCATATACCATGGCAAAAGGGTAATTTACACATTGCCCAGCTGAAGGACCATGGCACAGTAGATGTGAGCAGGACAAAAGGACATTGTAGGCCATTTTAATGGCAGATATTAATTTTTAAATATTATGCTCAGCTATAGACTTTTGCTTAAAACATTTTTGCTTTGTGTTTCGAATTTAAGTTAAAATAGTCCCGAATTTTAAAAAAATCTTTTGCTGGGTTTTCCACTTGGCTATAAAGTGGCAATGTGCCCACATAGTGGCCCTTTGGGCCGTTACAGACTGACCCTTTATTAAACAAGAAAGAAAGTCGGTCAAGCCCGACTATAACATACTCTGTACCAAGAAAATCTGTCTTTTGATCATAACTCGAAAACCGTTCATCCGATCTTCTTCTTTCCTTTGGCGGATCGATAAGTTATCTTAATAACTAAATATGTTCAGAAGGAACAAGCCATCTATCTTCAAAACTGTGGGAGATATGACGTTTTTTCTAAATTGCGGGGGCGGGAGGGGGCGTGGCCAAAATTGAAAATAAACTTGATCTGCCTGCAGACATAAGAAGTATATGTCCCATACATGTCAAGCCTCTATCTCTTACCATCTCTGAGATCTGTGCGTTCATACGGACAGACAGACGGACATGACGGACATGACTCGGCTGTTGATGCTGATCAAGAATATATATACTTTATGGGGTCGGAGATGCTTCCTTCTGGATGTTACATACTTTTGCACAAACTTATAATACTCTATGTACCTACGGTACAGAGTATAAAAAGGTTGACTGTGCTGATGTTACATAGCTTTTAACATATTTGAACCACAATTATCATTTCCGGCCTACAGTGCCATAGCTGGAAAATTGCATTTTTCTGGCTTACCAACCTCGCCTCGAAATTAACACGTGCCGCCAAATTGAGCTGGTTTATATGTGCACACACACATACACATACATAGAGCCATAAATTGTGGCAACATTGCCAATTGCTTCATTTCCATTGCAGCATCCGCGATGGCATTGGAAACACCCCAACCTTAAATAGTATGCATTAACACTAAAGCAGTGTTTGGTATGTATTGAGAGTAGACGGACATTTCTATATCTGCTAGGCTTATGAGGCTTCAACGCTTGCTTGAAATTATTGCCACTGTGATGTTCTCCAACAAATTGTTAGATTTTGTGGATTTAATATGTATAGTCCTTAAAAATACTGTTTGAATACAATTACCCACCACGATTTCCGCACAATTGTTGATTCGGAAAATTCGCTCATTGACCACCTATCTTCCGATGTACGCACACAATACATAAGAGATGCGTGGCTGTCATAAAGAGCCATTTACGTTGACGACTTAAACTTCAGAATAACTATACAGTAAAAATGTTAAATACATGTGATTCCTATAGCCGATTTATGGGTACATTTATTATGCTTAGCTCTGCTAAAGCCTGTTTGCACTCTGCTGTCGGCATCCCTATATACTTTTTCGTGGATGGAAACCAAATCCCCTTATCAGTTTCTGTGCGTTCTGGCTAGATGCTTCTCTGAGGGTTTTTGAGTGACAGAAACTAATCCCACCCAATATTTGAAAGATTATTTTAACTAAATCAGCTCAATGAGTATTTTTCAAGATCTTTTGGTGATTAAAAAGAGACTGGACTTGAAAATGAATCACCCTCAAAATGTGATTCATTCAAGCACGAAAAGGAAAAAGACTCGAAAATGATCAGAAAACGAAGTGTAGGGGCAAGGGTTACATTTTCTCTCTGCTAAAGTTTAACTAACGATCAGAAAACGAGCATATTTATGACTATTTTAATCAGGTCGACTCGAAAAAGATTCGAATCGATCACAAGAATCACTAACGATCAGAAAACGAGCAGATGTATGACTATTTTTATACCCGTTACTCGTAGAGTAAAATAGGTATACTAAAGTCGTGCAAATGTATGTAACAGGCAGAAGGAAGCATCACCGATATCATAAAGTATATATATTCTTCATCAGCATCAATAGCCGAGTCTATATAGCCATGTCCGTCTGTCCGTCCGTCCGTCCGTCTGTATGAACACCTAGATATCAGAGACTAGAAGAGCTAGAGCAACCAAATTTTAGATGTTAGCTAGTATTGTCTGTAGGCAGATCAAGTTTGTTTCAAATTTTGGCCACGCCCCTTCCCGCCGCGCAATAAAAATTGTTGAATATCTCCTACAATTTGTAAGCTATCGAGCTCAGATTTTGCATCATGAACTATGTTGCCAATATGTATAATCTCATAAATTTTCATAAATTCATTTCATAAATTTATTATCCGAAATGGCAGAGTTAAAAAAACGTTGCATACTTATCTGAGCCGCATGAGGGTATTAAACACCAATTGTCTTGAGTAACGGGTATTTCGAAGTCGGGCAGGGCCGACTTTAACTTAAGCTCTCGTTTAATCAGTTAGGAGACTCGAAAAAGAATTAGAATGTCCTCAAAAATTACATAAAAAGTTTATTGGGATGGTTTGAAGCAGAGCTGTAATGTATGCTTTACATTACAATAATCTGATTTATTCAAACAAGGAAAAACCATTCCGATTTTATTAGTATTCATAATTATTACTTGGAACTATGATTATTTAATGATTGTTTCAAATCGCAATTACTTTTATTTACAATTACTTAAGTAATTGTACCTCAAAAAGGGGAATTACTGAGTCATTGTGCTTGAAAAGTTGAATTATTCATGTAATTGTAAGTGAAGGATATGATTTTAAACAATTAAGTTTAGAAAACACAGCATTTTTGTTGTTTGCTGATCTTAATAAGAAAATCAAACTAATAAGATAATCTTTTTTTGAAATCAGTTATGACACTTCCTACTATTTACAAAGCGTGGAATAAGTTTCTAAAGCCATGGGGCTAATTTAAATACGGTTGGTGTTTATTTCAAACTTTGCATGTATGAGCATTCGAACTAGTATAAATTTTTAGATTATGCCTGGAAATACCAGAAAAATTCAACATGTCAAGCACAAATAGTCAATAATAGCACTCTACAGGTAGAAATATTCAAATAATTGTAAAAGAAATTACATTTTCTAACAATTACTAATAATTAAAATACATATTTACAACTACAATTACTAGGAATAGTCAGGAATTGTTGTTGATTATCTGAAAAATTGTAATGGTAATGGCAGTTTCTTTTAGGGCATCCAATCTAATCGAATTACAGCTTCGTTCTTTGCCTATCGATATCGGCGCCCTGACCAAAGCCGATAATCCTGCACGTGTAACGGATCAACGTGTTTTTTGAGTGTTAAAAATTGATATAAATTCAATTAAAATAAATAATTAAATTTATGCGACAAATGTTCTTTTTTTTTATCTTCGTATTTTACATGTAAAAAATGTATCCAACTATTTCACAAGATAAACAAAACGAACCCGCGAATGTGAAAAAATGTGCATTTCTAATTAACATTCAGTGCGCTGCGAGGCATTAAGCGTAAAATTCATTAAAAATACAAACCGCATATGCGAGTGCAATTACCGAGCAATTTAAAATGGAGGCTCGAGCCTACCTCAGATAGCGGCGCCCTACACACACAGAAACGCATTCCAATTGAATTTTTGCCGCTGGCATTAAACTAATTATAAAATAATAAACAGGATTTCAGCGCATTTTGATCATTTGCCAATTTACAAATGTGCGACAAATCCATGCGATTTGTGGGCGCCGACTAAGTTAATTTATTTTAATTTTGGGCAGGCCAAATAAATTTGAATAATTTTGGACAAAAGCTGTGGGTGAGTGTGCGTGCGTGTGTGTGTGTGTGTGTGTGTGTGTGTGTGTGTGTGCCTTGCTGGTATCCATTAGCGTAATGAGCTTTAGCTCTTTTGCCCATGCAATCAAATAAAAACGCCAAAGCACACACTTGAAACTTAACGGCCGTCCATCGATGGTTGACACTTTGCAGCCGGCGGCCATAAACCATTTTGAGCGACGACAAAAATATATAAAAAAATGCCAAACCCCACACACACTCACACACATATACAGCCTGCAGCTGAGCTGTAACTCGGGCTGATGCTGGATCCGACTGGAACTGCTTTTACCCTTTCTGTTACTTTTCCACACTTTCAAAACATTTTAGGAATGCTTTAAAGCAGTGGTGGGCAACCTAAATCGAACTCAATTTTAAGGATAGAAGGTTCTTGCCTTTTGAACATATTTAGTAATTAGTATTATTTATTGATCCGCTTAAGAAATGGTGCAGATCGGATGAACAAAAGTCGATTTATAGCGAAAACAAACATTTATGATGGGCATCACCTGCTGGAACAGCGATGGGCAGCACTAAACACACTTTAACACTTTGTGTGATAAAGACAAACTTTAAAAAGTACAGGTATATTGAAATTGTCCAGATTGTAAAGCATAGATGGAAGCATTTCCGACCACATAAAGTATATATATTCTTGATCTGCATGACGAGCTGAATTAATTTAGCCTGTAGCCGTCTGTTTCTATGCTATCTCCTCCATGAGTTTTGAAGCTATCGCCACCAAACTTTGCACAAAGTCTTCTGGTACAAATACGCTGCACATTTGTCGGAACCGACCGGATCGGATGACTATAACATATAGCTGCCATAGGAACAATCGGTCGAAAAATTAGTTTTAGCTAGAAAAACTTTTTTGTTTTAAATGCAAACGCCTCCAAACTCCGTATTTACTTGTTTTTAATGCTTATCCATAATTCTGACAAGTTTGGTAGAAATCGAACATCTATATAATATAGCTGTCATAGCAAAGTAAGGTTAAAAAAATAGTCTTAGTAGGAAAAACTTTCTTGTTTTCAATGTAATCCTCTTTTAAATTGGCCTATGTTTGTTTTATAAGCTTTCACACAATTCTTCAAAGTTTTGTCGAAATCGGATAACCATAGGTTATAGCTGCCATAGGAATGATCGGTCGCAAAACTAGTTTTAGTGAGAAAAACTTTTTTGTTTTCAAAGCAAACGCCTCCAAACTTTGCATTTCTTAGTTTGCTAAACTTTTCCATGATTCCACTAAGTTTGGTAGAAATTGGCATCCATATAGTATGGCTGTCATGCAAAAGAAGAGTCAAAAAAGTAGTCCTAGTGAGAAACACTTGTTTGATTACAGTGGAAATGTTGATCAAATTAGTTAGAAAAACTTGGGTACATAGAGTATTATTAGTTTGTGCAAAAGTTTGAAACAGCCATATGATCAAAAGACTGTTCAGAGTATGTTATAGTCGGGCTTGACCGACTTTCTTTCTTGTTTCTATTGTTGATGTTGTTTGATTCATTTCAATAACAATTTTCGGGCCCACCACTGATTTAAAGCACGAAAATTGTAGCTACATCAAATGAAAATCTAAGATCCATTTAATATTTAATGAATATTTTTTTGGTATCCAAATGATACACCGAAATCATTCAATGGATGTTTTTAGATATCCTCTTCTTCTCTGTGTAGTATCAAAACCGATTTATGGAATTTGTTGTATTCTTTGGAATCGTACGACGGGATATGAAGGACCAAAGAGACAGTTTGGCTGGGATGTTCATCAAATTGACCAAGTTTCTCTGCTTCAAAACCTGAATCCAACCATTTACTGAAACTTGCCACATTTTCAAGCATTCAGTTTGTATTTGTCCTGTTCATTTCCTTCCTGTATATTTACGTATTACTGCAATTGTTTATTATTTGTGCTAGCCTAAAGCCATGGCAGATCAAATTTAATATTCAAAAGCTGAAGCTCTCTCTTTCACTTCCGGTGCGAAATGCACTTCCGCTGGATGCCTGGTCGGTCGCATCTCTGCCCTAAGCTGAGCTGAATGTCTCGAGACAAAGCAAAAAAAACTAGCTGCTAGCCACAATTAATTTATGCGAGTTTTTTTTCTATACGCGACTTTTCCCACTTGACTTTTGTTTGACTCGGTTTTCTTTTTTCGTGTTCAAACGCTTTGGGAATTTTAATTTTGGATAAAAAGCGGGCGCCACAAAATGGCGCCGCTCTTTTGTTTACTTTTAATTTGATCATTTTTTTCCCCCCCAGGTTCCATTTTTGTAATTAAGCAATTTGACCGCAGCCGGCAAAAGTTTTAAGCAAATGAAGGCAACAACATAATTGTTTTTTCGGTTTTTTTTTTCCCTCCCCCTAAAAACTTTAAATGGGGGCTGTCTTGGGCCACTTTACCCGCTTCAAACTGCCAAACAAGGGAGCAGCTTGTGGGCCCTAACAATGTTGTGTCAAAAGCAACAAAGCCAAACCAAGAGATGTCCGAATTGAGGGGCAGCTAGTTGGCCCCACCGAAATGTCAAAAGTTCTCATAAATAAAATATGCTTTAGAACGAAAGTTTATGCCGGGAAGAAAGAAAAACGCTTATCTGCAATTGGCTTCATCAAATATACGAAACATATTTCAAAATTTCCCCAAAGGCAACAAGTGCCATAGTCCGACCGTCTGCCAGTCGGTCTGTCTGTCTGTCTGTCTGTCTGTGTGTCAAGTGGCAAACAAACAGCAGGCAGCTGCGCATTCAAATCAAAGTTATTGTCAAAGCGAAAGCATCTACCGATGCGTACAATTGAGTGTCATATTTCCAGTTTGTTATGTATGCGAACTCTACTCCTTCATGTGAGGGCCAACTTTTGTCAAGGGTAGAACTCGAGTTGAAAGTTTTTGCCTTGTTTTTTCTGGGTGTGGGCAGCGATTTTTCTTGGCATGCAACTTGTTATCATTGTTGCGCGTCTAAAAGCCAATGGAGGAATAAAACTTTTACCAAACAAGCAGCAACGTAAACATTTATGCGGCTCTAGGATTAGCATAGCAAAAAAAAAAAAGATAGAAAATGTGTAGCATACGCCATGGGGGACACGCATACGAGGGATGTATAGTATGTTGTTTGACTCGACAAATAGTCGAAAGTTAGTTTAAATGGCTTGGGTTTGACTTGAGTAAAGTAAAACTTTAAAGGCGATCTGCAACACGAGCCTTTTTTTTTGCAAGCTGAGAGCTTAACTAATGACTTAGTTCTTTAAAGGTGATTTAATGCCACCTTACATGCATGGTTTTTGATCTTTACTTCACATTGTTGGATATAAATTGTCAAGTTTTTAAGGAACAGTTGAGCTTACATCTCCATCTTCAGAAAGAATCACTTTCTTGTCATCATGACGAACGGATGTGATAATGCAATATCGCTCGAAAAAGGCTGTTTTTACTGAAAAAAATTCCATTCTTCTCTTCCCTGATAAGAAATGGTTTTTGCTGTAACAGATTATGGTTTCTTTAACATATGTATGATGTTACGATTTCATGAAACCAGACATTCCAATATGACAAATGCCGGCATCCCAACCCACACGACTATCAAGCTATCGCGCGGAAGCCTATGTATCACTGAAGTTCAGCAGAAATATCATACAAATTGTATAATTGGGGAAATTCTGCATGGAATTGTGGAAAATTCGTCGAAATCTGTGTGAAAAAAACCTTTTTTGGCTTTTATTTCATTAAGTTGAAAACCCATTTTCCAATATCTGTATGAAACTTCAATAATGACTGCTAACCAATCTTCCATGAGCAATGTTGAGCAATGTTGCTTAGGCGAAAATGTAGTCTTCGAGCGATTAGCTCAAAATTTTGACTACATACCAATCTGTTGGAAATTTCATTTAAAAAATTAATATATAATTGACTTTATAGCCCCAAAGGGCCCAGCCGAGCTTCTCTCAAACTCTTGCAGGGTGTGAGCTTCTTATTTTTTCACAAGAGAAAGGGATCTTAAGGAATTTAAGGCCTAGTTCATGGATAATAACTTCACAGCTTGCGCCGGCAGCTAATAAAGGTGACCGGGTGTGTAAATTTTTATCGAAAAAACTTTGTCATTATAAGTTCCTATCCTTGAACTCTTGCACAGCAGGCACACACACTACCCGCTGCACCACACATGGCCACCATTCGTTCCTTTGAAATGTATTATAAATCAAGACCACAAAAACGAGATGTAGAGACTTTATGCAGACTTTGTGTGGAAAATTATTGAAATTTACGTCAAGACAAAGAGATACAGAGATAAGGAATTCCTCTTTAACTAAAAACTTGTATCTTTGAAGATACTTCACTCTTTAAGCCCTTGTATACCAATTACCAAAATATCTTTAACTCTAACCCAACATACTGACATTTTGCCTACTTAAGATGGTTGAGGCAAACGCAGTTTCCATTCAATACCTGCCTTGAGCACTTTTCTAAAGATAAATGGAAATTATCCCACACTTGTTTCATCCACACTTAACTATCTAAAAGCACACGCACACTCAGAAAATATCTATGCTTGAGCTTATATTAAGGGGTGAAAAATTTCCATCAAAGTAAGGAATTCGAAATTGTTGTTTTTTGATGAATGATAGATTTTGCATTATCCCAAAAAACTTATGCAATGACCCATGTAGGTTCGGGTTTGGATTTCCAAGTGAGGGTGTATGTGTGTGTGTGTGTGTGTGTGTGCAATCAACCGTTATCAAATTTGAAAACTTTGAAAAGTTTTACCTTGCCCTTTCCAGTCAACTTTTTATATAGTTGTTGTTCTTGTTCTTGTTGTTGTTGTTGAATAGCCATCAACGCTTTACATGGCTCGTTAAGTATTTATGGCGTTGGCGGCGCAGGGGTCGCTGGGGGGTGGCGGCAGCTTTGTGGCCAAAATGAATATAAATAAACATGTGCTTTTTGTAGGTATGCATAATTTAGGGCATTTTTACGAGCACATCCTTCTTGGCAGACACTTCTGTCGCACATCACTGCACATTGAATGGCAGTTAACAACAACAATACAGATCAAAAAGTCTCAAATTACAAATTAATTCATTGGCCCGCGGCCTAACTTGATGCTACCTGAAGTCCATTAAAAATCATTTCAGTCAAAGTGGGCGGCGGCGCAGCTTGCGATTTTCTCACAATTAGCATTTCCCACACACACACACACACACACGCACACCTGCTGCCGAACAAAAGCAAAGCGATTGAAACATTTTTAAAAAATTTGAAATTCATATGTGCGCAACAAACGTGAAATGCTTCACCAAGCGTATTGTGCCATAAAAAAACATGAACAGGAGAAATGCTCGGCCAAATAAATATGGCAGAGAGGGGAAAATAAATATATGAAAACACCTAAAAGGATTCAATTATTCCCGCTCGTTACACAACAAAAAAAAAAAAAAAGAAGAAAAATACAACAACAAAAATAATAAAAAGAGCAGGGCAAAAATTGTGCGCCCATGAAAGTATGCAACAGAAATTGCTCGCGGCAAGTAAAGTGCCCAAGAGGTGAGTGTGTGTGTGTGTGTGTGCGGGGGAGGCGGGGTAGATGGAGCAGATGCAAGCGCATAAATCGACAACAGATAGCGACAGAGGCAGCCGGAACATTGCTGATGGGGTTGGCCATAAAAGCAAGCAGCATGTAAAAAGGACACTCATATTTATATGCATTGATTGCCAAAGCACTGCAACCCAAACAACACGCACATGACGCACCACCCACCCCCCCCCACCTTCCATGCCCCAAACGAGCGGGCAGAATGATTGAAAAATAATATTTCAGCGAAAGAAAAAAGCTGGCGCCATTTTACAAATTTCATTGCATACCAACGGGCGCTGTCATAAAATAACACGCATACGTCATGTGAGCCAACGGAACTGTGTGGGGGACAACACACTCAAATGCAAATGCGCTCGGCAAATGCATTTGCATATTTAAGCTCACCACTCGCCCCCAACTTGCCATATTCTGCAATTATTGAAAATGCAGCCAGCAGCCACAACAACAAATGGACAATACTTTAACATTTCGGTTTTCTCTTCTCTCCTTTTTTTTTTGCAGTTCTGGGAAATTATCTCCGATGAGCATGGCATCGATCCCAATGGGTATTATCATGGCGAAACGGACTTGCAGCTGGAACGCATCGATGTCTATTATAATGAGGCGAGCAGCGGCAAATATGTGCCACGAGCTGTGCTCATCGATCTGGAGCCGGGTACCATGGACTCGGTGCGCCAATCACCGATGGGTCAACTCTTTAGACCCGATAACTTTGTGTTTGGACAGTCCGGAGCCGGTAAGTTTGTGCAGCATCTAAGAACAAATGTCTACATACATATATCCATCTACAGGCTCATAAATGCTGAATTTTTTACAATATTTCTATTTTATGAGTACTTAAATCCGGGTTTGGAAATATCCTTAAAAATGGGGTGGGGAAACTGCTGTATGAATCATCTTAGTTTGCTATTCGATTAAGTTTGAATTTATTTTCAAAGATCTAAATGAAAATTATAGATATACTGCATTCCATTCATTTGGAGATCGGAGATCGAGGTAGTTAAACCGAAAGTTGAGTTATCAGCGATTTTAGCTTCAAATTCACTTACGAAGTAACACAGAAGAAATAAACATTTAAACATTTCGAAAAAAACAACCTTCATATTCGGAAAATGGACAGAAAACTGTTGTATGAAACTATTTATTTTACCATCCGAACAGGTTTCAACTTTTTCTCAAACAAGTTTAAGAGAATTCCACATGACTGCATACCATTATTCCGGAAAATTCACAGCCCTGGGTGGAAAACGGATGCTCAAGGTCGAAAGTTTAGTTCCCAGTTTACAAAATAAACTTTCTGGTTTTGGACAAAAATGATTGGAAAAATGACAAAAAGTAGGGGCTAGCGAAGGACAATTCTTTAAAATTTTAGTTTGTTCACCTAAAGCGTAAAATTTAAAGTACAAAATTCTTAAAAAGAACTTTTATGTTTTTAAAGGGCCCAAAAGATGAGCTTCTCTCCATCCCTTGGTTTGTGTGCTTTTAACTTTCGCACAAGCCAATAGGAGCTACAGAATAACGACGAGTGGCTAATTAATAGCCACTGAAGGTGAGCGGTTATGTAAAAGTACTTAAAAGAATATACTTGTTCATAAAATGACCCAAGACGAATTCAAAACCCATGACCACACACTACGCGCTGCACCACAACATCTCAGAATACATCATTCTCTCTCAAACCGATATTTTCAAGTAAAAAGTACTTGTTACACTGAGATAAAATGGCAAACTATAACCTAGAATGAAAATAGATCTTAAAAAAATATTTTAAAAACTTGAAAAAATATTTAATATTTTAAAATTAATATTTGTTATATTCCATCTTTTTTATCAGCGCATTTACAGTTCTCTATGAAACTTCAGCTAAGAAATTTGATGCTATGTAGACTCCGGAGACATTAAATACGAACAAAAATGAAATTTTTGAGTTTTTGTCGTATCTTTTTCATACTTAAAATGAGATTGATTCAACTTAAAGTCCAGCCTAATCGATCTTTATTCAGGATTCTTGACCTAAGATTTAAATTGAGATTATAATCCCTGCTTTGTGCATTCTTGTTCTTGGTTTCGAGATTTTGAGATAGCATTTTTTTCTCATCGTATAATTCTCCCACTTTCATTTTGTTTTGGGTAATCAGCAATCCCAATTTGCTCTTTATTAATTCGGCGAATGCATTTCACTATCTCCCCATGTCTGCCCAGTCCGTTTCTTGCCCTAATCCCATTCGCTTTCCTTCCCTGCATCTGCAGCGATTGCTTTTATTTGCATTGCCTGTGGTGTTGCTTTTGTGTGGGAACTGCACTCTCGCATCTGCACTCTCGTCGCTCTGACATCGCAGTGATTGTGCTTTGGTCCGCTTGCAAGAACATCAAAAACAGCCACTGCCAAGCAGCGATGGTGTTGTCACTGCCTTGATAAATGCAAACAAGATGAGATGAGTGTCACGGGAGACTGGACTGAACTGGACCGGGCGGGCGCATTATTATTACAGCAGGGTCGCAGGCCGTGCCGGGGGTAATTTTTGGTGGGGGCAACTGGGCCAAAATGTGTCGTTATCGCCGCTTGATTGTTTGTTGATTCGCCCTGGACGGGGCGATATAGGCCGCCCGTTCTACGCCATTGTTGGCCGTAATTGCCTTTGCCCCACTACGTGAGCCTGCTCATGTTGATGATTGCAATTATAAAATGGCCTGCGGATGACAATGAAAATTAATTTTGTACATGACAGCCGCTGCCACTTGTATGCGCGTGTCTGCATGCATGTTGATTAGATATGTAATTGCAAATTTATGTACCATATTTCGCAGGCAACAACTGGGCCAAGGGTCACTACACAGAGGGAGCCGAGCTGATCGACTCCGTGCTGGAGGTTATACGCAAGGAATCGGAGGGCTGTGACTGCCTGCAAGGTTTTCAATTGGCCCATTCGCTGGGCGGCGGCACGGGCTCCGGCCTGGGTACGCTGCTCATCTCGAAGATACGTGAGGAGTATCCGGATCGCATTATGAACACGTTCTCCGTGGTGCCTTCGCCCAAGGTAAGCTGTTAGCTAACTAAGGATAAGCATCATCTGTATTATCATCATCATCATCATCATTATGGGTCGGGGACTGCGGCAATCCGCTTAGCCAAATCAGCTTAGGCAAACCACTACTCAATGCGAGGCTATTGAAAACCCAATACATATACAATATGTAAACGTGTTTGTATGTTGGTATGTACAATCGACAACAAGTTCTGAAATGTAAGGAGAATGATTTGACTCCGAGCTTAGTTTTCTGAAGCTCGAAGGATAAGTTAAAAACCTTTGGAAGGAAATCGCCAAGAATATTAGCACAATCTTAGTTAAATTGTCACGTCCTAATGGAAATGACATCCTAAAACAGCCTTGCCTTATTATTTTTAAGTCTGAAAAAATGAATTATAGCGAAGAGTAAGTTGAAGTAGATTAATTGAAGCGAGAAACTGTCAATAAAAATGGCAAAAATAACGTCATTTAAAGCACAAGCCGAACTGTCAACGTCCTGATATTGGTCAATATAGGACGTCAAAGCGAGAGAATAAGAAATTTAGTGCGAAAAAGTAAGCCTTCAGAAAAAAAAACTGAAAAGAAAAACATTTTCTAGATTTTAGAAAAAAAAAACAATTTTCTAACTATACCCAACAAAATAATTTGCCTAAATAGCCAAAAAATAACCTTAAAATGTAGGAAATATTACCTAAAAGAAGCCAAGGCCATGGGGTCCTAAATTATAGGACATACAATTCCTAAAGCTTTAGACCTTTATGTCTTAAAGTTAAGGTAAAACATACCTAAAATTCTTTGAACATTTGTATGCACATTAGTAGTCGACATCTCAACGCAGAAGACTATCGACATCACGCGTGACAGTACGAAAAAACACTCTAAAGTATTGAGCAGTACATCTAAGTACACAGAAAGAAAGAGGCTAGGTGACAAGAAAGTTGCAGAAATGTCATGTGTTCTAATACCCGTAAAAAAAAATTCGGTCATTATTTTAAAATGTTAAGGTCTTAAAGAGTAATTTTTTCGGTCTTAGGTGACGGTCGATGGAGTAAAGAAATACCGGTTCCCTCTTTTTAATTACATTTCTTATTAAAATCGCTTGATTTCGGGGTAAAACTGGTCAGAGCTAACATGGCGTGAATAATTTTCTAAGCTGCTAGTCCGGAAATATCAAATCAAGTTAAGAAGTTAAAAGTTAGTTAGAAAATGGTTAAAGACTTTAATCCTTAGAAGAATTTATAATTTGTTGTCTTTTTTTTTGACGTTATTGTGCACATTTGATCTGGAGCATAGAGCATTGCAACATATTACCTATATAAATACTTCAATTATAGTCCACATATGCACCATTTCCTAAAATTAAGGAAGAAATACTTTTTGAGTGAGCTAGTTAGGGTACGGGCATGATCGACAAGACTGAGAAGAGAAAGTAGGATGGGTATAACCCCCTCATATGTTATTTTTATGGGATGTTTTCTTTCTGTTGAATCCACTAAAGTCTACTTTCTAAATTCTAATTTATCCGATTTTCATAATAAATTTTTCTATATTTTAGAGATAATTTCTAAAGTATTTTCTTTTGTAATTAAAACGGTTTTCACCCTATTTTAATTTTTTGAATGTTTCTTAATTCAAGGGCTCTTAATTTAATAAAGTTTTTAGGAAATATCTACCCCAAATTAAGGAATAACTAAAGCCCAATTTCTAAATTTATGAAATAATTTTACAATATTTTTAATTTTCACAATTTATCTAAGTTGAAGAAAAATCGACCGAAAAGCAAAAATTTTTTTATTAAATTAAGATTTAAAAAAAAAATTAAAGGTGATTTTCTTAAAACTAGAAAATACCTTTTTTGAGTGTAGGTGAAGCCGACAACAAAGCTGTTGCCTAAACACTTTCATATTTACTAAAAGTGTAGGATGATAGAAAACATTCGGGACAGCTAATAGAATTGTTCTAGTGACTTTTAAGCAATATCAAGTAAAACCAGTTCCATCACTTAACCATGATGGTCAGCATTTCGCTGAGCAAGCATTGAATCAGTTATGCAGTGCACAAAATCTCTTTAATCTTTGGAAAGGCTAGGAAAGGCGTGTTAGAATCATCAGCAATGAATCTTAAGTCCCCTAGTACCAAAAAAAGATTGCGGGTTCTCAAATGAGAATGGCACACGCTGAATGTATGATAAGTACCTATATATAAGTAGAAGTATCAGATGAAAAAGTAATGTAGGAACAGGTGATATAAGCATATTTATGATATGTAGGTACACCTTTATCCAATTGATTTCAATAAAACTGGCAACACTTCAATCGATTATCACAGAGGGTCAATAGGCTGGTAACTAATGGAGAAGAAAGCAATTAGTTTTTACTTTTACTTTTAGAACTCATTGAGAGAGCTTTATACAGTTTTCATCAGAGCACTCAATTTATGGTGAACCAAACTTTTTAGTAGTGTCTGCTCACATAAATGACAGGTACAATTTAAACAGACTCCATTGCTTTTGAACCGATCCGGGTTGAGCCCGGAATTCCATCTGTTTCAATCCCTTAACCAAACCAACTAAACCAGTTTCGAAGCTTAAAATTCGATTCGCTTCTACAATAATCTATACACATTCTATGATTTTATATACTGCCTAGGGATTTTGTCATGTCTGATCGATACTGCTCTACAGAAACTTGCCATCTTCAGAAAAGAATAATTTGAGCCTTCAAACCTTTACAATTTTCTGGTTTAGAAGAAGGTTTGAACCGGTTCAAAGTCGTATACCAACTAAAGTTATGATGTGTAGACTGATCATATTTTTCAAGCTGGATACAAGGCAGTTTTTGAATCATTTCAAAGATGGTTTGATTAAAAATATGCTGTGTTATCCTTTTCTGGGTATGAAAATGGATTAAAATGGTTCAATGGTGATTCAGTGATTTGTTAAAGGTTGGCAAATAGTTACAAACTGGTTAATCATGTTTTAAAATAAGTTTAGAATTGAATCTCAAACAGAGTGACATATTCTTTCGGGTAAAATTTCTGGAAAATGTTGAGACCCGAGCAAAGCCGTTTAGTCAGCTTGTTTTCTGTATAAAACTTATTTTGTTTGCACACTAAAATATTTATTTCTGCTCGAATCACTGTGCCCCATAGCCGACGTCCATAAGCCGACCCGTAGGCTTGCCCTTTACCCCTCTTCCCCTCCGCGTCGCTTACTAAAGCGCTTTACACCTGCACGCGCTTTGGCCAAATTAGTGACGGGCCTTGGCAATGACAAAGCCCATGTGTGTGTGTGTGTACCCAAATGTTGTATTATTTATGCAATTCATACGCTAAATTCAATTGGCGGCTTTGCGCGTTGTGGCGCCCGGCTTTGTCCGGAATAATTCTAATTAATTTGCAGGCAAAATTAGCGGGCCCAAAGCCTAATTGGCAATGCAGTTTTAATGCAATTCCGTGGTGGTGGCACTCATAAGAAAGACGCCATCAAGTTGTGTGTGTTTTGTGTTATTATTATTTTTATTTTTTTTTTGTTCGCACTCGCCTCAATTGCTGCTTAATTAACCCAGTTGCATATTTTACACGTACGCACATACCAGAGGGTGAGAGAGTGCGAGAGAGAGAGCGAAAGGTGGGGGAGATGCCAGTACGTGACACGCCCTCATTTGCATTATAAGCATTATTCGCTTTTAATTACATTTTGACATTTAATTAAATTAATTCAGTGCAAAATTAATTGTCATTGGCAGGCGGTGTCCAATGGCCATACAAAACGTCACCTCAGCGAAAGAGGGGAGGCCGATGGTTTATTAAATTTGACGCTCATAATTTTTGATGCGATTAAGAGAAAAAGAAAAAAGAAATAAAACTACATCATTAATTCATTAGGCATAAATCAATGAAAACTAAAACTATATTCGAGGTCAAGCAGGTCAAGTTGCGCTCTTTTTATCCACCAACTAAATACACAAAATGTACAACAAAATTCATTGAAATAATTTAAAATGGGAAAAATGTTTTCGTTGTCGTAATATAATAATGTCTTTTTTTGTGGTATCGGGCAGATTACCTTTTTTTGAATAAGCTGCGATTAATTTTACGATTTTACGAAAAACTTTTTTTTTTTTACTACTGAAGACTGAACACACTGTCGTCTGCATCAAAGCCCACACGACTATCAAGCGCTCGCGAGACTTAGCGACTTAGCTTGACAACTTTTTGCACTCATTTTTCAACATTTAACAAAACCAGACAAAGAATAAATTTAATAGCACAAAGTAGACCTTAAATAGCAGCGTTTGAATGTTAACTATGCTTCCTACGATGAACAATAAATCATTGAAACTAAGTGCTGATTTCTCATATTCTACATGTGTCAGATAAACTAAGATGTTGCTCTGTTATTTGTAGGTTTGTGTTATTTGTCACTTGTATGTCATGACATGTCACATGCTCTATGTAATAGATTAGATATCGGCCCTAATGCTGCACTCAAAAAATTAATTTTCTAGTTTTTAGAAATGCACCCTAATTAATTTTTTTTCTTCTTGTTTTTAGACAGTTTTTTCATAAACTTAAAAAACACTAAAAAAGAATTTTTAGAAAATAATTTCTTAAATTAAGAAGTTCGATTTATTTTCTTTTAAATTTAGGGTAATTTTTCTAAATTTTTTCCTAAATTCTTTCTTAAATTAAGGGCGAATTCGTCCTTGAATTTAGAAAAAAAATACATTGCAAAAAGGGAGAATTTAGAAAAACGCCCTAAATTTCACATAGCACATTTCTTAAATTTATATAAGCCATTTAGAAATTCGCCCTTAAATATAGACAAAAAAGTATAGAAAAACGCCCTAAAGAAAATAAAAATATTAAAAAGACACCCCTTGTTATTCTCAAGTTCGAATTCTGTGCATTCGGAATATAAAAGGGGCAACTAATATTCGGCATGCTGAGAAAACCGCCCTAAAATATAGAAAAATAGTCTAGAAAACCGCCCTAAAATTTTGAAAAATATAAAAAGTCACCGCATGTAGTTTTCAAGTTTGAATTCCCTGCTTTCGAAATATAAAAGAGGCAGCTGAGTGCTTAGCATTTGACTGCGTTCTTTACTGTGACTCACGCGAGTGCGATAAGATGCCCTTCGTGTTGAAGTTTCCCCGAGGTCCCGAGTTCGTATCCCAGGCAGGGTAAAGTTAATAACTAATATAATGATTTCTCTAGTAGTAGTAAACCAACAGAAAGAAAATATGCTATACAAATAATATATAAGGGGTTTATACGCTTCTCAGTATGGCAGTCTCCTTCCTCTTCTGTCTCCAGTCCCCCCCATCACTGCCTTTCCTGTCCTATAATAGTTGAAAATGTTTTTTTTCTAAAATCTAGAAAGGTTTTTCTAATATTTGGAAAATGCTTTTCTACAATTAAGAAAATATTTCCTAGCTTATAGTATACATTTTTTTAATTTAAGAAAGTCTTGGTCTTATTTTTAGAAATAATTTTTCTAAAATATATGGCGAATCGCCTTTGAACAATTTTTTAGGACAAATTTCTAAATTGTAGGGCGATTTTGGCAGTTTTTTTTTTTTGAGTGTGGGTTTATACTGCGTCACACTGTGACAACTTGTGACAAAGTCTGTCACAGGTCAAGAGTGTTTACATTGGCGTCACAAAAATTTCACGACTTTGATATACCCGAATTAGTGTTTAATTTAAATATTTCCACATTATGTTAGCAGACAGTGAATGTAGATCAGAGAAGTATGCAACGTTTTTTTGGTAACCTTAATATCTCCATCATTTATTATTCGATCTTTAAGAAACTTTCAGAGATTGTAGATATTGGTCACATACACCACACTGCAAACAAATTTGTAGAAAATATTTACATTTTTATTGCATAGGCGAGAGCTCATACAGACAGAAGTACAGCCGTACGCACCAGATCTACTGGGCCTTGAAGAGTCGCTTTGAAATCTGGCTTTTATTTCAACTTCTGTCATTTAATCGAGAATCCCAGCTTCTTGGCAACACTTTGCATCCACGAAAATCTCTAAAGATTTCTGAGACACCCCAAGAATGAAACGGAATTAAGAAGAAATTGTACTTGGCATGGCATAGAAATCTACATAGAGAAAGGGTGTTGAAACCCGATTACCTTTTGAAGGTATCTCAGTAGGCTTTAAATAAATAATAAAATTATCGAATTAAATTGGATTAAATCGATCTGGAATTGACACACATCAATTTGAAGCGGTAGAAGCATCTGACCAGAAGTTCCATCAGATGGCAATTCGATCAGTCGCCCACAACTTTCACGCATTCCAAATCGAGCTGATTTCTTTGAAGAGCAGGCTCGGTGTTTATAAGAACGCCGATCAATGTTACCGTGTGCTGTTCTTAGCAACAAATATCGAACCTTTTATGAATCATAATCAGAGATGCAAACAGGTTTGGAACCGAACCGCACCGCTTATTCCCGCTGGTGAACCGAAACGCAAACCGAACCGGCTTCCTTTCAGAATTTCTGAACCGAACCGAAAACCACAAATAAAAACGGTTCGGTTGGGTTCGGTTCAGTTCTCTGACGAGTTTTAACGGGAATTGCTTTCCTCTAGCCAATGATTTTGATTAATTTGGAAGTTTGAATCGTTTCCCGAAGATAATTTTCAAACATTTCGGTTGACCCTCTACATATTTAGCGCTGTCGGATCGATATAACTTTTAAGGATCGATATAACTTCGGCAATTTCCCGCCGATCTCTTAATTTACCTGTCATCAATCTAAATTTGTATACTTTTGGGAAGCGAAGTCAACAAGCTGCAATTGAAATTTCATATACAAATCAGAAAGAACTTAATCTAAGCTGTCAGATGGAATGACCGCATAACTGAAATTCACTGACTAACTATCGTTTGTTATTCACTTAACAATTAAGTAAAA
Source organism: Lordiphosa andalusiaca (assembly GCA_035044965.1). Lineage (NCBI taxonomy): Eukaryota > Metazoa > Arthropoda > Insecta > Diptera > Drosophilidae > Lordiphosa > Lordiphosa andalusiaca. The sequence continues at coordinate 634,365 of JAWNNM010000342.1, forward strand.
TTATCCACTCAAGAATTCCAATATTATGCTCTATGTTAATCGAGTACTCAAGTATTTGGACACATGAACATTTTCTAAATTGTGGTTTGGACACTATCGAAACCAAAGTGTAATCAATCGAGTTATGCAATTGGCAAATTGTCAGAGTCCTTAAAACTGCCATATTTACTGCATGTGGAAGGATAAGTGTATGTATGTATGTATGTATGTATGTATGTATGTATGTATGTATGTATGTATGTATGTATGTACGATGGAAAGCTAAGACGCATAAATAGTGCACTGAGGCATGAAATTATCGTATCAATGTGCCTTCTGCATGTGTGGTCAATAAATTTTATGGCATTTTTAGTTTTAACTCTCTCTCGGAAACTTACGTTTTGTGTTGTGTGAAATTTATTACCGTCACGCCTGAACGCCGAATGGTCAGCTTTTTGAACCCTTCCCTTCCAATCCCTTTCAGTTCAACTGGTTTTATTTATGTGCTCGGGCCGCGCCGGCTTACCACAATGTTTTGGCTTTGGCGGCCATTTTGTTGTGGCCTGGCCTGACACATGCCTGTCACTTTAAAACGGTTTACATACGGACACACGAACGTGTGTGTGTGGGTGTGTGTGTGTGTGTGGATGCCATTTTATAGTTTTTCATAAACCCTTTGATAAGCTTAAATAATTGCCCATAATTTTAGCATCCGATTTAAATATTTTAATTTCGTTCATTAATTAACGAATGGCTGGCTGGATGCACACACCTCCCACCCCCCCCCGGGCACTGGCACATTCATCATTCACAATGGCCTGGAATTTGAAGAAATCTAAGATTTGCACCTGCTGATTGTTTGGTCAAGGCCACAATACCCGTAAATCCTTTTGATTTGGGCAAATATTGTGTTTGGCCGGGCAAACGAACGCAATTGCGTCTCCCATATGTCCGGGCATAACTCATTAGTATTAACTGCATGTTATGTATGTACATTGTACATACCTGAAGTGGTGGTGGGGGAGGGGGGTGTGTGCGCTATCGCTCCTGGGGCTGCACCATTAAATAATTGCCTTAATTTATGTGCATACATTTGGCAGTCGGGGCAAACTGAAACTGCTGCCCGGACAATGCATCTTGGCTGGGCAAATATAGAGGGCCTGGCAAAAGATTATACATAATTTTCAATTGCAGCACTCGGAAACAGAAGCCAGAATGTATGCACATAGATATTTGTGCAACATGCAACTGCATTTATGCAACAACTATGAGTCCTGAGTGCAGCCCAGGGCTGAACAACGGCAGGAGCAGCAAATGTTGGTAGTTGAGTGTGAGCGAGTGAGGGAGGGGGGACGTTAGGTATGCTGTAGCTGAAATGCATTTTTCATGTTGCACCAAAAATCAGATATCGACAGTTGAAATGACCAATCTGAATACTTCGTTGTACCGAAATTTAAGGGGGGGGATGAGGGGCAAAATGCTTCATTGATCTAAGCAAAACATGCTCTTGTGTTCTGAAATGAAATAGGAATTCAAACTAGCCTCCTGTTTAACATTAACTGTGGGTGGTGTGTGAGAGAAAACTAAAGCTTGCCTTGAAACTGCTTTAAAAATTGTTGAGTTCACTTTTCAAATCAGACTTCTTCTCTGCACGAATCGGCAATGGAAGCAGAGAAACTGCCAGTGGCAACTGATTGAAATTTGATTTCAATCACAATCAGTTTGGTGTTAATTGAAACTTATTTTCAGGGCTGAAAACCCAACAAAAAAGTAAGCAAGTCGGTCAAGCCCGATCATAATATACTTTGTACCAGCGAAAGTGTAAGCTCAGTACGAATTAGAGATGAGCGCGTGTCGATTATTTTCACGACTCTAACACGAATACCATGTGTTAGACACGCACGCTCAATAATTTTCTAAGCACTACACGACGCACTATCAAACGGTCACACTGCATTGTGTTTCTTTACATTTCAATTTATTTTTTATTAATAAAAGAGAAAATTAAGGATTATTTGGATGATATTTGAAGGCCCCAGAAGAAATGGGAGCTGCCTTAGTTGTGGGAATGGCTATTATACTCTTAAAGATGGTGTTATACAATTGTCTAGACGAGAATTGGACGTTGTTGTCGTGAACGTGTGCAAACATAGAGTTTCGTGCGAGAACATTCGTGATATCCGTGCGCTATTCGTGAGTGAATTAAGATCAATCATCGTGAAACATTGCTTAAATGTATTATACCCTTGCAGAGGGTATATTGAAATTGTCCAGATGCTTGTAACGCCCAGAAGGAAGCATTTCCGACCACATAAAGTATATATATTCTTGATCAGCGCGACGAGCTGTCATTTTTAAAGCTATTGCGATCAAACTTTGCACATAGTCTGCTGGTACAAATACGCTGCACATTTGTTGGAACCGGCCGGATCGGATGACTGTAACATATAGCTGTTATAGGAAAGATCGGTTCTAGTTCTAGTGAGAAAAACTTCTATGTTTTCAATGCAATCGTCTCTAAACTCAGTATTTACTTGTTTTCTATGCTTATTTAAGATTTTGCCAAGTTTAGTCGAAATCGGACATCTATACAGTATAGCTGCCATAGAAAAGTAGGTTTAAAAAAGGTTCTTAGTAAGAAAAACTTTTTTGTTTTCAATGCTAACCTCTTTAAAATTGGCATATATTTAATTTATAAGCTTTTACACAATTCTTCAAAGTTTGGTCAAAATCGGATGACTATAGGTTATAGCTGCCATAGGAATGATCGGTCGAAAAACTAGTTTTAGTGAGAAAAACTTTTTTGTTTTCAAAGAAAAGGCGTCGAAACTTTGTATTTCTCAGTATGCTGTGCTTTCCCTTGATTCTACCAAGTTGGGTCGAAATCGGACATCTATATGGTAAAGCTGTCATAGAAAAGTAGAGTCAGGAAAGAAGTCTTAGTGAGAAAATCTCGTTTGATGGTAGTGTCATTGACAGTTCTCCATCTCTAGCTCCAAAAGTACAGAAAGTAAGGTTTCTCGAAATAAGGTTCAAATATTCCATTTCATTGTATTCCATTCAACCAAATCATCTTTAAATAACCAAAAAAAAAAAACAGTAATTGCAATGCTAATTAACAAACTGATCTGCTTCTTTCTCTGCATGTTCGCCGCCGCTGATATCCCATTAGGTATCCGATACCGTTGTGGAGCCATACAATGCCACGCTATCCATTCACCAGCTGGTGGAGAACACCGATGAGACCTTCTGCATTGACAATGAGGCTCTCTACGATATTTGCTTCCGCACGCTGAAGCTGTCGTCGCCCACGTATGGCGATTTGAATCATCTGGTTTCTGTAAGTGTACCCTTTATACCTGTCTAATCCGTGTGTGTGTGTGTTCTGTTTTGTCCCACACCTCCTGGCCCCCGCGCACAATTTTGGACCCAATCCCACATGCATCATCCGGGGTATCTGTGTCAGGTGTCGGAGGTGGTTGTCGAGCCGTACAATGCCACGTTGTCGGTGCATCAGCTGTGCGTGTGCACAGACGAAACGTTTTGCATTGACAATGAGGCGTTGTATGATATCTGCTATCAGAGATTAAGACTCGGCTCACCCACCTACGAGGATCTCAATCACTTGGTGTCCGTAAGTAGCCCAAAACGAATGACCCTAAGCTGATGTCCTGTGCCTGTAGTTTTAAGTTTTCTAGAACTATTTCAAGTCCTTAACCCACTAATATAATTTCACCCACCGCTCTTAGGTCACAATGTCGGGCGTGACCACTTGCCTGCGTTTCCCCGGTCAGTTGAATGCTGATCTGCGTAAACTGGCGGTCAATATGGTGCCCTTCCCACGTCTCCACTTCTTCATGCCCGGCTTCGCCCCACTGACAGCCAAGGGATCACAGCAGTACCGCGCCCTCACCGTGTCCGAGCTAACGCAACAAATGTTTGATGCCAAAAATATGATGACGGCTTGTGATCCCCGACATGGTCGTTATCTGACAGTGGCCTGCATATTCCGTGGTGAGTGGCAAAACAAAACAATACAAAAACAACAACCAACAAAAAAATCCAAAAAAAGAAAAGAAAAATAGTTATTTAACGACAAACCCTAATCCATCTCTTGGCTTAGCCCGCCAACTTTGTCGCTTTGTCATGTCGCTTTGTTAGCCAGCAGGTGGCACACCTTTGGCTGCCGCAGGCACGTAGGACTAGCGACAATTTTATTAGCAAACGCAAAGCCTACTTATGGGCGCCACTAAAAATGATTAATGCAAGTTAGCTTGGCTGCTAAAAAGGCTGCAATCCGTCAGCGCGCACACACTGTGGGCCATTTTTGGCATTTTATGAAGAAAATTAAATCTCAAATTTCAATTTGAAGTGTCAAAAAACAAACCATTGGATCGCAACATGGAAACAATCCATGAAAAGATCAATCAAAAATGTTTCCAAATAATTGAATACATTCTCCCCTTGGTGAAAGAGCAAGGGGCACGTAAAACGTCATACCTACATTTTATTTACTTACCTTCCATGGGGTTCAGACCCTTAACTTACTTTCCTTGCCTTAGAAACTTAAACACAAACGCCGGCATCTTAGCGCATACGACTACCATGCTCTCGCGCGGCTTTGGCACAAATCATATTCAGCATTTGTAATACTCAACCTTTATTTAAAAAACTTACATGTCACGTTTGATGAGCAGTTTTATTAATTTATTGCAGTGTGACCGTTTGTAATTTTTAGCTAGCTTCGGAATTAGTTTGTCTGAGTACTATGCTTTAGGGATTGCCATTTCTGCACATTTCTGCTCTCTGTATTAGATTAGATTAGATGCCTCTAAGTTTTACCCACTATTATACATACAGCATTATTCATTACCATTTAATAAACAAGTATTTCTGATTAAGGTTATTGAAGTTAGGGGAACTTTCTACTTCAATGGTCCAATGGTTCCGGGCTTTTCGTAGGAATGGTATATACGCATATTTTGTGGTGTTGCTATAAAGCATACTTAGAATACTTAGTATGGAATAATCACCACCACTGAACATTGGCTCATTGGTATTATATTTTTATTTCTAAGAATTTAGTACAGAGTATCGAGTGCTAAGTATCAATTACTAAGTATTGAGTACCTAGTGTCGAGCTCTTATTATTCAGTACTATCAAATACTTACGATCTACTACATATTTTTGGGTACTGAGTATTTAGTATTGAGTTCTTAGTATCGAATACTGAATTTCGAGTACTTAGAATTGAGTACTCAGTATCAAATACTGAGGATCAAGTTATGAGTATAGAGCAACACACGTAAAAGTGAATGAAAATCGAAACTCATTACTCACTCACTTCTTTTTGCACCTAAACTCCCTTCCCTTCCCATATGCCAGTTAACAGTGCAGTAACATTAATGTTAACATATAAGCAGACACAAAATATATAAAAATGTATATGTTTGAAGTTGTTTCCATATCCCTTAACATACAATCCGCATTTCTCTCTCTTTCACTCTCCACAACTCTCTGCAAACTATTGAGGCAGAGCCCTAAGCTTAACATATTGTACATTATTGTCCAAGTAAACTCCTTTCCGTCCACACGTATAGTGATAATACCTACAAAAGAGAAAATTAGACCTTTATTGTAGGTAAAATGGTATCTTACCTCACCCACTTTGCCGACGTCACCAACAACCACATTTTCAGTACATATGTTCCTTTATTAAGAGCCGAAAAGTATGCAAATTTTTTATATTAACACCATATATATGTCAGATAGTGTGAGTCTAATAACTCTGCCTTTTTATTCTCGGAGATTATAAAAATGGGGTCAGAAAGTCAAACGGACATTGCTACTATATCGATGGTTGATGTGGATGGCTGGATTACGCAGCAAAACGGCACAATCGCCCATGGTGGCACGTAGCTTAAATTTGTTAGCCTTTTGCCTCGCTCCGCCTCTCGTCAAGTTCAAGACCAGGCAGCATTTTTTCGCGCTAATTTTTAAATTAATAAACTGCTGCGACGCGGCGCCTAAAAGTATGCCGCATAATATTTCATTTGCTATTCCTTGTGAGGGCCCCTGCCCTTTCGCCGCTCTCCTTTTGCCTTTGCCTTTGACTGATGACTCGCAAAACGCGCGTAATTAGAAATTTACTTTCAAGATCCATTGGGGAATTGTGTGTGTATGTGGGGCATCCACGACCACCGCCTGACACGATTTTGGGCTTAACTAATCATGCTGAACGTGACTTAAGGCTGCAGTGCCTGTCGCAGGACTCGCGTCCGTCATACCGGCTGACTGCCAGGAATGCTCGAGAAATAATTAATCACAAAAAAAACACAGAGCGACAGGAATTTAAACAACTTTTTTAGTTGCCTTCTGGGAATACTTGCGCTCTGGCACTTGGGAAAGCCGACTCCAGGTGGCAAAGTGCTCGGCTACGGGGCTTAGAAGCCGTTAAGTATTTTATATTCAGGGATTTGGGGGATTCCCTCTTGGCGCTTCAAAGCCAACTCGCCGTTTGATGTAAGCATTCCGTTTTCATTTCTTTCCTTCTTCCTTCAATAATTAACAGGTCCCATGTCCATGAAGGAGGTGGACACACAAATGCTCAACGTGCAGAGCAAGAACAGCAGCTACTTTGTGGAATGGATACCCAACAATGTCAAGGTGGCCGTCTGTGATATTCCACCACGCGGCCTCAAGATGTCGGCCACATTCATTGGCAACTCGACGGCCATTCAGGAGATCTTCAAGCGCATCTCTGAGCAATTCACCGCCATGTTCCGTCGCAAGGCCTTCTTGCATTGGTACACGGGCGAGGGAATGGATGAAATGGAGTTCACCGAGGCCGAGAGCAACATGAACGATCTAATATCCGAGTATCAACAGTATCAGGTATGTATCCATGGAACTCTATGCATTCAGGGGAGATTGGCTCTAATTGACATTTTGCTAATTGCAGGAAGCAACCGCCGATGACGAAGTCGAGTTCGATGATGAACAGGCCGAGCATGAGGGTTATGAACAAGACGCCCTGCAAAATGGCGACGCTTAAACAAAGCCCCAAGAGACTATTGTGTTCTTCTTACTTGTTTTCTGTATACTAACTCTTAAGTCCTATAACAAGTAAAGGCTTCAAATAAATATTTAATGAAAGGACAATTACTACCAGACGATTTGGGCTTTTATTTGGTCAGTTGGCAGCACCCAAACGGCGAATGGCTGGGAGACCCAGGTGGACGGAAGACGTCCTTCCAAAGTCTCAAAGCTCAAAGGAATGCAGTCGTTCCATGTTACTGCATCAAAAGTCTCATTGTCAGGAATATTTGAGTGGGCTCTCTGTTGAGAGCATTGTTTCCTTTTAGATTCTACCTTCTTGAGGATGGTAGTGCTTACCTGGAGAGCTTAAGCATTTTGTTGCCCAATTAAGGACCGCCACTAGGCTGGAGTTTACAATCGAACTGCTTCGCCTTGGCTGCATATGAGCTCTTAGCTCTAGCGACAATACAAAATCCCATCCTGTGTGGACTACTTCATTCTACGAGTCGAACAGAAGCAACTACTCCGGGTCTTTGAACCATTCAAAGCTATGTTTCAACTGTTTGCCATTCAGCAACCACTGAATGAAGGTAGATGCTTCTTTGTGGCTATTGGGGTAAGATTGTCTAATCCTCTGGATGATTTATCGATAAACATTTGGACCATATAAGTAGTAGTTGTATTTGTTTTGGTACACGCATGGAACACACTCGATCTCGAGAACTGTTGAACGCATCCACTCCCACTTAAAGACTATTTGACAACTGACATTTATGCTATGTAACTGCATCGAAATTTTTTTCTTCAGTTTGCAATCTTAGGGTGAAATCTTTCACTGGAAACCGCCCGAAACGTTGTGTATCATACCGTGAAGTAATTTGAGGATACTGATGGAATAAATGAAGTCCTGAAATCTGGCAATGCACGCAATGTGCGAAAGCCACAAGCCATCAAAACCGCGAAAGAACGAATTCGTCGAAATCCACTGCGCAGCAGAAAATCATGTGATATCATGAATATCAGCAAGGACATTATGTCGCGGCTCAGTGAACGTGACTTGGGACTCAGTGCATAGAAAGAGAAGAGAAAAACACCAAGAGAAACACCGGCCACCTGCCCAAAACAGCATTGAAACAAAAAGAGTGGGCGTCGTGGAGCACTCAGTACGAGCAAAGCTCTTTACAAAAGGACAATCTGATTTGAAATAACAATCGTTGTGAAGTATTTGTGTTTCTGTGTGTTTACAACCGGATGAATTTGATGTTAAATTAAAAGCATTCATTTAATTTATCCAACGATATAAACGAATTAGTGATTTTTCCAGGGCGACAAACCCAAATAAAGTTGTCACATTTTCGATTTGCTGGCTCAAACCGAAGTTTACTCATGGTTAAGTTTCAATAACTCTTGGTTCGAGGTTTTTGGGAGAAGTATTTGGTTCAAAACTAGGTTCAGCCCATGCTTTACACAAGAAGAAATACATTTATTAAGAAATTCAATTAATTCTAATATGAAAATCGCTTTCGATCGAAAGCTATACAAACCGGATAGGAATCGGGTTGCTCTTGGGTGGCAAGCGGCTTGCAGAATACGTGAAACTATTCAAAATATAAAAAACAGAGCCTAGTAAATGATTTTCTAGATTTTGTAGAACACTTTCCCGCCCATTTTATGACTTAGTTACACAAAACTAACCAGAAAACAAGATGATGCCAAAAGAAGATTAATGGCTACCATTTTTACTCAACCGAACCGAACTTTAACATTCGGAACAGCTTCGGGTTTAGATTTAATTTTTAAAGAGGTTCGGTTAGCAGTTAAATAAAAGTCGGAGTTCCGGACTCGAACCGGTTCGGCTTAAAACCGGTTTGCTGCCCTGGTACTTTCATTGTTTTTGTCACTATTCTGGTCTCGTTTTAGGCACAGCTTTTGTCACTGTTTTGGTCACTGTTTTAGTCACCGTTCAGTCACTGTCTTATTCACTGGTTTGGTCACTGTTTTAGTCTGTGTTTTGGTCACTGTTTAAGTATGTATTTTGATCACAAACTTAGTCACTGTTCAGTCACTGTTTTAGTCACTGTTTTGGATACTGATTTGGTCACTTCTCAGTCACTGTTTTGCTCACTACTTTGGATACTGCTTTGGTCACTGTTATGTTCACTGTTTTAGTCTGTGTTTTGGTCACTGTGTCAGTCACTGCTGTAGCCACTGCTTTAGTCACTGTTTTGGTCACTGATCAGTCACTGTATAAGTAACTGTATTGGTCATTGTTTTGGTCACTGCTTTAGTCACTGTTTTAGTCACAGCTATGGTCATTGGCTTAGACACTGTCTTAGTCCCTGCATTGTTAACGGATTTGATAACTGTTTTAGTCACTGTGATGGTCACTGCGGTCTAGCGTCCGTAAATCGCATAACAAAATCGAATGCATTGCGTCGCCAGTGCACGAATCATTCCCACAGACAAATTCTGTTTACTGACGAGTAAATGTTCACCATAGAGCAGCGATGTTCGAAAAGAGCGAGGGCAAAAAGTGAGAATGAATTGCGTTGTATTGTGAGCAAAAGAGAGCTCAGCTTAAGTTCATATCCCCAACTTCGGCATGCGCTCAGCTCGTGTGCGTGTAAATACCCGATGGCGCTCGGCCCCTGGGGGCTACGAGTGAAAATCGCTGCCTTAGAGAAATCGATTAACAACCAGAACGATTGAGTGTATCAAATCAAGCGTCCGACCTCATTCCGAGAGTTCAGCTTATGTAATGGTTGGGCGAGGACTCTATTACAGTGTCACTAAGCTCCATTTTACTAGTTACAATCATTGATCTATTCCTATTTCTAGATTTCCGTCAGCTGTTAACAATATTTCGGCTGGAATAGGAAATGTTCCGAAAATATTCCCTTTAAAGTGCAGTCCATATCAGTGACAAATCACCTCACTTTCACCGCCACTTACCCCACTGTGCATTGGTGCCTGTTATTCCAATTGAAAGTGCGTGAGGCAGCATTGCCAGCTGCTAATTTGGCTCGAGTTACACGTTAAATTTCAAATCCATGAATGAGAGCTGCCGTCGTGACGTTATCATCATTATCGGTCGCACACATTTAGCATAGGTCAAGTTCGGAGAACAGCTTGTTTACAGAATTCGCGTGTGGAATTCACACGAGCGCCAAGAGAGCGCCTGCGTTTCGTCAAGACCTAATCACAGTCTTAGTTTCGAGTAGCGCGCAGTTCTGATTTTCATTTGGAATTAAGCAGAGGCGGAGCAAAGGTCCGAGAGCTGTTGATAGCGCGTGCCTAGTTAGTTCATTAATTCGAATCGATGAATGAGGGATCCACCAAATCTACTTGCACAATTACTACTTAAATCTCAATGGTGAATAACCGCACCATGGCCCTTCAGCTATGGGGACTCGTGTGTATGGCCAGTCTCCTGGCCGCAGCGTGTGAGGCCAAGCCCACTGTATCAGGAGGCGAGCCAGAGAACATCATTGTAGATGTCCCTGCCGAGTTCCTGAAGACCTATGCCGATCGCATGAAGTCCTACATGAACCTCAGCGTGGCCCCCTGCGACGACTTCTATGAATACGCCTGCGGCAACTGGCAGCATGTCAAGCCGGATCATCAGTCTGCCCACAAGCGGAGCAATCTCCTCGACATTGTGTACACCATGAGCGATGTGGCCGAACAGCTGCTGGGCAAGACCTCTCTGGCTCTGGACCTGAACTATGAAAAGGAGCTGCGGATTACACAACAGTTCTACAATGCCTGCCTCAAAGCCGAGCTTCTGCCGCTGCCAGCCGCCGACCCCGCTTATCTGACGCTTATCAGGTCCATTGGTGGTTTCCCGGCCGTCGACGGTGCGTCGTGGCAGGCCGACAAGTTCGATTGGTTCAACATGAGCGCCCACCTGACCAACTACGGCGCCTCTGGTTTGATCAATGAGGAAATCATGCCGCAGTATCCGTTCGTGCCATATTTCAAGCTCCCCGAGCTGGGCTTCGACTATTTCGTGCATAGCGATAACATTGCCACCAATGACACGCGTGGCTACAAGCTGAACGAGCAGCGTATGCGCGGCTATCTGGAGGCCTTCGCCCTGCCCGAGGAGACGGTGAACGAGGTGATTTTGGGGGTGTTTGCCTTCTGGCAGGATGTCCTCAAGATTGACGATCTCTTTGAGGATGACCGGGATAAGTGTGAAGATCTAACGGGTGTGAAAGAGGTGTTGCCATTCCAAAAATGGAGAAACTACTATGAGATTTCGTGGAACGGACACAATTTCACGGCAGACGACCGCGATCGCTTTTGCGATTTCTACTACGAGGAACTGGAGAAGGTTTGTGCCAAGCATGAGGCCGCTGTGGCCAATTACCTAGCCATGAAGCTGCTGTATCATATGGATGCCAAGCTGAAGGCGGCCAGATATCAGAGGGATCATTGCATAGTCGGTGTTCAGTATGCGTTGCCATTCTTGCTGGACAGGCTGTACTTTGTGGTAGGTATTTATAATGACACTTTAAACCCTTTCTTAAATTCTAGTTTTTATAACAGGGCTGCAAACCGGTTTTAAACCGAACCGGTTCGCACCCAGAATTCCGACTTTTAGATAACTGTAAACCGCATCTTGGATCGATCCTCATGATAACTTAAAGCTAAACCCGAACCTATTCCGAATCTAAAATATCGGTTCGGTTCAAAAAACTAATAGACATCTAAAATTTTACCTTCTGCTTTTCGACTGACTCCTAAAATGGTAAAATGGCAAATCTAGAAAAACGTATAGAATACTTATAAAATCCCCACCCATAATAGCCTACTTTTTCAGCTCATTTGTCAAGCTTTTTTAATAGAGTCTAACACTACACTGGTAATATTTTCATACAAAAACTCCGAAATGGTATTCTTCTTAACAGTAAATTATATATAATATGTAATATTCCCATGTGTACTACTAACCGATTTCGACCCAAAAACCACGCGATTCTCATACTATTTGTGTACTTTTTTTTGGCTTGCAGCCCTGATTTCAATTTCAATCTCGTTGGTATCTATATTTTCAAAATCTTGGAAAGGTTATTTAATCTGCTTCCGATCTCGAGAACTATTCCTCGACCATTTGTAGAAACATTACATATATTTTTATAGCACTATTTTGATAAACCTACTTACAAAGAATTAAATCTGGGCTGTTCTGCACAGAGCAAAAAAGGTATAGTTGTTCATGGTCCATTGAAAGATTTTTGTATTCATTTTGAACTGGATTTTAGTAGGTATCCCATTTTGGATATTAAATTATCCATTTAATATAAAATTGATCTAAGATTTGCATCCAAAGAAACTGAAAATTGTCAAATGGATATGATAAATATAGAGGAAAGTTATCTTCGGCTCGGCCAAAGTTCGTATACCTTTGCATCACATTTGTCTAACTAAAGACTACTTTTCAAACCTTACTTTTCTATGGAAGCTGTACTATATAGTTGTCCGATTTCGACCAAACTTAGTGGAATCATAAAAAGGTCTAAGAAACTAGCATGTCAGAGCTTTGGAGTCGATTCCATTGAAATCAAACAACCTTTTCTCAATAGAACTTATTTTTCGACCGAGCATTCGTACTGCAGCTATATGCTATAGTCATCCGATTTTGACAAAACTTTGTGTAATTGTTTGAAAGCATATCCAAAAAAGAAATGCCAGTTTTGCGGACATTCCCATTGAAAACAAAATAAATTTTCTTTTTGGGACTACTTTTTAGACTCTACTTTTCTGTGACAGCTTTACCATGTAGATGTCTGATATCGACCAAATTTAGTATATCAAACTAAGAAAGACAAAGTTTGAAGGCGTTTCCATTGAAAACAAAAAGTTTTTCTCACTAAAACTACTTTTTCAACTGATCGTTTCTATGACAGCTATATGCTATAGTCATCCAATCCGGCTGGTCCCAACAAATGTGCAGCGTATTTGTACGAAAAGACTTCGCGCAAAGTTTGGTGAAGATAGATTTCGAACTGAAGGCGAAAGCACAGAAATAGACGTGCTGACCAAGAATATATATACTTTATGTGGTCGGATATGTTTTCTTTCTATGCGTCACAAACATCTGCACATTTTTATAATACCCTCTGCAAGGGTATAACAAGATAAGAATATTAAAGCTTATTGTTCTGTTAATCCTGAGAACTATATGCACAGTTGTTCATGACCCATTAGATGATTTTCGTATCCATTTGGTCTGGATTTTAGTAAGTAACCTTTTTTAGATATTAAAATATCCATTTAATATAAAACTGATCTTAGATTATCATCAAAATTGCGAAAAGAACCTTAGAGATCTTAATAATATCCATGAAAATGTCATTAATTTATATCCAAACCAAATGGAAATGTTTTAGTACTCTGTTTAGGGTTCCCGCCAGAGTTTTCCATGGTTAAGGGGTACAAGCGTATCAGGTTCAAGGTTTTTGGTCGAAGGTTTTCGTTCGAACCTTCGTTGAGCCCATGCTTGACACAAAATTCATATAGAAAAGCAATTCAATTATTTAGTTACTAAATTTATATTAATTTTTCTAGTTATTTTAATTCTATGTGTATTTAAAATCACTTTCGAACGAACCTAACAATGTGAAACCGTATGGGAATCGACTCAAAAGCAATTTGTGGAACACAAAGGAATATAAAATATATTATTTACTTTTGTGATATATTGAAAAAGCTTTGAAGTCAAGGGTCTACAAAGACAGAAGCTTTATGGGTAAGAAGTTTATGAGTAGGGATAATTTTTAAAGGGGTTGACAGCAAAATAAAATTTTGAATTATGATTAAGTATGTAACATCCGGAAGGAAGCATCTTCGACTCCATAAAGCATATATATTCTTGATCAGCAGCAACAGGCGAGTGAATAAAGCAGTGTATGCGTATGAACAAACAGATCTCAGAGATAGATATTTGGCGTGTACAAAATCTTTTTATAATGGGTAATTTTTTTGCTGCTACAAAAAAAAAATATTTATAAAAATTTTTGAAATCTATATTTGAGTCGATGAAACGATCTATTTAAATGCTTAAAGATGATTCCAAATGGCCCCAATTGGCTCATACACTGGGTCCCATTTCCGCATACTCTCCCCAACATATCGTCCGGTATGTTACAAATAAATACTTTTGAATTGGCTTTCACTGCATCTGTTGTCGCTTTAGACATGAGCCTTAACATAGCCACACTAAAAATAGTGTAATGCTTTTAGACTTTAGACTATCGCACGATCTAGGAGGCCAATCAACCGGCCCCAAATGTGAAATAAACTGTTCACCGAACTCCCCTCTCAATTGGGCCATTGTTTCGCTAGCTGTGGGGCATGTGACTCCGTGTTGCTGAAACCACTGGTCAGCCAAGTCCAGCTCTTCCATTTTGAACAAAAAACTGTTTGTAATCATCGCATGGTAGCGCTCTCCATTCGCAATAAGGTTCCTGCCTTCGTCATCTTAAAAAAAGTAAGGTCCAATAAGGACACAGGCCCATAATCCACACCAAACAGTGCACTTTTCGGAATGCATTGCCAGTTCTTGCCATGCTTCTGGCTGCTCTTCACACCAAAAACGGCCATTCTGTTTGCTCACATATCCATTCCATGGCTGAACACAATTTTCCGATAAAAAAAAGTGGCATTAGTTTTGAGAATAAAATTCAATTTCGTTTGTAAGTCGATGCATGGTTAATTTATAGACCAAACGGAACATGTTTGACAATAACATGTGACACGAAAGCAGTTGAGCTGCCAAAAAGAAAGATGCCAAAAAAATCAACCTATACTTAAAGGTAAGAAAGTTCTCTAAAACTATTATGTGGCTCATTAAGAACCCGGGTTAATACGTTGAAATTGAGTAAAAATGTATTTCAAGCCAGATAATCGTCTAAAAATGTGTACCTAGTGAGTCATCTAAGTTCCCAATACGTCCATTAACGGCTGAGGGATGGAAAATAAGTTCTATTATGAAGGCATTTAAACAAGTCCAAGAAATTTGTAATTCCAAAACCCCTTCCTTAAGACTTTACTAAATCTTTTCTGTTGTTTTTCTTTCGCCCCTAAGGAATATTTTACGGAAGAGACACGCCTCGAAATCACAGCCATTATAAATGAACTACGTAGGAGTCTTCGTGACGTACTCGAGAATGCCGAATGGCTCGATACGGAAACCCGCAAGGAAGCACTGCTTAAGGAATCCACCATATTGCCACGCATCGGTAGATTCGAGGATAAGAACCTTACCGAGCGTCTTATACGGGAGCTTAACAATCTGACCCTAAGCGAGGGTACCTATGCCCAGAACAACATCAACCTGAAACGCTTTAAGACCTATTTGACTCGCTTCAATGGCCACCACTACAAGGAGTTGTCCAATGAGACGAAACCGCTGGAACTGATGAACGGCATGCAGGTCAATGCCTTTTATTATAACATAGACAACTCTATTAATGTGATGGCCGGTATACTGCATCCACCTGCCTATCATCAGTCCTGGCCAAACTCGCTGAAATTTGGAACCATCGGCTATTTGGTGGGGCATGAGTTCACCCACGGCTTCGACTCGGTGGGCTCTACGTTTGACAGCACTGGGAAACCGCGAAATTGGTGGTCCAAAAAGTCCGGGGCCGTGTTCAATGAGCGCGCCCAGTGCTATGTGGATCACTTCAATAATTATTTAATACCGGAGATTAATCGCAGGATAAATGGTAATCAGACCAAGGATGAGAATATAGCGGACAGTGGAGGATTGCATCAGGCTTTCAATGCATATCGCAGCTTCATGAAGCAGCGACAGGCAAATAGCGAGGACAATGAGACGTTTGCGCCGAAGAACGAGCAAATGCCGGGGCTGGATCTCTCTCCGGAACAGTTGTTCTTTTTGGGCTTCGGCCAATTGTGGTGTGCCGCCTACAAGGAGGAACACTACTGGGAGGAGCTGACTAATGAGCATACAATGGATAAGTATCGAGTTCTGGGAGCCATTACCAACAACGAGGACTTTGCCAGGGTTTACGACTGTCCGGTGGGCAGTCCCATGAATCCGCAGAAGGACAAGTGTCATGTGTGGTAGGGGATAAGCGTAAATATGCCATGTAAACTACACACAAATAAATTAGTTTCACCATCACAAATGGCGTGTATTTGTCTAGTTTAGTGCACAGTTGGCTCCGACGATTTGTAGGCATTTGGACTGCGATAGTTCTCGATGAGCAGGGATTTGTAGCGACGCAGGTGCACGCTGAGACCTTCTTCGCGCTCGCTGGCAGAGAGTATGACAACTCGTGATATAACCAAATGGGAGGGATTCGATTGGCTAAAGCCGCGTATGACATCAATCTCGTCGCCCACATCGAGCTGCAATTTGAAGTTGGATTCGTGTGTGAGGATTACTTGGTTAAACCGGCCACTCACCTGTACACTCTTCTTGTTCAGCTTTTGACCATTGACCCGGATTTTGCTCTCATAGAAGTTTAGTTCCACTTTGCTAGGGGAATGTCAAAAGTATGTAAGGATTCCACTCAACAGTTGACTAACGGTTACTCACTTTCTGGCCATGCCAAGGCCAGACTTTAGTAGCACATCGGCACGCAGCGAGTTGACCTTAGTTTTCACCACCTTGGAATCGCGTTCATCCTTAAACTCTTCTACATCGTCATCGCTGTCCAAGTCATCGGCAGAGTTGGAGGATTTCTTGGTGTATTTCAGTCGGGCCAGGCTAGTGTGCAGTGGAGCCTGGGCTAAGCGTAGTGGGACTACACTTTTACTAAGGACTCTTGGCGTTAGAGCCAGCCGGGCTATTTGGCTCCATCTTCGGAGCATTTTTTGTAAATTATTGAAAAACCTAACCTAAAAATAACAGCTGATTGGTGTGCCGCGTTGCCAACCATCATTTGTTTTTGTTTTTGTTTCGTTTCTTTTTTGGTTTTTTGTGGGGATTTGGACGGATCTGATGAACCGTAAGCGGACGATATGTGGACAAATTACTTGGCAGAAACTCATCTACCACATCCATCTCAACATTTTCAGCGGCCACCTCTAACACATCTACGGCGGGAGGGGGGGCTGCGGGCTGAGAGTTGTGGTCTTCTTTAACGGCCAGTTTTCCCAGTTCGGCTCTCAAATGCTGGGCCTCCATTTGGCCATCTATAGGTTGCCAGGCCTTACCATCCGAGCAAGATATATAATCACCGGTCCACTTCTTCTCCTGTTCCTCCACCAGCTTGGCCTTGGGAATTGGCTTCTCTTCCGTCTCCATCTGCTCCACCATCTGCCTTGACTTACGCTTCTTTGGCCGTGGAACCGCTTTTACGGCAGCTGGTGGCTTTTGTTGCTGTGTCACCCATTTGTCCAACTCCTGGCTGATGGATTTCAAGTCTGGCGGTAGCACCAAAGCCACTGCTCCCACTCCAAATACTTGCTGTGTAAACTCTTCCAGTTTGGGTTGTGCAAAAATGGGTGCGGTGGGCAGCTGAACGGCTGCACTTGTGCCTATGAGACGCACCAGATGAGCTGGTCTCAGGCTCAGCGAGATGAGCACACAGGAGAAGCGACGGGAATTGATGGCACGCAGGGAGCTCTCCAGGCCGAGATTCAGGTGTTTTCGAGTGACAAACGATTTGGCTGGAAGTTCACTTTGTTTAATCGCCTCTTCCAGCAGCTGGCGAAACTTCAAAAGTTCAGTTTCCGCCAGCACTGGGAGGTGCTGCTTGTACGGATTGGCCAGAACCGTGCGTAGCTTGGGCAGCACATTCTTTTTGCCTTTGGCTTCCTTTTGCTTGATGCTGGACAAGCTCATGGCAGCAGTGGAAATCCGTGAGCACATTAATTGCGCCGCGTTACCAACTGCATGCCGATGAGCAGAGTTGCCAGACTCTGCAATTTGTGCTAATTCAATGTTTATGCAGTGTAACGTTTGGTGAATACACTTGAACATCGATTACCCGTTCATTAGTTCATCAGATATTTACACTGGCTCGCTCCTTGAACCTTTTGCATATTTCAATAGACTGCCCCCTTTAAAAATCACAGATATTGGGTATATAAAATCAGCCACTCCCCAACAAAGATTGATTTGTGTTTAGAAAAAGTGTTTTTTTTCGGGCGTGTTCCACAAACCTCTAGCAACCCAAAATCAATTGTTGGTGTTCCTGAAACCTCTTTTGTTGATTTTCAAATGTTGCAATTTTTGTGGCTACATTTGGTCAATTTTTTGGAAACAAAAAGTTTGACATCTTGATATTTATTTTTCGATATTTATGGGAGTAGTGCAGCTTATGTTTGGCTAAGGTAGCAAATGCAACAGTTTACGACAGCGATATTCACCCATAGCCCCCAAGGGCCGAACACTTTAGGCAATTCATGCCGAATACTTGCCGAAGTAATGCTTCAGTGAGTGTCAGAGAGAGACAGAGAGCCTCTCTCCTTGATCATCGCTGGATTACGACAAAGGGGAACCCCCATGTTAAAGCTCGAATTGCGTTTTATTCATAGGTTCGGTGGAATCTTATCTCGCTGTCCACGCATCGTTGTTTATGACTCTAATAAATACATTCCACAGCTTCTTGAGCTAAGATCGGACATTGTAAAATCCCAATATGAAATGAGGCTTCAACAAAAAAGGTTACTGATTACTTCGCCGGATCTTAAGCAAATTTTTTTCTATATTATCATGAAACATTTTAACAAAATGAAAAAAAGTAAATACAAATTTAATAAATACACATAAACTTATTTTAACGAATTCGTTTTGTAGTTTTAAGGTGAATATATCGCTGTTTTTGAAGTTTAGTAGTTGAAGTGTTGAAAAGGTTGAGAATTCGTAAAATTTAAGTACCCCAAAAGCAAACCACTTAACTTTTGCGAGTCTCTACTGAACTTTCATATAAGTTGATCTTAAGACCAACCATAATCTGGCATAACATCTGAAGAATACGTGAACTTTCTGGGTTTTGGTTTAATAATCTCCTCCACCAGGCTGGTAACTTTAGTGTTGGTAACTCCTGTGGGCTCCTCAGTGGTGTTTTCCTCCAATATGATGTTATTCCAAGTGCTTGTCTCCATGGTAGTAAGATCAAAATTAGTTTGAGGCGTTGTGGAAACTATTTCCAACAGCAAAGTGGATGTATCAGGCGATGATTCGGTGGTAGTCTCCCAGCTTCCTGTGGACATGAAGGTTGTAGTTTCCTCCCTGGGATTTGGGTTGGTTGATACCCATAAATTGGAAATATCCGGTTGATCTGTACTGAGAAATGCTGATTCTGTGGTAGTCCCGAAGTCTTCAGTGGATTTGAGTGTTGTAGTTTCATCCGTGGGATTTGGGGTGGTTGATACCCTTAAATTGGAAATATTGGGCTGTTCTGTACTGAAAAATGCTGATTCTGTGGTAGTCCCGAAGTCTTCAGTGGATTTGAGTGTTGTAGTTTCATCCGTGGGATTTATGGTGGTTGATACCCATAAATTGGAAATATCAGGCTGTTCTGTACTGAGAAATGCTGATTCTGTGGTAGTCCCGAAGTCTTCAGTGGATT
Source organism: Lordiphosa andalusiaca (assembly GCA_035044965.1). Lineage (NCBI taxonomy): Eukaryota > Metazoa > Arthropoda > Insecta > Diptera > Drosophilidae > Lordiphosa > Lordiphosa andalusiaca. The sequence goes on from JAWNNM010000342.1 coordinate 653,940, forward strand.
TGAATGTTGTAGTTTCCTCCCTGGGATTTGGTGTGGTTGAAACCCATAAATTGGATATATCCGGCTGCTCTGTACTGAGAAACGAAGATTCTGTGGTAGTCCCGAAGTCTTCAGTGTACATTAATGTGGTAGTTTCCTCCCTGGGACTTGGCGAATTTGTTGTTGAATCCCAGAAAAAGTAAGTATCAGGCTGTTCGGTAGTTGCTACCGGATTGGAAGTACTTGTTTCTAGAGTAGATATATCGGTCTGCTCTGTACTGATAACTGACGATTCTGAGGTGGTGGATTCCAAGGCTGTGGTTGAAATGGCTGTAGCCGGCTCTTCGGTACTGAAAATCAAAATTGCTGTTGCAGTTATATCTTCTGGCGGATTGTAGGTACTTGTTTCCATCAAATCCTGCTGCTCTGTACTGCTAACTGATGATTCAGTGGTGGAAATTTCCCCATCCGTCGTTGATATGGATGTTTCTTCTATTGAATGCGGGTAACTTGTAGTTGTTTCCATTAATTCCAGCAGCAGGGTGGACATATCAGGCTGTTCTGTACTGATGAATGAAGATTCTGTTGTGGTGGTCCCCAAGTCTGCAGTGGAAAAGAACGTTGTAGTTTCCTCCATGGGATTTATGGTACTTGGAAAATCAGTCTCAGTTGTTTCACTTAATTGTGAAGTTGTTTCCGTTTCAGTTATGGCTTTCTCCACTTCTTGGCTAATTGTAGGATTTTGACATGGAAGTTGAATTTTTCCAGGTTTATAGGCTTCATATTTCTTAACTATATACGGTTTGTGTTTCTGTATATGAAATTTGGCCAACATAATCCAATCCTCGCGACTGGCTATGGTATTGAAATTTTCACTCTGTATATTTCTTTGAATTGTTGAGTTGACATATAGAGTTAACATTATGAGCAGAAATAAATAGCAGATTTTCATGTTGATCTCTTCAACCGGCACAACTGACTAATTACTTTTTGCCAAATTGCGGTCCATTTTAAGCCGCTGGTTCGTGTACCTGCCTCAACCTTTGTCTGTCTACCTGTTTGAAATTTAACATTTTTGCGGCAACTGTAAAATGTTGTATTCTGGCAACGCCATAAAATGCCGGCATTTGTAACAGCTGTGCGAGGCTGTCGCAGCCAACTTAACTCACTAGCATCGAAAAGAGAGACAGCGCTTAAAAATTTGATGAAAATACAATTTGTTGTATTAAATAAATAATTAAAGCCAGTTGAAGCAGTCCTAGAGTTTCATTGAAATCCAGGTAAGTGCTGGTTGGCAGCATTTAAATTCAGCCTGATAAAGGCTGCCATGTGCGCGCTTCTGTGTGCGTGTGTGTATGTGTGTGTGTGTGTAAACGTTTGGGACGCCGGCGGAATTGTGTTTTAATTCCCTTAAATCATTTCCAGATGGATTCCGATTTGTATGATGAGTTCGGCAACTATATTGGACCTGACTTAGACAGTGATGAAGATGATGACCAAAGCATCTATGGTCAACCCGATGTACCGGAGGAAGCAGATGTAAGTAGCCCCAAAATACAACTTAATAGCCCATTCCAGACCTTCTCCTCCTCTTAAACATGCTTAGGAGGATGACATGGATGCCGAAGAAGCGGAGCCGCCCGAGGATGAGGATAAAGAGGTCACAGCCGTAGTATTACACGAGGATAAACGCTACTATCCCTCGGCTATTGAAGTATATGGTCCCGATGTAGAGACCATAGTGCAGGAGGAAGATGCCCAACCCCTGGACAAGCCCCTCATAGAGCCCGTAAAGAAATTAAAGTTTCAAATCAAGGAACAAGATCTGCTGGAGACCACCTATGACATGGAATTTATGGCCGATCTTATGGATACACCACCCCTAATACGCAACGTGGCACTCATTGGCCATTTGCATCATGGCAAGACCACTTTCGTGGACTGTCTGATACGTCAAACGCATCCCCAATTTGAAAATATGGAGGAGCGCTCCCTGCGCTATACGGACACGCTGTTCACCGAACAGGAACGCGGCTGCAGCATCAAGGCCACACCCGTGACGCTTGTGCTGCAAGATGTGAAGCAAAAGAGCTATTTGCTAAACATCTTCGACACTCCGGGCCATGTGAATTTCTCGGATGAGGCCACAGCGGCCTTGCGGATGAGCGATGGTGTGGTGTTATTCATAGATGCAGCCGAGGGGGTGATGCTCAACACGGAACGTCTGCTGAAGCATGCGGTGCAAGAACGTCTGGCCATTACCGTGTGCATTAATAAGGTAAGTAAGATGTCCAGGAAAGTTTCATTTGAACTACAATTCTAAAATTTTAGATTGATCGTCTTATACTGGAGCTGAAGCTGCCGCCGCAGGATGCCTACTTTAAGCTTAAGCATATTGTGGAGGAGGTCAATGGACTGCTCAGGTGAGTGTTGGTCTTACTGTAGAATCCAACTGAAGTTAACTCTTCGTTTCGCTTTTATGTAGCATCTACGGCAGTGCAGATGACAATCTCTTGGTGTCGCCGATTTTGGGCAATGTGTGCTTTGCCAGTTCCCTGTATGGTTTTTGTTTTACGCTCAAATCGTTTGCCAAGCTCTATGCGGACACCTACGAGGGGGTACAATATTTGGATTTTGCCAAACGACTCTGGGGCGATATGTACTTCAATAGCAAGACGTGAGTAAACTCCCGCATTTGAAAAACCATCTCTCTTACGATTCCTCCTTACCAGGCGCAAGTTTACCAAGAAGCCACCGCATAATTCCGCCCAGCGCAGCTTTGTTGAATTCATTTTAGAGCCCATGTACAAGTTGATTGCCCAGGTGGTGGGTGATGTGGACACCACTTTGTCAGACACCTTGGCCGAGTTAAATGTACGCGTGTCCAAGGATGAGATGAAATCGAATATACGACCATTGTTGCGCCTGGTGTGCAATCGTTTTATGGGCGACTGCAGCGGCTTTGTGGACATGTGCGTGGAGCATATTAAGTCGCCGCTGGAGAATGCCAAGCGAAAAGTGGATCATATCTATACGGGTCCCAAGGAGGGCGATATTTATCGTGACATGATATCTTGCAATCAATATGGCACACTGATGGTGCACAGTTCCAAGATGTATCCCAATGATGATTGCACTTTCTTTCAAGTGCTGGCCCGCATTGTATCTGGCACTTTGCATGCCGGCCAGGAGGTGCGTGTGCTGGGCGAGAACTATACGCTGCAAGATGAAGAGGATTCCCGCATCCTGCAAGTGGGTCGATTGTGGGTGTACGAGGCACGCTATAAGGTCGAATTGAATCGTGTTCCCTCTGGAAATTGGGTGCTCATCGAGGGCATTGATCAGTGCATTGTCAAGACCTCCACCATAGTGGATATCAATGTGCCCGAGGATTTGTACATATTCCGACCCTTGAAGTTCAATACCCAAAGCATCATCAAGATTGCTGTGGAGCCTGTAAATCCTTCAGAGTTGCCGAAAATGTTGGATGGTCTGCGTAAGGTGAACAAATCTTACCCACTGCTCTCCACCCGTGTGGAGGAGTCGGGAGAGCATGTAATTTTGGGCACTGGCGAGCTATACTTGGACTGTGTAATGCACGACCTGCGAAAGATGTACTCTGAGATTGACATCAAGGTGGCGGATCCTGTGGTGGCCTTCTGCGAAACTGTCGTAGAGACCAGTTCCCTTAAATGCTTCGCCGAAACGCCCAACAAAAAGAACAAGATTACCATGATATCTGAGCCACTGGAGAAGGGTCTGGCCGAGGACATTGAGAACGAGACGGTCTGCATTAATTGGAATAAGAAGCGAATAGGCGAATTCTTTCAGGTTAACTACGATTGGGATCTACTAGCTGCTCGTTCGATTTGGGCATTTGGTCCCGACACAACTGGCCCAAATATTCTAGTGGACGACACCCTACCCTCGGAGGTGGACAAAAATCTACTGACCGCTGTGAAGGAGTCGATTGTGCAAGGATTCCAGTGGGGTACACGCGAGGGTCCATTGTGCGAGGAACCCATCCGAAATGTCAAGTTTAAGATTCTGGATGCTGTCATAGCCAATGAAGCCTTGCATCGTGGTGGCGGCCAAATCATTCCCACCGCTCGTCGAGTGGCCTATTCGGCTTTCCTAATGGCCACGCCGCGTTTAATGGAGCCCTACCTATTTGTGGAGGTGCAGGCGCCAGCGGATTGTGTCTCTGCTGTATACACTGTATTGGCCAGACGAAGGTTTGTTTTTAATTCACGAAATGGAACATAATAATTAAAGCATTCGTCTCTTGCAGAGGTCATGTCACACAGGATGCCCCCGTTTCGGGTTCACCCATCTATACCATCAAAGCTTTTATACCCGCCATTGATTCATTCGGTTTTGAGACTGATTTGCGCACACATACCCAAGGACAGGCCTTTTGCTTGTCTGTGTTTCATCATTGGCAAATTGTACCCGGCGATCCGTTGGACAAGAGCATTGTCATTAGGCCCCTGGAGCCACAGCAGGCGTCGCATTTGGCCCGCGAGTTTATGATCAAGACACGAAGACGCAAGGGCCTTTCAGAGGATGTGTCCATTAACAAGTTCTTCGACGATCCCATGTTATTGGAATTGGCCCGCCAGGATGTGCTGGTTAACTATCCGCTGTAATACGAAACCCATAAATGATTCAATAAAAACATGTCCTCAGAATCTCTCTAACTGTAGTGATTTCGGCTCCAGCTGGCTGTCGCACTGATCTTAATCCGTACTCCCAATTATTTCTTTTAAACAGTCACTTCTGTAGAACAAGGGGTGGGCAGCCGAAATTGGCTCGAGGACACTGCTGCTACAACAACAACATTTGGTTTTCGTCTTTAGCTTTGACTATCGGCTCGCTGTTGTAAACAGTGGTCGAGCCGACACGAGCAACGGTAAACGAATGGCTGAAATGCGCCTGTCCATTTCTGAACCATAGATCTACCAATCGGCCTTAACAGGCTCCGGCAAATGGAAAGGAAGGACCGCCTACTGCGCCACGTTTTGAACTGTAAGATAGATCATCAATAATCGTCGCTGTTGGTAGTCGTCTTCCAACACCTTTTCGTGATTTTGAAATTATTACTAATGAATACTAGAGATGTGCGCGTGAGCGAAATTTCTCTCACATCACAAACGACTCTCGAAAAATAAACATCCATGATTGTGCTGTGAACAGTTCGGTCAATTGGCCGCCTAGATCGTGTGATTTAGACCGTCTTAAGACTATTTATTGTAGACCTATGTTAGGGGGTTATGTCTATAGTGACAAGCCCGCAACAGTTGAAGCCAATATTCGTAACATACCGGTCGATATGTGGGAACATTTACATGAAATCATCCTTAAACATTAAATTATATAGATCGTTCTATCTACTCAATTAAGATTTCATACATTTTTCTGAATTTATACCGTGCATTGGCTCTGACTCTTACTCTGTGAGCGGAGATATGACCGAAAATGTAAGGGGGCGATTTTATAACTTGCAACTCATTAATTCGGCCACAAGTTAATTTAAACGAAAGCTTATGTAATTCTAAGCAATTTTGCATTTAAAGTTGTCAAAATAGATTGCTTAATAAGGAAATAATTAAAATACAAAAAATTCTCTTGTGTTCCATACTCCACCGTTCCAATTCGACGTTGTTTCATGATCGCAATTTTAACAGACATTTCTAGGATCAACACCAGCAATAACTTATCGATTCTATTACCAGCTCTACTGTGAAGTGTCTATTTCTTGTTAATTAAAATTCCTAGAAAATCTCTTAGAACTTGTTTCCTAATTAGTAAATTTTTAAATATTCTTTTTATTTTAAAATGTTCGATAACTACAGTTAGTTCTCTTTGTTTGTGCTCTACAAAAATTGACTCCTGTAATAATTTGAATTGCCGCGCGGCAAGAGCTAAAATTTACAGCTGGCAATGCTATCTTTAACATTTGGCTTAACATAACGCACAACTCTGCTGTTGCCCGCCTAAAAACAACAGCACAGACAATATTGGCAATTGAAGGATTTATTATTGAAAGTATTGTACAACTATGTCCTTCGCTGCTGAGGGTGATTTTCAGGTGCTCTTGAAGACCTACAAATACAAAAAGCATCGCATCTGGTGCACCGTAAAGATTCATTGCACCACCGTCGCACTCTTCAACAAGAAACCAGAGAATGATTACCACTGGATGACTGCGTCGCGTTGGGCAAAGCTTGAGAGCGGGCTGTGGCGACTACTGGAGGACCACAACTGGCAGGATGCCCGCAAGTTGCAGGCAGAGCTCCACATTGATCACATTAAAGTGAAGCTCAAAGCCAGTGAGGAATGGTTAACTATCTCGCGGATACTGTTGCAGGATCCGTATCCATATGACAAGGAGGATTTGGGTCTGGATCTAATACTCGAATATATGTCTCAGGAGGACACAGTTCTACCGGGTGCACAGCCCGCGGCAAAGCGCAAGCTTTCCGCTTCGGAGGCAGAAAGCTCCATTCAGAGTCAGCAAATTCCGAAAAACGACGACGATTCCATAAAGTCGCCGGAGGCAAAGAAGTCGAGCCGCAGACATAGAGCTCATAAATCGAAACGCGAACGTAGATCCGTCTCACAGGGTGGCCAAAGGCTTTTGTCGCAGATGTTCTCACCGAGCAGTAGCCAATTGCCGCGTAAGGAGAAATATGCCAAACCCTTCAATGAAAAGACCACTCCTGTGCTGCGTTCGTCCCGGAAAGTCAACTCAGGGTGAGGACATACTCACGGTGGACATATGTGTGTACCTTTTTTTTTACTGCATTCTGTTTTCCAGTGAAGAGACAACCGAAGTCAAGGTCAAGACTGAACCACTACCAACTGCTGAGCTAACCAAATCCGGTTTGGATGCACTAAACCGATTGGATAACATGCTAGACATACCCAAGCCGCCTAAAGTAAAGATACTGCAAGTATTCCAAAAGTTTAACCCAAACAAATGGGAAAAACTAATTGGCTCGTCTTCCGCACACAGGTTGCTGGACAAGTTGACAGAGGATAAAGTCCTGGACAGCTTTGACAAATATCAACAGAAATTTGATAGTTTGTACAAGAAGTGGCAGCACAAATCGCATATTGGCAGCTATCTGAACATAGGACATGGGGATGTAATGGATATACTCAACTTAAATATACAGAACAGTATGATCCGGAGATTGATAAAAGTGTACAGCAAGTCGCCCGTAAGTTGGACATTTTTCTGGGCTTTGAGCGAGTTGCTAAATGGGTTCTAATTTCAGGCGCACACCTCGCTGGTCATCAATGGGATGCTGCCGCTGTGGATTATCTGCCTACTTAAGGACGAGTATAAATTGTCCGATGAGTCTGAGGTGGCCACTCATATCAGGGCCCAGATGTCATACAGCTCTTACCTAAAGGCTCTTAATGATGATCCACTGCCTTCTGATCTGGAAAACTGAATTTAAGTTTGTTATTTAATCTGATCTTTATTCTTGTATGCGGAATACTTCATAAATTTGTTAAATTCCCTTTAGTTTCATAAAGAAAAGCAAATGCTGTCTTTTGTCGCGGAGTGCTCTCCATGGGATGACGGCGACTTGTGGAAATTGTTTTACTTATAAGCTAAAATGTTGATGCAAGTGTCAGTCTGACTTCCTATATACAATCCAAGAGCTAGGCTTAGAGCTCATCATGTTGCTGCTCCTCGTCGTCCTCATCGGCTGCATTTGAACTCTCTCCGGCCTTCTGCGATTCGTCCTCCGCCTCATCAGCGTCTTCATCCAATTCGATTTGCTCCTCCTGGGACACGCCCAGAGTCTGACGCAACATACGCTCAATGCTGTCGGCAAATTGGGCTGTCTCTTGCAGCATATAGCCAGAGCGCAGTGTGGCCGTGCGGAACATCATCAGGGCCATATCCTTGGCCGTGTCGTCAGCCTCATCGGCCTCAACGCGACGCAGCAGCTCTCGCATCAACGGATGTCGGGGATTAATCTCAAGTGTCTTCTTCTGGTTGAGGTAATAGCTACGCTGAGGATCATCGGACTTTTGGTGAGCATTCGACATGGCTAGACGCTCCATGTTACCCGTCCAGCCGAACACGCCGGCCACCAGGGCGCAGGGTGAGTTGCTCAAACGCTCGGACACCTGAGCCTTCGCAATCTGATCCTTAAGGGCCACATCGTTGAGCCACTTAACCAGTGGCTCGAAAGTGCTCTTCAGTGTCTCGAAGTTCTTTTGGCTCTTCTCAGATTCGTTTAGCTTGAAACCCTCCTTGGCCACATTTTGGAACTTCTTGCCATCAAATTCAGGCAGGGCCGAGATGCAGTACTCATCGACAGCTTCGACCAGGTACAACACCTCATAGCCCTTGCTCAGCAGACGCTCCACGAAGGGCGACTTCTCCACCTCACCACGATTGGCGCCCGCAATGTAGTAGATATGTTCCTGCTTGGATTTCATACGCTCCACATACTCAGCCAGGGAGGTGACACTCGATTTGCCGTTGGAGGTCTGGAAGCGCAACAGCTTGGCGAGACGCGAACGGTTGCTGGGATCCTCCATGACACCCAGTTTGATGCTGATAACAAGGACAAACAAAAGAGTTAAATTGTTGATTAGAGTTCAATTAAGTTGTACTCACTTGGTAGAGAACTCCTTCCAGAACTTCTCGTAGGCCTCCTTGTCAATTTTCTTGAGCATGTCCAGCACCTTGCGCACCAGCTTCTTCTTAATGACCTTGATCAGCTTGTGCTGCTGCAACGTTTCACGGGACACATTAAGAGGCAAATCATCGGAGTCGACCACACCGCGTATAAAGCTGAGATAATTGGGCATCATGTCGTTGAACTCGTCCGTGATGAAGACGCGACGCACGTACAGCTTGATGTTGTCGGACTTGGTGCCATAACGATTGAATGACTCGGAGGGCTGTACTTTGGGTACGTACAGCAAACTCTTGAAGGTCACCTCGCCTTCGGCAATGAAATGGGTCTGGGTAAGCGGTTCACTGGAGTCCTTGGTAAGGCTCTTGTAGAAACTGTCGTATTCCTCGGAGGTAACATCTGCGGGCTTGCGGGTCCAGATGGGCTTACTATCGTTGATCAGCAGCCAGTCCCAGGTGGTCTTGGACACCTTCTTAGTCTTGGGCTTGTCGTCGTCGGAGGCCTCCTCCACCTTGGCATCATCCTCGCCATCGTCCACCTCGTCTTCGGTCTTCTCGGGCTGGGCTTCCTCCTCCACAGGTACCTCCTCATCCACTGTCTTGCTGGACCACATCAGTATGGGGAAGTTAATGAACTGCGAGTACTTGCGGATCAGTTCGCGCACTGTCTCTTCCTCCAAGAAGTCCTGAGCCTCCTCCTTCAGATACAAAGAAATGATGGAGCCGCGCTTAAGGGTGTCTCCACGAGGATCCTCGGTGATGCTAAAACTGTTGGCATCCGACTCCCAAATGTACTGTTTATCATCGTTGTGCTTGGTCGTGACTACCACCCGATCGGCGACCAGGAAGGCGGAGTAAAAGCCCACACCGAATTGACCAATCATGTCATTCATGTCCTGACCCTCCGATTTGCTAGGATCCTGCATCTTAGCCAGAAAATCAGCCGTACCGGACTTGGCTATGGTGCCCAAATTGTTGATCAAATCCTGATGCGTCATGCCAATGCCAGAGTCCATTATATGCAAGGCCTTGTTCTCCTTGTCGGCCTTGATGCGTATGTGCAGCTCAGGATTACTTTCCAGTTCCTTGCGATCAGTCAGAGCCAACAGACGAATCTTGTCAATGGCATCAGAGGCGTTGGAGATAAGCTCACGCAGGAAGATCTCCTTATTGCGGTAGAGCGAATTGATGATCAGCTTCATCATGCGGTTCACTTCGGTTTGGAAAGTGAACTTTTCCGCCTGGAGTTAATTAAGATTAAGTAGATCTAAGGACTTGGAATTACTCGTTGCACACCCACCTTTTCGCGTAACTCCTTCAGTTGCGCCACATTCAGACCATCCAGTTGAATTGCTTCTTCCTCTCGCTTTAGGGTCTCTGCGTCTGGGGGCGGAAAAAGAGATAAGGGGGCGTTACCAACGCTGACGTGTACATTTAAAAAGGGACACGTATACCTGTTCTGGAACCTTCTTTGAAGGAGCCCAAATCCAAGTCAATGGTTTCGGTGCTGCCATCTTCGTCAGCGGCCGCAATTTGATTGATGCCTGGAAAATTTTGGGGAGGGGGGGGAAAAATTAAAAATTAGGTTAAAAAGCCGGTGGCAGCGCAGCCAAATGAAGCGTGGCAAATAAAACAATGAATCACAAACCTGCACAAAACAGCAAGCCCAACAGCAGTAAATACTTCATTTTTAATCTTAATTAATATGTTCTTGGAGAAAATGCAGTTAATCTGGCAAAGGCCACGTCACAACAACCACCAAAGCTGCTTTATCCGTAACAACCGTATCGACGATTTTCTGCACACAAAATGACGGCGTTGTCTGGCAATCTGGGGCTTATAAGTATGACCGAAAGTCAGGCTGGCCGAAATACCGACTACTTCGAAAAATAGGTAGTAAGTCGTGCGTGAGAAAATGCTGATAATCGAATCTGAAAGCTTTGTAATCGGCTGTATATTACCGGCAGGGAATCAAACCGAAAAAACTGTTTAAAATTCAACCGAAACAAAAATTTGTGGGACCGAGAAGACCGCAAAGAAAGATATTAAACATTAGGGGTGTTCCAGTGTGCCCAGGTAACGTAAGAAGAGAAGAAAGAAAAAGATGCTTCGGATTGCACGTCTGCATAATTCCCCGAGAAAGTTGGAAGTTACAAGCTCTTTCACAGTTTTGTCATGCCTCTAACTCGTAAGCTTTGTCAAATGGCATAACTCTGTGCACCAGACCATTATCAAATACTGATTTCATTGAACCTTCCCTAGTAAAGTTGCAAAACAATCTACAACTAAAACCAACCATTACTTAAAAAGCTAAGAAAACTAGTTTTCATATTTTTATTCGGTCATTTTTGGTTTCGCGCCTTTGTCAGCCAACAGTCGATCCGTTATCTGCTTTGTCAAACCACTTTGAGGCTATTGGGAATTTTTCCATGTTGATGTGTGATTTTCGGCAGGTTTTCTGGTCACACCGAAATTATAATCACTAGCCGGAGTACCCCTACTATTCGATATTACTTGTCACAACTAGTTCAAAGTAACGAGTCACCGTCAAGACCAAGTCCCAGCAGCTGGTCACACTTCATATTTTCGAAACATGTGTATGTGCACCAATACCAATGCTCTCACTCGTGTTAGTGTAAGGAAATTTAATGAAATTCCATAATCATTTCATTTGCGTGAGTTATCAAACCCAAATACACGAAGCAACAACAACAATAACACAGTTAAATACTATAATTGTTATATATATCTTCAGCACACATTTGATTGCGTGCAGCAGGCAGAGGAGCAACAACAATAACCGCAAAACCCCACTCAAAACTTGAGCAGCGAGCAACAAAATAAAATAATATAGAGATATAGACAGAGCACACTGTCAGTGTCGCGTTGTGCGTGGAGGTGGAGCAACGATAGCAGCAGCAGCAGCAGCAACATCAGCGTCAATTGATAGTTTAGTGTACATCCTCCCACTCCTCCTCCCCCCGTCGATAGCTCTCGTTTTCGGCCCCGTGTTATACAACAAAATTTCCCAGTAACTGTAACTGTCCAGAAGTACGCCGGTAAATTGAGGTATCCGAAGAATCCTAAATAGCAAAAGCTATTCCGCGTGTGCGTGCGTGTGCGTGTGATTGGAAATCAAAGTTGTTGTTGCCGCCCGCGGCTGCCTTATCAGCTGTTAAAGCTTCAGCAACTGGCCAGAAGCAGCCGTAACATAAGTAGTCTTGGCAAGGGCACCTCATCCACCACATCACCATGAATATCGATGACTACGAATCGCTGCCAACGACCAGTGTTGGCGTCAACATGACAGCGGGCGCCATTGCTGGGGTACTGGAGCATATTGTTATGTATCCACTGGACTCGGTTAAGGTGAGCAGGATGGCAGTGAAGCAGCACGCGCACTTAACCTCAAAAATGCGTGAATCTTAAAGATTGTTGTTCATTTGATTCGGTCCGTAATGGGCCTTGGCAGAATCGTGATGTAATTCCTCATGTTGGCTGGTTTACGCCATGCGCGCGTTGCCTAATTCGAGTCAGCGTGGCAGGGGATAAATTCGCTCAGCACAAGCTTATCGGTCGTGTACATCTCCGCCGCTGGGTGCTTATCAGGGCACGTTCCCTTGATTCATAAATTGGCCGCGATAAGATTGGTCGGTCGGCACATTGCTTGTCATGCTACCTGGTAGCATAATCATGTGAGCTTTTCCTTTTAATTTGCATTTAATGAATGTACCTGGCCATTCGACGACGTCAGTGCCGTCGCCGATATTCCCCCCTTCTGCATATGTGCCAACAAGTAAATATATACAGCATGCGAGTGTGTCTGTGTATGTACTTGACTCCCGATTCTTGTTGTTTATTGATTTTTGTTTGGGCATGTCAATCGAGCTTCGGCTTTCCCTGACCAATCAAAATGCCATAACTAAGCCTAGACGGGATTCCCGGCGTCATCATTATAGCCGTCCCATTTGACAAACTAATTTCATCGCGTTACGGAATCAAGAGCAAGAGCAACAACAACATCACTCAATTGAGAAACAATTGAAGCGCTTCCATATATATATATATATATAATTATAAACTTATCAGGGGGAAGTTCAAGCGATGATGAACGTGTTTGTTGACAGTCCCCCCCAAATGCCCGGTGTGGGTACTTGTCTTTCGGTTTAATCAACCAGCCCCATTTTAATTATAAGACAACTGTTATTCCATTTTCTTTACCTTGAGCTGCCAATGTTGACTCGCACCGATGTGTGCTCCAGCTGATAACGGCTGCTGGCAGTGTTCTCTTCCAAGAGACGGTATCTAAATCGCAATAACTGCACGTCTTGGTGATTTACAATGTGGTGGATGCTGTTTTATAACTAGACACACCCCACAATTAAATATATATATACATATATATATATGTAATATATATGAGCTTGTAAACTTGCAATGCCCGACTTACTGATAGACTCACAGAAAATGATGAATAATTCACGGTCGTTTGCGGCCAAAGAACCCATTCCTCGTATGCATTTTGTGTATGGGGGACTTTGTTTACTTGAAATGATGATATATACTTATGCACTGACTGACCATAGTAGGTTTATTGCACTTGAAGAGCCCTCCAGTTCGTTAAATTAAATCGCTAGGATTTTAGAAATGGGTTTAACCATAGACCAATTTGAATTTAATGAAGGGCGCAGCATTATTCCTGACAACTATATGATAGAGCTGCCATACAAAAGATAGGTCTGAAAAACAGTTTTAGTTAGAAACACTTTTTTGTTTTTAATGGTAGCATCCTGCCATTTTGTATTTGTTTGTTTCACATAATTTTAAAAATTTTTGGCCAAGTCGGAGGTTCAAAGATTCAAGAAATAATATCCCTAATTATAAAGAGGTACCGCCCGCCTATTTCCATACTTTTGGAACATTCTTAAGATACCTTTTTTTACAAGTCACGGTTAACCTTGTGTACCTTTTTTACAAGTCACGGTAAAAAAGGTACACGGAGTATCTTAAGAATGTTCCAAAAGTATGGAACAGGCGGGCTGAAGCGTTTCGAATCCTATTATTAAGTATATATTTGAGATGTTAAATATAAATTTTCAGGTTTAATTTCTTCAAATTGGATAATAATTGGCCCAAAGAAAGCTTATTTTGAAAAAAGCTTAACCCCACAATATTATCTTTCTTGAAGCTTTTTTTAAGGTACCATTGTGAATTTCAAAATTGTATATATCTCCAAAATTTAATTGAAAAATTTCAATTCTTTTTTCAAATGTTCAGGTTTAAAAACTCTACAAAACTCCTAAAAATCGCGAGTGATTCACTGCGGGGTTTGAACCAGCGAAACTTATTGCGTTCGGGTTCACGAAGATTTAGGTTCGAACTAATGTTCAGTCATCATATTTCTTTTTGCGCCAATTTAAAACACATTTATGTAAACTGAAAGAAATCTAAACATTTCATTCAGTCAGTCCAGTGTCTTGATGTTTTTAATATAAAATTTGAGCTTAGTTTTAGGTTAATCGCAAAGATGTCTTCCGGTAATTTTTTCATCTGAACTGGCTCTTTGGCTGGACATAACAAATTTAAGTGCAGAAAAGTCACAGTCGACTGATACTTGTGTTGCAAGAACAGCTAATAAAGGGTGATTTTTGAGCAACTTTCTTTTTGGCAGCTCAGCTGTTTTCGTGTCACATGTTACTGTCAAACATGTTCTGTTTGGTCTATATGTTACAGGAACATTTAAAGCGACATTTTGTACGTCCTTCACAGTGATAGTTTTCGCAAAACTTTAAAACATTACAATTTTGAGTCAATCTCAGAATATATGTGGCATCTTTTAATATTTTCTAGCTCCTTGGCTAAAGATTCCATGTCATCTTTGTCAAAATTATATTTACTCTCAATCCTCCTTCAAAAATTATCATAAAAAAACACGTATGTAATAGCCGTATAATTTCTAAATATTTTACGTGGCTAAAAATGGCTAAAATTTATATAATTCCGATTTACTTTAAAGTGAAATTTTAAACGCTGAGCGTTTCCTGAACGTTTCAGAACATTCAATAATACCAAAAGTGTTTAAAAACAAGAACAGGTCTGAACAATATGAATAACTCAAGAAAACTATGATACATGGTAAAAATTTTGAATCGATTTTTGATAAATGCTGATGGTACAATTTTTTAATAGATATTTTGATTAGTATCAGTAACAGACTACTGTTACACGCTCAAGATATCAAAAAACTGGCATTTTCATTTATAAACTAGGTACACCTGTAGTCTGTTTTATCAAAATTCTTGCACTTCCAAAATGCAGTTAATAGTTACCTTAAGACAGTTACAAATATGTATAATATATGATTCAATCCTGCATAAATTCTTGAAAACAAACTTTTCACTGGCCAATTATCTGTATGTAACCCCTTAAACCAGGGTTCCCCAGGAAGATACACTCTCTGTCTTTTTCTTACACTCAGTGATGCATAACTTCGGCAAGCTACTATTGGGCTTAAATCAGTGTTCCCCAGTCATGCACCGGGGGCCGAACATTTTCGACAATTCACGCCGAATGCTTGCCGAAGTAATGCATCAGTGAGTGTCAAAGAGGAAGAGGGAGAGCGACAGATAGCCTCTCTTCTTATGAAACCCTGTCTTAAATGGTTGGCAACGCTGTGTTTTTTTCGATCTCTCTTGATCGAACAACTTGTGGCTCTCTCTTGACATCACAAGAACAACTCAGCAGCGTTTACAGAAACTTTAACACAAAACACTGAGAGCGAAGCACACACAATTACACTTAGTTAAATATTAGCAAGTGTGTGTGCTTCGAGAGAAGCAAATACCGCAAATCTGACTCCAGCCCACGCGAACACAAGAACATTCTAGTATGAAAATGTGTGAGTATAAAAGCTGACTGCGTATTTTGAGGGTCGAATCACAACGCATACGCTTTTACAGGGAATGCACTTGTAATCAAGATAACAGGCACTCTTGCAGACCTCTGATTCAGAGGTAAGCATGTCACTATAATGCGGGTTTAAGGAAATGACACTATTTTCATACCTAAATTCTTAAGTGTTCGCTTTGCAGAATCGAAACTACAAGAAACTAAATATATCGGTTTCAGTCCTGGTTCTAAATTTCAATTGGTTCTTTTTGGTAAACCTAATGGAAGCCAGCCAGCCGATATACCCGTTTTTGGTTAAATTAAAAGACTTGCACCAAGTTTGAACCAAGTTTGATTTAGTTAACCGTTAAATTCGACTCTGGAGTTTAGTGATGTATTCAGGTTTCATTCGTAGTCTTAATTCTTTCCGTTTTTGATAAATCACTTTGCTTTTTATGTACTATGTGCTCCCTTTTTCATGCCCAACTTCATGTCGTCTGCCTCGTTTGGGTCATACAGCATCACCAGTGCTCTTACGCACGCCTTTAAAGTCGGCATATCAATCCCTAATTGTTTATTTTTGAGGACCAGAGTCCCTTTAAAATTGGGCAAACCAAAATGGGCTTCAACAGCAAGTTTTGCACATCAATAAACAGACTTAAATCAATTTGCAACATTCCATAATGTTTTTCTTTTATCATATTAACAGAATTCACAGAAACCGACAAATGCAAAAGTAAATAGATTTTGCCACAATTCTGATAAAAGGCCGTTCTTTAAATGGACAATAACAATTCTTTGGAATCGAGCGAGTCATTTTGCAACTACCATCGCATGCACCGTGTTTCAAACTGCTGTTGATCGCGTTGTTTCTTTGTTAAATAACATAAAATATGAAAATATTCAAAATCAATTACTTATTCAACGACCCTCGTATAAACACTGACACACACACACTCAGTTAGATCCAATTAAGTGAAGTAGAATCTAAACTGGCAGAGTAACGATGAATTGCAAATTAACATTAGTTTCCACATAAAACGATACTAGCAAAGTATCTACAATATATATATTTATAAGTATTACTTAACATTAAACGTATTATCTGTGAAATCTGTGGGAAACTTTACTAAGAATTATGTATCTAACCTTTTCCTTTTCCTTCACAGACCCGCATGCAGAGCCTGACATCGCCCACATCCAACCTGAATATAATGCGCACATTTCAGAATATGATCACACGCGAGGGTCTTATGAGGTGAGTGGTTTTACATTAGGCATTTGTATAAAACAGCTTCTGATAATTTATATATATATTTTAACTTTTCCCAGACCCATTCGTGGCGCCAGTGCAGTGGTAATTGGTGCTGGGCCAGCGCATTCATTATATTTCGGTGCCTACGAGATGACCAAGGAGATGCTGGCGAAATTAACCACACACAATCATCTCAATTACGGTAGGGAATATCATTGAAATGTCCCTCATCTTCCGATTCCTAATTAATTCTCTACTCGTACAGTGGTTTCCGGAGCGGTGGCCACGCTCATTCACGATGCCATCTCCAATCCCACGGAAGTGATCAAACAGCGCATGCAAATGTACAATTCGCCCTACACATCGGTATTGACCTGTATGCGAGATGTTTACAGACAGGAGGGATTTCGGGCATTCTATCGATCATACTCCACGCAACTGGTCATGAATATACCATATCAGACAATACATTTTACCACATACGAATTCTTGCAGAACAGGGTGAGTCGATCAACTAGACTAGGCCCATTGTAATACCATAAAAATACTCCTTTTTGTTACCTCTAGACAGTAAGGGCCAATTTCAAATCTACTTGATAGAGCTATCTGTCACATAAACCTACAAATAACAGAGCAAAATCATAGCTTATCGGATGAGAAAGTAATAGAAATAGAAACAGTCGCAAAGGTTCTGCTTAATTGTCTAAACCAGGGATATTCACAGCCAGCTTACAGCCGCGTAAACACCAAATCACGTGCTCGTGGCTGTCTGAAGCACACGAAACAATATAAAATTGCTTTGTTGCGTTCAACCAAAGATTTATAGATATTATAGATGACGCATCTGAAACATATTTTGATTATTCCTGGTAGCTGACATTGGCTACCCTTTTTTAATTTGAGACACATGCGTCATCTATAATATCTATAAATCTTTGGTTCAACTTAACTTTGACTTAACAAGAGACATAGAAGATAACGAGAAAAAAGACGCCTACAAAGTTGTTGTTGCAGTTTCGTTATGGGTCAGACTATGTGCATTAACGAGTGCGCTCGGCGCATATAGGCTGCGGGCATCCTTCTAAACATATTCTATAAAATAATGAAATAGTTCAGACTTAATTCCTGTCCAATGGATCCAATTCTGAATCCTACAGAATGTGATACACTTCACAAA
Source organism: Lordiphosa andalusiaca (assembly GCA_035044965.1). Taxonomy (NCBI): domain Eukaryota; kingdom Metazoa; phylum Arthropoda; class Insecta; order Diptera; family Drosophilidae; genus Lordiphosa; species Lordiphosa andalusiaca. The sequence goes on from JAWNNM010000342.1 coordinate 671,907, forward strand.
GGGTTATTGAGTAATGAACAATTATTCAAGTAGTTGTAAACGTAATTACTCTTTGTATTAATCAATGAATAATCATTAATTCCAAATTACAATTGTAATGGTAATTGGTAATTGTAATTAATTGCTAAGCAGTGGCCAGTTGGCTTGCCTACAAACAGTCTACCTCTTTGGAGCAGAATGTTTGGTCTCTTTTGTTTCTTCTTGGCCTAGGTCCAGTATATATAGATTGATCTGAAATCAGGCCCTTTTACTGATAAAAAGTTTAACGAGATTTTATAAATAAAATACACAATTTCTATTCCATTTCCAATAATCTATTGTTATTCGGTTATTCAATAATAATACTCGTCCCCTTTCTACCCATTTTAGCTCAATTTTGACCGCAAGTATAATCCGCCAGTGCATATGTTAGCGGGCGGCACGGCGGGTGCCTGTGCGGCGGCCATCACCACACCACTGGATGTGGTTAAAACCCTACTCAACACACAGGAGACGGGCCTCACCAAGGGCATGATCGAGGCCAGTCGAAAGGTAAAGTAGTTGGTATTTTAAAACTCTTAAGTGAGCCCTGGATTAATCAATGGTTACATTATTCATTATAGATTTACCACATGGCCGGTCCATTGGGTTTTTTCAAGGGCATGACGGCGCGCGTCCTGTACTCCATGCCTGCCACAGCCATCTGCTGGTCCACATATGAGTTCTTCAAGTTCTATTTGTGTGGCATTAAACCGGATCAGTATAAATCGTCAATTACGGGCCGCTCCGCCGACTATGTGTTACCCAAAAGTACAACGGCCGAGGAGAGCAACCGGGAACAGGTGGTTGAAGTGAGCGCGGCCAAGGATGCGACCACGTTGCATCCAACGCCACCCACAGTCAATGCAGCCGGTGCCATCAAGACGGTCTGTGAGCTGTCCACGCGAACGGCAGCGCCCACCATTAATCTGCATACAAGGCATACGGACGTGAAGAGTCCCTATGAGCGAGGCTTTTCCAGTACGTAGACAGTGCGAATGGGCATGGCCCGTGCGTGCGAAGAAGCGTTAGCAGTAGCAGCAACAGCGACAGCTAAAACATAAGCGTAGCTAGTAGTTAGAGGCAGGGAAGCGCTGGCGTAACCGCCGCTCCCCATCTGCTTTGTATGAATACTCTGCGTGGAGTCGGTGAGAGAGTTTTATCACTCCCCAAGGTCGGAGGTTAAATTGTATTTGTTGTTCTGCACAAAACTCTCGCTCTCACACTTACGCCTCACTCAAACACCAAGACGGACACAGACAGACAGACAGATTTAGGCAAACCAACAAAAACTACAAAATTCTTGTTAAACGAAAACTGATAATAATATTTGCAACTATGTTACATGAGAACTGAGAGATGAACCTTCTTGTAAAATACGTTAATTGCCTAAACTAACATGCCGAAACCAGCATGGGCCCGTCTATGTATTACGATTTGTGTTTTTTTTTTTTTTTTTTTACAAATTTTGAAAGTATATATACAAATATGAATATATTTATGTTGATCGTTGTAAAGTAAACAAAAAATTAATGATTAAATCAAAGCGAAACAAACCACAACAAAATTTAAACAATTTCAATAATTTGTAATTAAATTACACTTAGAAGCTTCAACCTGGAACCCCCAGCTCTCAGATTTTCGACTCCCCAAATTCCAAACTCGAGTAGCCTAGCTATGCTGTCCCATCATCCCGCCCCGCTTGATTGTGAGAAACTTGTCTTCGGTGTCCCCCGCACAGTCAAGTGCCCACCCGGAGTTGGAGATTAAATACACCCACACATAATAAACACTATTATTATGTTCAATTGATTGTTATTTTTATTTATATATATATGAAAACAGAATTCTATTAATACGCCTACTATGATTAAACTATATAAGGTGTAGAGAGCTAAAATTACCATTTTATTGTTAAACAATTCAAAGAAAAAAAAAAAAAAAAGAAGAAAATATGAAAAGAAAACAAAAGTAAACGCCACCTGAGTTGGGTCTTTGTTGGGGGATGTTCGTGATGGGTGATTAGGTTACCTACTAAAAGGCCATGGATTTTAGTCGCAAGATATGGAGACTTGACAGATATATCAATTGCGAAACTGTTATATGTTTGCTTCAAGTTGCTCACTTTTGGCGATCCACCGTTTCAAACGTTTCGCATAATCTAAAATGTAATTCTTTCAAATGAGAGAGAAGCCTTAACTTTGAAACCCTTTCTAGGCAAATATTTTGTATACATTTGGGGTTGTTGTACCCCAGAGGATGTTTGTAACGCCTAGAAGGAAGCATCTCCGATCACATAAAGTATATAAATTCTTGATCAGCGCGACGAGCTGAGTTGATTTAGTAATGTCCGTCTGTTTTTATGCTATCTCCTCCGTCAGTTTTAAAACTATCTTAACCAAACATGGGCCGAATTCTTCTGGTACAAATACGCTGCATATTTCTCGGAGCCGGCTGGATCGGATGACTGTAACATGTAGCTGCTACAGGTACGATCGGTCGAAAAACTAGTTCTAGTAAAAGAAACTTTTTTGCTTCTCCATGATTCTGCCAAGTTTGGTGGAAATTGGACATCTATATAGACTGGCTGCCATAGAAAAGTAGTTAGAAAATTATTCTCAAAGTCCGGTTGGTCAACATGACAGGCAGTTTGATCGAATTTGAGTGTCTCATGATGTATGTATGTGGCGTAACCGGAGGAACAAATTTAGTCACGAGCTCAGCCCCGCTGAGACTATCGATATTCTTATCGATATACTAACAGCTGGCCGCACACTTGCTTTATTAATTTTATTATTTGCTGCAACACAAAATGTTTATGTATAAACGAATTTTTCAACTCCACCCAATGAAAATGCAATTCGAAGAGGCAGAGCATTGAATAAATAATGCAAGAAAGTACAGGGAGTGGCAAAACAATAACCAGCAACAACCAATCGCATTAAAAACCAAACAAACCAAAGCGAGTCAGCTGTGCAAACAGTATGGTCACCCTGATGCAGCGATAGGCAATTCATCAATATCAGGCGAAACTGCTGCTAGAAAAGCAAATGACTTAACCGCTCGTCATCTTGACCAACAAATCTGACCGGTCGTTGGCTAAACGGAACCTTTGAGAAATCGGGCCTTAGTTAGAAAAACAGGTTTGTTTTCAGCATAAATGTCGTTCAAATTAGTTAGAAAAGCGTGCTGCAAGGGTATACAAACTTCGGCCGAGCCGAAGTTAACTTTCCCCTATTTTTTTGATATTAAAACTTGAGAGTTTGTTACGACGCTGCTTTGGTTTCCAGGGCTGGCACCGGCTAGCTTAGTCCCATCCCAGGGCAGGATTCATCCCAAGCCCACAGCGCGCACAATCACCACGATAAATGACTCTCACCAACAAACACAAAAAAAAAACTGCCAACTACTTCAAACTACTGAACAAAATTTATAAAAAAAAACCCCAAGCGCCACCTAACAGACTAAGATGATTTCGGCATAGATGTTTCCGCCGGCAACGTCCCCACCCTTCCATGCAGCGGATGCTTATATATCTTCTCCATCTGGCTGCCCTAATACAGGAGACCTGCGGACGGCTCACTCCAGGCTGATGTTTTCCTCCTTCTCCCCCCTCATAATGACTTACAGCGACATGTTCAACACGTTATAAAGACTTTAATTTTCATTGACACATAAAACTAACTCGTACATTTGGACTGATAGACTTTTAGCAATTTTAAATATTATTATATGATCATAATTATTTCTCAGAGTTCAATTTTTGCCTTCCCGTTGCTATATTCCCTTATTATTAATTAATTTGTTTATTTTGTTTTTCTAGATTCCCATTTAGTCTGCACTAAGCCCTAATGGAGCTCCAAGGGAAAGATTGGGACGGGATTAAAATGGATGTAAATTCATAAATATAAGTATATGTTTAAATATAGGGCAGTTTAGGGAAAATTGTACCTTCACAAGGATATGTTTTTAAATAAATAGAATGTTTAAATAAATATAATAAATAATAAATAAATAATTAAGGTGTATGTGTATTTATAAAAGAAAATTTGGAGAAGTTCGAACTATGTGTTTAGATGTGTTTGTGTGTGTGATCGCACTTCAGTTTGAGTAGCCGATTCTTCTACCATGCATGTAGATGATGCGATGTAATGATGTAGATAATATGTCGATATGGCGTTTTGCTTATGCAAACTGTATGGATATATGTTGCTTTTAGTTGTTGCTGGCTGCTGATTGGGGCTGCCTATGCAGGGCGAAAACTATTTCGATTGGAACTGACTCACTCCTATTTATCCTTCCTCCTTGCAGCGTCTCTTGGATGCAGGAACGGTGGCCTGGATGATGCCTCTAGGAAGACCACGGGGAGGTGGGATCACTTGCTACCCGGGCAAAGCGGAAGGCGTGTGGAAAGCTCCCCCTCACTAGGATTCCCAAGGATGAACTGGCTTCCCAGGTCCGCGTAAGGATATTGAGTGGATACTTCGGGCCCAAAACTTTGCATAGAAATTCAAATTTTTTATATATTTTCACCACTTTTCTTTTTTTTTTTTGTGAACTCACGATTTGAAAAAAACAAAATTATATATATATATATATATAACGTGCACGGAGTGAATAGTTTTTATTGAATTTGAAAATTTTAACTGGTCACCGCTGCCTGCGCATGGTCAATTTAGCGAACCAACTGTCCCTTGGCAACCGAAATTGTCCCCCTATATGCCTTCGTTCCGATTTCAATTTGGCCCTGACCTACATCAGTAAATGCAGAAGTCATTGACCTATTTCAAGGTCTGTCATTCCACACTCCTAGGTGTGGGAGGAGGACATCAACATTCTGCCGACTTCCTCCCTGCTAATTAGCCTTTACTTCCTATAACCCTCGAGTGGGAGCAAGATGCCAAATATTAAGTCCGCCTCTCTCATTAAATAGCCGCCCCCCCGAATAGGCCATCAAATTCAAATCCTAACTTGAGCCATGGATGGCGCCACTGTCTAAGTCGGTTGCGCGCGCGCATCTCCTTATATTCGAATATCGATATACCATTCATGTTTGGCGTATCGGAGATGCTATCGCACTACAATGCAACACCAACACGAAAAAGACACAGCGAAAAGAGAAAATCAGATGCCAGGGTTTTTTCGTGCGCATTTTATTGAATATTGCAGCCGGTGCCAATGGTTTGCCATTCTTATTGTTACCTTCAGCGCCCAACGTTGGGTCACACCCAATCCTCACAGCCAAGCCGATTGAACCCTTGGTCAGACTACATCTTACGGGAAGTATGACACGACATTTGCTGGTTCTTGATACTTTGTTTTGGTTTTTGTTTACTTTCAGGTTCCGGATATCTTTCGCGTGGAACACTCCAAGCGGACGCCCTTGCATGTCCTCCAGCTCATAGGCATTTCCACCAACCGGTTTCACCACCCGAGCCTTCAGAAATTTGCGAGCGAACTTTGCATTAAAGGCCTTGCTAAAGTCGCTGATCGCAAAGTTTCTCCTGAACACTTCCTGTCCTGGAACAGCACGGAAGTGTCTGGCTCTCTTATTGTAGCGTTGCCCACTGCGCTCGTATGCTGTATGGAGCTGCTTTTCCACCTTGGCCCGGATTAGCTGCAGTTTGTCTTTGCTGTTCATGGCTGCCATTTCGTGCTCACACATGGACCTTAGCTTGCGGCCTAGCTTGTATTGGCCACCATTCAACATCATGTGTTGCCCAAACAGCGCAAAGAACGGTGTGACGCCAGTTGCAGAATGTATGCTGTTCCTAATCGCCACCTCGATCTCAGGCAAGTACAGGTCCCACTCTCTATGGTCTTCCTCGAGATATGTACGTATGGCTTGGATGATTGTTCGATTCACTCTTCTCCGAAGCATTACTCTGTGGGGAGTAAATTGGTGTCTTCAGGTGCGTGACTTGGAATGCTTCAACCATATCCCTAAATACTTTGGCGATAAACTGTTTTCCGTTGTCCGAGTGTATTATTTCCGGGACTCCGAACTTGAAGAACACCTCGTTCACTAAAAACTCCACCACGTTGTTCGCCGTTGCCTCTTTCAAGGCCATTAGCCATTTTAGGCTGGCGTGGTCAGTGATGACCGTAAATGGCATCAGTTCAACATATGGCCGAAACTTGTGGATCGCCATAATAGCCGCCAGGCATTCTTTCTCAGTGACTGAGTAATTCAGCTGGTGCTTATTCATTTTTGCTGAGAAAAAAGCCACAGGTCTTTCATTTTTGTTGTCATCCAGCTGGAACAGAACAGCCCCTACACCATAATTTGAAGCATCGCATTGTATATAAAAATGGCGTTTGAAATCGGCGTGTACCAAAACAGGAGCTGTGGTCAGTGCTGTCTTCAGGGCCTGAACAGATTGTTTGGCCTCCTCCACCCAATACAAATTTGCCTCCAGTTCGCTTTTTCAAAGCATCGGTCAATGGAACCGCTAACGCCGCAAAATTCTCTACGAATCGTCGGTACCATCCTGCTGTACCCAAAAATGCTCTCACATCCTTGATGGACCTGGGCTCGGGCATGTTCCTAATGGCTGCCACCCGATCAGGATCTGTTCTTAGAGTGCCCCCGCCAATAATAAAACCCAGATATTTAAGTGCCTTAAAGCAAAATTTAGACTTCTTCATACCAATTGTCAAATTTGCCTTTTTTAAACATTCGGCCACTATTCGCAAATACCTCATATGTGTTTCAAAATCTGGGGAAATGATCAGAAGATCGTCGAGATAAACAAACACATTCGAACGCAGTTCCGTGGGAATAACCTTATCCATTAGGCGGCATAGTCTTTGCGCAGCGTTACAAAGCCCAAACGGCATCATTCGAAATTGGTAAAGAGGCCTTCCCGGGACAGTAAACGCAGTGTACGCCTTGCTTGACTCCTCCAATTCAATTTGCCAAAATGCAAATTTTAAATCCACGCTAGAGATATACTGCGTCTGATCCACACGTGACAAGATTCCTTCTATGCAAGGTAGCGGATACGCGTCCTTTACCGTCACGGCATTTAGCTTTCGAGCGTCTAAACAAAAGCGGTTCTTATCTGGTTTTCGTACCACGGTGGTTCTATTGCTCCATGGACTTAGGCTTTCCTCTATCACGCCGAGTGCCAACATCTTATCCACTTCATCCCACACTATTTTTTGTACAGGAGGTGACATTGGATAATGTCTATCTTTTACTGGTTGGGACCCCTCAATCAACTCAATTTTATGTACTTCGAGGCTAGTTTTTCCCAGTCCCACAGTCTCAAAAGATAGAAACTCCTTTTTTACTTCTTCTAATGTTTTTTTCTCGTCTATTCCTAGGTGCCATGATTCCGGATCAGATGCTTCATCTTCCTCCTCTACATAATGCCCGAATTCTTGAACTATTATCTCATCTACGCTCAACTCGTCCTCGGATGCGATTTGCTGCTGCTTGCCCAAGCACAGCTGGGGCTAAATTGAACAACCTCCAAAAATCGATTCCAAAGTAGGCCTTCTGTTCGAGGTATGGACAGAGATACAGGGTGATCATGCACTGCCGTCCGGCATATTCCACAGGAACTTTCACCCGTCCAATGATTGATCGATCATGGCCTGACGCTGACTTCACGGATGAGTTGTACGGCTCTACTGTCCATCCCATCTCTTCCACTAGTTCTCGGCAGCCGCGGCCTAGCAGACTTACGGTTGCCCCAGTATCGAGTAGCCCAGTCAGGTTTCGTCCTGCCACTATAGCCTCGGCAAATACTCTGTTCTCCGGATCCGATGTTCGCTGTACAGCCGCGATGACTTGCTTCCTTACTGCCCTTCTTCTTCGAAACCTTTCGCGTGCTTTCAGGACCCTCCGAGTAACCATCCGCATTCCAGCTATTTGATGAGCGTCAAATATCCGCCTCCTGGCCTCCAAATATCTACGCATGCGCTCTTCATATGATAAATAATGATGGCTATTGATAAGTTTATTGATTATTTTCTACTTTATTTTTATTACGTGCAATTATATTCATCTCTTTTTTCTCCCCTAGGCGTTGGTCTTCGCGGGATTCGCTGCTGAACGTGGGTCTCCCGCTCTTCGCACGTTCAATCGCCCGTTTCCCACACAATCCGGACACTGAGGTGAGAATGTCTCTGGGCGTCCGCATCTGAAGCAAAAGATTTTCCGGTCCTTTTCTAGACAATCTCTAAACTCGTGCCCAGTCCGGCCGCAGTTCCAACATCCGGGTCTTATCAAAGACCGTGGCTCGAATCGAGCCTCTTCCACTTCCTGAGTGGGCCCATCTGCTCCAGACTCCATCTCCAGTTCATGGACAACCTTCTGTCCCATCTGCGCGTATCGACCAGTATTTCGATTGCCATTTGATTCGCGGTTACTGCGTCGGATCAAGCTGTGCTCCACTTCGTTGCACTCGTCGCGCAAATCGTCGACCGTGACTACATCCATCGCGTACACGAAACGAGCGACGCTTTCGCGCAATCCCCTTTTAATTATTTTTTACAAGATGCCGTTCAGCTGGCGGTTTTTTTAGTCGCGAGGCCAGCTGACGAATGGCATGAATATAGTCTTCGCAGCTTTCCCCGGGCAACTGTTCCCTCTGTAGCAGATTGTGCATGAGATCATGCTCTGTCCAAGGCCCACGGAATCGATCCAATAACGCTGCTCGCAAATCTTTCCAATTTCGGACATGGCTCTGTCTTACATGGAGCCAATACCAATCCCGAGCACGTCCAGTAACCAGCTGATGAAAGCATTTTATTATTTCCTTCCATGGGCAATCGAACTTTTGCTGCAGGTACTCGACCCTGAACACAAAGTCTTCCACAGAGGATCTGGCGTCTCCATCAAAGGTTACTCCCCATCGCTCGACTCTAATCTCACTACGGCTGTGCGATCGGAAAGTATTCGCGTACACCGGCTCCTCTTCGTCCACTCCACTTCTTGGCCGGACCTCATGAAACCTCCTCTGCCGATTATATCGCGCATCTTCTCTTGGAGACTCGCTCTCTTCGGACCACTCTCTTCCTCGACTTCGTCTCTTCTGCCACTTCTCACTGGATTGCTCCACAATGCTGCCTTCGCAAGACGCGAAGCATTAGGACTGCTCTCATCACTTTTCGTTATCGCCGTTTTTGGATACTGGGCTTTCGGGTACGGGGCTGGCAGGCGAGTTTTGGGGATAGCTCCTTGGGTCGTTCCAGTACTTCCGGTCTGCTGAGGTCTTGCTTCTGCAGTAACTCCACCCCGATCTTGCTCAGTTGAACGGGAATTTGTTGGCCGGATCACGTCGTTCAGCTGTTTCATCATCCCAATGAAACCTTGCTCGATCTCCTTTTGGAGCACTCGTCCTATGTCCGTTTCAAATGCCTGCCGGTAGGTTTCATAAGCCCGGGCAACTGCGACGTTGATGGCTGAGGCGTACTCCGACCCGATGGGTTGCTTTGGAAGGTCATAATTTCCGGGACGATCTGTCTCTTGCTGTCCTTCATCTGGCTTTCGCGTGCACTCGCCTTTCTGACGGTTGGGATCTTCATCTTTCCGCTGCCCTCTGTTTCGTTTTTATCTCTGTGGCGCAGAAAGTGAGTCGGGGTCCTTTTGACGCCGCCCATAATAGCCGCACCACCCGTGGCTCCACTCGGATCTAAATCGGTGTCCCAATCCTCTTTATAACTTGCCATTCCCCGAGACCTCAGCTGATGACTGTGATCACTCACTGCCCCAGCTCCCTTTTTTTCGTCTCCTGACATCTCTTTCGACCTCAAATTCTAAGCTAATCCCAAAAATACCTCCAACCAAAACTACACTAAATATTACAAAACGTAAACAAATTATATATATATAAGAAAATAATTCGCAAAAAAAAAACAAAACACAAACTGAACCAAATCTCAACAACAGCAACAAACCAAATTCTCAAGAGTTTCTTTCTAATTTCAGCAACAACTCATAAATAAAAAGGGGGAGAAGGATTCACACTGCCGGACCGAACCGCTGCTCCTACTACGTTGCATCTCAACTATCCTTTCCAAGGAGGCGCTTTCTAACAAAATCAAAAAACAAAACGACACCCAGACCACAGTCAGGACTCATCAACTGATTCCGTCGTCAACTTCAGTTGACGACAGTCAGTCAAGGGTTCTTAATCGAGACCTTGGTTGTCAATGTTCTCTGTTTTCGAATCTTCTTGCCCCTCCGGTTGTCCAGGCCATTCCGAATGCATCACAGACTGAGAAATTTTCTCGTCTGGGCCACTCGAAAATAGCCAGAAACATTGACGGATGCACAAACAGGACGAAAACAGGCCATTAATCACACAAAATTTGACAAGTACGTATTACCCCACAAAACCCTTTTGAAACTATTTTAAATATTAATATCGCTTCCATCTCATAGTGGACTTTATCCCAAGTGCGAGGATGCAAGCCATCTCGATGCTGCTGCCTCGGATGACGCCACCAAACACCCTTAGGATTGGTAATTATCAAAAGAGAGATACACATCTCACATATTTAAATAGATTTATAAAAAAAACTAAAAAAAATGTGATGTTAGTGATATGAATTAAATATTTCTATTCGGGTAGCAATTTGCCGACATATAATGCCCAGCTAAGTCTCCCATTTCTGAATAACCCACCCACATTACTTTAATCTGGATTTTTCTCTCCTTAGCCAACCATTCAAAAGCGCAATTGCCAGTGAGCTAATTCTGCTCCACACCAGCCGCTATGGGTTAGTGGCTTAGGAAGAAGGCTCCTCATGGCGAGATTCCTTCATTATGGCTTTAAAAAATTTTTTTTTTTTTTTTTTTTTAAACTTGGTTGCAGTGTCTGCGTGCCTTAACGGTAGCGAGACGTTACTTCCAGTTGGGCGCCATATTGTTACGACGCTGCTTTGGTTTCCAGGGCTGGCACCGGCTAGCTTAGTCCCATCCCAGGGCAGGATTCATCCCAAGCCCACAGCGCGCACAATCACCACGATAAATGACTCTCACCAACAAACACAAAAAAAAAACTGCCAACTACTTCAAACTACTGAACAAAATTTATAAAAAAAAACCCCAAGCGCCACCTAACAGACTAAGATGATTTCGGCATAGATGTTTCCGCCGGCAACGTCCCCACCCTTCTCCATGCAGCGGATGCTTATATATCTTCTCCATCTGGCTGCCCTAATACAGGAGACCTGCGGACGGCTCACTCCAGGCTGATGTTTTCCTCCTTCTCCCCCCTCATAATGACTTACAGCGACATGTTCAACACGTTATAAAGACTTTAATTTTCATTGACACATAAAACTAACTCGTACATTTGGACTGATAGACTTTTAGCAATTTTAAATATTATTATATGATCATAATTATTTCTCAGAGTTCAATTTTGCCTTCCCGTTGCTATATTCCCTTATTATTAATTAATTTGTTTATTTTGTTTTTCTAGATTCCCATTTAGTCTGCACTAAGCCCTAATGGAGCTCCAAGGGAAAGATTGGGACGGGATTAAAATGGATGTAAATTCATAAATATAAGTATATGTTTAAATATAGGGCAGTTTAGGGAAAATTGTACCTTCACAAGGATATGTTTTTAAATAAATAGAATGTTTAAATAAATATAATAAATAATAAATAAATAATTAAGGTGTATGTGTATTTATATAAAAGAAAATTTGGAGAAGTTCGAACTATGTGTTTAGATGTGTTTGTGTGTGTGATCGCACTTCAGTTTGAGTAGCCGATTCTTCTACCATGCATGTAGATGATGCGATGTAATGATGTAGATAATATGTCGATATGGCGTTTTGCTTATGCAAACTGTATGTATATATGTTGCTTTTAGTTGTTGCTGGCTGCTGATTGGGGCTGCCTATGCAGGGCGAAAACTATTTCGATTGGAACTGACTCACTCTATTTATCCTTCCTCCTTGCAGCGTCTCTTGGATGCAGGAACGGTGGCCTGGATGATGCCTCTAGGAAGACCACGGGGAGGTGGGATCACTTGCTACCCGGGCAAAGCGGAAGGCGTGTGGAAAGCTCCCCCTCACTAGGATTCCCAAGGATGAACTGGCTTCCCAGGTCCGCGTAAGGATATTGAGTGGATACTTCGGGCCCAAAACTTTGCATAGAAATTCAAATTTTTTATATATTTTCACCACTTTTCTTTTTTTTTTTGTGAACTCACGATTTTTGAAAAAAACAAAATTATATATATATATATATATAACGTGCACGGAGTGAATAGTTTTTATTGAATTTGAAAATTTTAACTGGTCACCGCTGCCTGCGCCTGGTCAATTTAGCGAACCAACTGTCCCTTGGCAACCGAAATTGTCCCCCTATATGCCTTCGTTCCGATTTCAATTTGGCCCTGACCTACATCAGTAAATGCAGAAGTCATTGACCTATTTCAAGGTCTGTCATTCCACACTCCTAGGTGGGAGGAGGACATCAACATTCTGCCGACTTCCTCCCTGCTAATTAGCCTTTACTTCCTATAACCCTCGAGTGGGAGCAAGATGCCAAATATTAAGTCCGCCTCTCTCATTAAATAGCCGCCCCCCCGAATAGGCCATCAAATTCAAATCCTAACTTGAGCCATGGATGGCGCCACTGTCTAAGTCGGTTGCGCGCGCGCATCTCCTTATATTCGAATATCGATATACCATTCATGTTTGGCGTATCGGAGATGCTATCGCACTACAATGCAACAAGTTACAAATCAGTAAAAAGCCCTTAAATTTTCATTTTATTTTAAAAATTGTAAATGTTACGATCCCTGCAAAAATATTAGTCAAACTTAAGTTTTAAGATATTTTTAACATTTATTTAAATAATTAACCGCCCATAAAAATACTCATTTTAAAATTAAGCGTACAACGTGAGGCAAGATACGCCAGTCGGTATCGAAAATAACCTATCGATATACAATTGCAGCTGTAGGTAGCAGTAGTATCACTTAAAAGGAGCCTACTATTTAATCGTTACATGCTCCCCTATCATGATACGTCATATTGGCTATAATGAGGCCGTATCACTGGAGTTTAGCCGAAAGCTATATACTTGTTCAGGCAGCAAGTTCTTTTCCTGCTGAACGCGTCCATTGGTAAAGATGATCACGTTTTCGATATAACTGCCTACTGTGAGATTTCATTTGTCGTTTCGTCCACCGACATCCAAATTGTTGTATATTCAGTGTCAGTTTTCAAAACTTCGAGCGGTTGATTCTGAAATAGTTCTTTTATTGAATTAAATTCTCCAGCAATTGATGTAGTTTCCCCCATTTCAGATATAAGACCTGGATGACTCAACTGCATGTAAAAGCCACTGATTCCAAGGATGTATGGAGAATGTATGAACAAACACTTGTTCCATTTCACATGCAACATTAACATTTTTGCCTTTTATTGAAAGTGAATTGGGTTTTTGGGAGCGAATTTAAATGATTGCATCCAAGCCCCGACGTCGTGAGCGCTGAGACAAAACTGGACGGGGCTTGTAGAGATCGTCGTTGGTATAGCGCTGCTGTTGGCACAGCTTCTGGCTGAGACGTCGGCTGGACAGTTGACCGTCTGGAATTGTAAATGAAATGAACGTCAATGGGATTAAAAATGGATCAAGTTGAAAGAATTAAAATAAACAAAGTTGGGTATCGAAATGCATTTTTGAAAGGACAAGCGGAGTAGGCTTACCCAGCCACCAGACAGTAATGGGGGAGGAAAAGTGAGCTTCAGACGGCTATTAGTATTGTTAGGTATATGATCAGCATGTGGAAAGAAGATAGAGGTTTCGCAATGAGTAGGCAAAGATGGAGGAGGAGGTGGGCTAGCTGCAACTACATACTTACCCTGCTGCTCCTGCTTCTCAAGTGCCTCGTTTTCCTTTGAATTGATGCTGGCCTCTGAAGGTGTGGGCGATGATTTGACTTCATCGCGACGTAATCTTTTTGCGGGAGGAATCTTGGCTGGACTGATGGTAGAGCTACTGGCACCACTACTGCTGCTGCTGCTGCTGCTACTACTGCTGCTACTGTTGTTGTTGTTGTTGTTATTGTGACTGGAAGGCATCACTTCGCTGGTTAATTGACGCTTGCGTGCTTGTCGCGCCTTGGCCAACACTTGTGGCTCATCTGCACTGAGTTTATTGAGAAAATTTTGATGATCTGTGATTAGTTGATTTAAAAGTTCCAAGCGCTCCTTGAATTCATCACCATTCTCCTCGAAATGAGTAACATTATTTGCATCCTCCGTTGATGATAATGGTTTTGGTGGTGGCTGATTCTCAGTAGACGTAGACACAGCTGGTTCCTCTATGGTCAAGGTCTCGGTTGAAACCGTTGCGATTTCCAAATGATCTTTGGGCTGTGCAGTCTCAGTCTCAGTACTGCCTTTCCCTTCGTCATCTAGTTTCTGCGTCTCCTTTGCTGGCTCAGGCACCTCTTCTACGGCCTTTGGTTCCACTGTTTTCTGTGCCACTTCAGCTGCCTTTGGTTCCTCTGCTTCCTGTAACTTTTCTGCTAACTCCTGCTGCTTCTCTTCTAAGGCCTCTGGCTCCTCTTGTTTTTGTGCCTGAGTCCCCGCAACCAACTCCTCTTGTTTCTGTGCCTGAGTCCCCGCAACCAACTCCTCTGGTTTCTGTGTCTGAGTCCCCGCAACCAACTCTTCTGGTGTCTGTGTCTGAGTCCCCGCAACCAACTCCTCTGGTTTCTGTGCCTGAGTCCCCGCAACCAACTCCTCTTGTTTCTGTGCCTGATTCCCCGCAACCAACTCAATAAAACTTGTCGAGGACTGCTGCAAAATATCGCTGACAACTATAACATTATTGGTATCCATTGGATTGACATCCTTATGATTGTTGCCATTAGTTTCACCATTCCCATTTGATGTCTGGCCATTTTGTACTGTCGTTTCGGTGATTGCGTTCTTCTCGGTGGGCAAGGATTTGCTAGCGCCACCGCCAGTTCCCGGTGGTTTGCCCTCATCATTTGAATCGGAGCTTCTACGCTGTTGCAGCTTCACCTTGGCCTCGTTGTGATCATCCTGTATGACTGGAGGGGTAACGGTGCTGACCGAATTGGAAGATAGAGTAGACTTGTTGCGCGAACGATCCCGATCACGATCTTTATCGCTTTTCTTGGCCGAGGATGAGGATCTGCTGCTGCCATTGTGTGTGCTCCGGCTTTGACTGTGACTTTCTTTAACCTTTTCACGATCCGAGCGCGACGACGATGAGCTTGACTTGTGTTTCTTGTGGGATGAAGAGGACGATGAGGATTCATGGCGTGAGACAGAGGCAGAGGAACGTTTGGATGACGACGAAGATTCACGTTTACTTCGACTTGAGGACGATGTGGAGGAAGAGTTCTTGTCGTTCTTAGAGCTACTGCTGCTGCTCTTGTACCTTGAGCTGGTCGAATGTGAGGAAGAAGAGTGTTTGGTGCTGGAGCTGGAGGAATGCTTGCTATGCGATTTGTCGTGACTATGTCGCTGCTTGTCATCATGGGAATGGGAGTGATGACGGCTGTTACTTTTGTCCCTTGAATGTGGTTTCTTTGACTGTGATGTTGAGGAAGCGGGCGATGCGATGGATTCGCTACATTTGATTGTCTCGACATTCTTTTCCTGTTTCGGCTGTTGGGACTCCTCCGCGATTACCTCCGGCAGTTGCTCCACACTCGACTTCTCTTCTACAGGTCCTGCCTCCACAATTGAATCATCTTTGCTCTCTGGTGGCGGCGGAGGAGTAATTGGAGGCTCAATTTTGGGTGGCGCCGGATCTGGCTGAAATTCGGTTTCGATGGCAGCATTATTCGCATCATCGAGGTTTGCCTTCAGCTCGGACATAATGGCATCTTCGATGGAAAATGGTTGGATGGCATCGCTATTTGAATTTTTACGCTCGGTGCCTGTAAATGAACCTGGCGTCAGTTTACCATTTTCGGCATCAATAACCATACTCACCCTTGAATGTGATGGCATCCTGGTTAATGTCAAAGTGAAGCTGAAGTCCGCTGTGGCTCGTCTCATTAGAGTTCTCACTGAACTTGGGCATCTGCGCCTCCTCTGATATATTGGCTGCCAGATTTGGTGTGCTGACCGTCGGCTGGTGCGGTTGGGCATCCACTGTTGACTCTATGGAGGAGGCAATGGTGAGGCGGCTGTCACTGGAAACTTGTGACAATTGAGAGACCTGCGAGGCGCCCGCGTCTCGCGAGTCGTTCGCCAAATCCTTGTTTACAGAATCCGACGTGTTAAGCGAACCATTTTGGGCTTCCTCCTCCTTCGGCTTTTCTTCTTTGAGCGGCTCATACGAAGGCGACGTGTCATCTTCTTCCACACCCGGCGGTAGATCGTCTTTATCTTTGCTCTCCTCCTTTATTTCCGATTTGACAGTGCCGCGATCGGAATCTGGACTGATTTGCTCCAAATCTGTGGGCAACAGACTGGCCGTAGTCTCTACCTTGAGCGTGCTGCTGCCATTGGCCATTGTGTATGGCGGCAAGGGAGGTGCTGGCAGTAGCGGTGGCGGCCTGGGTTGCGCAGCATGGACTGGAGGAAGTGGCGGAGATATGCCCAGATACTTGTAGGCAATACTTTCGATCTTTGGTTCAAAAATGGTGGCCACCTTGGGATTGACCACCTGATCCACAATCTGATCGACTCCCTTCTCCAGGACATCAGAGCTGGGAGTTAAAGGATTAATCAGTAAGAGCACAGAGTTTACCCAATTATACCCACTCTAGCAGATGCTTTCGAAGACGCTCGCGCAGCTGCACCTTATTGGTCTCTGGTGTCCAGTGCTGTTTGGCCAGGAAATCCTTGACCGCTGTCTCCACACGGTTGCGAACATTCTGGTACGCGGGCTTGGTGTCGACATCTGCCAGGCAGCAGTTGAATCGAAACTCGTCAAAGACGCCCTGTGATTTAACCTCCTCGATGAGCGTTTTCACGAAATTATCCATGATCTTTCGTGTACGAATCAATCTATATTGAAGAGATAACGAAATGCGTCGTACATATGTTTGCCTTCATCCAGTGTGACCAGAGGACTAAATGCCAAATATTCTGAAAACCCGAGCAACGAAACTGTAAACAAACCAGGGATGGCTCACTTATTATTATTGATATATATATACAAGGGAACAATTAAGCTAAAGTGGATATCAATTAAAAACTAACCCCAAAATATCCATCGCAAGCTGAACTCTAGTTTGACTGAAAATCCGATGTACTTAACATCGATATCACATTTTGTGTTATCGATAGTCCGATGCACCGATACTTCGAGGCCAGCAACCCTGTACAAAAAATTGGCGCACGCCAAGCGCGCTGTGGTTTCGCTGTCTTCTTGGAGTTTTTCACAAGTACAGCAAATTTAGAGAATAATGAAATTAAGTGAAGATAATGGACACTCGGAAATGGAAGGCACAACAGATACGTACGATGCGCCTGCAGGCAATGGGGCATCGGTAGCAGAAACCACAGAGGTCGATGAACAGCAGGAGCAGCGCTCAGCAGGAAAGAGTCTGGGGAAAGCGGAGGCGGCCAGCGACAGCGACGGCACAGCAGTTCAGCGTTCTTCAGCTCTTGGAACCCAGAGTAAATATTAATTGTCCACATTTCATATACAAATCATTGTTATATCTTGTAATGGGTGTGTCTGCCTGTGTGTGTGTGTGTGTGCGTTCTCTTGTAGGAAAGCGAGATTTGATAAATTTGCAATCGGCTCTTAGCCCCAAATACATTGGATACGCGAATGCCAACTCACCCACGCCAATCTCCGATACGGATGACTCCATACGCGCCACACGTCGTCGGGCCAATCAGGCTGTCAGGCTAAACAACAGCACTGAGCTCAAGGAAAATGAGGTGGTTTCATCGCCCAAACTGCCGGCAGGAACACAATTGCTAGAGCGTAGCAAGAATTACTTAAGTCCCATAGATAAGCTGCTCATCAAGAATGGAGGCAGCTCGCCGAACAGTATGGGATTCGAAGCGGATGCAGAGGATGTGGCTTCCCAACCAGCGAATCGTAAGCAACTCAAGCGCAAAATGAAACGTGGCCCAAAATCAACAGCAAATAGGGAGCCCGCAACAGATAGTGAGACGCCAGCTAAAGATGAAGATGAACAAGCGACGGAGACGGAAGATGCTGAGGCGACCACAATGGACATCAAACAAGAGTTAACCGATGATGAAACGCAGCCGGCGGTAGAGAAGAAGACTGAAACCACGGATTCGAACGAATTGCAGTTTGCCTTGCCAGTGTCCACTTCCACAAAGACCGAATCCAAATCTTCTCCCAGCCGGAGTCCCACCGATCTTGGACCGCCGGCGAACAATAGCTCCATGAAGTCTCCTTCTTCCATTAGTTTGGACAGTGCCAAAGGTTCGTCGATTGTTACAGATTCCAGCTGGCCTACCTACCAAGTGGGAGATCTTTACTGGGGCAAAGTATTTACCTTCTGTTTCTGGCCTTGCATGGTGTGTCCAGATCCATTGGGTCAGGTTGTGGGCAACCTGCCCTCGCATCCGCAGCGGCAATCCGTGGATAACGCCGTGGTGCCCATACAGGTACATGTGCGCTTCTTTGCCGACAATGGACGACGCAACTGGATCAAGCCAGAGAACCTTATGCCATTTGCCGGCCTCAAAGCCTTCGAGGAGCTGCGCGAGGTGAACCGCATTAAACTGGGCCCCAAGAGCGGCAAGTACCGCCAAATGGTGCCCAAGCGGAACAAGGTGCTGGTGTGGCATCAGGCCATCGATGAGGCCTTGATTGTAGGTCAACTGCCCTACTCGGAACGTCTGGAGAAGTTCTATCAGATCTACGAGAGTGCCATTAGCCTGAACAAACAAAAGCGCAAGCGCACCAACTCCATGCTGCTGGACACCTCGGATGTGGGCAGCAGTCTGTACGACTCCACGGACAACTTACCGCCGCCCGTCAAGGCCATAAAACGCGAACGTTCCGACTCTCCCTTCAGTCCTGCCTTCTCGCCGGTTAAGGTACAACAGGAGACGCGCTCGAAGCGGCGCAAACTCAGCAACGGAGCTGAAGCTGAGACGGGTGGCGGCACCAGCGAATCGATTCCCGAGAACCCCGAGTTTCAACAACTCTTTGAAGCCATCAAGGAGTACGTTATGGTCTACCAGCAGGAGGATAAAGTGGAGAAGGTGCTATTTTCGGTGGTGAAAAATATTTGGTCCCTGAAGCAAATTCAATTGCGCGAACTGGAACGGGATATGGTCAGTGGAGAGATGGAGCAACAGCTGGGACGCGGTGCTGCTACAGGGACCATGAAGCGGCTTTCAAATCGTCTAAAGACTCTGATGCTGAGACGCAGTATCACCCCGGTGGTGGTAACGCCTAGCCCCACCCCGGCGCCCGAAGTGGAAACCGAGCGGCGCCTCTCGGAGTTACCCAAGCCCAGAAAGCCGGTCAATCGACCCATAGAAGAGGTGGTTGAGGATATCCTAAATCTAGATCGCAAATATCTGTTCCGAGGACTCAATCGGGAGCCGGTGTGCAAGTACTGCCATGTGCCTGGCTCGGAGTTGCAGCGCTGCTCTCGCAACTGCCACACTTGGATGCATGCCGAGTGCCTGGAGAGGAAAAGAGTTAAAGCATCGGCCCTAGCCGTTTCTGGAGATACTGACACAGCCAAAGAGTTAACTTGCTGGGAATGCTTGACTGGGAAATCGCACTACTGCTGCATTTGTCATCAAGACCAACCGCCGTCCAGCTCTCCGCCTAATTCACCGCTCAAGGAGGAACAAGAGTCGCCAATGGTGACCTGCAGCCAACCTGCGTGCGGCATTAAGTTCCATCCCAGCTGCTGCAAGTACTGGCCCCAGGCCAGTATCAACAAATTCTCCTCCCGCTGTCCCATGCACGTGTGCCACACCTGCGTCTCGGACGATCCCAGTGGGAAATACCAGCAGCTGGGCAACTCCAAGCTGAGCAAGTGCGTCAAGTGTCCGGCCACCTATCATCAGGACTCGCACTGCATTCCAGCTGGCAGTCGCATTCTCACCAGCACCCACCTCATTTGTCCACGACACAACATCGCCAAGGCCGATGCCCATGTGAATGTGCTCTGGTGCTACATCTGTGTAAAGGGCGGTGAGCTGGTCTGCTGCGAGACTTGTCCCATTGCTGTGCATGCCCACTGCCGCAACATTCCCATCAAGACGAACGAGAGCTACATCTGCGAGGAGTGTGAGAGCGGAAGACTGCCACTCTATGGCGAAATTGTGTGGGCCAAATTCAATAATTTCCGCTGGTGGCCGGCCATTATATTGCCACCCACGGAGGTGCCCAGCAATATACTAAAGAAGCCACACGGAGCCAATGATTTTGTGGTGCGCTTCTTTGGCACCCACGATCATGGTTGGATCTCGCGGCGGCGTGTCTATCTGTACATCGAGGGCGACACGTGCGACACCTACAAAAACAAGTCGCAGCTGTCGTACAACTACACGGTGGGAGTGGAGGAGGCTTCACGTTTCCTCAAGATCATCAAGGCCAAGCGCCAGGAGCTGGACATTGGACGGATAAGCGGCAACAAGCTGTACCCACCGCCCTATGTCAAAATCAAGGCCAACAAACCGGTTCCGCCGGTACGTTTTGTCTCCAATCTGGAGGATTTGAGCGTCTGTGACTGCCAGCCTGGACTCAGGCATCCCTGTGGCCCCGAATCGGGATGCCTGAATCGCATGCTCTACAATGAGTGCAATCCGGAATACTGCCGTGCCGGCGATCGTTGCGAGAATCAAATGTTCGAGCAGCGCAAATCGCCACGCCTGGAAGTGTTGTACATGAACGAACGTGGCTTTGGCCTGGTGTGTCGCGAGACCATTGCCGAGGGTGATTTTGTCATTGAGTATGTGGGTGAGGTGATCAACCATGCTGAATTCCAGCAGCGACTCCTGCAGAAGCAACGTGATCGTGACGAGAACTATTATTTTCTGGGCGTGGAGAAGGATTTCATTATTGATGCTGGACCAAAGGGCAATTTGGCACGTTTCATGAATCATTCGTGCGAGCCGAATTGTGAGACTCAAAAGTGGACTGTAAATTGTACACATCGAGTGGGCTTGTTTGCCATCAAGGATATACCGGCGGTAAGTAGTGTGAAGGAAGTATTTAAGCGGATTGCTAATTTTGTTTCTTTGCTTGTAAATAGAACACGGAGCTGACTTTCAATTATCTGTGGGATGATCTGATGAATAATGGCAAAAAGGCCTGCTTCTGTGGAGCCGAACGTTGTTCCGGCCAGATTGGTGGCAAAATCAAGGATCAAGCGGTTAAGGTGGGTCTTGACTATTAAGAAAACTAACATATTTCACTTAATTCGCCTAAAATGGAGCTTTGGTTTGGTTAATAGAACTGGAAAATGCATAGGGAACTAGCCAAATCCAACTAGGTTCAACCTTTTTATGATAAAGATAAGAACAAATGTACATTTTTGAAAGATATTGAAACTCACATGGTGTATAAATGATTGATTATAGGCAGATTTTTCACCCGGCACCCTAAGTTGCTTTTAGAAATTCCATATCTCCATTGGAATATCAGTAATTTTGAAACTAAAATGTAGAAAATCGCCACTTACTGTAGAAAGCAACTTGATTTCAGATCTACCTAAGGAATCATGCAAATTGGATTCTTCTTTTTTGGCCCATTATATCTATCAGAACAGCTTAGCGGTCACGGTCTTTATTTGCTTTTGTATTCTGTGTGCTAGCACCAGTTGTTCACATCAAGCTGCTTATTATCTTCTCGTTCTTGGTCTTACCAGCTCAGTTAATGTACCCCCTCTTTATCCATAGTACATGTGTCCTTTCAATGGAAGCCGCTGTTGTTCTATATGTGTAGAAAAAAGATATCCATTCATTTTTGTATGAAATTTAAGGGTTTATTTAGGATATGGGCATTTCCACAGAAAGGTCCACCCAGACGATAAACGTAAAGTTCTCAAAAAACAGCATGTTTTATCAAATATTCAAGGGGAAACAATTAAATTGAAGTAATCTCAGCTAATCTTACAACTATTCATAACCCAAATCGAGATTTTCGATTGCAAAGTCGTACAAAATCAGTTCTAAATCAAAATTTTCTTTGAATTTTGCTATCAGAAATCAATTTATGGTTACAAAGAGCAAATTAACATTGCTTAAGAAATCATAACAATGTGTTTGTGATGTCATTGCAATTAACTGTAAGAGTTTACTTTCCATTATATGAGAAACCACATATATATATCATGTCGGAAAAATATGTTCCGTACTACCTGTCCCGTGCGAACGTGCTGAAAATGAAAAGTATACATCATTTTGTGGTAAAATCAAACCCTTTTAAAAGTGTCATCAATGCACAACATTCTAAAATTAGTCACATTAAAAAATTTCCTCAGGTTTTTCTGAAATCGGCGTTTAAATTGTCGCCCGCGAAAACCACTTCAATATTTGCCTTTTTGCAATTATCTCGAAAACGAAAAATTCTCAAAAATCAACCTATGCACCAATTATAGGGCCAACTAAGAGGTATAAGTTATGCATATTGCCAAAATAAAAGTCTGAATTCCTTTTTTTTAAATTTCCATGCGTACGACTGTCCCATTCGACTCCATGAAAATGACCATATATATAGAATGATCCAATGTTAGTCATATATGCTTCAAAACTTTCTGCCTTTTGAATGTAGTTTCATTACACTTTTATCATAGAAACCCTGGTTCTAATGATCCAAAAACTGTAGTAACCCATTTTCGCCTACCTCTTAAAGCCATTCACCAGCAAAATTGTTCACCATAGGCAGGAATAGGTAGTAATCAGACTATATCTTATATGGTGGATACATAACCATACTCTCACAGCTTCTGAGGAGTTACTAATGAGTTTTGTGGCCTGGCTTTATACTGATTTAAGCCAACTTCTCTTCTATTGGCCAAAAACCGACCGCTTCTAAGCGATTGCCTTCTTCAGACGGTCTAACTGTTGACATTACACCATCGAATTAAGGATAATTAGCTCATAGCAGATGAGCCAATCTGCCAATCTGCCAATCACACTGCAAAACCTTCTGAGCGCAACAGAATTGTGCAAGAACTGAACTAAAATTGTCTTTCGCTCCCTCTTTTTGTTGTTTTTTGCTGACACTCTGAAAGTGTTGTGTTAAATTGGTGGTTCAGATTCGAATACACCAAAATGTGGTAAGAACTATAAATTTTAATTTTTAATTTACGCCTAATCTATTGAAGAAATGAAATTTCCAAAAGCAGTCCTGCATAGAATCAATATTTTAGCTCCTATACATTTCATCCATTCACTTTTCCCGACACTTTCAAAATGGGGTTTTTCTTTGTTTTATATTCGTAAAAAGGTTATAGCTCTAGCTCTAAGAACCATCCAGACAAGTGAATAATATGAAAAAAACACTAATTTACACATCTCCGCTTACAGGAAACAAATGCTCAGACCAGCAAAGGCAAACCCAATGCCAAACTGAAGCAACTGCAGCGCAGTAAGGGCAGTGCCATTCGGATTAACCTTGCCGCCGCCACCAAGAAGAGCAAAAAGCCAGTGATTAAGCACATCAGTGCGGATGATGATGTCCCCGCCGACCAATGACCCATATAAATTTATGAGTTAGTCCTTCTTTTTAACACGCATCCCTCTATCATCATCGCTGCCTACGTATTTATTATCCTACTATGTTCGAAATAAGCGTAATAAGGACCGGTTTCTCATTTTTTAAACAGCTGCTACCAAGTGTCGGATAAACTTATAATTTGGAGCCGATTTCTAATCTTCTACATAGCCCCTAGATGTCGAATAAATTTAAATTCAATTTATGTGACAGATGTAGATGATGTGAAGTCAGCCTTTAGAGGAGTTTCACACCGAGCACATTCAACATCTTTGAAATTTGTCATGCTTGTAGCATAATGTTCCTATCAGACACTGACCCTGACTTGATAATTTGACAAAACAAACAATTTTTTAACTCCCCAGATAGAAGTGTGGAATGTTTGATGTGCTCAGTGTGGTTAGCCCATAACTCGGTTTTTTGTTAGTTTATTTGACATTAATCGGGCCTTAGAGCGATATGTAGACTTATTTATTTTTGTCTAGCTTACAAAAATCTTATAAACTTTATTCATATCAAAAAAATTCAGTTCGTTAATTTGTTATACAAAAATTGTATTTCTGTTTGGTTTGATTTGCTGCTTTCATTAGCTGCTGCGCGCATTTTGAATAGAAAAATATAATATGTGTATTAAATATATATATATATAAGAAGTATTTTGTTCATCTTTCGTGGGAGCGCGCTTTGGTCCATGCGTGTAACACTAACAAAGCTAGACTTATTTGTATTATAGGGGGGCGGGGGCCTACGATCTAGGAGTATACACTTTCAACTTAATGTACAACGAGAGATAACGTTCAGCAGATATGTTTATGGTGTGAGGGCAAAGTAACCCGCATTAAATTTGGGCACCACAGCATCAAACTTCTTGATAATTGTATTCAGTGACTCTCTGGACATCTCGTACAGCGGGTTGAGTGAGATCAGGCGCATGCCACGTTGGTTACACACCTCAATCACAGTCCATTTCTCCAGTAGCTTCAGGCAATTGCGCACGGAGTCGGTGGAAATGCTTTCAGCTGGACGTAAATTGCAGAAAATTAGCTTCAACTCAATATGGTAACTATAGACGGTGGTAGCTTACCGTATGAACAGCTGTTGCTGCTTTTGACTTTGTTGGACAGATCGTTGATGATGAAGTGTATGAACTCAGACTCTAGCATGGAGTTGCGGTGCAATATCTGTAGCGCCTGCGCCACAGTTAGATATGTCCAGGCAAACGGGGCCAATACCTCGCACATGTAGCGCTGTTTTGGCAATGTCTCGCTGATAAATAAAAGATCTTTGGTTTCCTGCTTCTCAGGGGGTTCATAGTCCGCATCCTCGTCCAAATATAAGGCCAGGTTACGTGCCAGGCGGCGTGAGTCCTCCATATTTTCAGTATCATGTAACTGCAAAGAGGAGTAAGGAGTAAGTATTCTGCGTTTTGATTGTCTACGATAAGAAAATACCTCCAATGGGCGTATGTATCCGCCGATAATTAGCTCGTCCAGTTGATTGAGCAGCAGACTCTCCAATACTTGTGTGGGCTTGTTCAGTATGAACTCATAGCGGTACACCTGACAGTTCTCCAGTGCGGTCTCAATCAGCTTCTGTCGTGAGACACCAGCCTCGTCATCATTCACCAGGGGATGTGGCAGCAGGGCATGGAAGGTGGTCATCAATATGGAGCCAAGGGCGAAGTGTGGTGTCAACATATTGGAGTAGTAGGCCAGCTCAATGTAACTCTCCACCGAGTTTACGGCTCGTATAAAAGCGCGACCATTCTCATCTCTTGAACGCGTAACAAGTCCTGCCAAATGGAAGGTAATTAACATAATAGTTTAGTTTATGGACAGCTCTAAGCTACCTGGACCCAGTAGTTCGCAGGCATAGCTCAAAATGTGTGAGGATTCGCCCGAAAATGCAATGTCCTTGCAACCAGACAATGACTTTCTTAGGTCATCCAGAGCGGAGGTCAAAATCTGCTCCTCGGCACCACATCGAAAGCGGGTAAGCAGCAAAAAGGCCAAGGCATTGGTGGACATCACCGAGGTGGCCGCAGCACAATCGAAAACTACCTGGCGTGAGATGCTTTCAATGAGATTACGATGTTCCTCGCAGACCACATCAGTGCCATATAACGAAGACGAGGATTGATTGTGCTGTAGCGTTCTGTCAAGATACAAAAAATACATATACATTTCTTGGAACTCATTTCTGGCAATAGACACCACCTACCTGGCTGCTGGTTTGTAGATCTTTGAGTTGCCATCCTCGCGTGCAATTTTGTTATACGAGTTGACCAGCTCACGTATCGAGTAGGGCTCATTGAAATCAATGCGCATCAGTCCGTAGTTGGAATTCAGAGTCTTCCAGATGCCCGAAATGGCTTTGGTGAAGGATTCAGGTATTTTCTTCTCACCCTTCTGCTCGCGCACAAAATTACCATCGACCAGACGCTCATAGTTAACTGATACGGGCACAAGGAGGGCATCTGGTATGCTGCCGTCCATGAAGGCATTCACTATGACCGACAGTATGCCACCCTTGGGCATGCAAGGCTTGCCCGTGCGCGTCCTACCGCCCTCAATGAAGAACTCCACATTGTGGCCCTGCTTCAGAGCGTGGGTTAGATACAGATGCAGGGCAGCACGATATAAGACATCCTTCTTGCCCTCCACAGGATCAATTTTGCGCTTGATGAAAAAGGCGCCTAGACCACGCAGCAGGGAGCCAAAGACCGGAATCTGTAGATTATTGCCGGCGGCCACCAAGGGACTGCGTATATCATTGTTAGTTAGTATAAAAGTAACCATTATGTAGTCCAAATGGCTGCGGTGCAAGGGCACAAAGATCAGTGGAGTACCCGGCGAACGTTCCGAGGCAGTTTTGAGCATTTCGATTTGCTTAGTGTCCGTCACCACGCCGGACAGAAACCAGGGCAGCAGTTTGTACAGCAGCCACGAGGTTAGAGCCAACAGAGTATTGTTTAGTGTGGAGCCCATTTCCTTGAGTATGGTAATGGCACGTTTCTCCTGTTTGCGTAAGATTTTCTGATACGAAATGCCCGCCCGCTCATCAGCCTCCTCATCCTGATCGCCGCTGACGCTACGCGTGAGCAACCGATGACCGTTTTTGGCATAGCGCTGCTCCTTAAGCGTCTGCTCGGCGGCCTGTTTGATGGCATGCTTGAGCAAAGCATCACTGTGGACTATTTGGGTAACCTGTGCTGGGTCGAGTAGAGGTTAATTGGGGGCAAGCCAACAGATCACTTGTATTTCTCGACTTACCTGACGATACTCAAATTTCTCGCTGCGCAACACCTGGGCCACATAGGGGAAAATAATGCCCCAGTCAAAGAGGGTACTGTAGGGTTTTCGACCGGCATGCGGGATGAGCTTGAGCATATTCTCAGTGCCGACACCGTGGGCCACCGAATTGTGCGTCTTTGGTTCCTACGAGAGAGCGAGGGAGGGAAGGAGCAAGAGTGAGAACAACTGTGATGCAACGGGGGACCTAATCATCCAAGTGTCAAGCAAGTGTCACCTCAAACCAGCCGCGTGCCTGGAACTCCTTCAATGTCATTGTATGTTTAAGAGATTCACCGAAGCTTATACTTATGCGTGTGTGCTTCTAAGATCACAGCATTTGTTTGGTTTAATACGATTTATTTATTTAAAATACGCCATGCGGCGTTTCGCTGCAAATGTGGCCAGACTGTAAATTTTCCAAGGTGGCACCGCTCTTCAAGTGATATGTTATCGATTGCCGCGGTCGCAGTTTAAATTGAAACTTGAGTTCCGTTATCAGTAAAATGTAAACTTACATGGGGTGATCGCAGCGTGAACAGCAGATCGCTGCGAATGGTGTTGAACTTGCCCAGAGACGTGCGATAGCTTAGATTCAAATTGGGAAACAAGCTGGCGATAATGACAGATGCCCTGCAAACAAAAGAAGTACACGATATTGCATTACAGACATGGCATGATGATTCGTAAGCACCTACCACCCGTTTTACCCAACCCTCCCCCTATTTGCAGTCAATTAACAGCGATAAACGAACAATTGCTACCGGCAAAATCAGTAGCTCGTAATACACAAAAATATACTTGTTATAGTATATGACACCTCTTTCGATGTACGAATTGCTTGCGGTTTACAGTCCAACTTTATTTGTATATGGGGGAAGTTCAATAGCCTATACATGTTTGCTTGTTTGTTTTAGCTGATAAGTTTTTAGTTGCTATTCAAAATAAAGCACAAAAGTGAACTTTGAGCAAGCCTTTAATATCAGCATCAGTCGAAAATCAGCTGACATTTCTGTGGGATTGTACTATATGCATTTGTGAATGTTCTTGAAATCAAATGCAGTGTAGCACAACAACGGTTTTATTGATGCTTTGTCTCTCAATTCCGTTAGACGCCATCAGTGGTGCCACTTTTGATATTGTACAGTGGTTCGTTTGGATAAAACTGGCGGAAAAATTAATTGTTTGATAATTAAAATAATTAAATAAATGCAACTTATCTGTGAAATCACAAAGTTTTCAAGACATTTTGTGGTTGATAGTCGATCAACATTTTTGCATTATCGTTTGTTCGACGCTGCGTAGTAAAAAATTATATGTGCATGCCACTTATAGCTGATCGTTTTTGTTATTTATTTCACATATGGCCACCGAAAGGTCCACCGACACGAAAAAGTTACATTTTATCACATTTTCCCAAGGAAACACTCAAATTTAACTAAGCTAAGTCAATCTTACATTTATTCATATCCCGTTTCGAGATTTTGATAGTTTTATTGCACTTCTTTTTAAATGTCCGGTTCCACATGTCACGTATCGACACATAAAATATATATAATCAAAAAAAGTAGAGAAGATTTCCAAATCAAACGAAATACATTCGAAAGAACAATTCTTTCATTAGATATTCAAACTATTTGGTCTTAAGTATTGTCTATTTGTATTATTTACATGCGCCCGAAGACCACGGTTTTTGTCCCGATCGTTCTTATCGCTTCTTAGTTTGCCTATATTATGGATCTGTATCTCTCACTTGGTATTCACTTTAGTAATAATTGAGCTAAGATCTGAATTTTAAAGTAAAGAACGAATTGAAAATGCATTTCACGTAAAACTCGGAATCTTTCACATTTATAATATTAAGGGCCGAAATCTTACCTTCTAGATACATAGATAATTTCACAATTTACTTAGTTTTTATGACAAAAAACCTGCTATACATAGAATTTAATTGAAAATATTGTTAACCACTAGCCAGGTAAGATCGTATCACTAGCAGGAGACTATAATGAATATTTATACATTTGAAAACCAGTTGAATATAAAGTTTTCTTAACATTCTACAACATTAAATGATTTCCAGCTTTATAAATACCCAACTGGATACCAAGTTGGATACTCCAAGTAAGCACTAAGTTACTTTTTATCATATAACTTTGATATTGTTCTTGAAAGTTTTGGTACTTAAATAGAACTTATGCCATTGTACCCATGGAAATACTTGTACTTGAACCTACTTATACCAAAGATTCGTTCATCCACTCAAGTTGTGGAAAATTTCTGTGGGGGATAAGCCAATTATATGTGGGGTCTATTCGATTTCAAATATTTATGGGTAGGCTATTTTGGCCACATTATCAGCTCCCGAGCCAACTTTCTTTATGACTCAAAGCGAGCTTTGACTTTGGCCACCGATTAACAAACCAGATAACTTTATTGCCCGATTAAATGTTGTGGTAAATAATAAATTCTAAAGCGTTTAATCAGTTAATGAGGTGCTAATTTAATGGCCACCAGCACTACTCGAAGAAGGGCGGCTGCTTTTTAATTATGATAATTGTTGCCAAGAATACTTCGCCAGCAAAAATAAAGAAAATCGAAAAAGAAAATTCCAATGTGCGTCATTTGTAGCTACAAACGACCTTTAGGCTGACGCCCACTTTGAATGTAAATGACGATGATAAGGCGGAACAATACACGGGTTAAGGAGCACCTGGGGCAAGGGCCAGGGCTTGGAATGAATCACAGACCATAGGCAAGCATATGAGCTGGTGGTGGCCAACCACCTGCAGTACCATCAACAAAACATCAACCACAATAAACAAACAACAAAATAAAAAGAACTCATTTCGTATGCATTGTATAACTTAAAATGAACGTGTCTAAATATAATACTCTATACAGTGGGTAAACAGCGGTCGAAAATGCGAATCTTCAATCTACTTTGTGCTTTGAGTAGAGGGTATTTTTTTGAAAGTAGTTTCCTGGCCAATCTTCAACCACGAACACAAATCAATAACTTTACAGCTGCAAGTAGAATGACTAAATTAAATTCTTTTGAAAATAGAGTCGATTCGTTATGGAATTTTCAAGAAATTTGCTTAAAATTGAGCCAATTTCGTTCTCTGATTGGTGCTTTTAGGCGAGGGGAGTAAGGAAAGAGAGAATAGAATTGAATCCGCTGTCACAGTTTCGTTTTTTTAAGAGAGAGAGAGAGCGCCATCGATTTTTGCCTTCAAGCTGATTTGGAATTCCCAAGCAGTTGTGGCATTGCTGGCATGGAATGAAAGTTGGACGGTTGGACTCACATTTGACATGCTGCTTTATAGTCTTGTGTGTTTCACGTGTCGGCTTAAACTGGGTACATAGTTTCACAGTTAATTCTATGAAATACATTTTAACAAAAAAGTGAAATTCAAAATTTTTAATTGTAGTTTATTTGGAATTTAGGCGACATTTCTTATGAATGGGTGGCGCTCCTGATTCAACAGTGAACGTTCTTAGTCTTGAATCTGTTAAGCTCTTGATAGAAGAACGATCGTTCTTTGTTTTTGACAATGCAGTCAATCTTGATACATGAATGAGGAATCTTGGATTTGAGCACGTTTAGCTCTAGATTCTTAAATTTTTCTACTGAGTACTAAAGCTCTTTGAATCAAGAAAACAAGGAATCAAAAATGCATACTTGTAACAAGAATTTTTCCTTTTGGACTTGAGTATTTTT
The DNA here is from genome assembly GCA_035044965.1 of Lordiphosa andalusiaca. Lineage (NCBI taxonomy): Eukaryota > Metazoa > Arthropoda > Insecta > Diptera > Drosophilidae > Lordiphosa > Lordiphosa andalusiaca. The sequence continues at coordinate 702,588 of JAWNNM010000342.1, forward strand.
AAACCCTTGCAGAGGGTATATTGAAATTGTCCAGATGACCGCATAAAGTATATATATTCTTGATCAGCATGACGAGCTGAGTCGATATAGCCATGTCCGTCTGCCCGTCTGATTCTATGCTATCTCCTCCGTCAGTTTTAAAGCTATCGCCACCAAACTTTGCACGAAGTCTTCTGGTCCAAATACGCTGCACATTTGTCGGAACCGGCCGGGTCAGATGACTATAACATATAGCTGCCATAGGAACGATCGGTCGAAAATCTAGTTCTAGTGAGAAAAACTTTTTTGATTTTTATGCAATTGTCTCCAAACTTCGTATTTACTAGTTTTCTATGCTTTTTAACAATTCTGACAAATATGGTCGAAGTCGGACATCTATATAGTATAGCTGTCATACAAAAGTAGAGTCAGAAAAGTAGTCTTTTTGGAAAAAACTTGTTTGTTTTCAGTGGATATGTCCTACAAATTAGTTAGAAAACGTGCTGCAAGGGTATACAAACTTCGGCCGAGCCAAAGTTAACTTTCCTCTATTTTTCAACTTGAACTTCAACTGTGTAAAATAAGCTTTCAACTTACTCGGTAATTAAAAAGTTTATGAAACAGATAGCTCTTTGTAGAAGATCAGTACCATGTACCATCGATCGTAGCAACATCTGGTGAAAGTAAGTGGTTAGGAATTCACAGTTGATAGTAGTTGTTTGACATTTATAAGGGATTTTCTTTTAGTGTGGTCTGTTTTCGATTAATAATGGGCTAAAACGCATGAACCTTTTCGAGAACCGAAATGTGTCTTTTGGGTTAAAGGATCGTTTCACTAAATAACTTTAATATTACTATTCAACGAAGTAAATCCAAGTTCTAAGTTTGGTTTAATCCAAATTTTGTAATGAAAAATATATACTGAAAGAGTTATGGAAACTTTTCAGTTAGTATAATTCTCTTTCAGTCTAGATCCGTTTATCTATAAAACTATGAAAGGGCATACCCTGCATATGTGGGCTCGATCCCGCCATGGGACATCTAATGAATAAAATGATTCTTTAAAAACTCGCACTTGCGCCAGCTTTGAAGTAACTAGTCATGAAATAAGCTTCTAAATTGTAAACTGCAGGTCAAGCCAAAAGAGTGAAAGGACCTCGGCTTGGCACTTTGGGCTGCTTATAGGCATGTCGTAATTTTTGTAACTGTGGTAAAAAGCTTTGCCGGAGTACATGCTACTTAAGCATCATCAACCTTCTCCATAAAAAGTACTGAACCGCTTTCTATTAGAACACACCAAACTTCCTAGCATAAAAAATGGTTCGGTTTGAACCCGTTTGCATCCCTGTTAACAAAAAGAGGATTTTGAAAATGAGCTCATTCATCATTCAGGAAGTTTGGTCAAAAACACTTCGAATCCATTTCCATTGCACGATACGGCAAGCAACAACTGATAATACAAATCCAATGATGCAGTTTAGCTTAATGCAATCTAATAAAATGTGTGATACTTAAATAATTAACTACAAAGTGGAATGATACGTGAGTGGCGCTGAAAGACGTGGCACGTTTCATTCGATTTAAGACGGGTCTCACAAAATATGGCAGAAACTGGTATTCTTGTTTCGCGGGGAGTGGACATCGGCCTATACTCTACACAGTCTAAACCGTTTTAGCATTCTTACCCCTTAATTTAGTTTAAAATGTGTTATTGAATTATTAACTTGAACTATTTATGATATAAAGCACTTTAAAATGTTAACGAATTGATAATTGTATAATTAAAGATAAATGTTTTTCAATTAACAAATATTTGTATGTGCATTGTAGATAAGTTTTGTCCATATAGAATACAAAAATTGTTAGTTTGAAAGGCAGCGGCTTAAGAGACCTGCTCTTAACATTAGTCGGAAATTACGAGCTCTTTTCCGACCTAGCAACGCTGTCTAGTTTAATTAATAAGTAAAAGCCTTCCATAAACTAACTCCAAAACACGACCTTTGTCTAACCTCACGACGCGTCATGGCGACGATTGAAGGATCCATAATGCGATTCGTATACTTAAACCCTTCTGCACGTATTTGCCTCTTTTTAAAATTATTTCAAGTCAATATTGCCTTTGATTCGATTTGATAATGTGATGGGATCAGTAGCTACCCTCGTGTTTTTCTCGAAAGAAGATGTATTACACCAAATATGATGCTTTAATTAAAGATAAAATAGTTCCTATATATAAAAAAAAACTTTTAGAATTGGATTATGAATTGGATTTGAAGCTATATTACAGCACTCAAGCTTGAAAAGCTAAATGTATACAAAATAGGGGAAAGTTTGCTTCGGCTCCCCCGAAGTTAATTTACCTTAGCAGCTAGTTTGAATTTTGAGGAAGCTTCCATTGAAAGCACAAATGTTTTTCTTAGACTATTTTTCAAAACCAACTTTTATATAATATAATACTTTTCCGACTTCAACCGAACTAGGTGGTGAAATCATTGTAAAGCATGGAAAACTTATAAGTATGAACTCTGATGAAGATTCCAGTCAAAAAACAAAAGATTTTGTCACTAAATCTAGTTTTTCGACCCATTGTTTCTTCACTCTAAAAGTGTATTTTGTAGTTTTTGAAAATTCGCCCTAAAATATTTTTTTTTTTAAGTCTTAATTTTTCTTTTTGTAGAAAATAATTTCTTTTTTTTAGAAACTCGCCAATTTTTCTTAAATCTATGTCAATTTTTCAAGATATTTTTTTTTAAAAACTTTCTTAAATTTGGGGCTTGAATTAGGAAAAGAAATGCATTGCTCGGTGTCTTAAAAAAAGGGCGACTACTATTGAATTTAGTAAAAACCATTTAGAAATTCGGCCTAAAATATAGATAAATATATCTATAAAATCTCCCTAAAATTTAGATAAAATATAAATTGGACACCGCTGTACGAATTCCCTCTGCAATCAAAATATATAAAAGGGGCAACTGATATTCGTTTGGCTAAGTGCTTAACATTTGACTGCGTTCTTTACTGTATCCCATGGAAGTGCTTCAGATGTTCGGAGGCGCCTAGATGCCTTGTTGAAGTATCCTCGCGGACCCGAGTTCAAATCCTACCCCAGGTAAAGTTGAAAAAATAATTATTACTAATTTGTATGTTGTTCAGAGAGAAAAGACTGGTTAAAACAACGAGTGCACAAAAATATATAAGAATGGAGATCATTTCATTTAAGGAGGAAGGGAGGTATTTGTTGGATTTTCATCAAAAATTGTGGAGTTATAAAAAAGCTCAGATAACTAATAAATACAAAGTGTGTAGTTGTTTTTATTGGAAACTAAAAAGTTGTCTCACTTCTCGATTGATTGTTTCTATAACAATTATATATGCTGTAGTCATCCGATTCGACCGATTCCGACAAATGGGCAACGTAAGTGTATTTAATTATTTGCCTCCTTCTGTGCATTACCAACATCTGAACAATGTTAATATATCTTTTGTAAGGGTATAAAAATGGGCTAGTTAAACAGGCAGGGTTGGCTGTGGTCCCAACATTCGAAATTTTTTTACGAAATTAGGATTTAGTCAAAGTATTATCTGTGCCAAATCTTAAGATTTGGGCTTAATGCCACACATTCGGGCATTCTGATCATTGTGAATTGGTTTACGGTTAACATAAATATTTCATTGAGGATTTAACTTGCCAAATAAAATTCTTTTTTAAAACAAAAATCAATTTTTGCCCCACTGTGACTTTTTTTTTTTTTTAATATTTAGCTGACTGTGCGTCTGTAATTGCTGAACTTGTACGGGGAGGGGGGCATAGGTGGATGGTTGATGGGTGGATATGTTTGGCGACTTATGTGGCTTCCACTCACCTCGTCTTGGCAAATATGTAATAGACAATAAGAGCAACTGATGCAATCTCAATCCCGCCAAGCAAAGAAATCTCAGCCACGCACTGGACAAAGTTCAAGACAGCCGATAGCATGATGGATGTGGGTGCCGCTGCTATGCTGTGGGGTGGTTTAATCGGTTTGGCGCTGCTCTGGCTACCGCTGGTGATGATGATCAGAATCAGACGCTGACCAAGTGATCGGCACGCTTTCGTTTGGTGGCTCCAATTGCGATTATTGATGCTGCGGAAAAAAACCGCGCGCGCACTCTCCAACCTCGGCAACGCTCTCCGCTTTGGTTTTGGTGGTGGTGGGAATTATTGCGTTCTACTCAATCTCAATATAACCAGACGACACATCGCCCGCCCCGCCGTGTCGCGACCCGTGAAATAACAAATAAAATGTCGTATGATTCTGCGCGAATTGTTTATTATTTTAGTTCACTTTTTTTGTTAAGAGATAACGTTCTGTTTGTAGTTATTTACAATGTGCCACCATAATATTGGAATGTTTTCCTTTTGGGAACCGGTTGTAGTTCAGACTCAATTGAACTAAATCTGCGTCCTTTGTGTGTTTGGGAATTAGTTATTGTTATGCGCATTGTCGGCATCCGCGCGGTCTGAGCGTGCACAGCGGAATAAGCGAGCGCGGCCGAATGTGGCCGTTTAATTAAATGCCAATTAACGTGTGACAATAAATATGTATGAACATTACTGCACTCCACATACATACGTAAGATTTTCAATACGTACGTAGGTACTGTAGGTCTACGACAAACAACGAAGATCAGAGCACTGCACGAAGAATAACAGCACAACAGCAAACACAATTCTCGAGCATCCCCCCGATAGGCAGCAGCTGCTGCTGTTATCAGCAAAGAGGGAGGGAGAGAGTAAGAGAGAGAGAGAGAGAAAGAGAGTGCTGAAGGCAGAGAGAGCCCTGATAACACTTGAAACGTGAGAGAGAGATAGAGAGGGAGAGCGGGCATTTACCTGAATTTCTTCATGTATGAGGAAATGTTTAGGCCTTTCAAAATTTAAATTTAATCGCCCAACACTGTGTACCTTGGGCCAAATCAGCGAAAACAAAGAACTTTTACACTGTTGCAACCGTAAGCTTATTTTTCATTACCAAAGAAAGCGAGTTTAAGTCAAAGAACCTAATGGAAGAACCCAATACAAATCCCTTAAGCTCATTTTTCAAGTTTGTTCAGTATTATAAAGGGATGGTGGTGACTTTTGATAATTCTCGTGTACTGAACACGAATCCATTATCGGAAGTGGTTTAGATCAAAGTAGATCAAAAGACGCTTTTAAAGCCACATTAAGCTCAACTTATCAAAAATCTATGTGGGATGAACCATTCTCGAAAACAGATTCGTGTTTTGCACACAAAAAACACCAACTGTTCAATAAACTGGACTTGTACATAGGAACTGATGCTATCCTTCCATTTTAAAAGCAATTCGAACCTATTGACTTCTTAGGTTGGCACTCTTAGTTCTTTAAATGGACCATCATATAAGTCAAGGCTGTAAACCAATTTTGAACCAAGCCTGGTTGAATCTGGAACTGCGACTTTTCTTGTGCGTTATGCATTAATAGTGTTTCCCATTCAAAAAAAGCCGATTCTGGGCTATAAACGCGCTCCCAGTGTAATTCAGCTTTCTTTTTACTGCGAATTGGACGTTGAATCACACGTTTTTAGAATTAATAGCTGAACCTGTTACAAACACTTAATTTCGATTCGGATTTATCATGACCTATATGTTGAATCAAACCAAAACCTTCGCCAAAAAACTCGAGCTTAAACACTGGTACATTTTTTGGTTCAATCCTGAAGTACATCTTAGAAACTTGGAAATCAATGTATGCTGAGGCAAGCCGTGTTTAAGGGTAGTTCCAACTAGGTGCCTAATCAGGAGACTCAACACTCTAAGGAGCTAGAATCCGTCTGTTGTACTCTGCGTCTTAGTTCCTGGGTGTGACAATGGACTCGAGCAGCAGCTACCGTTGCAGCCAAGGTGAAGGAACTAGCTCGTACTTGCCTCGTAGCGGTCTTTCATTGTGATCTAACATAATGACATTTGTTCTTTCGCACAGAAGGCCAAGTGTCCATAACAGCAACGAGTGACGTTGACTCGTTGATGTGTTCACGTTTAATATTCCAGCATATGAACAAGGAGCAACAACAAGTACGGGCCTAAGTCTAAAATTGGTTTTTAATAAGTAATTCCTCTTTCGCACTGTATTATGAATAAAAATTCATACAACTGTTTGTGGTTTATTATATAAAAGAGTTGTTTGTGTCTCTGTTAATTACTCCGTTTACTTCTTGGCCGCGGGCTTCTTGGCAGCCACCTTCTTCTTGCGGGCAGCCAGCTGCTTGGCGCGATTTGCTGCCGCCTTGGTTGCCACATTGGCAAAGTGCGATTTGGCGACCTCCACATTCTGTTTCTTGGCCTTTGCCAGAACCTTGGCCACGGTACGCTTCTCAGCGGCCAGAGCAGCACGACGCTTCAACACCTCGGCATAGGGATTCAGCTTGATCAGTTGACGCACATTGACCAATGGGTTCAGACGGCGGACGCTGCGGAACACACGCTTGCGAGGATCGCGGAGAACCTTACGGATCTCCTCGGACTTCAGCAGACGTGTCAAGTCTGTGTTGGCCATCTTGGGCTGGGGCAGATTGTAACCCTTCTTCAAGGTGGCTGGCTTCTTCCAGGTGCCGAACAGATCGTTGAGGCGGGCGAAAGCCGACTCGGTCCAAATGACAAAGCGACCAACATGACCACCAGGTGCCAGCTTCAGCAGATTCAGCTTGTCCACATTGATGGTCTCAATGCCGGGGATGTTGCGGAAGGCTTTGCGCATACCCTCATCCTTGTGGTAGACCACCAGGGGGCCACGACGGGCAATGCGACGACGATCGCGCATGGTACCACGGCCAGCACGGAAGCGCTGCGACTTGTACACCTGCAAATAAAGCACAAAAATTGTCATTAGTTGGATAAGCTAGATCCAATATGAAGGCACTGTGGCTCTCCACTGCAAACGACTGTGACTTTGAGTCAGGTCACACACGTAACGCCTAGGAGAGCAGCAGTTGATATAGCAATGCTTTCAAAGCTCCCAGTGGGAGCAGGCAAACAGGCTGGGCGTCAACTGTTAGCCGCCAGCCGTTTACGCATTGCGGGCGGGGATTCCCCAATTTGGGTAGAATACACACCTTCTGGATGTCAGCCCAGATCTTCATGCGGCGCAAGAAGACAACAGCCTGCTTGGTCTTCTGCAACTTTTGCACATCATCAGACACCACCAATGGGAACTCGGATACACCGTCGATGACATGACCCTTGGACTGGACGAGGGCGGGCACGCCGGAAGCGGCGATGGCCGACACCAGGGCGTAACGACGCTGGTTGACATTCACCTTGCGGTGCCAGCGGCGGAAGGTCTTGGTGGGAGCGAACATGCGGCCACCACGGCACATGTTACCGAAGGCACCCTGGCCAGAGCGGTGAGTACCACCACCACGGACACGGGGAATACGTGCCACGGCACGACCAGTACCCCAGGACTCGGCAGAGGTTTGGTGACCTGGGGGGGGGTGGAAGACAAAGCATTAATAAGATTGTAGCTAAAAGTTGGCATTTCACTTTCGACTTACCAGCAAGCTCGCTCACGGCATAGGGCTGGCGGTTGTTGCGGCGCATCAGCTGGTGCACCTCGTTGACCACATCCGGACGGATGGGCGCCTTGAACACCGCGGGCAGGCAGATGTTCTTCTCCTTGACAGCCTCATTTTTGTCCGTGTACACGGAGACCAATGGCCTAGCGTTGCCTAAGCTCTGCAAACCGAAATAAAAATCATTGTCAAGTTAAGAAGACAACAACAACAACAACTTCAACCACAACATGGCTGTTCGCCGCCGCCGACGCACACTGCCAACACGTGGAGGTTAGATTGAGTTGAATTTCACAATTTTGCCCACTTTCACGGTTAAAACTCTTGTCTTTGTACTTGGCGACGGCTCTAGCCTGCATTGCGCACACTTTCTCACCATTTTCGTTGATTTTTAAGCCCAACAAATGATGTTGAATTTTCTGCAATCGCAGATACCGTCCTCTTTTTAATAAGAAGAACGAAGAAAGAAAGAGAGCTGCCGGAAATGGGCTGAAGGTGCTGCCAACTCGGTTTTGCACCGCAGGGCTGCATTTACAGTAACATGGCCAACTGTCAAATATCAGGGTTGATTACGATAAGTGACTCTGTTAACCTAACAGAATCCGTGTGATCAGCACAAATGTGATTTTTAAAAAAATTATGACCAAAACTCGGAAAGTAACCATTTCTAGTGGGTCTTAGTTCTTTAATTTGTGGTTAAGCAACCCATGGTTTTCGATAATTTTAGAATTGTATTGACCACCAAATGGAAATATTTGAGGTCGGTGCTTTTGTGCTCACCAATTAAATCCACAGTACAATAGCTTTGTATACTGCGCAGGAAGCTAGTGCTAATAAGACTTTTCAAAGACACTGAATCGTCATAAGATTAGGTTGCTGCGGCATGTGTAAAAAAATGATGTGTAATAATAATAATACAAATAAATTCTTACTCATTCGAAAAAAGTTAACAGCACACAATTGTTAATTCCCATCCCTATACACGACACCTATATAAGCCGGTAACAATGGTGATACCGTATTTCAAATGTGTCCCAATTTGTGCCATCTCTAACACAGCACGACAACGTTTAATAAAACATTTTTTTTAATAAACAAAAAACAGTAAAGGACACAACCATCAAAATCATCTAAATACCCATCATTTGATATTCTACAAAACTTACTTGGATACATTGGTTAATTCCAGTCAATTCGTCGTGGCGTTTTCCGCGTGTTAAACGTGGGTGGCCAAATAAATCTTTATACCCAAGGGTATAAAGTGACCTAAAACCAAAAAAAAAAAAAAAAAAAAAAAAACAGTAAACAAATGGCTGGCGAAGTTATAGTAGATGCTCTGCCCTACATAGACCATGGCTATGATGATGTTGGTGTTCGGGAATCTGCACTGGCCATGGTTGAGGAGGAGTGCCGCCGTTATCGTCCCACCAAAAACTATTTAGACCATCTTTCGCTGCCTGCGAGCTCGCCATTCGAGGTTTGTTTTGTTATAGTAAAACGAATTTGACTAAATTTAAATATAATCTTAGACCCCGCTGATGATCAATGAATTCGAGCGCATACAGAATCGCTTGCCCATGGAGACACTGTCAATGAAACGCTACGAACTTCCGCCACCACCTTCGAGCAAACTATCCGAGGTCTCCGCCTGGCAAGAATCTATTGAGAACTCCCTGGCTCAGTTGGAGCATCAGTGGGTGCGCTCACTAAATCTCGAATTGATGCTGGAGTATGGCACAGAGGCTTGGAAATCATATCTGGAAGTGTTCACGGCCATGCAGGCCAAGGCGCAATTGCATCTGCAGCAACTGAAGAAGGACATGCAGGATGTCAACTGGCAACGTAAGCAGGCACAGACACAGGCTGGCGAGAAATTACGCTCCCTGGAGGCACACTGGGTGCTGTTGGTGTCCAAGAACTATGAGATTGAAAACGAGTGTGCGGAATTGGAGAAACTGGTTAAGGCAGCGCGAGAGAAACTGGATAACTGGAGTGGAGTGGAGCAGACCAATGGACACGGCACAGAGGAGCAGCCAGAGAAAGAGGAGGAGGCGGAGGAGGAGGAGTCGAAAGAAGGCTCGCCCGAAGAGATGTCACCCTAGGTAAATTCTAGTTTGTACAATTTGAAATACATGTTTATATTAAGAGTTCCATTATAACAAGCAAAATGCGGATACATTGTATAAATATAGGATTCCCGTGTATGCGTAGTGAGTAACTAGTTCTATTCCATTTCAGTAATTGTAGTTGCTGGTGGCACCAAAAAGGAACTCGAAAAAAATCCCCCCCTTCAGTTTTGCCTTCGATTATGATATATGTTTGATTCGTCGCATGGCACATTCGTGATACTCTCTTCTAGCCTATGACTGCGGCTGGAGCGTTTGCAGTAATGATTTATTAGCGGGATATGTGAAAGGCAAGCTACGCTCCAACTCGGTGCTGCTCTACAGCGTTGTCTCAGGAACATGCTGGTTAAGTATGGGTCGCAGTTCCACCAGCTTCTGCTCCAGCTTTCGTATGCGCAGCTGATACTTGCGCTTGTTGTGATCCATCAACTGTTCCAGATTGCTGCAAGTTTGGATATACATAAAACATCATGAAGGAAGCTGCCTAAAACTCTACTCACTGATTTGACTTTTGCAATTCGCGGACATTCTGTTGCAGTTGCTCGTACTTCTCCTCGGATGCCTTTTGTGTGGCTGTCACCTTGGCCAGCAGCGTCTGTATGCGACTCTTTAGTTCTGTTTCGCGGGTCAAGGCCTCCACCAGCTGTTGTTCGGTGAGGGCCGCATGTTCAGCCTCCGAGTAGGAGACCCGCTTGGTGGCCTGCAGCTGTTTGAGCGCTTCATGCAGTATGCCCACCCGCTCGTTGGCATTCTGTCGTTCCAACTCAGCTTCATCGATTTTGGTCTTCAGCTGTAGATTCTGATCGCGCAGTTCGAGCAACTCCTGCATTTGCACTGCCGTTTCCAGATCCAGGGGCGACTGCTTTTCCACTTGGTCGTGCTCTTTCTCCAAGGCCAGACGCTTCTTCTCATAGACATCGCTAAAGGGTGATTCCAGATTGACTATGGTATGCTGCACGCTGGAACGTCTGCCCTTTAGTTTGGAGACATGATAGCGCAGGCGGTTGTCGTCATCCGAGCTCCAGGTGCGTAAGCCTTTGGGAGCTGCTTCAGTTTCCAAATTGATGTTGTGCTGCCAGGGACCCAGACTATTCTCGCACACATTCCTCTCGCTCTCCAGGCGCAACAACAAATGCCTAGCCACAGATTCGACGGCGCTACGACTCTCTTCGGCTGCCGTGGACTTGTCATTGATTATTGCCAGTCTGACGGGTGAGAAGGGATGAAGAAGATTCATTAGTGCTTCTATGGACAAATGTCACATAACTCACTTGCTCTCCAGCAGTGCCAGCATCACATCATAGGCCTCGATGGCACGATCACTGCAATTGAGCGCCAGCTGTAGGGCCACCGCATTGGACTCATATTTGCCACACAGCAGGTAAAGGTGTTCGGTATGCTCCTTGGACTCGTCCAGGGTGAGCGTCAGCATGGTGTTGCGTATTTTCATATGCTCCATTTGACGCTGCAGACGCTCCACCTCCAAAAAACTGTCCATTAGCGAGTTTTGTTCTTTCAGTTCAGAAACCAAATGTTCGACTAGATTGAGTTCCTCCTGGGGAGTCTCCTTGCTGGCGCAATGTAACCTGACACGTTCCGCCATTTTAGGCACACGCTTTTGCGGACTGCTCAGTCCAGCTGGTAGGAAAGAGAGAGATTCAGGCTTTAAGAGCTGGCCACAGGAATAAGTCAGCTTACCATTTAGATCATTGAGTCTTGGCTGACTCGCCTCGTTGGTCTCCAGCTCGCTGGCAAAGTAGGCCACCTGGGAATGCTCCTCTACCACTGCAGAGTCGGCATCCTTGTTGGCCATTTCCGACTGTAGCAGGGCAATTTGAGCCCTTAAATGCAAAACCTCCTCCTGCAAGGCCTCCAATTGTCCCTTCTGGCTCAGCTCCTGTGGCTTGAGGCATATATTCTCCGCACTGGAGGCCAGTTCCAATTCCTCTAGTGGCTCCGTTTGACACTCAGCATCGGGATTGGAGAGATTAAGTTCGGAATTGTATACCGAACCCTCCTGATAGCTTAGCTCTGTGTAGGCATGGGAAGAGTTCATACTAGATTCTTAAAGTTGAAACAAAAGTGAAAACTTACCACTTCCCTCCGGTTCCTGCTCCTCCACTATGATATGCTCCTGCTTACTACGCAATTTCTTGCTAAGCTCCGCTATGACGCAGTGCATCTCTGTAATGCGACACTCGTGCGCCTGACTGATTACCTCCAGGCGCTTGTGGCATATTTCCCTCTCATTGTGACTTTCCACCAGTTGCCGTTCAGCCTGTTGCAGACGCTGGGAGAGCTCTCGCACACGATTCTCCAGCTGTTGCACCGACAACTGCTCCACCTGAGGAAGTGAAGACAATTGGAATCAAAGGAAATTAATTAAAATGCATGTTATTGGTTGCTGGAGGTCATCACGTTAATGGGCCTACGCCTGGCCAATGGCTGAGACATGAGCGTGTACTCCCAGCTGCGTCGCTTATCTCCCGCTCCTGGAGGCGTCTCGCTGCAGCATAGACAGCTCAGGCTGCGCGGCATTAGTTGCTCCGCAATCATCTTAGCCAGAGTGGAAAATTTTTGACTGGCGATTACGTCGTCATTTGCCTCCGATGCACTCTCCACTTGCAGCTTGACCCTGGCCGCCACGCACCTGCGCAGTGCGTCGCTCTTCACACACTTACTTTGTTGACAATGTCCAATGTCGAGCAGCTGGAGATGTTGTTATCACTCTCGGTGGTATCACGCTGGGTATGCTCCGGCGAGTCCAGCTCCAGTTCATGTGCAGCCACCAGGTGTTTGGCTCCACCGCGCGGCGAGATGCTGCCAAAGACATAGTCCAGGTCCTCGCTAGGATTTGGATTGGAAATGCCTATGATGTCCCGCTGCTGCTGCTGCTTGCCCTGGCCATGTCGTGCAATCTTGGCCACACGAGCCATTTGCACATCGTTGGACATCATGGCTGTTATACAGAATGTTTAATAGCTATCAACATATGGAAAACATTTCGCAGACGGGTTAAGGGCGAGTTAAGTTAAGTTTTTTAATTTAACTGCTGTTTTGTTTAATATTTTGCCCCAAATTGTAGGCAACCGTTTGTTGTCTGGAGTAGTTGTTGTTCTTGTAGCTGTAGTCTTTGGCTTTGGCTTAATATGATTCCTGCTTTATGCTCCTCGCACATCCTGACACTTGGTTAACTTTTTATGACATTTTGTTGATAACTTTTAAACCATTTTTCATTCATTAAATGGCCATTATTTTTTGTTTATGTGTTCTAATCAGAAAATGTATACCCAGTCTCATCGATACCGATATGATGACTATCGATATATTGCGCACGATAAGAGTGATAATCATTCCCTATTACAGCCGTTAAGAGAATACAAATTTAAGAGTACTGCATAAATGAAAGAAAATGAGTTAAGAAAATGTAAGGCCATTGTCTACATGAAAGAATTGAGAAGTCCATGTCGGTCACAGAAAACTAAAGTGTACAATGTACACTAGAATGAGCATCAAACATATGGGAATTTCAAAATTGGATATTTTCTGGTGGTCAAAGCTAAAAAAATTTGCATTCCTTTTACCGTAACGGAAAACCAAAATTCGATATATTAAGTCTAAATGGTGCAAAGCTTAAAATATTCGATTTATATTTTCTACTTTCCATAATGGAAAAAGAAAATTCGATATATTGAGTCTAAATGAATTCGCAAAGGCTTTGAAATCTGAGTGTGTTTCACAAATCGCTTCCGAGCTAATATTGATCATTTAATAATATTGAGTTTTTTAAGCTGTCGTAAAGTTAAAAACCTGAAAAATATTCCTCCTAAAAATATTTGGTAGTTATACTTAAGGAAGGGCCTTAAGTGTTAAGAATTGACCGGATTTCGTTAGATTCAGGATCTTCCAATTTTGTTTTTTTCGGTCTGTTTTTTTTTTGAGTTTGCAAAAAAAAAAAATCGGATAGAAGTTGTCTTGGGTTTCACCCGAGTAGAATTCCCAAAACTTATAACTATTTTGGTTTGACATTTCCGAAATCATAACCGTTCCGGTCCCTGGTTTCTAGACAAGTAAACTTCTCCATTTACATAGATATAACTTTATTCTACACATATTAATATAACTTTATGCGATATGGTTTCAACGTAATGTGGATGCCAGAGTTGAGTCGCCTAAGACTTATAAAGATCGTACTACACATAAAATCTTATAGAAGAATATGGACGTTCTCGGACCTCAATCGTTTTCGATAGAGATGGAGCTAGATTTATTATTGAATTCTTAAATGAAACGCTCCCCATATAAGACCTATACGACTCAACTCTACTGCGGTTTGGTAAAAAATATAAATATATTTGCAAATATTCGTCTAGTTTGCACTCTGTCAATGCAACGCTGCAACATTCTCCGCTTGTATGGTTACCATAGCCTCATAGTCACGCATATCCAGATCATGTAACGCCCTCTGCACTAATGCGGCTAGGTGTGGCGGCAAATCCTTAAGATCTTCCATACGTTCTCGGGCCACAGCACTGGAAATGCGAGGCGTTCCATTGCAGCGAGTGCCGAAACCAAAGTTACCCGAATCCGTCGTAGCCGTGGACGATTTGTACGCATTCTTGGCACTTCCTGCCACCTCAATTCCATATACCGAAGAGTCAGCCGATTCGGAGGAAAGCGAAGACATGCCGTCATCGGAGTGTTGGGTTACAACACTTGGTTTCTCAGGTTCATTTGAGTCGGGCGTTATTGTGTCGCCCACATCCTCAGCCACAATGGACGGTGTGGCACTTGTGTCTATGTCATCCACCATAGCTGCACAATAGCCATTAAGCAGCAGTTGTGAGGGTGCATAACCATATTCCTCTCCATCCTCGTCTTCTCTTGCTGCCTCAGCATTATCTGAGTCGCCGGAAAGCAGTTGCTGCCATCGTTGCTCCAGTTCTGTCATCTTACTTGCTAGTATTCTGAGGGAACACAAGTGGACAATAATAAATAATCAAGTAGGGTGGAAAGTAGTGGGGTTCGCTTACTTGTTCGTCTTCTTTTGGTGTGTTAGAGCCAAGTTCTTGTCGTTTAGGTTATCAAGCAGTGCCAAGCATAACGATTTGAGGTCATGAATGGTCTCAGTTTTCTTGGGCAAATCTATGCCGCTCTCTAGGATGGTTTTTACTGGAAAAGTGGGAGAATGCGGATAAAACTGAATGCCATACAGATGGCCACCAGGCCTTAGTCGGTAACAATCATCAATTTTTCCTACCTTGTCTGGGGCTTAGTATGGTATCATCGTTGTCACCTCCTCCGCCTATTTTCACAATGCCCTTCTTGCGTTTTGTCTCCAACATGGTCTGGAAAAGGAGATCAACGATATTAAATCTTCACATTGGGTCTCGCTTGGTTCATACCCTGTACTTAATAACAGACTGCTTGGTCAATTCCAGTTCACTATCTTGAATCTTGACACGCTCATGCAGGTACTTATTCTCCAGCAAGACACCATCAATGTCCAGCAGCTAAAGAAAAAAGGGATTTGATTACTTCTTACCATCAATTGGACGCATTTCTCAAACCTTTGGATGTGTTTTCTTGGCTCTCAGGGCAACAAAGAGCTCGTGATTCAAACGATGTGCCTTACATTTGTAGGCATCCCGTTCCGTAATCAGCTCCTCCTTCTCATCAATGACAGCCTTGAAGTCAAACGCCAACTGAGCGTTTTTCTTTTTCAGATTTTCCAGATGGCATATGAAATTCGCCCGTTCCCGCTTCCAAAGTTGCTCCTCTTTTTGGCGGGCGGCATTCTCACTGGCCATCGCCTGCTCCCTGGACTTGTGACTGGCCTCCGTTTGTCGCAGCAGTTCCATGTCGCCTTGAAGTTCATGGAGCTTTTGCTTAAGTGCCTCCACTTCGGTGCTCAGTTTAAGATTCTGCTCGCGTGTCTGGTGCAGCAGAGCAGCCAGGCTGGAGTTCTTGCTAAGGGCTCCGCAGCCATCACCCGCAATCATTAATTCGCTGTTGTGTCTCAAGGCCGAGTAGCGCAACTGCAGGGTCTCGGCCATGAGTTTGTATTGATCCCGCTCCACACGGAATTGTTCCAACTCCAGGCGCAAGATGCGCAAAGCCTCCACTTTGCTCTGAAGTTTGCGGTGTACAGCCGAGGTCTGTGTAAGAAATTAGAAGAGTACATTGAAGGATTTGAACAAAGCGATGTCTCACCTCCACGTTGTAGGTGTCCATATGCTGGCCAAAGTTGAGCTCATAGTGATTGCTGGCCACATCAATGTCGTCCTCCATGCCCAGGCCGTATGTCTCCATAAGTTCTCCAAATCTAAATTTCTATGAGTTGACATTGACAACGTAGCACAGGTGTATCACGAATGCCTTAACTTCAATGCTTTCCCTTTTAAAGGACTCCATACAAATCAATTTTTGCCTGCGCTTGCGCCCTGAGCCCCCCCTAAGTGTATGCTACATATGTTCAACATGTTCCGTTATGTTATCGATAACTCCTGCTAACGATTATTTAGTGGCGCTTTATTTAAAATTTGTTTTAGTAATATGGATTTCGACTTAGATTAAAGTGTGAAAGGTTACGCTGATACACTTCCATACGTTTATTTAAGGCCCCCAGCAACCGTTTACACAGATCTTTCACATTTGCAAGCGTTTCGGATCTAATTTTCAACTTTTCCGCAGTTGCCAGTATTATTTTGACTGCGGACAACAAAAATGTTTAACAATTCCTTAGTTGCTGCTTAAATCTTACCTCTATTGATAAGCTCTTGATGGCTATGAATCTCTGTTTGAGTTTGATCATTTTGACTTGGCTCCAAGTTATTCTTCACTGACTTGAGCAGGGCTTGAGATTCCCTCTCCAATTCAGAGAGTTCATTGACTTGGCTGTCCTCCGATATTGACTTGCAGGGCGTCCAGCATATTTCCCTTATGCTGGACACCTTACAAGTACTTCGGCTTGGGTTGGCCGCCTCTGCTTTAATTGATCCACACTTACGCAACTGCTTCAATTGTCTTCCAATGACACTCAACTTTACCTCCAAGCACGAAACACGCTGAGAAATCCTTGAATCCTCGGATGGCTGGGCCATAAACGAAAATGTTAGAATCTCATCGATCAACCGAGTTCTATTTTACCTCAAAAGTTGATGCACTTCTTGTTGGCTGACCCAATTCCTGTCCATCTTCGAGCTCGAGTATGGACCCCAAACTCAGTTCATTGGCTAGCAAACGATCGACTGAACTGTGATTGGACTTGACAAGCTTTTTGAGATTATCTAATTGGACGGAAAGCTTGTCATTGTAGATGAAGGTTCTGTGCAGCAATTGCTCTATCTTGTCCAACTCCCCCAGCGCTTTACAATTTGAATTCGGATTACTCATTTCGGGTAAGAAACAAGTTTGGACCAAAATTTCGATAAATTTTTTGTATATTTTGTGTTTGGATTTCTTTGAAAATGTCAAAAAACAAATTACGTGTTGTTTGAACAGAAAACAAATTTGAGAAGTGAACAATTTCCAGGGGTGTTTCCCGCTCGAACGTAAGGGCTGGTTCGATTCAGTGGCTTGCAGAGATTACAAACCATAGGTTCGTTTCAGTCGTCGTTTATATGTGTCTTCAAATTTCCATATGGTCTTCGCGCATATTCAGGGATCATCTTGCTGAGAAGGAGTCGAAAAGCTCTCAGAAAAAGAATGACCGTTACCGTAACCGAAACCGCTGTTTCCCTGAATTTAAGCACTAGGTTTTGGGTCAAAGTTTGTAACAAACGGAATAGTCGTTTTCGGGTTGGATAAAAAAAAATATATATATATATATATTTTAAAAAGAGATCTTATAATGAGTACAACCAATTCGGCTGACGATTGTGTTTCGATTTGATGGTATGGTAAAATGTCTTGGTATAAACTAGATAAGTAAGGTGCTATTTTCTTAGCATAACTTAAAACTAAGCAGTGGAAATCCAGTCGGTCAACTTTAGCGACAGCTCATGGCATTGGCTATGGTCATCATTTTGCGCACCACATTCGCATTTGTGCCGTAGTACGGGTCGATATCCTGCTTGCCCATGGTCACATCACATTCCATGCGCGTGGTATTTGGTCCGCTGAAATCTTCGCCAGCCGTGTCCATGGCCGAGGCATGAAACTCGCGACAACGACTGACGGTCAGGACCTCTTCCAGATTGGTAACCTTAATGCCAGCACCTGGCATAATGCATATGTCCCGATGATGTTTCGCTATCAACTGGGCTAGATTTTCGGCACCTTCGGCAGCGGAGGAACGAAATCCGCTGCTCAGCAGTCGCTTGAATCCCAACTCCTTCAGCAATTCCACATTCTCGTGCATTAGTTTCGGATCGGTCAGATCAAAGGCACGGTGAAAGGTCACTGGCAAACCATCCGCATGCTGCAACACTCGTCGAGACTTGTCGGCATCAATTAGGCGCTCCGGAGTCAGTGCGCCAAAAACAAAACCATCTGCTCCATTTAGTTTCAGTTGCGTGATATCGGTGATAATGGCCTGCAGTTCTTGGTCGCTGAAGACGAAATCCGTGCCCCGCCGAGGACGCAGCATGCAGTAAATTGGCAGAGTAAAGGGCAGTTCCTTAAGAGTTCTCAGTGTTCCCACGGTGGGAGTTAGGCCGCCCTCTGACAAACCTGCGCACAGCTCAATGCGAGAGGCGCCCCCCTCTTCGGCGGCAAGGGCAGATTTGATCGAGTCCACGCAAACTTCCAGTTTTATCTCATGTCCGGACATGTTTTGCTTTGGAAACTGTAAATATAAATATTATTGTGGCCAGGGTTGCCAGCATTTCTGAAATGATGTCCGTCAAAATAGCGTCGACTTGGAACGGTGAAATCTGAAACAAAAGGAGTTTTTTATTTTGTCAAATTCTCAGGAGCCACTTAACTTTTTAAGACAAATTAAATTGCAAAATATTAAGAAAAGAATAAACTATTGTTTAAAATAGGATTTGGGTGGATTTGAGAATTCCAGGTACTAAAAATATCAGGTTAAAAATTTGACATCCGACATTTTTATAAATATCTCTCTTTCCAGATGCAGAAAGCTGACATATTCAGGAGTATTTTGAAAAAGGAATTATGAAAATCCTCCCCTCAGTTTTTGAGAAAATTGCTTATCAGTGAACAAGCCGTGAGCGAGTTGCCATTACTGATAAGGCCAGTCATGTTAACCGAGTTGGGTGTGACCAAGCCACAAGACAAATCGACGCAAACTTTTCCTGATGTTGTGCACATATGCACGATATGTCCCCGGATAGGGAAAAATTCAACCTATTTTTACTAATTTTCCCAGGAAGATTCTCCCCCACCGTTCCAATTCGACGTTAAAACATCACCGCTATTTTGACGGACATTCTGAAATGAACAAGTTCGATAACACAAAGGCGATAGCTCTCTTGAGCAGTGTGCCCGTATCGTTGGTGTTGTTATAGAGCACTGCTGCGCTGTGGCCCATCTCTAGACAGTGGATTTCGGTCGTCGCTTGTGTGTATGTGTATGTAATATTATTATTTTTTTTAATACAAGAAGTGCGTGTGGGTGCAAGGCAAAAGCCAATTCAGCAAAAAACAAGGCAAAGTGCAAGCAGCGCAGCATGCGCCAGACCAACTAAGAGCAGGGAAAAACGTCACGCCCGCAACGAAACGAAATGACCATGGGCGAGCGAGAGCCAACTTCGTCTCTCGTACTCCCAGTTATATTGCGGCCTATTTTCACACAGGTGGGTAACAGGGGTGGGGGGCCCAGGTTGGATTATTATGTTGCGTAAACTGTAAACTGGCGTTGTGCTTACAGCTCGAGCGACGGGACGTTGGCGCCGCACAATCTCTGCGCTCGGCCATACTAAAATCGGAGCAGAACAATCCGGGCTTCTGCTATGAACTCGTTGCGACGATCGTGCGACGTGCTGATCTAAATGTCAACCTTAACGAGGCCGTCTTGCGTTTGCAGGGCAACATCACGGAAGCGGACCGTAAGTTTGTTGTTGTCTCTCGCCCACCTGCATACGTGGTTAATACGAGTTTCCATTTGCTTGAAGCAGTCAACGAATATCGCTTGACACGCACCGAGGAACCGTTCCAGGAGCTAAATCGTAAATCGGTGGCACTCAAGGTGATCTTGAGTCGCATACCTGATGAGATCAATGATCGCAAGACCTTCCTGGAGACCATCAAGTGAGTTGGCGGCGTTAATGATAGCGTGACGGCCTCCCCCCTCCAATTGTGTGATGTTTGCTTTGCTTTCAGGGAAATCGCCAGCGCCATAAAGAAATTGCTCGATGTGGTCAACGAAATTGGTTCGTTCATACCGGGCGTTACTGGCAAGCAGGCTGTGGAGCAGCGCAAAAAGGAGTTTGTCAAATATTCCAAGAAGTTCAGCACAACGCTGAAGGAGTATTTCAAGGAAGGACAGTAAGTGTCGCGGGGACTCAGTAAACTGTATTTTTTAACGCTTATAGAAAGTGATCATTTCGTTCCATGATTTTGGCCCAGGCTTAACTAAGGTGTTGTTGACTTTTAGGTCATAGACTTGGTATTTCAGTAATCACCAGCCATATAAATCTAGGTTGATCTTGGTAGTCTATTCACTTCAACTCTGAGAGCGATAAGAATACCCTCGAATCGTGCACACGTATTGTTTATCGTGGTGTCGACTGTGTGACACACACTCCTTGGCACATATGAAATGTGTTAATATCGTTTTTTTTTTTTTTTTTTTTAGAAAAATTAACCACACCACATAATAACTTTGATTTTGTTTGCATTGGTGACCGGTGAAGCTTCTGTATCATCCAAAATTGCTTAAAGTCATTCAGAGCTTATTTTTCGACCGACATTCAATCAATTTTGTCACTTGGCCGTGTCTTGCCATGTTTTATAGTAATTTAGAATGAATTGTTTTATGAAATGACCTTTTCTCTCATCTCTTTTTCAAATTTAACTCAAATCGGTCGAAAATTACAAAAAGTTGTTGGTTATTACCAATGATACACTTACTCTTCCGAATTTCTTAACTGTTATTCGTCCATTTTCATCCAACTACGCGTCTACATTTGTTAATGTTAAGGGCAAATTTAGGTCATAGAGTAGCATTGATTTTGAATTGAAAGATGCTGCCTCTTAAAGCTAGGAAATGCTAACTAACTTGTCAATTATTGGAAACACCAGGCTAGTAACGTATTATCAGGTTAAAACTAATCCATAACGACCATTTATATCCACATTTGTCAAAGTTAAGTATTTAGTTCATTGATATAGTAATTACATGTTTAGATTTGGTGCTGATAAGAGCGGAGGAAGTTTTGCTAATTCTGCTATACCATTTCCAAAACAATATTATTCATAAAGACTTTTCGTGTCATTGGAATGATTGCAGTAAATTCCGATTAATTCTAGAATTTTAAAACGATTTAAAAATATTTACCGACCCAGATACCAATCAACCAATCTAAGTCTTAATTATCTCAGTCTCGAACAATCTGTATTTTGATTTATACTTGGCTTTATACAACTTCAAAGGGACAAGCCGAGCTTCTCGTAATCTCTAGATTATTACTTAGGATAGGTTAAATAGGCTTTTCCGGTTAATTTCGAGAGCTCACTAATTCTGTTCCTGCTAAGATGTAGGAGTTAAGAAATTATTCCATTATATTCACACTGACTGCTGCCGACTTGTCGAAGCTGCGTAAACCTTTAGCATGCACAAACTTTCGACCTTCTGTTTGATTTTGGTGACCACAGTTGGAATAAGGGAAATATAAGAATCGATGTGGAATGCCCACAACATGCTGTCACACCTAAAAGTTATTCAAATAGAAAGCAAGAAATCTTCGACAATTTGTAGACTCAGTTCCAATCGCAGTAAAGCATGTGAAAAATACATAGATTTAGAATATTTAGCATCATGAATTCCCCATCTACATCATCGCAACTTGGCCTTGATTTATGACATGCCACAAAGTGCTGATGGCTATAGATATGTGTTTGTGATGAACTGAAGCATTGGCCACCACACAAGTAGACAGCTTCTTACAAATGCAGAGTATACTCTTGGAATACAAACTTCTGAGAAAAGCAAATTACATACCTTACAGAATGGACAAACTGTGATCATGGTTCACAAAAGCTTGGAAAAATGAATCCAACTGGGATGCAGGCATCTTGCTGCATAATTTTTTATAAATCGCCGCAGTGCAATGTTGGTAGTACGTGGTTAATTTTTGGCAATTCTATTAAAGAAACCGCATAATCTTTTGTTGTATCGCAAGTGATTCGAGGTCGAGCTCAGAATCTTTTGTATATCTTACGATTGTCAAAATTGTCTGAAAGTCGTTTCACGGACAAGTTGAAAGAAGTTACTACTGCATATAGCATTATGAAATTTTTGTATATTTCTATTTGCTCTGCCAACAATAGCAAAGTATCCTACATAAAGTAACATCGCCCGAAACATTATTTCTTCAGTGGAATTACGTAAAATAAAATCCACTACACAATTGTGTAACAATAGTTTCTAAAGCAGAAACATAACTTCCACATATAACTTGTGATCTCGGTACATCCCAATTGTAAATAGTAAAACCAAATTTTATTTTTGCTTCACATCTACCATTTTTGACAAGAAATGTCGTATAAGGTTTTTCGAAAATTGATTTTTTTTATCACAGCAAAATGTTCCAAGTAGGATTGTGCTTAAAGCTGTCAAACCTACTTATTAAATGTGTCCCAACCGACTTTATCAACCTTATCGCGTCCAAGGTTGGCAAAAATTCCCACATGCTTTACTTGAAATTTGAGATATTTGTAATGTACGACTCTAAACTTTTCCAATTATCTTTATTCAAAGTAAAAATAGAAGTAATTAAAGGACAAATAAAGTAGATATTTATCAGAGCTGTTATGTGATTAGATTACTTCCCGTATTTAATTACTTTTCATTACAAAAACATAATTGAGAAAACAATTCCTGATTTAGCAATCGTAGTGCTAACTTTGAACTACAATTATACAATGAATTTTTCAAAATGTAATTACTTTTACAATTACTTCCATAATTGTAACTGTAAGGGAAGATTATTTAGGTTGTTGTAATTATAGGTAAAAATTAGTAATGTTTTCCAATCAATATCAAGTTTAATTGTTTGCTGATCATGAAAATTAATCTATGTAATTAAAGCCATGTCGAATACTTATTTCAAAAATTAGCAAACATTTCCTTTTTCACCTACGAATACATGAATAAATTGTATATTTCAAGCAATATTACTCAATATTCCCCCCCCCCTTTCCGGTACAATTATCAAAGTAATTGTAAAAGTATTTACATAATCGTGAATTAGTTAAAGTTAAATGAAAAATGTTAAAGTTAATTGTAGATTACAGCTCTGGTTGTACAATCTAAAGGATTCAACGGGTTTTTATTTGAAAAATCGCTCCGATATTCTAGCATTCACTTATAATATATATTCGGTAGGTATAATACATAAATGTTATCAACTTTGTTTACGTACGCCATGTGAAATTCCTCTATGACAGCCGGTTTCTTTAATCACCTCATATCTGGTTTCTTATCGGGTCGGTTGTGTTTATAGATGATGTCATTTCAGGGGAATTTCTGGCTTTTGTTTGGTTTATCAGTTTGAAGATTTTGTGCCTTGCATGAGTGAGTGAGTTAGTGAATGAGTGGGTGGCATTTAAAATGTAAATCGTCGTCTAATTGATGATGATAGTTAATCGATTTGGCAGCAATTTGGCTAAATATTTGATTGGGATGGCAAATTGCAGTTATTTGGCTAAACTGAACTTAAACTGCAATAATTGATTTACCTTCTCCCCTCTCTCTCTGTTTATCTTTTCAGACCGAATGCAGTATTCATAAGTGCACTTTTTCTAATACGGCAAACGAATCAAATAATGCTGACAGTTAAGAGTAAATGCGAGTAGAAAATTAAACGTTTTAATTATATTATGGCAAAACTTAGTGGCATTTTAATTTTATGTTTAAATAAAAAACAAACACACACACACACACACAAAAGCTCTTGCATAAATTAAAATTCAGCGCCTCGTCCCGGCCCCCCCAGATCCCAGCCTCTCCTTTTCTGTTGTAATTACATATAAATAGGCCTAATCTATGCATCGTATACATTATAAATATATATATATATACAAAAATATATATAGACAACCATTTAAATGGATAATCACACTTGAAATGAGAAATCGATTGAGAATAACTATTTATTTAGATGATTTTCGTTTGCAATTATAATGTAAATAATTCATTCATCTTCTGTTCACAACAATAACAACAAGAATAACAACAGCAACAGCAACAGCAGAAGTTTGTTTATTTTTATGATTAACATTTAAAATTAGTAAACAAAATAACGAGATACAGGAAATGTATGTACTATGAGAGAAACAAAAACCAACACTTGAATTTTTAACTGTTTTTAATTGTTAGAGTTTGAAATTGAAACGAAAATATAAACACAAAACGATCACTAAATATAGCAATCATTTAATTAATGATTTGTTCGAAAGCGAAAGACAACAAAGATAAGGAAATCAAATTATTTTATTTTTAAAGACAAATGTTATATGAAAAAAAAAAAAATGAAACAAAAACTCATAATGTAGTAATAGAACACAAATCGACAAATAAATGTATTTATATTAAATCACAAATGTTATATGGATACATCAAGGAACAACTGGCTTGGAGGTGGTGCCCCTTTTCTCCATTATGATTATGGATAATGGAAAGCTATAAATCGGCTGCTATGCCCCAACTGACAAGGAGAAACCGAATTCGATTTCAAGGACAGGGAGTTGCTTGAGAGACACAAAGGAATTGTTCTCAAATTCGTTTGATCGAACCCTTTCAAACTCAATTTGAAAGACTTCGACTAGATTTACACGTTGAAGCTAACTTCGCGAAGTTCACTTAGTAAATGGAATTTTCAGGCAAAATGAACACGTTAAAGTTTTAGAGTCTTACCTGATTCTCTTCCATTAAGAGAACTCCATGAAGCTTACTTCTCCGTGTAAATTTAGTCTTAAAAAATATAATATTAGGAGTGAAGGGTAAAGAGTTAGAAGGTGGCCACCTGGAAACCCCCCACATTGTTTGCTAAGAAATGATTAATTTCTAAATATCATTTAACGACTTAACTTTTTACTTACCTCAACAACAACACAACAATGGACACAGACGAATTCTGTTTTCTCCAATGTTCAAAAAACAGAACGATTTCGAGAGTTCAGAGAGGTCACCATTTGGATTAGGTGATGGTTTATTGGGCAGTCGTCTATGATGGGGTTACCAAGGTCACAACTTCGGCAAAGTTTATCAGTGCAGCGATTTGGAAAATATTCTGAAGCCTCTCAACACAACATTATCGAGACATGGATCAATCAACAACACTGCGCTTCAGCTCACAAGGCAAAAACCACTCAAACATGGCTTAAAATTTGCTACGCTCCAAACTTCTGCTGGTAGCCCAGACCGGAATCCAATGGACTACAGTACAGGTAAACAGGGCTCGCTTAAGTCCAATTGATTTGGGAACTGTTTCGGTTAAGGATATCTGATTATATTACTGCCCGAAAAGGTTAATAAACAATCCTCTCGGTTATCGGTTTGAAATCGGTTATATATATTTATGTTTTGATCCAAGTTTAAGAATATACAGCCTCCCATTCTTCCATTTTACTCGCATTTTTGCAAAAGTTTTGCGATTTGAAGAGAAAATTTGTTCGAACAACCGATTTCAAATCGCAAAACTATTCCGTATGCAAGAATGGGTGCAAGGCTGATGGTCATTCGCCATTTTCTTGTGTTCAAGGAACTGCTAATACTACTTGCTTTCGATAACTTATTAAGTCGGGGTATTTTTTAGGTAATTTGTTCTAACCCTCGGAAATGGAACTCAATCTTTTAATGCAAAGTTTGTAATTACTTAATCCTGTCACCTATTGTTAGATTAATTTCCTGTAATTGTTGAATGTTTATGCTATTCTTCAATATCATTCAAATGTCATGTCAAATGTTAATGGAATGTCACGATCACTGTAAAAGAATTTCGGTGACTCCCCAGACAACACGAAAATGTTGCATTCATTCGTTTTCAGTTATATGACCAAAAAGTCGTGTCCCAAAACCATTGTAAGTACTACACAGAGAAAAAAAAATAGAGGAAAGTTAATTTCGGCTCGGCCGAAGATTGTATACCCTTGCAGCACGTTCTCCAACTAATTTGAAGGACATATCCACTGGAAACAAACAATTTTTTCTGAATAAGACTGCTTTTCCGACTCTACTGTTGTATGACAGCTATACTATATAGACGTCCGATTTCGACCAAACTTAGTGGAATTATGAAAAAAGCATAGCAAACTAAGAAATACAAATTTTGGAGGTGTTTTCTCACTAAAACTAGTTTCTCGACCGATCATTCCTATGGCAGCTTTAATCTATATTTATCCGATTTTGACAAGACATCAGAAAATTGTGTGAAAGCTCATAAAATAAGTATGTGCCAATTTAAAAGAGTTTTACTTTGATAAGAAAATAGTTTTTCATACTAATACTATTTTTCTAAACTTACTTTTCTATGGCAGCTTTACTATATATAATATATGTCCGATTTCGACCAAATTTATCTAAATCATGAAGAAGCATTGAAAACTAGTAAATATAGAGTTTGCATAAAAACAAAAAAGTTTTTCTCACTAGAACTAATTTTTCGTCCGATCGTCCCTATGGCAGCTATGGCATATGTGATAGTCATCCGATCCAGCTGGTTCCGACAAATGAGCAGCGTATTTGTACCAGAAGACTTCGTGCAAAGTATGTTGGCGACAGCTCTAAATCTGGCGGAGGAGATAGCATTTTCATCCAACGAGAGCGTAAGTTAAAGTCGGCCCTGCTCGACTTCGAAATACCTGTTACTCAAGGCAATTAGTGTTTAATAACTTCAGATAAGTATGCAACGTTTTTTTAACTTTGCTATTTATTATCCGATCTTCATGAAAATTTGTGGGATTGTACATATTGGCCACATGCACTATACTGCATGCACTATCTGAGCTCGATAGCTCACAAATTGAAGGAGATATTCAACATTTTCTATAGCTGGGGCGGGAGGGGGTGTGGCCAAAATTTGAAACAAACTTTATTTGCCTACAGACAATACTAACTTACATCTAAGGTGTTCATACAGACGGACGGACGGACGGACGGACGGACATGGCTTTATCGACCCGGCTGTTGATGCTGATGAAGAATATATATACTTTATGATATCGGAGATGCTTCTTTCTGCCTGTTACACACATTTGCATGACTTTAGTATACCCTTTTTACTCTACGAGTAACGGGTATAAAAAATATCAAACGGAAATGAAAAATGTATATTTTAATATCAAAAATAAGCATTACAAAATGGATAATTTTTTCCGTGTAAGTAAATGCCTGCTCACTTCTGCAAATACATATCTCTCTCCCTCTCTCTCTCACTTAAAAAAGGCCTTAAATATTCTTAAAACTGTTTGCATATTTTGAAACTCGATCGACAGCAGAAAACACAGCCAACGGCTTTTGTTATACGTAAAAACCATTACATTACAGCGCCTCCCGCTGTCACTGT
Source organism: Lordiphosa andalusiaca (assembly GCA_035044965.1). Classification (NCBI taxonomy): domain Eukaryota; kingdom Metazoa; phylum Arthropoda; class Insecta; order Diptera; family Drosophilidae; genus Lordiphosa; species Lordiphosa andalusiaca. The sequence goes on from JAWNNM010000342.1 coordinate 729,956, forward strand.
TAACCCCACGTTAACAGAGCCCTAACATGTCTTCAACCCCCGTCACAAATGTGCAGAGAAAATTGCCCGTTTTTCAGTGTCATTTGACAGAAAAATCGATTCCTTGCCATACTGGGCCAACTCTGGTCAGGCAGTTGGGCAAAAATCAGAGTACAAACCAGCCGAGCAGCGCGACCGAGATGACCCACTTTTCGGTTTTCACACTAAAATCAAATTGCTATACAAAAAAAGTGGACAATTAAACACAATTTTTTTCTATAAATTTAGTTAATAACGCAGCTAATATGTAAAACTCGTAGCCTAGTGTTAAACTCTATATGCATTTATGTGAATTAAGCAGCGCTAGCGTGGAAGAAAAAACCAGGCGACCTGAAAAAGTCAGCAAGAAGCAGCAGCAGCAGCAGCAGCAGCAAAAAAGGTTCGAATTTCAAAAGAAAAAACCCAAAAAGTGCAACAAAAAAATCATTAAAAAATATATTTTAAAACATCCAAAAAGAAAGTAAAAGAAAAGAAAGCGAGCGAGCGTACTCACATAAAATTTCGCTGTACACCAAATAGGGAAAATGTTTTCCCTAACAGCAGCCGCCGCCGCTGCTGCGTGAAAAAATTTTCATTGTCTTCTCCAAAAAAAAAAAATAACAAGAAAAAACGAATAATTCTAACAAAAATTCCGAAAAAGTGTCGCGTGTGCAAAACCCGCGATGAAGAGAAAGTAAAAGTGAAAGGAAAACGCCAGCACACACACACACACATAAATACATGCACCAACAGAGGTATGCAAATACGGCAGCGCAACATTGAATGGAAATACGCAAAGTGCATTAGTAAATCATTTAAATTGGGCAATAAAGCGTATTAACTGCATTTGGGCGCGAACGCACACACACACTTTAAGCCAGAGCCCCCTCCCACCACCCCCCGAGAGTAAGTAAATGTATGTAAATGGTCACTGAAACTAGAGCAGAGCAACTTTCACATGTGTGTGTGTGTGCGCGCGTGTGTGTGTGTGTGAGTTTCATATTCATAAGCAGCAGCAGCAGCAGCAGCAGCAGCAGCGGCAGCAGCTCCAGGAGCAACGTCGACTGCGAATATAAATGAAAAATGGCACTTTCTGCTTTCGGGGGGGTTTTTCGGGGCGGGCAGTTTTGACACTTGGCCGTGCGCAGCAGCAGCATTAAAGTTGTTTGCTGCTGCGTGCGTACACACACACCCACACCCACACACACACACACGTACGCATTCACTTGATTGTGGAAGAGTAAGCACCTCAGGCGTGGAGCAAGTGTTTGCCATGCGGTTGCCTTCTATGCTCCGTCGATGTATGTACGTTTTTGGAGTTTTGTGCGTGTGTGTGTGTGGGTGCGCTGGCATGACACGAGGGTGGATCAATAAGTACCCGTAACAGAATTAAAGACACAAGTTTTCTGCATATTTAGCCAGGCTGATTTCCTGGCTGCTCAAGAATTCCACCCACAAATAAAGGTTAAAACAAGAAAGAAAGTCGGTCAAGCCCGACTATAGCATACTCTGTACCAACGAAATTATACGCTCAGCATAAATTTTGATGCTGCAGTAGCAGCTGAAAGCAGCGCTGCTACTAAGCTGCAGCAGCGAACAATCTTTTGATCATAACTCGAAATCCGTTCATCCAATTTTCACCATTCCTCTGGCTAGTCGATAAGTTATCCTTATTACTAAATATATCCAGAAGGAACAAGCCACCTATCTTTAAAACTGTAGGAGATATGACGTTTTTTCTAAATTGCGGGGGCGGCAGGGGGCGTGGCCAAAATTGAAAATAAACTTGATTTGCCTGCAGACATAAGAAGCATATGTCCCATACATGTCAAACCTCTATCTCTTACCATCTCTGAGATCTGTGCGTTCATACGGACAGACAGACAGACAGACGGACCGACGGACAGACGGACAGACGGACAGACGGACATGGCTATATCGACTCGGCTGTTGATGCTGATCAAGAATATATATACTTTATGGGGTCGGAAATGCTTTCTTCTGGATGTTACATACTTTTGCACAAACTTATTATACTTTATGTACCTTTATGTACGTTTTATCTGCCCCACTTCAATTTGGTGGCTTAATTCTTAATTCCCTTTCAGCCATTCCATTTCGACATACTATCTCTAGTATACAGCCTTTCCGTTTCTGCTGTCGATTTGCATCCGCTCTCAATTGTGTCGCACTGGATTCATCTTGCACTTCGTCTGCTCCGCGTACTCTAATCAAGTTTCGTTCCTACCATAAAAAGTAGAATTTGGATTCTACCATGTTTCTGTTTGTGGGAGAGTTAGCACAACCAAATATACTTTCGAAAGGTAAGAAAGTTACGGGAAAATACCTAGAGTTACTTGAATATGTCCGAAAAGGTTTCTTTATTACCAATCTTCCAAGTGTGGGGTAGGAAAAACCAATCTCTAAGCTTGTCAATCCTTATCTCCTTCAAGTTTAATCGTTACTTTTAGATTATAAATGTTAAAAAATGCATCAGTTATTTGGAAACGATCTTGATAACATTTCCATGGTATATGTAATTCAGATCAAATAGCAGATCTTTGAACCTCTACTCTATTGCTTACTTAAGAATGAACCCCTATTTGGTGGTTCTTGTTCAGTTACTCTTGCTTAGTAAGTCTTGTCCTGTACAGTCACAATAGTTCATTGACTCTCATTTAAGTACTCTTGTTCAGTGACTCTGGTCTAGTCACTATTCAATCATAGTCACTCTCATTTAGTGACTTTTGTTCAATGTTTCTTGTTCAGTGACCCTTGGAAAGTGACTTTGTTCTAGTCACTATAGTCACTTAATTAGCGTCTATTATTCACAAACTCTTGAGTTGATACTCTTGTTCAGTAACTCTTTTTTAGTAACTCTTCGTCAGTGAGTCTTCAGTCTAATCACTATTCAATCACAGTCACTCTCATTTAGTGACTTTTGTTCACTGTTTCTTGTTCAATGATCCTTGTAAAATCATCTTGGTCTAGTCACTATTCAGTCACAATGGTTCATTGACTCTTATTTAGTTACTCTTGTTCAGTGAGTATTCAGTTACAGTTACTCTCGTTTAGAGACTTTTGTTCACTGTTTCTTGTTCAGTGACTCTTGTAAAATCATCTTGGTCTAGTCACTATTGCCGAGCGTCACTTGTTTATCGTCACGAACTCTTGATTTGTTACACTTCTTCAGTGGTTTTGGTTCAGTGACTCTTGAAAAGTGAATTTTGTAAAGTGATTCTGGTGTAGTCACTACTGTTCACTGACTCTGATCACTGATTCTAGTTCTGCGACTTTTATTCAGTAACTTCCAACTAATTACTTTTGTTTTTGGTGATTTTTATTCAATGATACTTGTTCAGTCACAATTGTTTAGTAAATCTCATCTACTGAATCTGTTTCCTCGATGTTTGTTCAGTCGCTATTTTCAGTGTTTCCTGCTCAGTGACTTTTTTTTAGTGACTCTTATTCACCGACTCTGGCCTCATCACTGATGTTAAGTTACTCTAGTCCAGCGATGTTCAAGAAAAGAGGCTCTCTGTAGCTCTCTGACTCTCTCTGACTCTCTCTGACACACACTGAAGCATTACTTCGGCAAGCATTCGGCATGAATAAACTAAAGTGTTCGGCCCCTGGGGGCTAAGGGTGAACATCGCTGCTCTAGTCCTGCGGCTGTTAATCAGTGACTCTTGTTTTATTATTTTTGTTCGGTGATTTTTATTCATATACCATAAAACGTCATTCAAATCAATTGGATATTTCAAACTATGCCAATTAAAGAGCAAATATATATTTCATAAAGATACAAGAGATATGTTAGAAGGCATACTTTTCAACAGTTTAAAGATTAGTACTGAACTTTTGGTATCTTTTTTTTCGAAATTAAAGCGACTCTGAAAAGATCCAATGGATCCCAAAAATATCGATATTGGCATATACCCCAAAATCAACAATGACTATCCTCGTTTCTGTATATTAGCTTACACACTTCTCCGCGCAGAGTTAAAACTATAACAAATGCAAAGTTTGCTTACTTTTTTAATGAAGTTTCTTACAGGGGATTTTGTGATTTTGCTTGATCAGGTCCAAACTCTACACCGAGAGTAACAACCGTAACTGCGTTTGGAGCTTCTCACCTTTTTGGAACTCGTTGAAACAACATCACTAAGTTGTCATTAAAGTAGAAAGGTCAGCGTGTTTCTGTGCATTGCATTATTTTATCGTTTCAAAATGAAAAATCTCCTCTCTTAAAATTTGTAGAGTTGTTTCGGATAGTTTATTTGAAAGCTTAACACATATCGTAATCAATTTTATGCTCAAGTTGTTCAAAAACTAGAAGTGATTCGTGATTATAAATATTTATAAACTATACATAATTACTAACAACTGGATCTGGTCTGGAATAGAGTTATAGTCCAAGACTTTAGTATTCCACAATTAAAGATTAATCTATATGACTAGCTTAGTTTCCTATATAAAATGTTTAGTTTATGCAAGTTATTGGTAGTCAAGTAGAATTCATTTAACGAAGCAACCACAGAGATCAGGCTTACGTGGCGTATGAGTATTTTGATGAAAGCATAAAATTCTTTTAAATAGTAAAATCTAGTTTTTGGCCCTAAAATTCCTTAACCTTACCAAAAATATTGCTATTTACAGTGCTAAAGCATTGTTCCCCATGAAGTTCCTTGCCTCTGTTCCTTTCCATGGTCAACGTCGCCTTCAGGAATCATTTGGCAGTGCCATGCCATTTTGTCGCCAAGGATTAATCGTTGACTTTGGCCAATTTTGACATATGGCCATCATTCAATAATTCATGTGGTTTACAATGTGTCACAGCGCCGATGAAGAAGGTTGAGTGGCCGCGAGAGATTTAGACAGGCAGTCCATGGCCCCCATAACTATGCTACGCTTTTTTGTTTCTAGGCTTTACGCCGCATGAACGTGTGTGTGTGAGTGTGTGTGTGTGTGTGTTGGTTTTAAATAGGCCAGATAGTTTTTCTGCGTTCGTGTTCTTGTTCCGTTTCAGCCTCCTATATATATATATATATATATATGTTTTCATTTGTATTTTTTTTGGTACGATTTCCTTTGCCTCTGCGATTGAGGTCAAACTGTCAGCAGGATAATGAACTTTTCCTACATTTTAAATGTTATTGCTTGACTTTAAAATAGTTGCTCTTCTTCTCCTGCGCTTGCCACTCATTCATATAGATATAAGTGCTGGCATTGAAGATTTCACAGCACTAATTGCTGTACTTAGAGCCACTTAAGATGTGTGTAAGCTCGAAATTAATTATACAATTGGCTTAAAAGGGAGATGAAATATTTAGGGAAATTTTAAAGGTTGTTTTTCTCATATTCTCAAGATGTCAAGGCAAATTAATTGCTTGTCTGTTAAAGTTTGCTGTGCAATCTCTTGCTCCTTGTGTACAAACAAAAAAAAAACAAGAAATAGTTAGTTTGCCACCTCAACTTGCGCTCCAGTAATTTTATTCTGAAGTAACTGAAAGTTGGCGGAAAACTTTTTAAATTAGTAACGTGTTGGTTTCAAAAAGTTCCTGGTTTCTGCACTTCGACCGCATCAAAAGTTGCCATAAACATAGTTTCAATTGCAAATATTTACCCACGAGATGGCGGAAATGAAGATATACTACGAACCATTTCCATTTTACCTACTTCGAGGGCAGCAACGAACGCCGAAAATTGGGTTAGTAGAGTGTAAAGCAGCGCCAGGCAGGCAACCTAGTTTGGGGGTTTTCGGTGTGCCGCCGACCCCGGCTAATCCGTGCTTTAAGAACTCATTAAAATTTGATGCTGCCGCCTGGGCTGCGTTTGTGGCTAAATGTTTAATTGTTAAAAGGGAAATGCTTCAATTTGTTGATAGCTGGCTGGCTAGCAGGACACTGACGATGACGTAGGCAAGGCAAAGCTGCTGTTGCCTGCGAGTGCGAGTGCGAGTGCGAGCGGAACGGAATGGTGCCAAGCACTGCTTGAACTGCTGTAGGCTGTTCCACCTCCTACCCTGCCGCAAGCGTGCAGCAAACTGTGAAACGCCTAAAATAGACACAGACAGGCACAGAGAGACACTGTGGAGTGGGCCTGGAACTGGTAGTTGGCGTTGGTCTTGGTGCTAAAAGACAAAAACGGAAATGACAGCGGCTAGATAGCAATCTAAGGCTGCTGCCGGACAAAAAAAAACGTACGTAATAAATATGAGAAAAACGCGCACTGCAAACACAAGACACCCACACACACACCCACACACTCGTACGCCCACAGCTACTTCAAATGTGAAATGCTTGTAAAGCTCTTCATCATAATTAAAAAAAAAAAAATGAAGAAAAAACGAGAGCGTAACTTCAAGTCAAGCTTGCTCGACTTTGCCAATACCCGGTAGTTGGGGAGAGAAGAAGTACATCAAGGAACAGTTGTGTTAAATGATAGAAATTGGAAAAAAGGGAGTTCTAGACCAAACTGGATCAAATTCAAACCGTTTTGTACTTAAAATCTCAAGTATGATTCGTTTCTGGGTGTACTTAAATTGAGTACAAAACATTCTAGAACCGAAATATGACTGTTAATATTGTCAAAATGAGTACCAACGTTCTTGCATTAAGAACATTTTGTACTTACAGTAAGATAAAAAGTTAAGCTCCACAAATGGGCAACGGAAATGCGAATTATTTTTAAGCGAGTCTGTTCTTAAAATTCCCAACTGTTTCTAACACTTTTGTTGTGGAGTTATGGCAGTTTTTTTCGAACTAATGTAGCTTTAACTGTCTCTTTGGTTATGAACATTTCCCGCTTTCTTTGGTTCAAAACAGAGTCCTCGTTTTAGAACAAAGTGGGAATAGCTTTAGAATTTGATCGGCTCAATTCAAAAACATTTTGTACTGGATTGAAATGCACTTATTAGAAATTACTTTACTTTTTTTGTACCTATTTGAAGAGTTAATTGGGCTTGACTTGAGACCTTTCTAACCTAAAAGTGGGATTAAAAATATTCTAATATAATTAAAAATATACTTAAAATATCCCAAAACAGTCTAAAATTAAGAATTTCCTGATAGAAAAAAATAAGTTACGTAGTAGACTTCTGCATGAATGGAATCAAAACGGCAAATGAAATACGTAATACGTACTTGATATAAGAATTTTGTACTTGAATAGTATAGTATTTTCTTACTTACCGAACTATTGCGAATGTGTATTCTATATTGAAGTACCAAGTCCTTGGTTTTTTTTCTTCTAATTAATCATCTCTTTTTAGTAGGGTTTGTTGTTGTTTGACAAATGATTTTCTTCAAACCCAGCTTGACCGCTCGGAGTGGGTCGATTTGTCTAACTATTTGGCTCAACAGCCCAAAACAAGCCCAGCCGAGCATTCTTTATATATCTAAACTTAATATACCCCTTGAACTGTACGTCTACTGGGTATCACAAAATTATACTCTCTGACGAACTTACTATGCCCTTGCAGACTTTAGTACCTTAACTTTAGTATGCTTCACATTTTGTTAAATAAGCCAATTATGGCTTTCTATAGCAACAAGGGGATAGAGTGGTAAAAAATTCTGAAAATTGAATAACATTCCCACGGAATCCTAGCGAATAATATTGAAAATATTCTCGATATTTTCTTTTCAGAATTTTCGATGCTCCTGTCACATGTTACTGTCAAACATGTTCAGTTTGTCCTTTAATTTACCCATTTTATTATCAAAATTTTAAGCCACTTTTTGATCGGAAAATTGTGCTCAGCGACGAAGCTCATTTCTGGTTTGAATGGATACGCGAACAAGCAAAATTTCCCGCACTGTGAAAGTGGTGACGGGTATTTTGGTGTGAAGATCAGCCAGAAGCATTGCAGGAACTGCCAATGCATTTCGAAATATGCACTGTTTCGTGTGGATTATGGGCCGGTGGCCTCATTGGATCGTACCTTTTTACAGATCACGAAAAGAGAAACGTTACTGTGCGCTACCGTGCGATGATTACAAAATGGACATGGCTGACATGTGGTTTCAACAAGTCGGTGCCACATGCCATAAAGCACTCGAAACAATGGCCCAATTGAGTGGCAAGTTCGGTGAACAGTTTATTTCATGTTTGTAGCCAATCAATTGGCCGCCTCGATCGTGCTATAAAACGCCTTTAGTCTACTTTTTGTGGTGCTATGCTAAGGCTCATGTTTATAGCTTCAAGCAGGAAACAGTTGACGCACTGGAAGTTAATTTTTTAGAATTTATTTGATACATACATGCCGATGTGTTAGAGAGAGTATGCCAAAATTGGATCCATTGCATGAACCATTTCTTATACATGAAATCATCTCTAAAAATTAAATTATATAGATCGTTTTGTTGAATTAAATTAGGATTTCATAGATTTGCCTGAATTGTAGTTATTTTTGTTGGACCAAATCCGAAAGCTAATACAAAATCGAACTTTATTTTAAATTCATTCGGATCATAGTTTTAGGTTGTAATATTTAAAAGTCAACTCCGTTTAGCTATTGAAATTAGTAAACATTATACTTGGTTGAAGTCATATTAATTCAAAAGCCAACTCCAATACAACAAAATCTAAATGATCCTGATTTAAGCTTATAAAATTCTAAGGCAAATACCAATTCGTTCTTGAAATGACAGAAACCGGGAAAGACTCAAAGACAAAGATGACAAAGATGGAGTTCAGAAATCTACCATCGCTTCATAACAAAAATGTGTGAGAAGCATTTGTGAATGTTAAGAGAAGACTCTCTTACGAAGTCTAGTTTGTACTCAATCCAAAATACGTTAAGGGGTTACATTAGTTTCGCCCGGGAAAAAACGAACAATTTTAAATCATTTTAAACTTGCAGTTTTTAGCCGGCTTGAGATCATGGTATGCTTTCGCACAACTTTAAACAGAGACACAACACCACAAAGAAGGTCGGTAGATACAGCATACAGCCGTTAAGAGGATCCACCCTCTATCGTCAGCGATCAATGCCTACCAACAGAACGTTCAATTCGGTATTTAGAATTCAATATTTAGTTCAAACTTTTTATTGTCTTAAGGATATGCATTACTGAAATTTTTGTTGAAAAATATGAAAAATACTAAATACATCGAGCCCTCGAGAAAAAGAAGCGTCCGCGTTGACGGCGTAACTCCCAGGAGGATCATCTGAAGTGACAAAAAATATACGTTTTATTCTTAACACTTTACACTTGAGTTAGGAATGAGTTTGATTTAAGAATATTTGACCATGTTTTAAAAATACCGTATTTACGACCTTTTTCGATTCAAGTACTATTTCATATTGCATTTTAGTAGTTTGTAGAACAAAACATTCGTGAAATTGTTCCTTAAAACGGTAGAAATTCCATCCTGGATCGATCTAGAACTCTGATAGCGGTGGTTTTAGTTTGAGTGTACCTGAAGTCGGAATTAAATAAAGTGTCCTCGTACTATTGACAACGATTATACCTCATTCAAGCACTAGTTTCTTGATTTTTTGTGCTGCTCTGAGAGTAACCTGGGTTATTTGAGTAAATTCTACAAGAAATGTGAGAGCCAAACATATTTCTAAAATATTCTTTCGTAAATGGATATAGAGCAATGTCAGGACAAACCTTATGATGTACATATATTCTGCCCAATGTGTATGACGGTCTTTTTTTTCAAAGCAGAGATGCCCAAAAAAAACAGTACTTAACATACTGTTAATGAAATTCGTACATGCTTTTAAATATAACTTCCAGGGAGAACGAAAATACTTTTACCAATGCTCTTACTTTATATGGGTAAAATTTTCAAAAAGAAGAGACTTGTTGATCATGATTAAGTATACTATTCTAGTTAATCGAAATGTTTCCTTTTGGACCAAAATTTGTATAATACCCTCTCTAAGAGTATAAAGTTCAAATTCACCCACTCGCAGTGAGAGTTTAGCAGCGCTGTTAACATTGAGCAGGCACCTGAGCATGCGCCAACTTTTTGGGGATATTTTCTCTCACACAACATCTCTCCTGGCCATATAACCAACTCTCTCTGACATAACTTCAGCTTGTTGTCTCTTTTGCACACTCCGTGCGTATTTTTTGCATTTACAGCAGCAGCGGCCAGCAGCAGCAGCGCAGTTAGCTCAACATTGTTGTTGTCTCTGCAGTTGTAACACTCTCTCTCACGCACACACACACAGGGGCAGAGCACTATGCATATCAGCAACTAGTGGCCGTGCAGAGACATTTTGCTGCCCTGTTGTTGCCTTTGACTGCCTGACATTCGCATTTCAACTGAGCTGAGTGGCACACACGAGTCCACAAGTCCAGTGAGTAATAAATTAAACAAGTGCAAACATAAACACCCACATACGTACATATATGTATATTCATAAGTGACTCGGTGATTATCCCCTTTTTAAATGCAAATGCAACAAGCCACGGCCCAACATTTGAGATATTACAAGGAACAGCAGCGCCGCATTGACTGTGACTCCTATGCTGTCATATCCATCCGCCCACATGGGTGGGGTCCGGGGCTGCAGCACAGGATGAACGTTGTCATGCCTTTTAAATGTCAGGCAGCCCAGCAGCAAAACGTTCCACATCATCAGCATCGACACTGACAGCCCACAAGCAAACGCATTCAAAGTGTAATCGCTCGCGCGTGTCTGTGCGTGTGTGTGGGTGTGTGTGCGAGTGGGAGTGTGGGTGGCTTTGAAAGTTGAGGCATTAATAACCATTTATCGTTGCAATGCAGCTCCTGTCCTGCATTTCTGTGCGTTCCATAAAGTGATTTCAAATTAATTTATCCTACGTTTGACGATTAGATTAAAGTTGCAATTATGCCCAGATTGAGGTGGGGTGGCAGCTTGCCAGTGCTTGCATGTATTTCTATTAGATTAACCATTAAATTTAAATTGCATTACAGGATTTACATTGACAGCGAAATAATCTGGTTAGTTATAAAACTGGATTTTGTGTGCCATTTTATTTGAACTCTGAAAACCTGAACTGATAAATTGACAGTTGCTGTTCTTATTTGCCCTCTACTTTCATGTGAACCAGCTAAACCTCAGGTCCAGCCAGTTTGAAGTACTGATAAGTAGCCTCGTGCGCCTTAAGACTTTACGCGTTAAGTGTTTCCATGGAATTTCTTGATTTATTTCTACGAATATTTTGCAAAATATTCTTAACATCGCAACCATGGTTATGGTACTTTACTTCAAAGCGATTTAGGAAACGGCATACCAGCTTTTTCGAAGCCTCTTCCTGGGTATTGAAAAGAATTCAACTGCACATTCTGTCCGTTTCTTGAATTATGTGCTCAATTCTCCAAGTTATCGTTCGTATCAATGCTAAGTCTTAAGAGTCAGTTAATTTCTTCCACAGTTTTTATTAGTTCAGTAGGAGAACATGATGAGCATGAGCATAATGGGTAGCCTTTGGAAAGAAACAAAAGGCAACACGGCGTATAAGTAGTATCATCAAATTTTGAGCCTGAAAAGATGACTTTTTTTGTACTTATTTTTTAGTCGTTAAGTCAGAAAAAGTACGCTTTAGTGGGCACATTGCGACTTCAACCTTTGGGGTCTATGCAACAGACTCAAATCGTCATTTATTGAAAGTCGAGAAGATGTATACTGTGACATGGTGATTTTATTCGTATTAGAAGTGCATTGTGCATTGACATTTGTAATGAAATCACGCTCGTTGTCTTTATTCCACTACATTGGTTCTCGTCGACTCACTAAGCATTTCATTCCAAAGTACGTGTGATTAGCGCGATTCTTTTCACTTTAGTTCCTCTTTCTGCATCTCTCTCTCTCTCTCTCTCTCTCTCTCTCTTTCTCTCTCTCTCTCTCTCTCTCTCTGCAGAGTAGGTGTCTAATAACTGACAGCACTCTCCAAATCAAAGTGTTGAATTCATCCACTTTGCACCGACATGTCATAGGCAGCGGATAATTGTCCCCTAACATTTTAAGACCAATTGTCCCCTGCAGCAGTCATTTGCAACCAGCTTAATACCAGTTCGCATTCAAGAATGTATGTTTTATTTCACAAATCTTGCTACACAATCACAATTCATAATATGAAATTTTCCCATTAACATTGACTTTGCCTTAAATTATGACTAAGGGCCGTTTTCTAATCTGCAAATAGCAGATCAAAATCTGTGCTTATCTGACGCATAGTAGCTATTTAGAAGATAGGAAACCCCTAATTCTTGTTTTTCTACATTTTTTATAAATTTTCACTTCAAATTTTGTTTAATTTTAAAGTATGATGAAATTTAACACCAAAAGCTTGGCCATCCAACTCATCCGAGTGTAGCTCTTTTGCTACCAGTTAAATTCTAGTTGCTTTACAACCTGGTGGACAGTTTTTTTGATTACTTCATGCAGGACGTGGTCAAAAGTGGAGAAGAGGGCAAGAATGTCTATATTCTCACTTCTTCTCTACTTCAAAATCAATTTTCTTTTCCTCTTGGTTTCCATGGGAATTCGAATGAGTTAAGCTCGTTTCGAAATCGTGGTAAAAATTATAGAAGATGTTGCTTTTTGTTGTCTTTATAAGACTTGAAAGCAATAAAGTAAGAAAATTGTGTATTAAGTGGAGTGAGGGGATCTATAACTGTATTTTTTTTTTATCACTCATACGCAGTGTTGCCTTTTTTCATATACTAGATACACTCGCAGGCAATGATTAGGGATACAACTAAGGGAAATTCGTTCACGATGTGGCTGAAAAAACCCGGAACAGACGGACTTTTCGTCAACTGACCGAACTTAAGCTCTGTTTGTTAGGATGCCTTTACACAGCTCGACACAGGTTAGTTGTTTCAATATGAATTCCTCTTCAATTTCAAAGGCGAAACATGATGAAATGCTGAACTACTAGATTATCATGTCTCATGTGTCGAGCTGTGTAATGGCAGCCTAAGCTATTTTGATTGTTGAACTCTAGAAAGGGGAGTGAATGGCGAAATTTCTTGTTGGATATCAAAGATTCAGAAGAGTATAGTAAAGAAAGTATATCTCAGGCTCAACTTATTGTTTCGAGTTGGATGTGAACGATTCAACCCGGAGTATAGCGTAGAGAGTGTATCTCAGGCTCAACTTAATGTATCGTCTTATCAGTTCCTCACCAAAACCCTTCTCAATGAACCAAAATATATCTAAAAGATCTGTCGCAATCCATTACATTTCATACGACGCAGTTGGGGGGGATTCAGTAACTGAATAACTTTTCCAGCCGGCACTTTCAAACTGAAGCTGTTTATAAAAACTGCACAGTATTAACTTAAATTCAGTTTGGTTGTTATTTTTAGCGTCTTGTGGTAGTCTAGACAAAGTGGCGCGCTGCTTTTTGCCCCCTCTGACATGATTCGTTTCTGTTTGTCGGCGTGGCGAATGAGTAATGCAATTGTCTGTGCGTGTGTGTGTAGGCATGTAAGTGAGTGTGAGTGTGAGTGTGTGTGTGTGTGTGAGTGATGCCAGATAACCAAAACAAAAATCACTGTTGGCCATACAAACATCCACTTACCATTCATTTCAATGGCCACCACCCACCCGCAAATTGGTCGATTCAAATTTTCCAATTTTATTGTAGCATACTTTTTTGGGGGGAGGAGGGGGCTGAAATTTAAAGACCCAAAGTTGAAAGTTCATGGGCCAGCAGCCAACAGCTGACCCATTTTCCCATATAAATAAATAAATAAACATAATTTAAGTACAACGACCAGATAACTAAGCGGAGTCAAGTCTCAGCGGTGGTTCGAGTGTCCCCCAGGCAGCCATTGCTGTTATTTATGGCTTTAATTTCATTTGAGGATTGATGATGGAAATGTTTCTGCTTGGTTATTTGCTTGCAGTCGTCAGAGGGGCAGCCACAGCATGCCGTATGAGTCGATGCATCATCATCAGTCGGCGGCCGCTGCCGTGGCCGCTGGCGTAGCCCCCAATAGCATGCTGGACTCGCTTAGCCTGCAGTTGCGCGATGCGGAAATGCGACGCACCGAAATCGAACGGGCGCATCAGGTAAGCGGTCGTCTAAAGCTGACACTAGCCCCAATTCAAACCATATATTTTAACAGGAAACCCTGGCACAAATACGCAATCTAAGCGGTTGTCCACGACCCGATGCCGAGGCGGTGGAGAATCTGCAGTCGCGAGCCCGGGAGCTGGAAAAGAAGGTGCGTGCATCTTGAGCGAAATCTTGTCCTTTTTATATTGTTGTCAATTTTCATAGGTTGCGCTGGAGAATGTACGCTGCGAAGAGCTGCAAATAGAGCTGACGTCTACGCTTAAGGCCAAGGCAGCTCGCTCGGCTAATGCCAATATCAATATGACTTGTGTGGCGTCTGGAGCCGGAAGTGGCGCAACCTCCATACCAACGTCGGCCAGCAGCTCCACCGTCACATGGGCACCGACAATCAGTCACCAGGACCAAGGCTCGGAGATTGATATCATAATGGCAAAGATTGAGCAGGTAAGCAGGCTGAGTGCTGAAGGAAGGACATTAAATTAAGTACTTTGGTTAGTTTTGGTATGTTTAGAGTAGTTCCATTTTTTCGAAAGGCTGTCTAGAATTTTGTAAAAGCGATTCACTACTGGGTATTCTTACCTATGGCACGAACCGGTCTTATATACAAAAGCATTAAAATTCCTGAATTAAGTATCAAATTTATTAAGCTTGGATAGTTTCGTTCTTAAAGTAAAAGAACGCTTATGAATTCGAATACAAATTCAAATTCGAATTTGTAAAACCACGAGAGGGTTTTTTGTCTGAGATCGAAACTTCTTCAAGCACATCTCGAGATAGATTTGAGAATGCATCGGGACTGCTTTAAGACTGATTTAGGATCGTCATGGGATGGAAATATAGAAAAAATAGACACATCGGTATTCGTTTTAGCTTAAAGAGCTTTAAATTCAGATTTTCAGAGGCATAAATTAAACATTTTTGCTTCTATTTAGTATACAAATTCTTCATCAAAGACTTATTCGTGCATCTAGTCTAAGTTGGGATAATAGTAAGCTCTAGAAATTCTTAAAACAATTCCGAATCAAGCTCAGTAGATCCCTACCCTTTTGTGATATCAAGAATATTGGTATTTGATTGTAGAACTTCGTAACTATATAAAGAACTTTCTTGCTTATAAAAGTATTGAAACTGAAAATTCTTGATTTAAGTATAAAATTTCTAAATTTTTTCTGTCAGTGCGGCTTAAATAGAACATATTATAAAACTATAATCTCAGCTAGATTCATATCTAAGCTCATAAGAAAACATCTGGAACAGTTCTAGAGCTATCAAGAAAGAATTCCTACCGATTCAAGAATATTTGGTAACTGAAAGTACTTAAGCTAAGTACAAAACATTCAAAGACCGAAAATAGAATGTTTAAATTTTTGAAGGGTGAAAAAATGTTCTTAAATCAAGAACATTTCGTACTTACATTTAGTCTAAATATATAAGATTGCGTTCTTAGATCAAATACTAAATAACTTGGAATGGGTACAGAATAGACTAAAAATTCTAGCTACCAAACGTGTGCAAGTGTTTTTTAGTGAATCTCAGAGAAAAAATGGACAGTTTCATACTCAGATCAAGAATGTTTAATGTCAGAAGTTCGTTAAGATTGCAAATTCTTAATCTAAGAGCGAAATTTTCGATCCAAACTTGCTTCTTCATCCAAAAGCTTCAATACTTCAACCAGTTACAGAATATTGTCTAATCATGAAGAAATCTTGAATCACGTACTAACCGTACTCAAATCTACAATGTCTTCTTCTTGAGTCAAGAGCATATTGCATGGTCGAGAACCAAGATAATTGTCTAGTATAGCGGCCTACTCTTCGAATATTTTGTAAAAATTACCATAGATAGAACACGAATTATGAAGAAAACTTCCAAAAACAATTGCAGGGGATATCCACGGTTCCATTTTGAACGAATTTTGAAGTAAATACTCTTTTTACCACAAACATGCATATGCTTTATAGAGCTAGGCTTAAGCACTCCCAACTAAGAAAGAATTTAGCTCGATTTTAAGAGCGAAATTCTTGAAAATCAACAGCAAGTAGACTGTAAGAGCTTTCTTACTTGAACTATTTGCTCAGCTTCTAATTGGGTGTACAATTCTCAACTGGTTCTAACACTTATGTTATTTAGGGATGTTAGATTTCCGAACTACCGATATGAAAACATTTTCTTTAGGTATTTCTTTGGATTCAATACAGAATCCAGGTTCTAAGAACAAGTTGGAAATCGACCTTTTTACACTCTTTAACATGGTAGTACAATTGCACAGTTTGCTTACTAAATTGGCTTTTAGCAGCTATTTTCGGTTCTGGCCTCTTTTGACCAGACCCTCTGCTGTGTGCTTAAATGTTCGAGCAGCTGAACAAAAACTAAGAAATGTGAAAGCAAGGAAACTAAGAAGAACCAGTGTACTTCCGTCCAAATAGCGTCGATTTGAAACCATGTGGAAGCATTCTCCCAACAACTCATTATGGTTCAGTAACTCATAGACAACGCAATACCACCACAAAAAAAAAACAAAAACAGTGAACTGGAAAACAGTTAAGATTCAATATAATCAAAACACAAGATTCAGAAGACATTTGTCAAACGGTAGTTGGTTGTCCAGACGACTACTGCAATTCCTCGCCGGCTGGTGCCGGTGTCACGGCAAGTGCTTGCTCTATGAACTGACTAATCTCAATCTCAGTCACCATCGAGCTAGTGTTGGACGCCACCTCCAAGTCATTGGATAGGCACGTCATAAAACTCTCCAAGCTGCTAATACTTGAAACCGAAGCAGAAGCATCGCCATCAATTGATTCACTCTGGGTGCCGCTCTCCGTAGACGGCATCAATCCCTGCTCGAAGATTTGCTCCTCCTTGCTGATCTGTAGCTGGCGGCGCATCAGCTCATTCTCCTTGGCCAGACTGCATATGGTTTCCTGATTGTCCAGATTATAGCGATCGATTAGTTCTGCATTCAGCTGCATCAGCTGTACCATTTGCTCGATACGCTCATCCTGGCGCTGGACAATCTGCCCCAGATTCGCAATATATTTGTCGCGTAGATTGTAGCTATCGCTGAGCATGTCACCCTCGCAATGCTCCCTGTACTTGGACATAATTGTCTCGATGCCCTGCTGAAATTCGTCCACAGTTTGCTTCAGCTCTGAATGCTCGCGCAGCAGCTGCAGCTGCTCCTCATCGCTACTGTGCTCCGCCAGATACTTGATCAGCTGTTCGTCACGAAATTTACAGCAATTCATCATTTCATCATTAACTTTGCGACTCTCAGCCAACAGTTTGGCGGCCTTGATGGACAGCTTGCCCAAATTGCTGGACAAATGTTGGCCCTTTGTGATGAGGCTCTTGACCGAGCCCTGCTTGCGGATGTGGGTGCTGCTGCCGGTGGTGGTGGTGCTCATCGTAACGTAACGATAAACGTGTACGTTGAATTTGGAATGTTTGCTGGGCGAGGAGACGTTGAGATCTGATGCGGTGGGAACTGAGATTGAATTGGGGAAGGGGCGGGCAGAACTCTATGGCAGGGCCTACTGATGTATAAACTTTGTTCCTCTGAAATCAACTCTGATTTGGAAGCGCCTTTTGGTCAAGAATTTCAAATAATCCATCATTAATTTGTCCACTCCTTTTTGCAGGATAATCGTGTGCTGGCCGAGCTGGAACAGCCTCGCACCTCGGCCAGCGCCAGTATGTCAGCATTGCCGCCCAGTTCCATGTTGAGCACGGGAAATAGCGAATTTAGAACCATATCAAAGAGTGGTAAGTTCCGCGCCAACTCCTCCCGACCAGTGTTATCATCATCTTGGTGCTCACTTTTTTTTACAGAACTCGAAGAAGAACTGAATCGTTATAAAAGAGCCGTACTGGGCGGTGCCTCAGGCGGTGGCGTTTCGGCCCTCTCATCTGGCTATTCCAGTCTGCCACACTCGCTGGCCTCCACTTTGCCCAACGGTGCCAGCACCAGCCTCAGCGGCACCAGTGTGGGCTCGCAGAGCGTGGCTGCCGCCAGTGGCGGTGGTCTCACATCCATATCGGCCCTGGTGCCCAACTCAATCAGCGGCATATCCTCGAGTCTAAGCAGCCATGCCATACAATCACTGAACGCGGCGGCGGCCGCCTCCGCCTACGGACAGACATCCGTGGAGAAGCTGCTGAGCGGAACGAGTGGGATCACTGGCATTCCATCATTGCCGGTAAATATTCACACGATGAAGGCTATGCCGACGGCATTAAGTCAGGTAAACCAACTATTTTCAATTGCAATGAACTAACAACAACAACAACAGCAATGGATTCTCGCTTCGGCATTCTCAATATATGGCATAGTGGTTCACTTGGCTTGCTTTTAACATAATCTTGTATCCCATTAATCATCTGCTTTAGCGTTCGTCTGCATTCGTTCGTTGCTTCGTTCGTTTGTCGTTAAATAATTATCGCTAGCCGAAGAGCTGTTGCAGCTGCCGGCCGCTAGATGGCGCTCGTCTACCAGTGTAAAATCTCACGCATTGCGTTTTGTTGTAGTTTCATTATTGAAAATAAATATATATATATATACATTAATCAACCACACACACACACACACACACACGCGTACACAACACATCCACACACATACATTCATATCAGCCTGCAGCCTCTCACCCTGCGCCTTCTCACACAGTTGCAATTATGTTTTAAACTATTTGGTATCATTCCGATTCAGTTGATAGCATTGTAGATCTGTTGACCAGCATGCTGGAACATTAAGCATTCCATTGAAGAATCGGGCTCTTCTACTTAGAACCAGAGCTGTAGTGTAATTATTACTTCAAGTATTCGATTACTTTTCATTTATTATTCAGGATAATGAACATACAATTCCTTTTTTTTTTAGTTATCGCAAATGTATCTAGGAATTAGGATTATTCAAGGATTATTTCATATTGTAATTACTTTTACAATTACTTGAAGAATTGTACGTGTAAAGGGGCATTATTGAGTAATTGTGCTGTTGAAAGCTGAATTATTCTGTTAATTGTTGGTGAAAATTGTGATTTTTTTGAACAATTAAGTTAAGTGTTATCTTCTTATCATGGTTACAAGAATAAAACCAATAAGAGCAATTGTGGCGTAAGTGCAACTGGCCCCAATTATCTGAGACCATCAATTAGGAGAGCAGCATTATTTACCCCAGTTATACAAATCTAACCTGGCAGAGCTGGGTGTCAAACTGTCAAATACCTAATACATTTTTGCGCAACTTGATGACCACTAGACTTTTTACAACACGAGGTCAGTGTATTGTTTGGCATTTCCTGGCAGAAGAGTTGAAGAGAATCTCAGATTCCACAGAGATCATTTGTTAAGACTAAGGAGATTGCTGTTCTAAATAAACTCAAAAAGCAATTTAACATCATTTTTAAACTTTCCGTAGAAGCGCACCCTGCAATTGTTGCATCTGTATTATTTCCAAGAGCTAAAATGTGGTGGGTCAGCTGTTTTGGGAAAATTGCTGAAGATATTATGCATATTGTTATAGCCAAATCACTGAAATATGCCTTGGCACATGAGATTACAATGGTCTCAAGAGAACACCTAGTCCCCAAACATGATATCTTTGATATTGATGATACATAATTTCAGGTCAAAACTACAAATACTTGAATAGGTAAATATTTCAAGCACAAATACCGAAATACTTCAAGAAATACTTATTCAAGTAATTGTAAAAGTAATTTCCATATAGAAATAATCACTAATATTCATAATTCCAAGTCCAGGGTTTTTTTTTTAAATTATCTGAAATATTGTTATGGTAATGCTAATTGTAGTTTACAGCTCGGCTTAGAACTTATTAAGTTGGTCTAGTGTATTTTTACTTGTCTTATATCTCACATTTCCATATGAAATATCAGACATCAGACATGCACTCGCAAAAGAATCCGAGAAATTTGATCAAATTTGATCATAACTCGAAAACCGTTCATCCAATCTTCACCATTCCTTTGGCTGATCGATAAGTTATCTTTATTACTAAATATATCTAGAACAACCCACCTATCTTTAAAACTGTAGGAGATATGAAGGTTTTTCTAAATTGCGGGAGCGGCAGGGGGCGTGGCCGAAATTGAAAATAAACTTGATCTGCCTGCAGACATAAGAAGCATATGTCCCATACATGTCAAACATCTATCTCTTACCATCTCTGAGATCTGTGCGTTCATACGGACAGACAGACAGACAGACGGACGGACGGACAGACGGACATGGCTATATCGACTCGGCTGTTGATGCTGATCAAGAATATATATACTTTATGGGGTCGGAGATGCTTTCTTCTGGATGTTACATACTTTTGCACAAACTTATTATGCTCCATGTACGTTTGGTACAGCGTATAACAAGAAGGTCCGATATTGAACTAAGCTCGAAATTCGTACTTGATTTGATCTTAATATCGGCTTGGTGCAAGTTTACCAAAGATTCGGTTGAAGTGGATATTCGAACTGCACTCAAACCAAAAAAAGGTTTGCTTCAAAAGCGTCCGAGACTAACTTAACCTCGACATTCAAATCTTATATCAGGTTTCCACAAGAGGAGGGGCTCTCTGTCCAAGTGTGTTTGGCCCACAGGAGCTATGGATGGGGAAAACTGCCCTATGTGTCCCAAGAAAAACTTCCCACAAGAGTTCATCTAATGTTGTTTCAGGGATCTAAACGATCTAGCTTTTAAGCAGATTCCTGACTGACCTTACATATGATAGCTTCGACATGTAAGTGACAAAAGCGTCGTATACCTGCAGGCATTTTGACACACCCCCTCCCGCCTCCGCAATTTCGAAAAAATCCTAGCTCCCACCATGTTACAGATATAACATTTGTTTCCCTTGGACATATTTAGTAGTCAGGATTTTAGATCGATCTGCATAATGATTGGTAAAGATTGGATGAGCGGATGCCAAGTTATGAGCAAAATAATGTTCGCTGCTGCAGCGCATTCAGTAGCGGTGCTTTTGCATCATCAAAATTGATGCTGTGCATAAGCTAATCATCATAAATGCCCTGCAAAGTATGCTATGCTAATGAATGTAACAATTCTGGATACAGTTTATCTTATATATTGATTGCCGGCGATTAATTTTGAGTACCTTGAAATGGTCTTACTGATCTGACTGATAATCATTTAAGGAAATAAAGTTAGGGGCACTTATCATGATAATTTTTATGTTTAAAAAAAGTGTTTGAGCGACTTTTCCAGCTCTTTTGAGTTCTCTTATCTAATGTATTGTAGGAGACCAACTTAATGTAGCTAAAATAAAACCAGTTTTAACATACTTATATTTTATTCTCATCTGTGCATTCCTATAACCAAATATATCCCAACTAAATCCGCTGCGTATTGAGAATAAACCTCAACATTTCGTCGCTTTTCGTTTGGTTTTGTTTTGTTTGATAAATTGTCTTGTTCATTAACATGTTAACATTTTTCTTTCCCACATGGATAATGTTGCTCTTATACATATACATACTGCATACAAACATACATATGTATCAAGTTTGCTTGGAAATGGCTTCAGTTCATAGCAGATCGATCGATCGATCGATCGGCCAGTTAACTCATTTGACTCGTTCTCATAAGCTCGTTCAATTGTTTGCCATAATCTTTATAATTCTGTGTGCAACATCGATCAAAATAAACGTGTGATCTCTCTCTGTGATCTCTTTTTTTTCGTTTTATGTGCTTTCTCTTGTCTCTTTCTCTACTTTTTTTTCTATGTACAAAACATAATGTCTGATAAAACTCGTTCTTTTCCCCCTCTTTGCTGTAACTCTGACTTTGACTCTGAATATCTTGCGGTTTGGTTCGCCAAATACTTTCTACCATCAATGTACTATATATATATATATATGTCTGTATCTGTGTGTGTGTGTGTGTGTGTGTGTATATACCGCCAACTACCACCACAACTACACCTGAAAACCTTGTAAATTCGAAAACCCACCCACCACAAACCAAAAAAACACACACGAAAATTCCAAATTGAATTAAACTTTGAATTGAAATTGAAATGGAACCAAAAAGCGCGGAACAATACAACTGTACAATTTGCAGAGCACAACCATGCCCCTCCTGTCACTCAACTCGCATAATATGCCACCAGCCGGCTCGAGCAGCTACTCGGCCCTAGGTCTAAGCGGTGGTGCTGGCCCAGCCGGCTCCTCCATGACGCATACGCATCCCACCCTGGGCAATATCAGCATGCTGGACACCAGCGCCCTGTTAGGAGCAGCTGGCCTGGGACTTGGCACCGGTCACGGCGGTGGCGGCCTAACGGGTGCCACCTCGCTTTATGGCCTGAGTGCTGGAGCTGGCGGTATGTTGGGCAGCTCGTATGGTCCACCTTATATGGATGTGGCCTCGAGCGCCTCGTATCCATTCACCTCGGCCGCCTTGCGTCAGGCAACCAAAATGAAAATGCTGGATGAGATTGATATACCGCTGACACGCTATGGCAATCGCAGTTCACCCTGTTCACCCATACCGCCCAGCAGTTGGGGCCTGGATGAGTTCACCGACGGTCTGAGCGTCTCCCTAATGCATAGTCGCAGTGGACTGGCCTTGGGGGCCCTGGATCTGGACAGTAAGTATGAAGGAGAGCGAGGAGGAGGTTTAGCTCAATTCGTAACGTTTCAATAAATAGTTCCATTTTGTCCATTAGCTCGCAATCACACATTGAATGGTGCCAGTGAGCCGCAGGTGGATATGTTGGATATTCCCGGTAAAGGAAGATGCTGCGTTTTCATTGCCCGCTTTCCTTACGATCCGCCTGAGTAAGTTTGGTATTCTTTCTTATATAAATATTTCGACTGTTGGATGGTCACAATTTGGGAACCCCTATCGATCAGATACAATCTCTTCTCTTCTATTCCAATCCCTAGGTGGGACATAGGGCATCAAATAGTATTATCAATTTGTTTAGATATGCAAAGAGCCCCGACACTTCCAGATAGAAATTCCAATAGAAACTGAACAGAAATTCCAACAGTCTTGCTTTTTGTACTTGCTCTTTCACTTTGCTTATCTAATCACTTTGATTAGATCAAAGCCTCACAATAAGAACTGCAAAAATTAAGATTTCCAATGAAAAAGTGAATTTTTCGAAACAATTTTGAATTTTGAGACTCTAAGAAATGTTCGCTTACCAAAACCCAAGAACTCAGGATAAGATTCAATTACAGGACCAACAGTCTGGTTGATGCACTCAAAAGACATATCAGTTCATACGGGATTTCATCAGTCCAAAACAGGATTGAAAACAAGATCAATCCTGAATAGATCAAATCGGAATTCCGCTTAATCGTTTATCATAAAGATTAAATTATGCAAAATAAAGTCGAGCACAATTTCACCCGAAAGCTGAATGGTAGAGAATAGTTTGGGCTTCCACACATTCTAGATACTTCAAGACAGATTCACATTAGTAGTTTTAATCAGGGCTGCAAACCCATAGATACTTTTGGATCTCCGGAACGCTGGTTTAAACCAAAATTTACCAATGGTTAGGGTTCAAAAAAGTCAGGTTCGAGGTTTTTGTAAGAAGGTTTTGGTTCGAACCTTGGGTCAGTCCATGCTGAACACAATATTAATGTTAAACAAAGCTAAATATTTATTTAGATACTAAAGCTTCTATAGATGGGAATATTGTCTCAATGCTATTCTAGGTTTTTTAATTCACTTTTCAGCCCATTTAAAGAGTCAGTTGCTCAAAACCAACTAGATAACAGATAACCAATTTCCTGATGTCCACCATTTTTGTTGAACCGAACCGAGATTTTGGGATCTGAACAGGTTCGGTTCATAGTAAAATAATAATCGGAATTCCGGGTTCGAACCGGCTCAGTTCAAAACCGGTTTGTAGCTCTGTTTTTATTAACCTCTTAAGAAACCATTTAGGGTGTCTAAATAGTAAGAGTATAAGCTTGTAGAAATCATACTTTGGAATGAAAATAAGTTTAAAGATGAAGCTAGAGTTAATCCCGTACAATTTTGCAGCAGCTGGCCAAAAGGCCAATCTCTTTGCTTGTGTGCTTCTAATTTTCGTGCAGTTAAATGCTGCATCCGAAAGTATAAGAAGCTCTTGATGGCCAGTTACTTCAATTCTGACGCCAATGGCTAGTAAAGGAGACCGGGTGTGTATGTTTTTTGTTAAAGAAATAACGTGTTCACTAGATGTTTCGAGGCGAGAACGAACCAGGAACAAAAACCACACCCGTCCACTCAGATATAATATAGTTTAGTAAACTTTATGGTATTCTTCCGAACCATGTGGGATGGTTTGAGAGCAACCGAAATCGATAGAACTCTAACAATGTTTGAGGGAAAAAGGATATTATGAAATATTTATTGGATAACTTCGGTATCCAAAGGGATGAATCATATCCGACCGGATCGGATGACTATATCTCATAGCTCCCATGAAACAATCGCTCGGAAAACTAGTTTTAGTAAGAAAAACCTTTTTTCTTTTTATTAAAATCGGACAACTATATGGTATAGCTGCCATATAGAAGATAGGTCTGAAAAACAGTCTCAGTTAGAGAAACTTATATGTTTGTTTGTTTGTTTCAAATTCTAGATTTGTCCAAATCGGATGACTATATTATACAGCTCCCATACGAACGATCGGTGGGTAGAAGATAATTTTTGAAAATATTTAAGCGAGCACTTGCAAGGGTATAAAAACTTTGACACAGACGAAGTTAGCTTAGCTTTCTCGTTAATGTCCTATTTTGGTTTTTAAAATATCCATTTAAAGTTAAATGGATCTTAAATAAAAACATAGGAAAAGTTGTTATATGTTAAAGGATAAAGAAAAGGATATTAAAAACTATAAATACCAATTGGATGTTCATGGATCTATTTCGGTTTCTGTCAACATGTTAATGCGTGTTCTATATCCTGCAGGGAAGCTGAGGGTGAACTGTCGCTCTGTGCTGGCGACTATCTGTTGGTGTGGACAAGCGGGGAGCCGCAGGGTGGTTATCTGGATGCAGAGCTGCTTGATGGACGCCGTGGCCTAGTGCCCGCTTCCTTCGTACAACGCCTAGTTGGTAAGTGAAGATCATGAATGGGCTTAAACATAGATATCATCATCATTTCCCCTCTTAGGCGATGATCTCCTGGAGTTTCATCAGGCGGTGCTATCAACACTGCGCGATGCCGAGGATGGCTCGATGCAGTGTGATACAACGTCGCTGCCCTCCTTGCCGCCGCACAACCCATTGCTCACACACACCCACGAGGACTTGGCACGTTTGAGTGAGACGCACACTGATCTGGAGCACGACCAGGACGATATCAGCGATAATGGTAACTATTGGCCATTTAGGCTCCCGCATCTGCGCAATCTTTTAATCTCTTTGGTTTTTGTGGCATGACAAATGCATGAACTGAATGTGAGCATTACTCTTGACCCTGTACCTAACCCAGTTAGCTAGAATTCTGGTGTCTTTTGCATACGGCAAATGTCTAATCCCCGCTCCCCTCACAGTTCCAGCTCCCAAGCACTTGACGCTGGAACGGCAGCTGAATAAGAGCGTGCTCATTGGCTGGTCGCCACCGGAGCCTGTGGGCTACAATCTCATCGAAAGCTACTACGTCTATGTGGATGGCGTGCTCAAGGTTACGGTGAAGGCCAACGAACGCACACGCGCGCTTATCGAGGGCGTCGACTCCACGCGGGTAAGTCGCTGAGCCGAACGGCCAGAGAGGCATCTCCATTGATCCATTTACCTTCCCGCTCACACACACACACAGCCGCATCGCATTAGCGTGCGCAGCGTCACCCAGAACCGGCAGACGTCCCGGGACGCCGCCTGCACCATGATCATCGGGCGCGACACCTCACACTTGGGCCCCTCGGCGGTGCGCGCCTCGCACATAACGTGTTCCTCGGCGGTCATCTCGTGGCTGCCGGCCAATTCCAACCACCAGCACGTGGTGTGTGTGAACAATGTGGAGGTGCGCACCGTCAAGCCGGGCATGTATAGGCACACCATCACAGGGCTGGCGCCGAGCACCCAATACCGGGTGACGGTGCGCGCCAAGCATCTGCGTGCTGTGGGCCAGCACACGCCCCAGACCCCGGGCAGGCCCGGGCAGGAGGAGGCACCCGGAGCCTATGCCGACTTCCGCACCCTTACCAAAGGACTGCCAGATCCTCCGCAGGACATCCAACTTGAGGCTGGTCCTCAGGATGGTACCATTCTGGTGACATGGCAGCCGGTTAACAGGCCCACCGCCACGGGGCCTGTAACCGGCTACGCTGTGTACGCCGATGGTAAGAAGGTGACGGACATCAACTCTCCCACGGGTGACCACGCCCTCATCGACATAGGCAAGCTGGGCGTCTTCAATCCGCGGGCCGTGACCATTCGAACCAAATCACGCGATTCACAGTCGGCCGACAGTGCTCCCATCTTGATACCAAGTAAGTGGAGGTGCAACGATCTGATTGGAAGTATCCCTTCTAAGCGCAGCCATCCTGCAGATACGGTGCGCAATGCAGTGGCTCGTCGGGGACCAAATCAAATGGGCATGGGTCCGCAGCTGCCGCAGGGACCCCACGGCTTGCCTGGCCAGCCCGGACAGCAGCAGCAGCAGCAGCAGCAGCAATCGCATATGATGGGCCAACAGGATCCCCATCACACGCAATACGATCCCAACCAGATGCAGCAGCAGAACATGCAGACAGGGCAGCAGCAGCCCGTTCAGCCCGGCCATCAGGTAAGTGTCCTTAGCTTGAGTCGTTGCATACCCACATATATCGGTATATATACACTGTAAATAATGTTTACTTTTCATTTCGATGCGATTGGTTGCGATATTTCAAAATTATCCTCTTACATCGAAGCCAACACAACATTACGAAGATTGTACATAGAGTTGTACCAATGTAGATACAAATCTGAATGCTATTTACACTGAAAAAAAATAAAATAAAATCTAAATACAATTACACATTATGTTTCAACCCACTGCCTGTATAACCCGCGATCCTCTTCAATATCCACCAATTCGTTGGGTGGGAGTTTACATTTAACCCCCAAACTGCGTACCCCACATCATCAGGGTTGTCTTGGTTTCCGAACGGGATTTAGTTGGGAATTTGAGTGCCATAACGAGTATATAACCCATCAGTGAATGAACGAAGTCACATTTGTCGGCACCGGCTGGATCGGTTGACTATAGCAAAACTAGTTTTAGTGAGAATACTTTAACGTTTTCAAAGAAAACGCCTCCAAACTTTGTATTTCTTTGTTTGCTATGCTTTTTTCTATGAATCCACTAAGTTTGGTCGAAATCGGACGTCTATATAGTATAGCTGTCATACAAAAGTAAGGTCACAAAAGTAGTTTTAGTGAGAAAAACTTTGTTGTTTTTAATGGAAATGTCCTTAGATTAGGCATTTATTTATTTGATATGCTTTCTCAGAATTCTACAAAGTTTTGTCAAAATCGGTTGAAAATAGCAGACATCTGCAGTATGATTGATCGGTCGAAAAAGAAGTTCCATTCGGCTCCAAACTCCGTACACCCAGAAAAAAGTAGTAGGAATAATATAAGTACGAACGATGTTGAAAAAAAAATTATTCGTTCTTGAATTTTCAAGAATTTCGGTCTTGAAATCGAGCTAAATTCGTTCTCAGCTTGATGCTTTTAGGCGAGGGGAGTGAGGTACAGAAACTGAGAGAGGCGAGAAAGCACATTTGAGGGAATAGCGTTGAGTCTGCTCTAACAGTTTTGTATTTGATGGAAAAGGGGTGTGGGGAAGTTATCGAGCGGAGAGCGTAATGGATTTTTGCACTCATGTTGCTTTGGAATTCCCAACCAGTTATGGCATTGCTGGCATGGAGAGACCTCTGTTCGACTGATAGTTGACAGACAAAGACTGATGCTGCTTTGAAGTGTGTATTCCTCAAGCCGGCTAAGACTTGCAACATGGCAACAAATGGAAAAAATTAACTGATTTTGAATTGTTCTATGGTTGGAATCTGTCTGGAATCGATCTTACTCTTGAATCTGATGAGCTCTTAATTGTCGGAAGAACATTCTCGGTTTTTGACAATGCCATATACCCTTGATTCAAGAATGAGCAATCTTTAATACGAGTATGTTTAGCACTTGATCCAATAACTATTCTACTTGATTTGAGAATGATTCGTTCTTGGATCAAGTATTAAAGCTCTTGGATCAAGAAAACAGGGATCATAAATTCATACTTGGATCAAGAATTTCGCTCTTGCATAGAGAATTTCCACTCCTATCGAACTATTGATCTCGAAAATTCTTGATCCAAGGGTGAAATTCTCTATTTTTTTCTCTGAGTGTAATTTCTAGTTTTCTATGCTTTTTCATGAGTGTGACAAGTTTGGTCAAAATTGGACATCTATATAGTATAGCTGCCATACAAAAGTAGGGTTAGAAAAATAGTCCTTGTGAGAAAAACTTTTTTGTTTTCAATGTAATCCTCTTTCAAATTGGCATATACTAATTTTATGAGCTTTTACACAATTCTTTAAAGTTTTGTCGAAATCGGATGACTATAGGTTATAGCTGCCATGGGAGTGAACGGTAGCAAAACTAGTTTTTGTGAGAAAAACTTTTTTGTTTTGAAAGAAAACGCCTTCAAACTTTGTATTTCTTAGTTTGCCATGCTTTCCCATGATTCCGCAAAGTTGGTTGAAAATCGGACATATGTATAGTATAGTATAGTATAGCTGTCATAGAAATGTACAGTCAGAAAAGTAGTCTTGGTGAGCAAAACTTGCTTGTTATCAGTGGAAATTAGTCAGGGCTTCAAACGCTTAATCTGTTGTTCACATCAACATTAAGGTATTCCAGGTTTTGAATAGTATTACTTGAATTAAGATCTTCGTGCTCGGATCAAGCATTTTTGCAGCTATGAAATACTTCTCAAATGGCGTAAAATTCGTTAAATACTTTCGGAAACCAATACAACCCATCTAAATATCTTCTTCAATTTCGGTTTAATTTGTTGCATCCACCTGACAACTGGTTTTGGGTTGATAAATGTCTTGATTTCATTCTACTACTACTACTACTTACAACTACTTCTACTACTTCTACTACTTCTCTCTCCTATTCCTTACTCGAGTTCTACAATTTACTTACTATACTTACCAATTTATCTATCAGTTTCTTTTGCCAAGTATCCACATTATATACATACACTGAGCGAAAATTTAGACAAGCGCACAAAATTATGTACACACAAAATTTATAAGATCAATCAATAATTTAGATATCAAAAAAATGCTACAAGAAAGTTGAAATTATGCAATAAGATCCGAAGCAATTGAATTAAGATCTCTCCCCTGCCCCCCCCGCCCCCGCCACCCCTCTTAAATCAAACGATATGACTTGTTTGTATGTGAAGTTGTATATTTATTTACTTGCAATTTTTTGTTTGTGTTTTGGTTTTGGTTTATCATTTCCATCAACGAGATATGCCAGAGTATGCAAGTTCTGCTAGCGTTCAGTTGAACATTTTGATAAGTTTTGTTTAGTCACAATTAGCATGACTTTCGGACTCGAAGCCGTAAACTAAGAATTAACAACTTTGTTGAGAGTTTTGTAGCTATCTAAGGCATCTGTTTTTAAGGAAAACGCAATGCAATGCAACGAACAATTTTAAACAAAACAAGTTACATATTCATTTTCATTATATGAAACCCAAAACTGTTACCGTTACCGAAACCGAAACCGACACTGAAACTGAACCGATAACAGCCCGACGGAGGCTCCGGCTTGTTAGGTGGCCTACTCGGTGGCCTCTTCTCGAAACCCACACAGAGTCAAGTGAACCAGAATGTAAGTTATACCCACAACATCTCTCACTTATTACCACACACACACACACACACACACACACACACACACATACACACACTCGCATACACTAAACATAAGATTAACTTTTGGTAAAGAAAAAAAATAAATATATATATACACAAATACTTTAAGCGTTCGATGCATTCAATTTGTTATTTTTTTTTTTGTTGGTTAGTAATTCTAGTTATTTCGTATTTTACCTAATTTATATATAGCTTATCGAAATGCCTAGTATTTGCGCTTGAATTTCCAATGCCAAATAAAAAACTGAATATTGGAAATTGTAAACTGAAACGAATGATAAATCCGATGATTTATTAAATACCATGAAGTATAGCTTGTATTAAGTATGGATTTAGTTTGAGTTCTGAATAGATTTTTAGTTTTGAAACAATAACTTTGATTTTTTTTAGGTGAAATAGCTAAATTATCTTTAATTATTTAGAAAACTTAACGCCTATTAAGTCTTATTTGAGTATTTTAGTCATGGTACTTGAACCTGCGGATAGTCAGAGCTGTGATACACAGATGTGTGCAGTGTTATGGTTCTCTTAATTAACCTAGAGATCTAACCCGATGTTCCCGTCTCTTCTTAATCGTATTTTAAATATATTTTTTTATACTATTCAGAAAGCTGAAGACAGTAAGCAACCGTACTGTTGGCTTCATTACATGGCCACAGCTTAATTCAATATCTGAATATCTGGTTTGGATATGCCATTTGTTCTATAATCTATTCAATGTTGTATTTGCTCAACTAGTTTACAAATCGAATCATTTTCGTTAAGTACGCTCCACTTTAGATCGCCCCTAATTAGCTTAGACTAACGCCATTTGTCATGCCTGGCCCGCAGTATCGACTTCTTTCCGCTATTGACACTGGAGCCGAGCACTTTCTTGTGAATCTTGTGCCAAGAGTATAAGCAGCGCGCTTTCTGCTTTCAGCTACGAGCCATCAGTCATTGAGAGCAGGTCAGAGCTAGTTTGGCGTGGCTTTCTTTTCGCTCACCAATACACTCTCACTTTTTTGGCTCGCTCTTGTGGACATACTCTGACCTAGAGGGTTTGGATCAGCTCTTGTCTCTTACACAAAAAAAGAAAAGATCAAAAAAAGTATCCATTTGGGATATGTCCTAAATATCCTTTTAATCATCCAACGGAGCTGAAAAATCATCCCAAGGATCATAATTTTTCATATCCTTTGGATGACTTTTAGCTCCTTAGAATGATTAAAAGGATATTTCAGACATATCCTTCCCAAATGGATACCGGAAATCATCCTTTTTTTTTCTTTGTGTAGTTCTTGGAAGTCGGTCGCTTGCGTCTGGCTCCAGAGCTATCTTTTTCAGCTGCGAATGTACCGTTAGGTGCGAGCAATTCCCAACTCTGTTTATTTAAACAACCACTCCAAAACATAAATAAAAGTATCCCTTCTGAATTTCTGAAAGGCCGTTTAGCTTAAAAAATATATGGCAGATTTTTACATGCCATATTTTTCATAAATATTTTATTTCATCGTTTTAGGCGCAGATTTTTTGGAATGTTTATTGGATGTAGCCCTAAATATTCCAAAATTCCATTTTGGTAGAACCCCGATGTCTTCTAGGAGTATTTATATACATTTATATTGTATTTTGCATGACTTGAACCATTAACTTTTAAGGTCTGACATATGTAAGCTAGTTGCCCCGTGAAGTCTAAAAAAACAACTTTAAAACAGGGTTCGGCAAGGTGAGCAGAGTTGCTGCCAGTGGCAACTGAGAAAATTGTTGCACAGAATCGGTTGATAGCTTTGAAAAGCTGCTCTAACTTGCCTTACTTGCTCAAGTTTCCTAAAGAAAATGAAAATTTTTAAAGAAGATAGCCAACGATACTAATGTATTATTTTCGGGTGCTGAATTGGAATACTATGCTCGTTTTTCCCCAGCATATCAGGTTTTAGTGAAATTATGCATAAACGTGTGTTCAACGAGGTTTCTGTACATTTTTGGGTCCTTTAACTACATTTATTAACCTGAAAAACCAAGACCAAAGTTAAGTTGTAATTCCTAATATACCATTCATTTGATTTAAATACGACATTTTTTTTACAATTTTCCCCAATGTAAAAAAATTCTTAAGAATATCTTCTTCTTAAAATTAGCTTTTTAATAGACCATTGTGTGGGTTATTTTACTTCAGATTTCCAATTTTTGCGCATTTCTAACTTATGGTCTAAAAACTATACAAACTCTCGACTTATAGCCTCTTTCCAATGGGCATCATTTCCATCATTTTCATTTCTGGATAATTTGTCGTTTCCATTGACAAAACATCATTTTGCTGACATTCACAACGATACGTGGACAAAAACAGCCGATGCTTTGATTTTGTTGGCTATATTAATATAAATGCTGCAAACCTTCAATTCAATAAAGATTTTAAAAAAACTTAACCACGCCCTGTCCAAGACATCAAGCCGCTCGGCACCGCGCTTAAACTCCTCCGTCCTCTTCTTTGAAGATACCACTTCATCTTCCTGGAAAGGTGAACTCTGTTGGGTAATTATTCTGCGCTATATTCTTGGCTGCTACGATGTTGGTCCCTTATGCAACGAAAGTTGCTCTCTCATCCCAAGCTGGATAGTTAAGGGCGCGTCCCAGATGGCTGCTAGCTTAATGCTCTCATTCACGAGCGTGGAATGCCTCCATAAAAATCATCGCAGTCAACTGGATCTTCTTCCAAGTTCTTGGGGTTTTCCGGTTATTTTACTTACCTCTCTGATGTTTTGGTTTTTCTGATGGTTTTTCCATTGGTGTAAAATGGCACTGAGAGAATGTCGGAAAAAAATACCAAATCCACTCGGGGCGAATTTCATCATTTTTAAAAAAATGCAATGAAAATGGAGAAACGTATGGCAGAAATGATATAATTTCCTTTATTTCTTGTCATTTCAAGAAATAATGTTTCATTTCTTTGGTGGAAATAGGCTATTATTTCACTTAAAAATTACCACGAAAATATCTTAAAATTTGGAAACAACAACGATAATGTTGAGAAACAAACGAGTTGATATCATACAAATATTTGAACTTGATTTTTCATTGATTAACCAAATTTTTAGGAAAATTTTATGAAAAATTTAAAAAAAAAAAGTCGTTAATTGGATTTGTTTTAAGTCCAAATCCATTTAAAAAATGCGTGAATATAGTAAAATTGAGAGCACAATATTCTATATAAAAGTGAATTATGTGTTTTTTTTTTCAATTGGCGGATGAATTTGGAGAATTTTTTGAACTTGGGCTAAAGTAAAAATTCACAGAAAAATCATACTTTTTAAATTTAAATTAAAAAAAAAATGGTATCTTTAGTATTGAATTTTCGTAATTTTTATTCAACTAAGTTTAATTAGAAACAAGTTTGGTGTGAATAGGTTGATAAATGCGTCTACAGGATCTAGAAATGTGAACAAAGCTTGTTAAACACACGTTTATAAGAATTTATATTAACACGAACTTGCTGCTCCCGTAAATATATTGAGAATGGCCCTATTTTTGTAAGCTTGAGTTATTTGGTTTGACCCAGGATACAATTATAACCGTTAAGGCAATGAGCGAGCTTTAGCGACAGAGCTTTTGCACTCACTTAACGTTTTACGGCTTAGTCCGTAAGCTTGGAGTGAGCTTTACCGTACCTTGTAGTTGTATCGTTGCTCGGCCGCTGCCGATGCAGCTTTAAAGCTTGTTCTCGCGCCGTCTCTGCTCACTTTGCTGCCCCCTCCCTTCGGCTGCCTTATTCCGTGCCTTACAACCGCCAAAAAGGGCAAACCAGTTTGGTGTCAAATGATTACACCAATTATACAATTGTTGATATAATCTCTTTGTACCATATTTACAGTTGTGCATACATCTACTTACCTACACAAACACATACATACTTATTACCTGTACTACATGATGATGATTTATTCTTAACTCCAACTTGTGCTTTCTTATTTCCGAAGACATATTTTAACCTAGCTTCGTATTTAACCTATCAGCCATAGCCTTTTCATTTTCCAGTTCTTTAGACTGTAGCTTGTAAATCGCCTTGATCTTCACACACACACACACACACACACACACACACACTCACACTCACACACACACTCACATACAGCTATCGTGTACTTTCCCTAGTTGTCTTAAAGAGAAGCGAAACGATTAAACACAGCTAAAACGCAGACGCCTTCGTATTGCTTAGCGACAAATCTCTCTAAAGACATTGCGAATGAAAAAACAGAGTACAAATTAAGAACTGCGATATCATGAAACGAAAGAAACGCTAACAAAATTTCAAATTCATTTAAATTAATTCAAATTGATGCGCGTGCTAAACAACGATGATGCAGGGCTACCAGCCGGGGGCAACAACCACACAGCGGGGCATGGGTCCATTGCCGGGCAGGCCACAGCTGCCGGGTCAGGGTCAACAGCAGCAGCAGCAGCAGCATCCACAGCAGTATGGAGCACAGGGCCCCATGGGAGGGCCACGCTTTCGAGGACCAGTACCAGGACAGATGCAGAATCAGCAAATGCAGGGACAGCAAATGCAGGGACAGCAAATGCAGGGACAGCAAATGCAGGGTCAGCAAATGCAGGGTCAGCAAATGCCGGGACAAATGCAGGGACAGATGCAGGGACAAATGCCTGGTCAAATGCCTGGTCAAATGCAGGGTCAAATGATGGGCATGGGACCACGCGGTCCGCTTAACCAGCAACAACAGCAGCAGCAGCAGCAACAACAGCAGCAGCAGCAGCAGCACATGCAACCGGGCCAGCATCTTCCTGGCCAACAGCCTGGCCAACAGTCGCACCAACAAATGCCCGGAGCTCAAAAGAAGCCTCGCTACTTTGTCGCCATGTTCGATTACGATCCATCCACCATGAGTCCCAATCCAGATGGATGTGACGAAGAGCTGCCATTCCAAGAGGGTGATACGATTAAGGTAAGCTCGCTGATCACTTTTGGCCCCTCCCCCCGCCCCCCACTTACACAGAGAACCACCAGAACACTTTCCAGCTGCAGCAGGTTGATAGGCCCGCCCCGCCGATGGCGAAGACCACTCGACCTCACACGGTAAAGCACTCGCTCTCGCTCGCGAATTGGATGCAATCGTTATCCGGATGCCCAGAATTGGCTGCGCTTGCCGCTAATTGAATGAATCAGTGCATGTTTTTTATCTTCAGCCCCCCCTCCCCCACCACCCCAGTATCCATTCAGTTGAGATCGATCCAAGTTAACCTAATCAAAACTAACCATACAAATACTTTAATATCCACTAAGTAGACGTTGTTCTCTCTTCTAAATAGATCCATAAATAACCGTTAAGTTAGCAACTATGCACTCTAATACACTTGTACCCAAACCACTCACACACACACACACACACACACAGACACACACACATTGTCCTTCACACCTGACCCGAGTGTCCACAGAACTCCACTAATGTCTTCTCTCTATCCGCGTCTCGTCCCACGCACACAGATCTATGGTGATAAGGATGCGGACGGCTTCTATTGGGGTGAGCTGCGCGGTCGTCGTGGCTATGTGCCACACAATATGGTCTCCGAGGTGGAGGACACCACGGCTCAGATGACCGGTGGACAGATGACCGGCGCCATGCAGGGTGGCCCCGGCGGAGTGGGCGGTGTGGGAGGCGTAGGTGGCGTAGGTGGTACAGCACAAGTAATGCCCGGCCAGGGTGGACCGCAGCAGAGTATGCGGAATGTGAGCCGCGATCGCTGGGGCGATATCTATGCCAATATGCCGGTGAAGCGCATGATTGCGCTATACGACTACGATCCCCAGGAGTTGAGTCCCAACGTGGATGCCGAGGTAAGTAGCAGTGTGTGTGTGTGTACTTCGCGTGTACCGTTTTATGCTTTGGTTTGATCTTAGGGCAGGGACAGCTCAGTTGGGAGCGGTCTGCTGGGCGGTTTGCTATCTGGCTTTGGGCAAAAAGTGGCCCGGGAAGTGAGTGAGGAAGCCAATGTTGACATGCTGCCACTCCGTCTAGTGCTAAAAGCTATATTTTTTTGCCATGCCAGAGCTCGTACTCAGAGCGATAAAAACTTAATTCCCTCACACTTTGGTTCACACACACACACACACACTGGCAGGTTGTCAGTTGTCTGGCAGACTGTTTAGACTGAGTGACAACAGTGACAGAATGCTCCAATCATATACATGTCGATAGTCAACTGGCGGCCTCTGGAAGTTATTCACTCAAGTATGAAAGCAACTGACACCTTAAAATATGACAACCTTTCAGTGTGTGTGAACGCACCTGTTGGTACCCCTGCAGAGGTTTTATTTGTAACGCAAAGAAAGAAGCATTTCCGACCGCATAAAGTATATATATTCTTGATCAGCATAATGAACTGAGTTGACTTAGCCTTGTCCGTCCCTTTCTATGCTATATCCTCCGTCAGTTTTAAAGCTATCGCGACCAAACTTTGCACGAAGTCTTCTGGTACAAATACGCTGCACATTTGTCGGAACCGGCTGGATCGGAGGACTATAACATATAGCTGCCATAGGAACGAAGGGTCGAAAAACTAGTTCTAGTTAGGAAAACTTTTTTGTTTTCAATGCAAACCTCTCCAAACTTCGTATTTACCAATTTTAATTGCTTATCCATAATTCTGCTAAAGTTAGTCGAAATTGGACATCTACTTAGTAAAGCTGCCATAGAAAAGTAAGGA
This sequence comes from Lordiphosa andalusiaca, assembly GCA_035044965.1. NCBI lineage: Eukaryota > Metazoa > Arthropoda > Insecta > Diptera > Drosophilidae > Lordiphosa > Lordiphosa andalusiaca. The sequence continues at coordinate 766,640 of JAWNNM010000342.1, forward strand.
TAGAAAAATAGTCTTAATAAGAGAAACTTTTTGATGACTATAGGTTATAGCTGCCATAGGAACTATCGGTCGAGAAACTAGTTTTAGTAAAATAAAACTTTTTTCTTTGCAATGGAATTGCCAACAAACTTTGTATTTCTTAGTTTGCTATGCTTTTCCATGATTCCACTAAGTTTGGTCGAATTCGGACATCTATATGGTATAGCTGAGCCGAGGCCAAGCCGAAGTTAACTTTGTTCTATTTTCTTAATTTTGCAACTATTTCTTCAATTCTATCCGTTAAGTGTTGATATTCTGTAATCACGCTTGATGTGTTCAACTGTACATTTAATATTCTACTATGTGAGCGATATGCAGAATTTTGCAGATCGAATCCCTCCTGTAAAAAAACACGCAAAATCGTGTAGTTCAGTTCGGATCAGACCTGAATCATAGCTGAAATGGAAGGTCTATTACTGAGTTCATGACACCCTTTATATGAGTTTCAGCCATGAATTTAAAACACAGGCATATCATGACCTCTGCTAATTTTTGGCATGAGTTCAGGGCTGAGCTCATGGAAAGTACTGAAACATGCCTGCATTCAGGCATGAAATTCAGTTATTCTTACTGCTCAGGTCTCAATTAGGTACTGAGTCGAAGAACGGCAGGGTATGGACTACCGATACGATTGGAATTACCAGAATCTGAAGACCATTTATAATCTTTAACCAAACTCTATCAAATTGTTAACCCAGTTGAGTTTAAAGTCTTTTGAAAACTCAAATCAAGTTTTTGCTTTCCATATTTTGTTTTTCAAGTGAGAACATTGCACAAGTAAGAAAATCCGTTAATGGTTAGGCGAACAAATTTGACACATTTCACATTATAAACGCAGTAAAAGATTTTATTACAATAGATCAGAAATTCATTAGCAAAGTGTCTGACGAAATTTTTCTAAATTAAGCGTATCTTCTGTTGAATATTTTTTTGGAGTTTGCATTGTAAAATCATTTTGTACTCAATTCATGATGTTTTGATTGATTGATGATGTTTTGTTCATGATTAAGAATGCGTCTTGAATTAAGAAACGTTTGTTCTCAATCTGTCTTACGTATTTGGCTATTACAATAATCAGTTTCAGCTCTGTTTCTGATTCATTGTTGCCGTAGTTAGCAGTTTTCACATGGGTTCCCCTTGATTCAATAGTTTATGGTGTGTGTTTTAGCAGAGAAAAGGGTAAATGTTCACTGAACCTTTTGAAAGAAATGTCCTCGATGGATCGCGAATTGTGTAGAATTTATGTGCAGAATTCAATTGGTGGTGGACCAAGATCTTTTTTAAATGATCGCATATGCAATTGCATTATTTTTTTTCAAAAGATTGCAAGTCTGCGGATGTGTACTAAAAAAGTTCAAAAAGGTAGGTTTTTATGGCCGCAAAGTGCGTCCTTAGCTTAGGATATTACTCATACGCAGTGTTGCCTTTCGACTTCATTTACTTTGGGCGTAGTTGGCGTTGACTTCAAACAAAATGTTACCATACTTTTATTGGAGAGTTCGAGAAATTCGTTTTCCCATTTTTGGTAAAAATTGGGAGATTTTATTCTTATCAAGATCGAAGTACACAAGTAGCATAGATTTCATTCACGGTGCGAATGTGTGATTTTTAAAGCAATCTTCTAAATCTAAACTATTTTGCTGAATATTTGGACTTAAGGGTTAAATTAAATTGAAATAATTACAACCAATTACCAAATCCTCCCGCTTAAACTTCACCTGTTTCCCCCGGCTCTGTCTAATATATATCTTTTTCCTTTCGAATTTCTAGCAGGTGGAATTATGCTTTAAGACGGGCGAAATCATACTCGTTTATGGTGATATGGATGAAGATGGTTTCTACATGGGCGAACTGGACGGTGTCAGAGGCTTGGTGCCATCCAACTTCCTGGCCGATGCGCCCGATCAGTACAACAACCAAATGGGACCGGGCGGAGCGGCTGGCCGCGGTGGTCTCAGCCAGCGGGGCAGGGGTCAAGGACCCGGGGCCAGAGGACCGCCGCCACCGCCACGGGACAATATGATGCCGGGCGTTGGTGTTACCGGGCAGCGTGGTCCACAAGGCAAAAGTGAGTAGGCTTTTCGTGAACAACGTTTCTTCTAATTGATTTTGGCATTTTGCGTTTCGACTTTCGTTTTGGTTTATCTTGAGTTGAATACGATTCGGACATTGATGATGATGAGACCATTACTTTTGGTTTTCCATTTTTGCAAATAAACAAAATTATACAAAAAACAAATCAACTTTTCGAGCCACTTTTTGAGATCAAAATAACCAAGCAGGTTTTTCAGACCACCTACTACCACTACTTACTACCTACTACTACCTACTACTACTACTACTACTACTACTACTACCACATAAACAATTTCCACAAGCAGGATTTCAGAATACCATAGCAACCGTTTGATTTGATTCCCCCAAGTTTGTACTTTCGGTTACACCAATCCAAATCGGCCCAAGCGAGAGATCAACACAAGAAAAGGATCAACTATATGAAAGCTCACTCTTCCTCTCTCCTTCCGTCCTTTCGCTCTATCGCAACAACTTCAAAACGAAAAAAAAAAAATGAAAACAAAAACAATTTCTGATTTTGAACGCCGCTAATTTAATTTCCATTACGATTCCAAATGAACTTTTGTAAAACTCTATCCCCGTTTTTTCTGGTTAATGTACAAATATATAAACCTGATTTCAGCACCTCTGACTTTTGTTTGTTAACTTTTTTCGTATGTTTTGTTTGGTTGAATTTAAACTACAAATACAAATACAAATATCTAGATAGTTGTTGTTCTTGTTGTTGTACACACAATTTACGAATTAACCTATGCATAGCCACATGTCGATCGATCAATCATCCAACATTCCAAGGTTCTTTTGAAATCATGCCACAAGTTTCTATAACTTTGTATATATGCATTTTTAGTTAGTTTTGTTTGTGTTATGTTCATCTCTCTCCTTCTCCCTCTCTCTCTCTGGTCTTCTGTCTCCTTTGTCTTGCGTGACTTCCCCCCTAGCCGTGTATTATATATATTTTCTAGATGGTCTTTTGCATGTCGGTTAAACATTATGATTTACCTTAATGATTGTTTTGGTTTAATTGGTTTGAATTATACAAATATTGTACTGAAGCAATTTGACACTGATTTCATGCACCTGATTGACGTTGAATGAACTTGCATAACCTAGTTTTTGCTCACCAATTAAAATCCAAATCGAAATGTAGACAAAAACATGTAATGAGATTTAATTAGGAGTTCACAATTTCCTGATAGAATTTTTTTCTATTTTTTTTGTTTTTTTTTTGTAATTAATTTTTTTGTTCTTGATATTAGAATTTGCAGTCTGCCAGAGTGAAGAATGTAAGCCGTAATGCCATCCAAATGAGTGAGTCCCGGTCAACGGTTCATTTGATATTTGTCTGAAGGAGAACGAAAGTATTTGGATATTAATTTCTGTATATAAATGTATTATTGTTGGATGGACTCTTTTAGATTGAACGCTTAGCCAAATCATAATATATACATAATTAGTAATCACTTTTCCAGGCTCAACACGAATCCAGTTTCTAAGGTTGTAAACAAAAGTTTGTTCTAAAAATTGAAGTTTTTATAGTCTGTACCAAAGGTACACAGAGTAGATTTAGTTTGTGAAACAGTATGTTTCTGTCAAAAGGATCAAGAGTCAAGTCGATATCTGCCACAGTTTAATGTATATAAGGTTCGCACCATATTTAGACATCAATACTATTTATTGATCCGCCAAAGAATTGTAAACGTTTGGATCTGAGCAATCAAATTCATACTGAGCATACACTTTCGTTGGTGCAGATACAAAACTCTACAAAATTCTGCGAAAAACAGATTACTCCTTATGTCATTTTGAAGTGTCTAACCTGTGAGTTGTTGTAAAAAACAATAAGGGTTTGATGGCCCTTGATGTTCAATATAATTTGAAATTCGTGCACACAAAAAAAGTTTAGAAATATTAGAAATAATAATAATATTGATTTGAAGAAACTTTTTTCGATTTGCTGAGTCAATCATCGGCTTATCGATATATCCTTATCCATATTCCGAAGAGATATTAAACTTGGGCGAACTTGTTGCGAATTTGTTACCTTATTATAAATGTGGGAATTTTTTTCTTGTAATTTCTAGGTATGTACTTTTAAACCTGAAACACTGAACATTGTTCAATAACAACAACCAGTGCTGTCAAAATTTGGTCAAATGGTCGCTATGCATGTGAACGAGTTACCCAAGCGTTGTTTTTGTGTAGTTTATTAATGTTAGTTTAGTTCTATTCTTAATCAATTTAGAATAGGATCCGCATTGTGTCTACAAAGCTGCATTTGCACAACTCGATCTCTCAGCTAAGTTTTTGTCAGACTTGAGTGACTTGAATGCCTGAGAAGCTTAGTAAAGTCAATTACAAAACCATGGGCTCACAGAAATCATCTGATTCAAATGAACATTGTGACATTACTTTGCTTACAAAGAAAAACAAGACAAGAAAGTAAAGATACCCTAAAAGTTATAATTGCCGTCCTCTCAGGTTGAATACAGGATGAAAAAACTTTGAAAACGAGAAAGATCATCCAAAAAATCAGAAAAAAGTCTTGATATTCACATGAAAACCAAACCGATAGCAAAGAATCGATAACAAACGTATATCGTCGTTTGTATGAAAAGCCAGGAAGTGGCAACTCTACCACAATTCAATCAAGCAACCATATGAATGCTCAGCTGAGCGGTCAGGTTAATTAGAACCGGTGCTATTTCAACTTAGACGACAACTCAGATAGTGTATGTTGGGCTTTATCAAATTCGGGTTACCTTTTTCCAATAAATGTAGCTATTTAGCTTTCACTGAATTAAAGAACCGGTGCAAAATATTGCAGGTTTTACTGTATTTTCGTCGTAGCGGCTAACTGCAGTAGAACTGATATTGAATAGCATTTCTATTTCAAAATTTAAGGTCCGATCGGCACACTTTTAAATCATTATTCAAGGGTACTTTTGAAACAAAGTCTATTTTAGCATATTTTATAGTTAAGAATGATGAGAAAACAAACTATCAATAGTTCTTTCATGTGGAATTTCGGACATGCTTTTGAAAATTATCGATTTTCTGAATACAGATCTGATATTAACCCAAAAGATATTTTCTTAAGTATCGGGTGGGTAGTTAACTCAGCTAAAACATACGTTCTGGTTCTATAGATAGTCTGATCTATTCTTAAGAGAAAAAAAATTCTACAACCGATTATTACCATAGCAAGTACAAGTGCTTCGATTTAATACAATCCGATAACAAATAAACTGTACAAGTTTTATTTATGGGGCTATATATCGTCGAAAATGGCGATTGTCTAGTATATCTCCACAAGAAATTCAATTTCGGAATACCGCATGTCATCTAACAATAACATCGCTATGCCGACTTAAGGATACCATGGACCATAATATATCGATTATTCATGATCTTCCCATATTTTCAGATTGCAATCTAAAGATTTCCAATTTTCTTCAAAGTGTAATGGTACATGATCCCGCTAAAATTTCGGAAAATCAAGCAGAGAGCACTAAAAATTGTAGCTCATAGGAAATCTGTAATAGGTCACAGATAATTTAGTCTTAGTCGATTGGTCGTAAAATGGGTCTTAATTAAGAAATTGTTAATAAGTTTCCAATTTACCGAAACTAAAATGGTAAAATATTCGGTTCAGGTCAAACGCATGGTAAACAAAACAGTTTCATACAACAGTTTTTTGCAAATTACCCACAATTTTCAGAGAAATTTTAGTACTCACTTTCAGAAGGTAAAACTACAGTGAATAATTCATCTATCTATCTTTTATTGTGTGGATTGTGCGGTAGTCAGACAGTGAATCAGTCAGTCAGGATGAACTTTCTGGAACTGGACCCAAACAGTTTAGAAAAGGGTTCGGTTTTGAAACTGACTTCCGTTTTAGAAAATTATCTGTGCACCTGTTTTAGGGTTGTTTGTTCCGTTTTTGAGAAGGTTCTGGTAAACCAATTCCAATCTTTTAATTGATAAGAAATTAGAACTAAAGTAGATAAGTTTAATAACTTCGTAAGGGTAATGATTAGTGATTTTTTGGCCCTGTACAGCATACTGAATAGTGACATTATTATTCACAGGGATTGAACAGGAATAGTTAGAACTTTGGAAACTGGATAACGTATTAATAAGAGATTTGTTTTTTTTTTTTTTTGGCTGTTTTTCGATAGTCTGTCCAACAATTTCTCCATGCTTAGTATGTAATTGTTATGGTTTAAGCTGATTGAAACTCACTTGTTTGTTAATTCAGTTTGTTTTGTTTTTTTTTTGATGTGACAAACATTTCGTTTGTTGGATATTTCCTTTAGCTTTGGCCATTTGTATATCTTGTTTTCTGGTTATTTGGTTATTTTTTTATTGAATGTTGGTTGGTCTTGTTTGTTTGCCAGATTAGCTTCTTTCAATGAATCATGATTTTCTGTTATAACAACAAAAACAACAACAGCATCAGCAAAAACAGGGCTTCAAGCACATACGAATTCAATAATCCAATTTAATAATAAATGCAAGCAACTTTTTTGCATTGTAACAAATTGTACATTTTGTTTAACTGTATAATAACTTAACTAATAATATCTCCAACTATATATATATATATGTATACAAAATGAAATGCAGTAAAATGCTTTATCCCATGCCCCCCCGGGGCAGAACTTTAGGGCGCAAAAGGTAATATTTTTAACCAAGCTTTTTATACGCATACCAAACTAACCCGAAAGCTAAATCAATGCAATCTCTTGCCATTTTCTTACCAATCTGTTTCCTTTTGGCGCCTCCTTATCTGTTGGAAGTGATGTGACATTTCAATGTTCAGTTTTATGTTTGAGTTGTGTGATCCCCCGATCCATTTACATACTTGGTTTTCGTTTGATGATTTTGTTTTTAATGATGTGCGGTGAATTATATAGAGTACCAAGAACCATTCAATCTACTGGACCCATTTGACATGAATCACAGAATCCCTACAGGCAGCAGTTTTCGCTCTCTCAATCTCTCTCTCCCTCCCTCTCTCTCTCTCTGTCCCCCTTCTCACTTTCTCTGTCTAATTCTCTTTTGAAATCTTCGTGACTAAATTTTTGTACATTTTTGTTTATTTGATTTTTGGAGTTTGAGTTGGTTTTTAAGTTGATTTAATACTACTACAACTTCTTTCGAATAATTTTTTGTAATGGTCTGCTGTGGTAAATGTGAAGTCTTTATGTTATATTCGTTGCTATAGATGCTCGCCCTGCTTCCCCTACACTGTTAGACAACACGGGCCATCCTGCCCCCGATCACCAAACGCAGGTAAATACTCTTTCTCTTTTGTTTTCTTTTTCTGTTTGAAATAAGAAGTAAAAAAAACAAAAAACCAAACAATAAATGCTAAAAAAAAAAAGATACCTCAAGAAAAAAGAGTTCAGAATACGCCAAATATGATCACAACATGAGCTACAGCTACTACTACCTACTACCTACTACTCAACTAAACACTGTTTATTGCTGTACCTATCACTAACCTGCTATCTCTGTCACTCATTTGTTTTCGGTTCTCTCAAGTTCTCTCCCACCGAGATAGACGTATTCATTCATCCGACCGTAGATACAGCCACTGAGTACAGCCTAACCCCACAGATCAGTTACAGCACACCACCGAGTGTGCTCACACACACTCTCGTTCTCTCGCTCTCTCTCTCTGTCGCTCTGTCTATCTGTGTGTCTGTCTCTATCATTTTTTGCATACATTTCACTAACTTACTCTTGTCTATATATATATACCATCCACTCTCTATCTCTCTCTATGTAACTCAAACGCTTACAGTACAGTACATGAACAAATATCGATAAATATATATATATATATATATATATACACTTGCTGTATAATCCCAAAAACATATGTATAGCTAGCAACATGATTATCTTGTAGTTAACATACAAAACATCATACAACATCTTAGGGCTAAGGTCAACCCGTCCGTGTAAAGTTTTGAAAGAATTCAACTGCAAATGCCTCGTGTTCTACCGTTCCGATTTGGAAACACATACCACTCACACCTCAGCCACCGCCACCACCACCACCACCACCACCACCACCACCACCACCACCACCTCCACTCACATTTCACATTCATTTCGTTTCTGTTTCAGTATTTCCGTTTCTGTTCCATTGAGTTGTTGTTTTTCTTGATTTGTCAGCTTTATACAACTTCCCGGCTTAAATTTCGATTCTATGCCTCGATCCCCCCCGAAAAGAAATGCCACATTTTTTTAAGTTTTGCTTTGAAGCAACGGAATTTTGAAAGAGAAAACCAAATGTGTAAATACACCGAGAATAAAGCTAAGCGAGTAAACAAGCTGATACCAGATACTAAACACGCACTCAACAAACGTATTTGCTGACCAATATATATATGAATATATATAAACATATCTCTATATATAAATGATTTTTGGTTCCTTTTTTTTTTACTGGCATACGCTACTAATTATATATTAATTGCTACCTACTACTACTACTACTATATGGAATATTGGATGTAATTGTGTAAAAATTTATATGTGATTCACTGTATGTGTAAACATTTGCTTTTGATTTCGAGTCGTTTTTGGTTCTTTTGTATGCCTTCTTTTGACTTATTGATCTATTGCTTTCAACTACATGACCCCTCACTGAAAATCACAGTTTTAGTTCTTAGATTTGCAATTGGACATTAAAGTTGACATGAAACTAATGGAAACCAAACAAGAAACCCATTTGTTTTTTTTTTTTTTTTTGTATATTTCATTGTTTTCTGTAGGCTCTTATGTTGTTGAAGGATTTCAAGCCGGTTCACATTACTACACACTCACTCCGATAACAGAGTGTATAACTCTATGCATCCAGATTCTAGTGTACATATACCTAGCAATGGGCCGTACTCCCTATCAAACCCCGCGCCTCTGGAGTTTCAATATGATTTTGACCAGACTTTCCTTCCTTTTTTTTTTTAAGTTTTACGGAATGTGTACATTTTGAAATTCACCCTAATCTTAAGTTCCTTACAGGGATGGTTACCGAAATTCGGAATCAATACTACAATTTTCTTCGAAAACATTTTACTGTTGTAGTACTGTACCATCACAATTTTGGTCAGCTATTTGTAAGGCAAAGAAGCAACATTAAAGCTTGATAAAAAAAAATACAAATGTTCATCATTCTCAAAAGCAATTCCCAGTACCAAGTCGTAGCGAAAACTGCCAGTGTTAATTGATTTTAATCTGGGGTGCCCACTGCCTATGCGCACGGCGAACTTCGGGTGATTTCTCTGTTTTCTTTCTCTCTCTCTCTCCTACAAATAGCTAAGCTGAAACGGAATAATTCAAACAATTATTGTCAGACAGCTGTCGAATTTTAGAGCCTTGCAGTTCCACGTAGCTTTCTGGTCTAAATTCAGACCCGAGCATTAGGAAAAAGTGAACACTGCCTAAATTTACACTTTTTTCACAGAAGTCCCATGAAACTCACCGATGAATTTAGTACCAAATTCAGCTAAGGTCTTGGCGTAGTAGACGTAGTTTTATATATGAAACTCATCTAAATGTTGCCTGTAACAGTCTTTTCGCTTCAGAACTGATTCAGCTGAAGGGTATGAGCTAGAAACTAATTTTAGTCGATTAGAATGAGCCTTAATGTCATATCACAGGTTTTCTGTTGCCTAACTCAGAAAATACGACTGACAGAGATCTATATCGATCGACATAGAATTCATACCGTTTCGTACCAAAAAAATTTTTGGTATGTTTTTTGAAACTTTCCTAAATTAAGTACAAGATATTCATAAACATCTATAACATTGAAGTGTTGGTGGTGATTCTAGATGTTTGTCGAAACGAATCAAAACGAATCTTGTATCAGAAATTGTCCACCATGTCTAGATTCTTGGTTATTTGAGCTAAAAGTGCACAGAGAAAAATATGATTATTTAAATAATACATTAGATGATTTCTAATATTCCTTTGGACTGGATATGTCTTAAAAATCCGATTAATCATCCAACGAAGCTGAAAATTATCCAAAGGATATGATAAATGGTCATCATTTGGATGATTTTCAGCACAGTTGCTGGTTAAAAATTATATAAAATATGTCATCCAGAGGATCAATGGATCTTTTTGTATCCCTTTTTATATACGTGCAGAGGGTATATTGAAATTGTCCAGAAGCATTTCCCAGCACATAAAGTATATATATTCTTAGTCAGCATGACGATATAGCCATGTCCTCCTCCGTCTGTTTCTATGCTATCTCCTCCGTCAGTTTTAAAACTATGGCGACCAAACTTTGTACGAAGTCTTCTGCTACAAATACGCTGCACATTTGTCGGAACCGGCCGGTTCGAATGACTATTACATATAGCTGCCATAGGAACGACGGGTCGAAAAACTAGTTCTTGTAAAAAAAAACTTTTTTGTTATTAATGCAAACGTCTCCAAACTCCGTTTTAACTAGTTTTCAATGCTTCTTCATGATTCTGCCTTGTTTGTTCGAAATCGGACATCTATATAGTATAGCTGCCATAGAAAAGTAAGGTTAGAAAAACTTTTTTTTTTCAATGTAAACTCCTTCAAAATTGGCATATATTTATTTTACAAGCTTTCACACAATTCTTTGAAGATTTGTCAAAATCGGATGACTATAGGTTATAGTTGTCATAGGAATAATAGGTTGAAAAACTAGTATTAGTGTGAAAAACTTTTTGTTTTCAAAGAAAACGCCTCCAAACTTTGTATTTCTTAGTTTGATATAATTTCCCATAATTAAACTAAGTTTGGTCGAAATCGGACATCTATATAGTATAGCTGTCATACAAGAGTCTAGTCAGAAAAGTAGTCTTAGTGAAAAAAACTAGTTTGTTTTAAGTGTATCTGTCCATCACATTATTTAAAAAACGCGCTGCAAGGTTATGCAAACTTTCCTCTATTTTTTTCTGTGTATCTTGTGGCATTTTGGAAGTGCTTTCTGGGGGAATGCATTCATTTGTCATGACACTATTTGATATTATCGGAAAGTACTACTCCTGATGGCCTCATTCCAAATGGTAAATCTTCGCTTAAAAAAATCGTAGAATAGTTTGGTACAGTTTATTTTGAAGTCAACAAACGAAATTCTAGGATAATGTCCATGAGACTTAAAAGGAACTCAAGGGTTCACCACAAAACGCGTGTTAAAATAGTCAAAAAATGGACATATAAAAAAAATGTTGACTTGGTGGATCATTTTCAAAACCAAATACAAATTCTAGAATCACCAAATATAGTGACTAGTGAACTTTTTGGGACACTTTGCACAAGAGTAAAACAAATGATTGCTTACACAGATAGAAGGGATCCGGAAAAGATTCAATCGAAATGTTTAGTTTCAATAATTCTTTTTTCTAAATCAAAATTTATATGTTTCATAACCATTGGATGATTTTCAGCTCCCTTGGTAGAATATGTAAGATCCATTTAACTTCAAATCCATTTTGGGATCCATTCCAAATGGACCCCGAATTCACAAAATGTATATTTTTGTTGATTTTTTTTTTGTGTAAAAACTGAAATTTTAAGTCTAGAATTAGAATTAGTGCTAAGGGTGAATTTCGAAAAAACAACCGTCCAAATCCTTTTTTTTTTATTATTTTTGATAAATTTTGGGTTTTCCAATGCCTTCCCCACCCTCCGTTCGTTTCGTTTCCAATTGCGTTGAACAGTTCAGAAACGTTGCTAGTTCTACATACAAATATTTTGATTTCTCCCAGAAATGGTTGACCATATGTGCATATTTATCACGTATTGTTACTGTTATACGTTTTGTGTGAAAGCGGGACGTCAGCTCTACCACTCCGTCGCATCTGAGGAGGAGTCCGTTTCGGTTAATTGCAAAAGTAGTCAAAGTAGTTGCCATTACTTACTAACCCAAACTTCATACTCAGCAGCTAAACTACTCTTGGACGAGTCCAACTAACTCACACACACACACACACACACACACACTTACTTTAGCAAAAACCCAACTAACCCCTTGCCAATTTCGAATATCCACTGCAGTGAACATGCAAACAAAGCAAATCGATCAAAACTTATAAATCAAAAAACCCCCGCCCCCCTCCATAATATACCAACAATATATCTATAAATATTTAAACAATTAGTTTGCCATTTGTTTGACTCAATTTGTTGGAACCATTCGAAACATTCGACTAACTCGTTCTCTTTGGTATATTCGAAAACCGCAAACTTGCAGGGGATGATCGGTCGCGGTGGTAATGTGGGCATGCAGCAGCAGCAGCAGCAGCCCCACCTACAGCAGCAACAGTACGGTCAGCAGCAGACACAAATGGGACAGCAACAGCAGCAGCAACTACAACAACAACAACAGCAAATGGGACAAACTGGAATGATGGGCATGCAACAGCAGCCGCAGCAAATGGGCATGATGGGTGGTCCGGGACAGCAGCAACAGATGGGGCAGCAAATGGGTCAGCAGCATGGCATGGGCGGCATGGGTCAAATGGGTCAGATGGGTCAGCAACAGCAACCGCCAGTTACGACGCAGGCCCAAACGGGCGGCCTGTTCTCCGGCGCGACTAGCCTGCTCTCTGGTGCTACTTCGGCTGCCACCGGTGGTCTATTTGGTACAAAGCAACCGCCCAAAACGGATCCAATGCAACCACTCGGCGGTGTGCAGCCAACGCAGCAACAAGCTAACGCCTTTGGTGCCCCACAAATGCAGCAGCAGCAGCAGCAGCAGCCGCAAATGCAGCAGCAGGGCATGCAACAACAACAGCAACCACAACAACAACAACAACAAGTGCCACCCCAAGCCCAGCCCCCGCCGCAGGGGCCGGGCGCCGGCCTGCTGGGAGGCCTCAAGGGCATTGCGGCAGCGGCGCCCGGCGGCGATGTCCTCTCGAAAGGCAAAGATCTCTTTGGCAAATTCGGGTTCGGCTTTGGCAAATAACCCCGGTCATTCTATAGGGTCCTGTTATATTATTCGTAGATTAGACTTATTATTACTATTATGATTATTGCTATGGATTACGATTACTAAGCTAAAGACATACACACGATACCAACCCAACCATCCCATGGCCCCCCCCCCCCCCCCACCCCACCCGACTCCCCTGTTGTTGTTATGAGATGTGAATGCAACTAATAGAAACTAAATGGTAATATTTTTTATTAATTAAATTGATGGAAATATTCTGAGTGACAGCAACAACAACAACAACAACAAACACCAAGCCACCACAAACTGTTGTAAAATTCCAATTCAACCCGCAACTTCCCCCACCCACACCCACCCCCAATCACCCCCACTCACCCCCACACACACACACACACAGATACAGTTGGAAGTGGAAGGATGATATATTATATACATATACATACATTATATTTACAATTATTTGTTAACGCACATTGTTAAATTTGCTACTGTTGCTGACCAGTTTATAAATTATACTATATGAGAATCCAAAAGCAAACACACAAGTAAAACTACAAACATGAAACATGAAGCATACATATATTATATGTATATATTTAAAAGAAAGAAAACAACAACAACAACATATATTTGAAAGAGCAAAACAAAACTACACACAAAGGAAAATTACATCTATAAATAATAAAGAAGAAACGTAAAAGTAAAAGTGAAAGTGAAAAGGATGCAAATCCCGAGAGGCAAAAATTATACATTAATGGATACAAATACCAAATATGATACATATTTACATGCATACATATATACGCATATACTATACATACATATACAGAACTTTTGCATGCAAGTCAACCTCCAGGGGGCATAATTTACTTTTGTTGAATGACCCAGCCAGACAGCCAGTCAGCCAGATTTTCCCATTCAAGTGATACCAATGCAAACACACACACACACACAGACACTGTCTAAGCCTAAGAGTCCTTCGACTGATTGTGAGAGTCCAGCTTCTTACCTTTCTTCTCTTCTCCTAACCGTACCATCAATTTCTATTTTCCAGTATTTTGATATCCAACCCCCCCAAAACGATAGAAATATCAGTGTTATTTGTAATAAATCTGTGCAAAATCGTTAAACAAAGACCAAAAAAGAGAGGACAACTCACAGGACGTACATACGTACGTGTACATACATACATACCCTTATAGGCATATGCAAAACCAAAAACAATACATACAAAATACATAAAATTGCTAAGTGAACCACAAACACACACTTGAAACATGTTTTTTGCTCGTAAATTGAGCCGCCCTTTTGCTCCTTTCATCTTTTCCTCCTTCCCCATTCTACTGCATACAAAGGTGATCCAGCAAAATGATAAAAAAAAAATATTTAATTTCCAGCTGTCATATTTAATAACTCTCAGTTAATTAAGCAATGCTTTTCGAAACAGCACTTGGGGAGAACTTGGGGTAATTAATAAGGCAAGCTGAAAGCCTGTTAAAATTTTCCAAAATTCCATCCTTCTTTTTTTACAATTTTGTGTCTTTTGGTGACAGAACTTTTACTTTTTTCACCGAACAAATTTCAATATCTATCCCCTAGTCTAGCCCTTCTTATACTCTACTACAGCGATGCCCATGCTTTATACGCTTCATGCGCTAATGTTGTTGTAATGCGCGAACGCCTCAGCCATGCGCATAGGCTTATGGCTGGCTGCTCTTGCAGAGTTAAAAACAACAACAATGCAACAGCAGACAGAATTATTCAAATTTGCCGCCACACAAAACATGGCATACTTTAAGGGGCACACATGTTGAAGCACACACTAATATGTAGGCAAACATTAAAAAAAAAATACTAAACACCCGATGTGTACTTACGAGAATAACTTCGGCAGACGGAAACCAAATTCATAGAAACAACATCTGTTCAACGGAGAATTAAAAGGGCTTCTATAATACAAATTTAAATGAAAATCACATAGAATAAAATAGTAAAACCAGTAAAGGCCAATGGAGTGGCCAGTGGATATTTTCAAAAAAAAAAAACATTGAAAATGCCTGATTTCGCATTTCTCAGCCCTCGAGCTAAATCTATCAAGCCATTGATTGTTCCTCTCGTCGCTATCGGAATTGTCAAGCTTAAACACAATCCGACGGTCTATGCGTGAGTAATGTCAATTTAAATGAGCCAAATGCGGTTTTTGGACCAAAATTTCAGATTTTGGGGGTGTTAGGAAGAAACCAAGCATGGGGAAATGCTATACTCGACCTGCTCTACAGCAAATAGTGGGTTATTTCGAAAATATTGTTTTGATGTAATACTGTGTAATTGTTCAACCCAAGGCCGTAGCCAGCTCTTCAAAAAGGTAGGGGCAGCTTTGTCATAATTCTTCTTAAATATTCCTTTAATGATACATTTTAGCAATAATAATAATACAATAAAGATGATTTTGATATGAAATGAGAAACAATATTCAAAAAACATGTCAGAAAAATTAAAATATAAATAAGAAAGTGAATTTTTCTATTTCTAAAATCTGTGAATAAGGGAGGAGCAACTGACCCCCCTGCCCTCCCCGGCTACGCCTTTGGTTTAAAATATTAATTTCTTCAAATTTGATAACGTCCAAAACTGCATCCCAAAAGTTTCAGTATAATAGAATAATTAAGCAAATTTTAAGGCTTTTGGAACATTTTTTACGCATTTTTTAACCCAGATCGTACAACCATTCTGCAAAGTTTCAACACAATCGGATGATCGGATTGGGTAGGCATAAGGGACAGACAGACAAACATTCTTTTTTATATATATGGGGCGCTCCAAGCAACAAAAGGCTATTTTCTGAAATTATGTCTCCGAATTCGTAGAAGAAAGCTTTTTATAAGAAAAGATTAAGGGGAGAAATACATTTTTTTTTTCATTTTCTTTAAGTTTGAGCTATTTTGGGGACGTTTACTACATCAGCAGTTAAAAAAAATGTCACACGATAAGGTGTCATATGGCTCGGAAAGGTTCTTTGCTATTTTCACGAAGCTTTCTCTGCTTCTCAACGTCCTCATGCAAAGTCGAACGGTCTTTGCTGGTTAACCAAAAGTAAAGTAGCCTATACTTGTCTCATGGGTCTTCTCCAGAATTTGCGAAAATCTGGTCTATGGTGGCTTTGCCATGTCTGATAATCAGGTTCAATCATTTCGCACATTTTTGGCCTTAGAAACTCACATGGGATGCATGACAGAAGCTTATATGCAATGGGTAGGAGACTGATCCCAGGAGACTGATCCCAGCTTGTTTTTTCCTCACCTTTTTTCCCCCGGTGTAGATTATAATATTTGGGCATGCTCTCCTCGGGCCAAATTTTGACAAGTAGTTGGAGCACCTTACCAACTCCTCGCCGACAGCCTCGACTTTATTATGGCTAACCAGACTTCATTATGGTCTCTATATCATCGCTTTGTGGTATTGGAACTTCTTCAGAGCTTGGAACAATAGTTCCTTATCTTGTTTAGTGCCATTTAAGAATCTGTGACTAGTTTTACGTGAGTTCGGTTTGTCGCCTAACTATACTCTGTATTTTCAAAATTTTTACCTAGCTCCGCCAATTGTTTCTTCCATTTTGTAAACTCTTAGAGTTCCGTATCAATTTCTATACATATTTAGCATTTTACAAACCTTTTGCAGATTTAGTCTGATCCAACTTTATGTGTGTCTTCCAACATTATTCTGCTTGTCAAGTTTAAGTTCTATTACCTGCTTCGAAAGGGACGTCGAATTGGTGGGCTGAAGCATATGTTGACACATCAATATCCACTTGCTAATGCAGGATATCAATATTTAAAGCAGTGGTGGGCTGAAAATATAGGTTTGGGAGCATATTGATAAGAGCAAACAGAAAAAAGAACCCCTATTAACGAGGTTCGAGTCTGTTTTTGCGATGAGAGCAAGGACTTGCCCTTCGCTGACTTAAAGCATAAAAGAAAAGGACATTATTCTTTTGAGAAGGCATAGTGTCATTCCTATTCGCTGGCTAATGAATACAAGAATTTTTAATTTGTAAAATTTTACATTTTAGTTAATCAAAGGCAGTCCAATCAAATGCGTCCACTTACAACGCACTTATATATATATATATTTCACATTGGAAAATATAATTATAGTTCACTCCTTTTTTTCTTTGTTCTGTCATTTTGCTGGATACCTTATAAGCTTACTAACTTTACCTATTTACCTACATCTCTTACTACATCTCTACCACATCTAACTTACTTACATAAGAAACAATCAAGCTCCTTCGATCGTTACTTAAATTTGGCCAAAACAATTATTGCCTACTCCTGGCAGGAGTACATACTTATTTGCTTTTGAATGGATAACAACTGTTTCCTAGTCCTTACGAGTTGCTTTATGACAAAAATGAAAAACCTAAACACAAACCAAGTTACATGCATACAAACAAAATACATTGCGTACCTCTTGCTTTACAAAAAACCAAAAAAAACAAAAACAAACAAACAAAACAAAACAAAAAACCAAACTGAAAGTATAAAAAAATTACAAAGAAATATATTAACAAAAAATTTACCAAATAACAAAAAATTATGAATCAAATATTTAACTTATTATGAGGAAATGAATTGTGAGCGAATTATTACTTTAACCTGAGGATACACACACACACACACACACACACACAGAGTCACACTCACAGACAGACCGACAGACACACCGATGAAATGCAATTAAACTAAAACTGCAGCCCACATTATAAGTAGGTTGGCACTGTAAATTGTAAACTGGCAAATAGTTCTTTGCAGAAACTACTCCTTATAGTTGCCATCAAGTCGTACGTAGTTCGTATGAGTTCAGTACGAATGTTGAATATCAAGAGATGAAAAACCAAGTGTTAACTTTTCCCACGTAAATGATTTTTTAACTTACAATCAAATTACTTTATCATTTAGCCAAGGAAAACAGACAAACCAAATGTCGACTTCGGTCCACCGAAGATGTTCACACACACACCAACAGGACACATTAGCAAACTAACAACAAATACACTCTGTAATCATTTACAACATTGATTTCAATCAAACACCAAATACCACAAAGTACTATGCAATACATGAAATGGAAAAACAAAGGAACAAAAACCAACTAAATTGTTATACTGTATTATTATACTTTTTCTATCAATTATAATTTCCATATTGAATAACAAACAAAAAAGCGAAAAGAAAACAAATAATTAAACAACAATTTCAAAGAAAAAAATCAATGCGAGTTTATCATCTGGGGAACATCAAATTAGTTAAGTAAGTAGCTATGAAACTGAAGTAAGTATTAGAGAAGCACACAAGCCAACAAAAGCAAGCAGATATTGGCCATCCGAGCAAACATTTCAGTATAATTTTTGATCACATTCGAGTCGTTTTCTGCGCTCGATATCTGCTCATAAATCATATTTTTTTCGGGAGAAAGTGCTACCCTAGCTGCAACTCCTTTTGATGAGTCGCTTTTAACCCATTTGGGAATCTTTTCCGAGTCATTTTTCAGTTAATCACATTTTAAGCATTTGCCTGATTCATTTTATTTTCTTAATAGAAGAAGAGATGTCTTCTTAATCAACAAATGTGCTCGAAAATGGCTTACCCAAATTATATTTTGTTAAAATCATCTTCCAAAAGTTGGGAACATAAATTTATTTAAAGGAAAGTTTACTTTTACCTGGAGACTAAATCGATAAGCCTTACCAAAAGGAACCAATCAACCCTTCTCACCACAAACCCAATACCGATTCTATTGGCACTGAAAAGAAACGAATCATCAAAAATTACCGACACGCCAAAGGATCCGTAAAGATTTAATGAACAGAAGTCGAGTTAAGAGCAAAACAATGTTCGCTGTAGCAGCGCTGCAACTGCAGCATCACAACTCATGCAGGCTACCGGCGTAGACTAAACGGGATAGATTTTAAGCCGTTTGGTACTTAAAATATCAAGTATGATTCGTTCTTGGGTGTACTTAAATTAAGTACGAAACATACTAAACTTGAAATATGACTGGTAATATTATTGAAATGAGAACAAGTCATCTTGACTCAAGTACATTTAGTACTCACAGTAAGATGAAAGATTCTAGAAAAGCGAGTTCTTAGTTCAAGTACAAAATATGTTAGATTGAGAACAAAATAGACTCATTATCCTATCTCCACAAAAGTGAGCAACAGAAAATATAAACTATTTTTAAGCGAGTCTGTTCTTAAAATTCCCAACTGGCTTTAGCACTTTTGTAATGGAGTGATGGTAAATTTCTGAGCTACAGTAGCTCTAACTTGCTCTTTGTTTATGGGTCTTGGATATTTCTTTGGTTTAATACAGAGACCTCGTTCAAGAACAAAGTGGGAATAGCTTCTGTATGGGCTGAAACCAAGAACATTTTGTACTAGAATGTTTTCGGGCTGGCATTAGAAATAACTGCACTTTAAGAACGAATGGTTTGTACTTATTTTGAGACATAATCGGGCTTGACTTAAGACCACTATAAGCTAAAAGTATGACTAAAAATGTTTTTTAATAATTCAAAACATACTTAATATATCCCAAAACAGTCTAAAATCAAGTATTTTGGGGTTGAAAAAATCGTACTTAATATAAGAATTTTGTACTTAAATCAAGTATTTTCGTTCTTACCGTACTATTGACACCGTTTGTACTTAATTCAAGTACAAAGTTCTTGGTTTTTTTTTCTGAGTATACTACAGAATATTTTACAGTCGAGCTTGATTGATTTTCCATCTTTTTGGTATCTTTCGATTTGCCTTCCGAAGAACATCTTTTAACGTCATACAGAAGTCGTCGCATTTGGACAATCTTCATTTTGGATGATTAGAAATAAAGCATGGTAATTTTCTGCTAAACCGCTTACAAGTGAAATCAAAATGTTGAAAAAAAGTTATTTATTTTATTACATCAATTTTTTCCAATTTCGTATCCACAAATAAAGAAAATCAAGAATGAAAAAGCGGGCACAAATCAATCTTAAATCGGCTCGGCTTTAGAATTTTCGGGATTACTTTGTTTTTGGATACTTTGCGGTAACCTGTGGAGGGCTCGCAAACGAACCTAGGAGGGCATGCGAGCGAAAGCCCAATATAAAGCGGCTTTCAAAGTCAAGGCGCAATTAACGGTAGCGGTGGGCTTTCCTTAGAGCAGAGGAACAAACTTGCGTGGGCCGAACAATTTGCGGATAAAGTGGAGGAGAGTTTGGCCAACAAGCGGCAGTGCTCAATTGAGCAAGCAAAGGCGGAGGCCCCTGCCAGCAAAAGGCTCCGCCAAATACCGTAGGAACAGGCAAAACCTCTTCTCCAAAAAAAACAAGAAAGAAAGTCGGTCAAGTCCGACTATAACATACTCTGTACCAAGAAAATCTGTCTTTTGATCATAACTCGAAAACCGTTCATCCGATCTTCTTTATTCCTTTGGCGGATCGATAAGTTATCCGTATTACTAAATATATCTAGAAGAAACAACCCACCTATCTTCAAAACTGTGGGAGATATGACGTTTTTTCTAAATTGCGGGGGCGGCAGGGGGCGTGGCCAAAATTGAAAATAAACTTGATCTGCCTGCAGACATAAGAAGCATATGTCCCATACATGTCAAACCTCTATCGCTTACCATCTCTGAGATCTGTGCGTTCATACGGACAGACAGACGGACAGACGGACGGACGGACGGACGGACAGACGGACAGACGGACAGACGGACAGACGGACAGACGGACATGGCTATATCGACTCGGCTGTTGATGCTGATCAAGAATATATATACTTTATGGGGTCGGAGATGCTTCCTTCTGGATGTTACATACTTTTGCACAAACTTATAATACTCTATGTACCTACGGTACAGAGTATAAAAACAGTCAGCCCAAGGAGTCAGCTAGCGACTTAGCAAAACGGCATCTAACCGTTGCTCTCGTCAACAAAAACGACCCTCACGGGAAGATGACGCATGTTTTAAATCATTAAGTAGATAAGCTTTTAATTGACAATAAATCCTGTTGAAATTTGCTTACACATTTGAGCTCTTCTATTTTTTCAGTTCAATTGAATTTTATTGGAATTTTTTTTATTAAAATTTTGAAATAGTTGAAAGTTACAGCTTCAAGTCAATTATGAATGGCAATTGAACCCAGTTAAGTGCTAGCTGGTATTTAATTATTTATTTCAGTATCAAACTAAACGCCAGACGGTACAGAAGCGTAAAATATTTGTCCCTGATGGTCGGGTGCAACCGAAACATATTGGATGAGCTGACACCCCCTTCTGTGTTATTTATTGACCTCGAGCCAGCTAAACCAGCATTATACAAGTTAGAAAGGTCGCCAACTATCAACTTTCCCTAATAGTTAAATAAAGCTTGGGATATTTCGCTTTCATTACATTTTCAATTGGGCTTTGTCACACACCAGCCAACTTTTATTTGGGAAATTTGTCTTCAATTAGATTTTTAATTGACTCTTTTCACAGCCAGTCAATATATAAGTGGGACATTTCGCTTCAATTTAATTTTCAACTGCATTGATTTTAGAAAATTGAAGTAGAATATAAGGTCTTTTCCAAAAAAGAGTCGTACACAGATGCAAAACTCGGCTCAGTAAGTAAACATAAAACTGGATAGAATCTTGAGAGAGCAGCGCTGAGCTTTGGGGATCCACCGTTCAGAAAAATTGTAAGTAGCAACTTAGACGAAAGGCCACAAAAGTGTGTGATTTGGCAGTGCGATAAGAAGCCTTTCCATTCCATACCAATCTCAGGGCTCAGCTGACTCCATAGAAGTTGCAAAGAAATGGCATCAGATCCCATGAAATATGGTAAGTGAGATGTTTCTATTTGTACGCCACCACCACCAAAAGACCCAAGCAAACAAACTTCGCATCTATCAGCATCATATAAAACTGGTAGCACATTACTCATACGTCACGTGTGCCCACCCATTAGCGTGCCGGGGCGTATCATATTTTCCATGAAATATACAACACAGCTTAGCTTTTTCTCACGCGTCACACTGCGTGAGATTCGAATCTCCGGGATCACTGGTCAAATAGTGTAAGCTGGTTTGGCTTTATCTTAGATTCGAGAATACCTGTGTTTGTCTTTATTTCGCACATTCTGCCAGCTGACGTACATTTAATTCTCAGTGTACACACTCGGATAGTAAAACTAATTATAAACCAAAACACACACAACAATCAAATAACACAACAATTAAGTATTTACAGAGATTTGACATTAACTAGATCAAAATCGTTTTAGCTACTCGTATCTAGTGCACAGTTGCGCAACTTCCGCCTGCAGCCTGGTAAACAACTGGCCACCACGTGAGTCAGCCACAGACTACAGTTTGACCTCTTTGCCCTGCAGATGTGAAGACAGTTGGTCATCCTCGCCGCAAAAGCGTAAATTCTCGATGACCGGCAGCATTTGTTGCACCTTGAGACTCATGTGCTGTAGGATCAGCAGGACATCGTTCTCAGCCAGCTCCTTGGCCACAGCGTTCAGCATCTCAATGAAGGTGGCATCGAATTGCATGAAGCGGGTGCAGTCCAGCACCAGGGGGAAGTCATTGCGATAGAGGGAGCAGGCGGCGCGCAGCTCATTTCGCAAGGAGTCCACACCCGTGTAGTAGACATCTGAGAGGGGTACCACATGTATATAGTAGTGGGACTCGTGCTGAAAGCAAATGTTGAAGAAATGACACATGGAACCAAGTGGCTGGAGCAGCAGCTTACCTGCTTGAGAGTGATGTCGATTTTGGGATTGCCCAGTCGCAGCAGAATGAATATCATGCTCACAACAATACCAAACAGTAGACCCAGTTCCACACCGGCCACCAGACAGATAATGAAGCTGCCCACCCAGCTGAAGAAGTCCTTTTTGTTGGTCTGCCACAGCTCCTTGACGGGGGCCAGGTCAATCTGTAAGTAGGCAGGCACACGATGGAATATGATGGAGTGCAACGGGCTCACTTCCTCAAGCTTACCATAAAGACCACAGCGGCTATGAGGACAGCCGACAGTGAGGCCTTGGGTATGTACTGGAAGTAGGGTGTCAGTATGCTCAGGGCGGACAGAACTATGAGGCCCGTATAGATGCCAGCCATGGGTGTACGCACGCCGGAGGCTTGACTAACAGCCGAGCGGGTGAAGGCACCGCAGGTGGGCATTGCACTAAAGAAGGAGCCGGCCAAATTGCACAGACCCAGTGTGAGCATCTCCTGCGAGGCATCCAGATTGCCGTCCTTAACTGTTCATGTAGTTATGCAATTATTCGACAAATTTGTAATCAAAGCTAAGCAATATCAAGCATACGCACCGAAGGCCTTGGCAATGGCCACATTGGCCAATACAGCCACAATTGGTACCACAACAATGCCACTGCCCAGTTCGTGCAAAATATCCGTGAACACATAGGTGCGATTCTCGTACTCAAAGGCAAAAGGAGGCAGCTTAAACGAGGGCATGGCCGAGGACACTTTCGCGGAGAGAGCGAATGGTACTGCCTCCATGGAGCTCTTGTGCACCCAAACGTAGACCATCAAACCGGTGAAGAAGACCACCAAAGCATTGCGGGAGATGCTAATGTACCACAGGATCTTCTTTAAGCGCTGGTTCAGGGGCGTATCCTGCTTAAACTTCACCTGGGATAGCAACTGCAAGGAGATTGTGGGTTTAAAATTGAATTCTTCTTAGACAGTAAGAAGGGCACGAAATGTTAGGTGGGATCAAAATCGTGCGACTAATAACAACTTGGTGTGAAAAATTGACTTTGTGACCATTGAAAAGTGACAACTTCAATCAAATTTCGTACGAATTCACTTTTCTACACCCATGCACACAAATGTAAGACAATGTACTTCATTTAAGTACAAACTGTGTCAATATTTTGGTATTATAGTACGGTGAGTACATATATTCTTGATTCAATTACACTATTCTTAAGTCAAGTGCGATTTGTTGAATCGCAAAATGCTAAGTTGAAGATTGTTAAGGGATAGGTTAGACGCATTACGTTTTTATACTCTGTACTGTAGGTACACAGTACTATAACTTTGGCCAAAAGAATGTAACATCAAGAAGGAAGCATCTCAGACCCTATAAAGTATATATATTCTTGATCAGCATCAACAGCCGAGTCATGTCCGTCTGTCTGTCTGTCCGTCTGTCCGTATGAACGCACAGATCTCAGAGTATGGGACATATGCTTCTTATGTCTGCAGGCAGATCAAGTTTATTTTCAATTTTGGCCACGCCCCCTGCCGCCCCCGCAATTTAGAAAAAACGTCATATCTCCCACAGTTTTTAAGATCGATGGGTCATTCCTTGTGGACATATTTAGTAATCAAGATAACTTATTGATCTTCTAAAGGAATGGTGAAGATCGGATAAACCGTTGTCGAGATATGATCAAAAGACTGTTCGCTGCTGCTTCGCAGTAGCAGCGCTGCTTTCAGCTGCATCAAAATTTATGCTGAGCGTATAATTTCGTTGGTACAGAGTATGTTATAGTGGGGCTTGACCGACTTTCTTTCTGGTTTTTTTTTGGTATTTGTTAAGTTCTGCTTGTAGGTTAAAGTATTCTTAAGTCAAGTGCGTTCTTCTCTTAAAATATGTACTAAGTTCATAAGTCAACCTCAATATATTTTCGATACCTAATACCTATAGAGAACGAAATATTCTAACCGACTTACCAACAGACCCTCGTTACATTTCCGGGTGATACGGCAATATTAAGCAGATCCCGATGTCCAATTAATGCAACAGAACTTCTGGAAAGCCACCTAGCTAACGTGTAAAAGTGACTGGCCAACTGGCCTATAAACATCAACAAGCAAAAGTGTAAGCACCAGACTTTCACGCTCAACAGAAGCACCTGACCCCAGTTATCCCTAAAGGCAACTTTTGTCCCGCAATCAATCGATGTTGTGTACCTACAAGTCCACATCTTACTTCCGTTCCCCCCTAAAACTGGAATACAAATTCTTAGATCAGTTTTCTAATCTACTATATAGAGCTATCTGTCACATAAACTTACAAATAACAGAGCAAAATCATAGTTTATCTGACACATAGCAGCTATGTAGATGAGATATCGGCCCTAAGTGTACAAAGGAATGCTTAAAACCCTTACTGAAGCGCCATGGTACTCAACATCCATGGGTCGAAACTGAAATTGTGCCATTAAAACGCAAATATTCTCAGCAGCTGCTGGTTTAGAAGCGATTTAGAAGTGGTTTAGAATGGTTTAGAAGCCAGCGACTGACTTGAAGGGCCGCAGAACGCAAACTACATTCAATAGGGGATGGTTTTTAAAACAGTTTCTTGATTTGGATTTCAAAAAAATATAATTAGTCTCATTAAAAGAAGATCCAAGATGTACCAAAAGAAGTTAACAAAAAAAACTTCATAACAAAAGTGTTTGAATCGGTTGAGAACTTTAAGAACAGACAGCGAAAAACAGTTCACTTTTTCACTTTTAGGAGCTGGCATTATAAATGAATCTAACATATTTTGTATTTGAACTTAGAACTTGCTTTTCTTGAAATTTGAAGCTAATTGTAAGTACCAAATACACTTGATAAAAGAGCGATTGTTCTCATTTCTACAATATTAATATAAATTTTACGGTTCGAGAATGTTTCATACTCAATTGAAGTACACCCCCAAGAATGAATCATATTTGCAGAACTTTTTACTCGGAACCTTAACCGAGTTCTGTGTATGAGCCTGGTCAACAATCTGATAAGCTTACTGGCTTCTGGAAACAGTCGCTGACATTTGACCCAATGAAAGCGTTTAGATTATACACAAACGTCAGTTTCCAAAGCTATTTGCGTCAGCCGTAAAATATGTACCAAGCTGTAGGTACCTGTAGGTACTTCAGGTACCAAATCCGGAAATATTATTAAAAAAATTTTGAAAAAAAAGGATATTACAAAATATCTATTGCATCAAATTGCTTTGCATTTGGCATGGTTATTTTGTAAATGTTCATTTAATGTCAAATGGATCTTAAGTTTTCATCCAATGGAGCTGAAAATCATCCAAAGGATATGAAAAATGTTTCTTTTAATAACAAATAAAGGGATATTAAAAACTATTCATTTCAAACATATCTTTTTGGATGATTTGTTGCACCAAAAGACATTTAGTACCGAAAGAACTGATGTTACTTTAGTACTATTTCAGGACTATTTCCTTGAGAGATTCTCCAAAATTCTATTACTTACCCTTAAAGCCAGCAGCAAACAGATGCAGGTGATGCCCATGCCCGCGTCCGAGGGTCGTATATGGCTGAAAAATTCACCAATCGATGGGATTCCCTTTAAGCGCACACCCAACAGATTCTTCAGCTGTGCCAGCACCACAATCACCGCTGTGCCCGATGTAAACGCTTTCGTCACGGGCGCCGGTATGAAACTGACTATGAATCCCAGCTGAAACACTCCCATGGCCAGCTCGACCAGACCAGCGAGAAAGGCTAGGACAATGACCACCTGCACCGGTTTATCCGAACAGAATTGCAGTGTCAGTATGGCCATCAGACTGGTGGGACCAATAGACACCTGCGGTATGGTGCCAAAGAACACATAGATTATCGAACCCATAAATGCCGAATACAGTCCATATTCCGAGGAGAGACCCGCCAGCGAGGCATAGGCTATGCTCTGTGGTATAATCGTCAGACCCAGGGTAATGCCGGCTATGAGATCGGCCAGCGCTTTTTCTCGATTATAGCTGCGTATCCAGCTGAGTATGAACAGGCGTCGCACCAGCCAGGGCGCCTGCTTGGCTTTGCTGTACTTGCTCTGCATGTCCATGTCCACGGTGTGCGCCTGCGGATCGGTGTAATCGTCGCCGCCGCCATTTGCCGCTGTGTACTTTTCCTTCTCCTCGCAACTGGCTGAAATGTACAAGCAAATTGAGATATGGTTGGGTTAGCCCGATTCGCTGAGATCTTACGATCATAGATCGTGGCTATGGCGGTGGGTGATCGACTCTGTCTGGACTGTTTGGGCCCTAGACCCAAGGTGTGCTTCCACGGCCAACGCATATTTTGTACTGATTTACAATTTCGCTAAAAATCTCACCGCAAAACGCTTTCAGCCAAATTTGTTTGCCTTCTGTCAACGGCGGGGGGGTTTTTTTAATTTTTTTTTTTATTTCAGCTTGCCGATCCACCGGTCACAGTCTGGGACTGGCTTGGGCGAAGCATCAAAAACAATAACAGCAAAAATCAGCACAAAAACTCAAATTGTGTGAAATCGTCATTAACTTAATAAACACGTAGAGAGCCAGTTGCGGGTATCGATGGAGCACATGCTATAATGTAGAAATCGCGATTCTTTAGTGCTATTGAAGTCCGATTACATTGGCGGCGGAGAGAGGGCGGAGGGTGGTGGGGGTTATACCACCAAAAACCAGTTTCAACTTCCGCAAAATGATATAGCGGAAAATTTTGAATAGGCAAACACATGTGTTTGTTTTTTTTGCTTGTTATCAATTTTTGAGCAATTAAGTAAACCAATTGTTGCCTCAAATTATGTCCCATCATCTCGCATATTTGCGGCTTCCACTATAAATAGGAAGCCCAACTTTAGTCACCCCTGTCGAAGCCAGTGTTAGTCATGCACCATCCACCCTAATTCGTACTAAATGATTGTATAAACTAAATCATTATTAATATTTACTTTCGCGACCAGCTTCTAAGTAGTTAGTAATAGCAACTTGTAGATACTTTTTGCACGCTTGTGGCGCATGAACCGCAGCTCGGAAGATAAAAGCTCTGGCTGAAATTCATTCATAAACGGTGTAAGGCTATTTATAAGCTCAACTATTTGCCAAATTAAGTTTAATAAAGATATAAACTGGAAATGATTGAATGAAACTAGAAGATAGGTTTGGCGCTGTCGAAAGAGCAAGCATGCTGTCCAAAAGTATTCAAATCAAATCCAAGTCTTAGCTCAAATGGCACAAAAAAAAGGCACTATCTAAGCGAATTTTGGAAACCTGGCAGCATTCCAATTTCATTCAAGCTTCTAACCGCAAGTTTTGTTGTAACATAATTTATAATCGTAGAATGCTACGATACGAGGCGGTAGTTTTTGAAAGCAGCAGGTCAGTATTTAACCAGTATCCTCGTCGACAGAACCATCCCAGACCAAAATATCCGTGAGAGCAGCAGGTGTTCTTTGCATCAAGGCTTCAAGCCAGACTAAATCTGGACTAAACTTTTGCAAACTTTGCCGAATTCTTTCGGTGAGGCCTGAAAATCTGTTATGCCATTCAAGATTTTATCAGCGAATTGTAATAAAGAGTTTTCAATTCGCTAATAAAATCTTGAAAAGAAAATCTACTTTGGATTTTCCAAATTCGCTGATAAAATCTTGATCTTGAAAAATCCAAAGTATACAAAGTTCATAAATCTTGATCAGGGTGACGAGCTGAGTCGATTGAGCTTTGTCCGTCCTTCTGTCTGTTTCTACGCAAACTACTCTCTCAGTTTTAAAGTTATCGAAACGAAATTTTGCACAGAGTCCTCTTTTTGCTGCACTCCGGATCGAATGACTTTATCTCATAGCTCCCATAGGAACAATCGTTCGGAAAACTAGTTTTAGTGAGAAAAACATTTTTCTTTTTAATGGAAACGTCTCCAAACTTTGTAATCGTAGATTTTCTATGTTTTTGTATAATTCTACCAAGTTTTATTAAAATCGGACAACTATATGGTATAGCTGCCATACAAAAGATAGGTCTGAAAAACAGTCTTAGTTGGAAAAACTTTTTTGTTTTTAATGGTAGCATCCTGCAATTTAATATATGTTTGTTTCACATGATTTTACAAATTTTTGGCCAAATCGGATGACTATATCAAATAGCTCCCATACGAACAATCGGTCGAAAAGTGGGAAAACGAGTATTTTTTTAAATATTTAAGCGAGCACTTGCAAGGGTATAAAGCAGAGATGCAAACCGGTTCTGAGCTGAACCGGTTTTGAACCGAACCGCTTATTCCCGCTGGTCAACCAAACCGCAAACCGAACCGGCTTCCTTTAAGAATTTATCAACCGAACCGAAAACCACAAATAAAAACGGTTCGGTTCGGTTCGGTTCAGTTCTCTGACGAGTTTTAACGGGAATTGCTTTCATCTAGCCAATGATTTTGATTAATTAGGAAATTTGAATCGTTTCCCGAAGATAATTTTCAAACATTTCGTTTGACCCTCTACATATTTAGCGTTGTCGGATCGATATAACTTTTAAGGATGACCTGAAGAGAATTGTACAAGTCTTCTGCAATTTCCCGTCATCAATTTGTTTTTTCATTAGACAATTTTTTTCTATTTTCTGTGGTACTTTTTAACCTTAATTCAATCTTAATCTGCCAATAAATAAGGGCATTCCTCCAGGAACTGATAGACGAGTTTTGGGAATCCGACATAATAATCTTTGCAGATTGCTCTAAGGATTTTAAAGATATTCGAATGGATTATAGAAATCAAATTTCAAAAATGATCGAATAGCCTCTTCACCGAAATTATATTTTATGTGCCTTTGTGAACCACTGAACCGAACCGAAACCGCGGTTCATTTAACTCCAACCGAACCGGCGGTTTAGAAACTGTGCAAACCACTGAACCGAACCAGTACGTGGTTTCGAGTGGCATCCTCGTCGACAGAACCATCCCAGGCAAAAAGATCCGTGAGAGTAGCCGGTGTTCTTTGCATCGAGGCTACAAGCCAGACTAAATCTAGACAAAACTTTTGCAAACTTTGCCGAATTCTTTCAGTGAAGCCTGAAAATCTCTTATGCCTTTCAATATTTAATCAGAAAATTCTAAACTCTTTGCCAAAGTATACAAAGTTCATAAATTTAGTCAGAGATCTTCGCCTTACGTGGACTTAACTGGAATCCACACCGTCATTTGCCATCGTTTGTGGATAGACTTTGCCCATAAAGTCTATCATCTCTACAGGATCTGGAATTCTGTCACTTGTTTTCCTTTGCTTCAAATCAAATATTCGATCCCTTATAAACCTAGCCGACAGTTTGTGCCATTTTTATAGCCAAAAGTGTACAAAGGTTGCAAAGGGTATTTTAATTTTGACCAGAAGTTTGCAACGCATAGAAATATTCATTTCCAACCAAATATACTATATATATTCTTGATCTTGTCTGTTTCTACGCAAACTACCCTCTCAGTTTTAAAGCTATCGAGGCGAAATTTTGCACAGAGTCTTCTTTTTGCTGCATACCGGATCGAATGACTATATCTCATAGCTCATCATAGGAACAATCGGTCGAAAAACTAGTTCTAGTGAAAAAAAACTTTTTTCTTTTTGATGGGTTTCCAAATTTTGTAATCGTTAGTTTTCTATGTTTTTATACTCTGTACCAAAGGTACATGGAGTATAATAAGTTTGTGCAAAAGTATGTAACATCCAGAAGAAAGCATCTCCGACCCCATAAAGTATATATATTCTTGATCAGCATCAACAGCCGAGTCGATATAGCCATGTCCGTCTGTCTGTCTGTATGAACGCACAGATCTCAAAGATGGTAAGAGATAGAGGTTTGACATGTATGGGACATATGCTTCTTATGTCTGCAGGCAGATCAAGTTTGTTTTCAATTTTGGCCACGCCCCCTGCCGCCCCCGCAATTTAGAAAAAACGTTATATCTCCCACAGTTTTAAAGATAGGTGGGTTGTTCCTTCTAGATATATTTAGTAATAAGGATAACTTATCGATCAGCCAAAGGAATGGTGAAGATTGGATGAACGGTTTTCGGGCTATGATCAGAAGACTGTTCGCTGCTGCAGCGCAGAAGCAGCGCTGCTTTCAGCTGCTACTGCTGCATCAAAATATATGCTGAGCGTATAATTTCGTTGGTACAGAGTATGCTATAGTCGGGCTTGACCGACTTTCTTTCTTGTTTTAAATATTTAAGCGAGCACTTGCAAGGGTATAATAACGTCGGCACAAACAAAACTAGCTTAGCTTTCTCGTTATGCATGATAATGCCCATATATGTGAAAGTTGTGAAGGAGAAGCCTGGAAAACCGTTCATCCAATCTTCACCATTTCTTTGGCTAATCAATAAGTTATCCGTATTACTAAATATGTCCAGAAGAAACAGACCACCTATCTTTAAAACTATGCGAGACCATAAATAACCATCATACGAATGATTATCTATATATAAAATTATTTGTTATTTTAATCAAATTATTCCACAAAAAAAAAACACTTCGAATAAATAATTAACATGTCATGCCTCATTCCTTGCTTTTCAGAAAGCCTGTAAGCTAAAGTAATTACAAGTAAGAGTTAGGTATATGATTTCCTAAAGGACTTATTTATCCATGAATCCGATTTGGATATATTAATGCCAAAATGTAGTTATAGTAAGCAATCTTGAAGTATTCATTGAAATGCCTGCGGCCATCGATTATTTGTAAATGGATGAGAGTATATTGATTGGCAATTTGTTAGCTAATTTAAGAGGTGTTAAAAAGCTAAACCAGTTTGGAAAACGTGCAGAAACTACTTTTATCTCTGCTGTGTTTATCTATCAATCAAATGTCTGTGGCTTAAACTGTGAACTGACAATTCTTAAGCATACTCAGGAACTGCTGAAAATGCATCGTAAGCTAACATACATATTGTTCTACGAATCATAATTACGAATTCAAATGGTTAAAGGACTCGTGCCTTGTTATCGAAACCACTCCACGAACGTCTCAAGAGCAGGCTTGACATAAGATAATTTCGGAATTGAAAATAAAACGATTTAAGATGCATACAAAATTTAGTCAATTTAAAATGGATTGGATTGCATGCTAGATTAACTCACTTCTTTATGCTTGAAATAAATTAAATTAAATTTAAGTGCTTTAATTGTTTCTTCATTCATTCATTGTGAGCTGAAAACTAAAATGAATCAAAATGATTAAAGTCCTGCCATGGATTGCACTGACTTTTGAGCTCTAAAACTATTCTAAGCAGGGCTGCAAAACGGGTTTAGAACCGAGCCGGAATTCCGACTTTTTTTTTAACCTCTTTACAAATTAAAGCTGAACCCGAACCTGTTCCGAACCCAAATTTTCGGTTCGGTTCAACAAAACTGCACACAAAAAGTTGACCTTCTGTCTACCAACTTCAACTGTTATTTGGTGCGACTGACTCCTAAAATGGACAGTTGAGTTGAAAAATAAATCTGGCAAAACGATTAGATTTCAATAAAAAAATCCCTCCCCATAACAGTCTCTATTTTTAAGGCTGCTCGACTCTTAAGTTTCTTCGTTAATTCTGTAAAGCAAGAGTCTAACATTATTTTGGTAATATTTTACTATGTTAAACACGAAATGGAATTTCACTAAGCTGTAAATTATATATTGAATATTTCCATGTTTTCTACTAACCAATTCCGACCCAAATACCACACACGATGGGAACCCAATTCGGGGAGTTTTTAGTTCAACACATAGAAGACAAAACTTAGTAATGTTGTATAAAGCGTGGACTGAACCAAGGTTCGAACCAAAACCTTCTCCCAAAAACCTCGAACCTTAACCATTCGTTAATTTGGGTTCGAACCAGTGTACCGGAGATGCGAATATTTTTTTTTCTAAGTTTATTTCGAGTTAAATTCAATAAGAAACCATTTCAAACTTTTGATTGCAATCAAATGTAAGTTTTTCCTTTAACATCTGGATGCTAAAAAAATATTAGCTAATATTGAAAGAAACTGCTGCATGATTGGTTGCTTTTTAGTTTGCATTTTTTATCACTTGTATTTATTGTTGCACTTTGATCTCAGGCAATGTTACCTACCATCGAAGGATAACTTTTTAATAAACGACATTTTCACCGTATCCGTATTTCTCTGTTTTGTGATTAGAACTGAAGGATATTCAAGGATATTATGGCACACCGATGTAGCCAAGTGCTCGGCTCCACAATCTAATGAAAACTGCCGAATGGAATACTTTTGGAATGATAAATAAGAGAGGCGAGCAGATTTTTCTGATAAACAAGAAAAATGAAAAGAGTCAAGAAAACGGCGACAAACAATTTGCGCCTTATTTTGGTGACATTTTATTCATCTTTTTTTTTTTTGTCGTTGCTATTTGTTGCTCCGAGATCAGCACAACAATGACATACTTAACGCGCATTCGGCAGACAGATACAGATGAGATGAACACAAGGTGGACGGATGGGGGAGGAACGAATAATGATATGAGTTTTGATAGTGGCGGCGTGAGGCTGGTTGTGCCGCCGGTTGATAAGACACACATCGTCAACGTCAACCCTGTGGCAGAGTACGCCATGGCTGACAAGTATTTTTCCATTATTGATCAATAATTCCGAATTGGACTGTTAAGTGGATGGACAATATTTGAGCTAGAGTTTAGACTCGGTGGTGATCAGACATGTGGTGATAGCCTTTCCATTATGACCCATCCATTTTTGCTAAATTGAGTGCGAAAAGTAGCTCGTGTCGAATTCCGACAGAAGTTTCCGTCTAGGCTAGGTGTTAATTATACGCTTACATCTTCGAGCCAAAGTGGGCGCGTGCATCTGGCAGATATACAGCCATCGTATATAGATAACCCTGCCACTTGTAAGGGTAATAATGTTGTAATCTTGTCGGTTGATAAAAGGGGGATTATCTTTTTAGCGTTAAGAAAGTTCTCGGAAATTTGCTTGCTTGACAGGACTTAGACTCCCTCTTACTCTAAAATGATAATGACCCAGATGAGATTGTAGATCTCGGTGACGTTGACAGTTTGAAGGGATTAAGGGATTCAAATCTTGAACAGCAGATTAATGTTCATAAGCAAATTCATTATTTTTATAACGAGTCCGTTCATAAAACCAGATAACGTTCTAATTTGATGAACACCCCAAGAAAACTCGCTCTTAAATTCTTTCTTTAAAAATGACCGATGACTGGAATAATGAAATGGATATTGAAAAAATATACATTGGATGATGGATAAATGCCTAAATGAAAATTTTCCGAAACGCCACTGTTAGATCTTATCGGACGCTGCAGTAGCTTCGTATCTACAGACGGAGAGATAAGCCCTAAGCTATAAATAGTTTTATTTATGTCTGTGGCCCAGATTTATGATAAATATTTGGTCATTCCTTGACACTGCGACATTTGCCTTGGCCATGGGAAGACAAATTACGTCAAGATTTACTTATTATTTGTTTGAGAAAATGTTTTGAAATGACCGCGCCAAATGCCAGTGTTGATAAATGACGGAGCAAGTGCTGTGTAGCGTCGCATATTTATCGAAGTCTACTCGATAGTATGCTCTATCTAATCAGTACTGAGAATTTAGCTAATTCTCCGAGATTGCATGGCACCACATATAACGATTTCATTGATCGACCATCAGCCGCAACAGCGAATAGTTGCTTGAAGTAGTTGGTCTTAGTAATAAATCACCCTCTGTGAAAACTTGAGCAATGGAATAGGAGAAGAGATGCAAGTTACACCAGATTGTAATGAGTCGATCAGCATCAAACTTTCCTTCCAGCCGTTTCCTATCGCCTATTTAGCTTTTTGTCATACAGCTGGCAACCCTGGCCAGTATTCTTATCGCTGCTGCCTATCGATAGTACACACTCGATACTTGGCACAATTGGCTAGTAGAAAAACGCATCCCTGTTTGTCATTAAAAAAAAAACTTATTAAATTAAATTTAATAACATTAACCAAAATTTAGTGTAAACACTATACATGCCAATCGCAAGAGTCTGCCGGGTGTTTATTTGAGTCTGGATTCTTTCGTTCGAGCTAGGGATGTGCAAAACATCGGCGACGACTAAATCGACAGCAAAAGCAACCTTGCTCCCCGTTATCGCTACAGTACGCAGGGAAAAATAAAATTAGCAACAATAGCAACGGCATATTTAGCTAAAAGTTACTGTGCTAAACGCCGACGACGACCATATTTATTTGCTTTTCTCGGCCAGCTAGCCCAGCGCCCGCCGCACTAAGCAAACGGAAAGGCAAGGCGAAAACCAAAAGCAAAAGTTTCGTGCGTTTCCATCGTTCGTCGACATCGACATCTTCTGGTGCTGGTGGCTGGCAATTGGCTTGCTCCCCAATCTATATCTATTATGAGCAACAATAGTAAGCGGAAAACTCGACCTAGCGGAGGAGGTGGCGGGGGTGCCAGCGGCGGCATCTCAAGGTAAGAAGAAGCAGCAGGCCAGCCAGCTGCAGTAGAAAAGCGAATGCAAAAAGACAAAAGAAATCAAAAGCAAAGAGAAACACACACACACACACGCACACACGTTTGGCTGTGGTTGTGTGTGGGGCTTTGGCTGGTTTGCTTTTTGCTGCTGTTGCCCTGACAAATTGAAAAACCGCGACGACCAACTTAGTCAGCCTCAGCCAGCGAAAAGAGCGCCTCTCCGTGTCCGGTCCGTACGAGAAAGGTGAAAGCGCGTCTCGTAGTGTATTATTATTATTGGTGTTGTTATTTTAGTGGTGATTATTGCAGCAACCTGAACGAGAGGAGCCGAATAGAATTCTTGCACAGAAAAAAAAATCAGAAATCGTAAATGCAAATGGCGCTTATATAATGGGCCAACTTTTCTAGCGTGTGTGCGTGTGTGTGTGTGTGTGCTGGATCTGTCAGTTTCGGTATCATATTTTGTATGCTTTGTTTACATATTCCTTTCACAACCAGCGACAAAGCGCAAAACATAATTTGGTTAAAGGTTTCCGTTTGTCGCAGCAGCGCACCCCCAAATACGAGAGGGGGGGCACTCTGCCCCTCCCTCGCCATCGCATGCTGTTGCTGCTGCTGCGCCCTTTATATTTTCAATTGAAATATGACTGCAGCGCACACACATTCCCACATCCGCATTTGCAAACAGTGAGCGACAAAAGTAGAAGGACGTGCTTTCATGCTTTCATTCTCCAACTGAGAGTTCCAATTTGAAATAGTTTAACAAGAAAGTTAAGACATTAGCTTGTAAAATAAATCAATTAGTGCAAATTGGAGTTCTGAAAAGAATTGCAATATTCTCGAATGTGCTTTTAATCGATATTTTATGATTATCATTCTTATCAATAGATTATTGCTTAAATGAAAACTATATCATTATATAATTGATAAGAAGGTTACACACTTTCAGTTTCCCCAAAAACTCTATCACGATCTAACTGCATCTGTGTTGTGTTTATGTATTGTTCTCAATGCAGACAATTAAAATTACATTAACTTAAATTTTAGGTTACACTTTTCTCTGAAAAACAGCGCACTGTTTGCTTGCAGTCGCAGGCCGCCGGTGGGTGAGGGCAGGTCAGAGCTAGTTTTTGACGCTTTATATTCACACACCAAGAATATTTTTTTGTTTCTCCATCCATTTGACCGGTCCTCTAGACTCTGAGCGAATGTTAAAAAAAAAACAGATCGAAAACTACTGAAATGCCAATCAGTTCCCGTAAACCGAACAATTGAATACCACTAATATTCGAAATTTTGTAAGGCAGTTGTTAGTGGTATGTAAAGGTACATTTTAGTTCGTTATTTCCCGTTTCAATATATTGTTCTAATCTACATAAATTTGCGTTTCTGCGTATGTACTTATGGTGCACTGCTTTCGAGGTGTGACATAGAGTAAACTATAACTAGAAAATGGACCTATTTATGTTGGTACTTAATAATCCAGTACTCATGTCGGTTGGTGGAGTTCGACTATGGACATATTATGCAGGCACCAAAGTCACTTCAGTATCATCTGTCTCAAGAACTACAGACTGATTGAATTGTCAATTTTCGATATTTCGTTGTTTCGTTGGGAAATGAAATTTAATTCGGGACGTCAAAATAGCTCAAATATATATAAAAAAGTACGTGACCCGACGTGATTTTTCTTCAATCTCTAATTCAAACCATTGTTAAAGAAATCGAATCTGTGTTACAAAGTTAACTCCCGCATTTCATTCAACACTGATGCGATATGTACATTATGATATCGAAGTTTCTGGATTCGAAAAGTTAAATTATGAGGAGTTGAATAAATATGTAAGCAATGCTAGAGTTTATTTAAAGCAGGGCTGCAATACCCAAACGATTTTCGGATCTCAGGTTCGCTGCTTTGAACCAATGTTTCTCAAAGCTTAAGGTTCGAAAATTTTAGGTTCGAACCTTGGTTCAGCCCATACTACTCAAAACTGAAAGAAATCGTCTCGTTTTTGCTTCGGATGCGGCTTGTGGAGCACTGGCTATATTCAAAATATAATTTACTCTCAAATAAAATTACATTTCATAGTTTTTCCAGAGAAAGATTACTAATGTAATGATAAGCTTTTGCTTTTGTGAATCATTGAAAAAGCTTTGGAGTCGAGGATCTTAATAACAAATGCTGTTATTTTATCAAAATGTTATTTTAGTTTTTTTTTTGTCCTGCCTTTTTTAAGACTCAGTCGTAGAAAACCAACCACATAACAGATAAAGTCGCTGGCAGAAGGTCAAATTTTCTGAAGTCTATCATTTTTTATGAATTGAGGTTTAAGCCTAGGGAGGAGAATATGTACTAAATTTTTTTGGGAGCAAATTAATTACTTATTTTTTGTTAATTTTTTAAAGTTTAGCCATTTATTTCAAAGAAATTTAAAAAGTTATAATGCCTAAAATGCATAAATATTACAAAATTTATGCAAAATTAACGAAAAAATGTAATATATGGTACCTAAATTAGCAAAAGCAAAGCCAAAACTTATAGTTAATGCTCATAAAAGTAAATGTTTGAAATTTTTCCATTAAAAATGTTTTTTTTTAAATCCAAGAAAATCGTGGGTTTCGAACAAGTCATAAGTATAATTCAAAAAAATGTACAGAAAGCCCGAATTATAGGAAATATTCGACTTGCGCCACCTATAAACCTTTTCCGAATATCTGAAGAAAAATTCAAATATATTTTTCTATAAGCTTTTAGAAAAGATGGATGCCTTTTTCGAAAGAGCGGATGTTTTGGCTTTGTTAAAATGATTCCATTTTTGCCACATGGGCAATTGGCTTATCCAAAACCACCGCTACGGAATTGAGAGTCTTTCCCAATGTAAATTTGAATATAGAGTTTTGTGAGTAACGAGCTGTGACGTCCTTAAACTCATCCTGTGTATAGAAATAAAACACACTTGGGCTTTATTCGTTCCATCTTGGTAGCCACATCGTTTGATTCACTGTGCTTTGGATGTAAATGCACATTTCATCTAGTCACCAATCGATGTTTTGATTTAATAATTCTGAAAAGATAATGCTTAAATCCTAGCAGAATAGAACTTGTCGGACCCTTTTAAGTATCGAATTTCCAATTCCAAATTACTGTTTCAAATGATTGCAATTCTATGTGCAACTACTGCTGCCAGAGACTGTGCCATATGTGTGTACGTTTTTCTTTACACATTTGCCTGAGTGCGCATTTTGTGGGCATAGTGGAGGCACTTGGGGCTTGCTGTGTCCACTGTGATGCCTACAACGCACGCACACTTGGTCAGATTATATTTGTATACTCTTCTTTTCCTCCCCACTTGCCTTTTTCTTTTTCGCCTGCACTTTTCTTGCATTGTCAGCAATTTTGTTGTTGTTTTTCGTTCTTTTTTTTTATTTCGTTTTCTGTGACGTGCGCCGTCTGTGCTGCGCACACTTCGCCGCTCCTTCCATCCCCTCCCCCCCCCAACCCCCCCACAGCGATGGGCTCTCTGAAATTTGGGTCACTTTACAATTTTGCTGACCAAACGATACATCGTTGTTCTTGTTTACCATTCCACTTCTCTATTTATTTGTGCCGCCTCCGTTTCAGCCTATTTCTTGATCACGTTGCACTCTCTCCCTCTCGCTTATCAATGATGGCGCCCGCAACGCATGATTCACTTTTTGAAACGCAATCAATTATTTGTTTTCATTCACGAAAATGTGCGCAATGCACGCTCCTCAAAGCGGTCTTCCACCTCCAGCTGCCCACGCCTCTTCGGGCGGGCCGAGTTCATTGTGCGTTGCGCATTTCACGGTCATCGATCCTGCCTGCACGCAATCGAAAATACCCCCAAAAAAATGTTGTCCAGCTGAAAGCTTTTGTTATTGAGTTACAGTGAAGCATCAGTTGGATTGGAAAGTAGGAGCGATTTGTCGGATGAGCTTCCAGAGTAGATAAGATGAGCTTCATTCATACAACTGTTGGGTGTCTTTCAAGGTGACAATCGAGATCATTTTGATGCTTTTAGATACCGATAATACGAAATGGTGAAACAAAACAATGTTCAGATGGTTGTGTTTATCAACCCGTAATGAAGATGCCTTAATTGGATGGGTCCAATGAAATATATACATATGTACTAAACCCTGTCATTGTGCACTTTATCGTTATTCTAACATCCGTAGTTGATCTATTCCTAAACATCGAATTATTTAAGAGAAAGTGGAACTTGAAACCAGAGCTTCTTGTAATTGAAAATTTAAGTATTTTATATAACCGCCTTCGAAAGTAAGCAAATAGACGCCGATATCTGTGTTCTTTTGCTAAGGCTGACCCGAACCGATGGTTCTTTGCGCAGATCTACAAGGTCAGAGACTACCCAAGGAGGTAGTCACTTTCCATAAGCTCTTCTTTTTTAAATCAATTGTCCCTTTCCCCCAGCACGTCTGGTTTTAGAGTTATTTGCAATAACTTGTATTGAAAGAGTTTTTTCTACATTTTAAAGTACAGTGACAATCCGTGGGGAAAACGGCGTTTTTTTGAGACTTTAAGGGCCGATTTCTAATCTTCTCCATAGAAAAATATGTCACATAAACCTACAAATAACAGAGCAAAATCTATGTTTATCTGACACATAGCAGCTATGTAGAAGGCGTGAAATAGGCCCTAAGTCAAATTTTTTCAAAGTTTTGAGGAGAAAGGCATTTTTGGAGGCCAGATCCGTGTCCAGCGATGAAAATTCTTACAAAATATCTTTGTTCTTTGAATCCTTTTTTGCGTGTCGACCAGTGTAGTTTGAGCCCCCCTAGACCATTTTTTTGTAGTGCTAGGTAAAGTCTCTCGTAAGTATGCCGAGTTCGGAGCTTACGGATGGAGCACCCAAGGCGTACTAATGTACAATCCTTAGACTTTTGAAAATCACCCTTAAGTAGTCAATCACATTCCCTATTGTTCTCATTCACAGGCTTATACAAGTTTAGAAGATATGCATTCTCCTTCTCCAAGTTGACTTAAGTTTTAATTTCTTCTTAAATTCCCAATTTTTTGATTGAATTTCTAACCACATGTTGAACTCTATCCTATCAATTCAAGCGATTCGGATCTCGAACCCACAACCTCTGGCACAGCAGGCAAACACACTTACCGCTGCACCATACCCGGCCACACCCTTGTAAAGCCACTTCGTGTTAATTTACAGTGCTGCTGAAACTTTGTTTTCAAAGCCGGCGTACACGTTTTCTCAAAAACGGCTGAACCGCCGATCGGTCTCAAATTTTAAAACAAGCTTCTTAAAGTTATTGTTAAGAAATTAATCGATAATAAGAAGTCAATCGAAGCTTTATCATCGCCGATAATTCTTTTTATACCCTTCAAAAATGGGAAAGGGGGATCATGAAGTAGTGCGAGCGTATGTAACAGGAAGGAGGAAACATTTCCGACCCCATAAAGTATATATATTCTAGATCAGCATGAACAGCCGAGTCGTTATAGCCACGTCCGTCTATCCGTCCGACTGTCTGTACGAACGCGTCGATCTCAGATACTATCAGATATAGAAGTTTTAGTAAAGCTCCTGATGATCAGCTGAAACCGCAGCCTTCAAAATGATCGTTTTAACAAATACAAAACTTGAAAATACTGATAAAATTTATTTTATCAACATTTTCAATTCAATAAATTCAAGGTTATTCTCTGGAAAAGTTCGTGAGAACTTGTTTTTTTTACGTACTGTTGTTACTGTATGTAACCCTTTAATGATTCCGGTCATTATTTTAAGAATTATATACAAGCTCTTAAGAATTTAATTTTTAAGACAGGGGTACGATTCGAATTTAGGTTCAAAACGGTAAAATATTTTAGGGGTTCGTTTCATTGGGGTTCGCTTATATTTAATCCATATTTTCCAGTATTTTGAAGCTTTGTTCCATTTACTTTGAACGCGACTCTACTCTCAAGATTTGGCGGTTTGGTTCAGAACCGGTTTTCTTTTCAACCTTTGCTCCTCCCATTGCTTTGTCAATTGTCATTAATTTCTGGGCAAATCGATGACTAACAATATCCATTCCAATTCTCCCGGACTTATTCGCAGATACAACTCCAACGACAACAGCTTGAGGCCAGTAAACAACAAGGCAGCTTGTGGCGGTGTTGCGGGAACAGGAGCAGCAGCATCTGGAGCGGCACGACCACTGGCGCAGGGCGTATACAACAATACCTTTTTCATGCACTCGGCCACAGCGCTGGTGGGCAGCGTAGTGGAGGTGCGCCTACGTTCGGGCAATATCTACGAGGGCGTGTTTCGGACATTCTCGGGCAACTTTGACATCGCACTGGAGCTACCGGCGTGCATTAAGTCCAAGAATTTGCCGGATGAGGGCAAGGTGCCGAAACACATTATTTTCCCGGCCGACACCGTGGTGACCATTGTGGCCAAGGACTTTGATTCGCAGTACGCCACGGCGGGCAGCTTCCAGACGGATGGCGCCATCTCGGACAAGTGCAATGGTAAGCTAAAACATCTTGGTTCAAGTTGAAGCCTTGCATTCACATGTATTTCCCTCTGCCAGGTGCACGTTTGGATGAGAAGGAGCTGGAGCCGTGGGATTCGGGCGCCAATGGCGACATAGATATTGAACTGGATGGAGCCGCCAATGGCTGGGATGCCAACGATATGTTCCGCAAGAATGAGAATCAGTTTGGTGTGACGTCCACATTCGATGACTCCCTGGCCACTTACACGGTGCCTTTGGACAAAGGGGACTCTCTGGAGTTCAAAGAGGCCGAGGCCAAGGCTGAGAAACTGGCCGCTGAAATAGAAAATAATCCAACCTGTCGCGAGCGTCTGGATTTGGAGAATGGTGATGAGGAGGCTTTGTTTGCTGCCGTCGAGCGTCCAACGCAGCTGGAGCAGGAGCCGCCGCAGCAGCAACAGCCGCAGCAGCAGCATCGCTCTGCGGAAAGGGAGCGCGAGAGGGAGCGCAATGAGCGCGAAAGGGAG
This sequence comes from Lordiphosa andalusiaca, assembly GCA_035044965.1. Classification (NCBI taxonomy): domain Eukaryota; kingdom Metazoa; phylum Arthropoda; class Insecta; order Diptera; family Drosophilidae; genus Lordiphosa; species Lordiphosa andalusiaca. Next base: position 809,006 of record JAWNNM010000342.1, read on the forward strand.
CGTGAGGAGCGGGAACGGGAGCGCGAACGCGATCGTGGCAACAACAAGCCACGCGGCGGTGGAGGCGACTATCAGCTGAGGGAGACCATGAGCAGTGATCGCTATATCACTAAGCAGACGCGCAGCATCACCGGACCGCCGCCGCCCACGCATGTGCAGGCCACCGGAGGACGCGATCGGGGCGAGAGCAGTCTGATGATGCAGCAGGCTGGTGGCGGCATAGCTGGTGGTGGGGCTGGTCAAGGTGGCTCCACGCAGTCCACTGCCGCTTTGATGCTGGCGGGCGGACTGAAGAGCTCGGGGCCAGGTTCAGCAAGCAATGTGACCACCGATGCGGGCAGTAAGTATGGCGGCGGCGGCGGTGGCGGCGGGGGTCCGATGGTGAAGCGCAAGACTGTGCCCCAAGGGGGCAAACCAATGCGTGGCAATGCACCCAGCGGCAATGTTTCGTCGTCGGTGTCCCAAGGTGGCAATGGTAGTTCCGTGGGCCAGGGCAAGGGTGGCTACCAGCCCTCCATGGGCATGCAAAGCCAGTATTCGTACCAAGGCAACTCACAGCTGATGCATGGGTAAGCACTTGATCTATTTTAAAAACCGAAAATAGTTTTATCATTTTGTTGTTGCAGCTCCACGCAATACCGCCAGCAATCTCACATGGGTGGCGGCAAGCTAAATGGGGATGCCAACTCGAATGCCACCAAACCGATGCCGCCACGGCAGATGCGTCAATACCAGGGCTCACAGAGCAACTCGTCGCTTAATTATGGTGGCGAATCGAAACCAATGCATGTCTCACATGGTGGCCACTCTGGCCAGAATAGCAACTCGCCGCCTTTGCAGACTGGCGGACAACAGCCACAGCAGCAGCAACAACAGCAACAACAGCAACAACAACAGCAGCAACAACAGCAGCAGCAACAACAGCAGCATCAGCCACAGCCACAACGTCAAATGCGCTCACGTGATAATCAGCTGCAAGATCTACGACAATTTGGCCAGGACTTTCAACTGGCGCCCAGCAACAGCGCGCAGCAACAGCAGCAGCAAGTGCAAGTGCAGCAGCAGCAACAGCGAGCTCTTCAGCAGTCAACCTCGCCACCACAGCAACAGCAGGCTCCACCACAGCAACAATCACATGTGGCCATGCAGCATCATGTGCCACCGCCTCACCACCAGCACCAGGCGCCGCCTTTATCACAGCCACACTATGTGCCTCAACAGCAGCAGCAGCAGCCGCCTCCGCAGCAGCAGCAGCAACATGTGCCGCCGCATCTGCAACAAAAGGTTCAGCAGCAGCAGCAACAGCTGGTACAGGAGCCGCCGCAGCAGCAGCAGCCCCAGCCCATTTACCATGCCATGCCGCCGCCCCAGACTTCGCCGGTGGTGATTGCCTCGCCCGTTTTGCTCGAACAACCACCTCCGGCTTTGCAGGCACCACAGCAACAGCAGCAACCACAACAGCTGGTCACACCCAAGCCAGATGCCTCACCGGCACCCACTACACCCACTGGCATAGCCACCACACCAACAGCAGCGCCAGCCTCCGGCTCCAGTAACGGCGCTTCGGAGAAGTCGGCGACGGTGAGTGTCAGCACTGCAACTGGAATTGCCGGAACCAGCAGCAGTGCCTCGAGCACCGGGACCAGCGGCAGCACACCAGTGGTTAAGAAGCCACATGTGCTCAATCCCTCGGCCAAGCCGTTCACGCCGCGTACTCCCAGCACTCCCAATCCCTCGCGTCCACACACGCCACAGACACCGGTGCCCATGACGAGCATCTATACGACCACCGGGGCTCATCTGCCGGCGGCAGCGTCCAATCAGCAAGTCTATTTGCTGCAGCAGCAGCACGCATTCCAGGCACCAAACCACCCGCAGGCCGGACAGCCCCAGCGCTTGCGTCGCGGGAACTATGGTAAATATTGACAGTCATCGATGATTCTACATTTGATCTCCAACCTTCACTCATTGCAGCGCCCATGCAAGCATCGCAATTGCATGTGTCGGCCACCACGGCCACTGGACAACCTCTGATCACCGCCGGCCACATGCCGCAGTTCATACCCGCTTTTCCGCATGCACCGCATCCACCACATTTCCAATCACAGACTTATCCCATGCAGATGCGCGTCTATCCCGAACAGTCGCAGCAGCTACAGTTCCTGACGGCGCAGACACCACCATCGACCACACCATCGCCGGGACAGCCGCATCAGACGTACCACCCGCCACCACAGCCCTCCCCTGCCGGCGGGGGACCACAGTCCACATTCACGCCGCCCACACAGCCGCAGACATATCAGCTGATTAGCCTACATCCCTCACAGATCATACCCAACTATTTCCAGCCGCCGACGCCACAGCATCCGCAGCAGAATCAACAGTTTCAGTTTGTCATGCAGCATCAGATGCCACAGTAAATGCGAAAAAAAAAAATGGAGAATTCTCCCAATTGTGGAAGCTGAATGCGCAGCAGTAATCAAGCAACACCCACACACACACACACACACACAGTCACACACTCACTGCATCTACATACATACAAACAACAGACACCACATCCGCACCAAACTTGAGTAAACGCGCGGCTTTTGTTGTCGCTCAAAGCGATTTTTTCCCCACACACATACATACACACACACACACACACACATACATACATGCCATGTGCAACTGCGGCTCATCCTGTATCACCTATCACCCCCCCTTCCCACGAACCCCTCACAGATCAGAAACACCAGAAGCAACAACAACAACTAGGAAATTATATAAAAAAAGAAAAAGAATTATAACCAAGGGAAACTAGTAAAAATAATTTTCAAATTGCAAGACTTCTACAACAGCGCCAACAGAAGCCCACAACACCAGCAGCAACAACAACAACAGCAACAACAACAACAACAACAACAAGAACAACAACACCAATCAGCAACCGAAAATGCTAAAAGCAAAAACTGAAAATCGAAATCAAAGCAATATTTTACAAAAAGAAATGAAAAGCGTTTCCTGCACCCCGGGCAAATTCTAAATCCAATTGATTTATACATTTGATAGAAGCGCGTTACACAAAACAAAAACAAAAAAATAATAAAAAAACCAAAAAAAAAAAAACAACAAAAAAACAACAACAGCAACATCATTTTTTTTTTTTTGAATAGAAAACCAAATTGAGACAGGACTAAAATCTTTTGTAAAAATTGTTTGGAACCAAAAGTCTTGAATCTACATTGGTGCTATTGAGATTTCTAGTTTGCAATCCTAATTCTTCCTCTTTTCTACCCGGTTAGTACCCCCCCCTAATCCACCCCTCACACGCACACTCACTCTCTCACACACGCATCCCCAAAGTGACGGGCGGTGGCCACACTAAACCCAAATGTCAGCATTCCAAAGTTCAGTTCAGTTCAAGCGACGATTTGATGGAGTTCCTCAGCCTGACATTTTTCAAATCCAACCGACCAACCAATGTTGTTGTTGTTTGGCAAGATGGAAAGGCAAAAGCGATTGCGAAACTTTGTCTTAAATTCATAAAAACTGATTGATTTTGTTGAAATTTAATTTTGTTTTCATCTCCTTCCTTCTGCTGGTCTTTTTTCCCCCCAAATCATTTGCTATTTATTGTTTTCCATGCGTTCGTTTTTTTTCTCACTTATTTTTTTTGGAAACCATTTTTTTTGCATCACTTTGTAAAATCCATGAGTCTGAGTCAGCGTTTTGGGTTTTAGTGCGCCTCGTTGTCCCCATTTAGAAAACGACAAAACGTTTTAATCCTTTTGCCCGTCATAAATCAGTTCGATTATATTAATTATGATCAACCAGCATCTGTTGTGGTCTGTTTTCTGTTTTGTAAGCCCTCAAGTTTCCTTAAATGAAAAAAAAAACGATATAAAAAAATTATTATTATAAATTTAAATAAAAAAAAAACAACAAAAAAACAAACAAAAACTACAAAAAAAAGAAACCAAAACATCAAAATAACGTGTGTATTATTTACAAATTGATTGCACTCACAGGCTGGGAGAGAATTATGAACCGAAAAGTGCCAGGGAAGCGGTAAGTGACTCTACCTACGATTTTCGTCCATCTCAGCTTCCATTGGGAGGATTGTGTGACGCTATATCTGTATGTAGGTGTCCTAGTTAGGTGTTCTTTCAATTGTTTCGGTGGGTTGTTATGACTTACAATGTAAGATAACTCATTTTGTATGATACAAACATAAGTTTTGGCTAATATGGTCATCTTTATACCCTTGCAAAAGGTATTATAATTTTGCCCAGAAGCTTGCAACGCATTGAAATATTCATTTCGGACCCCATAAACTATACATATTCTTGATCAGGGTGACGAGCTGTGTCGATTGAGCTTTGTCCGTCCGTCTGTCTGTCTGTCTGATTCTAGGCGAACTAGTGTCTCAGTTTTGAAGCTTTCGAGCTGAAATTTTGCACAGAATCTTCTTTTTGCTGCACACCACACTAATATGTCGGAGCCGACCGGATCGGATGACTATATCCAATAGCTCCCACGGGAATAATCGGTCGGAAAACTAGTTTAAGTGAGAAAAACTTTTTTCTTTTCAACGGCAACGTCTCCAAACTTTGTAATCGTTGGTTTACTAGGTTTTTTTAATGATTCTACCAAGTTTTATTAAAATCGGACATCTACATGGTATAGCTGCCATACAAAAGATAGGTCTGAAAAACAGTTTTAGTTAGAAAAACTTTTTTGTTTTTAATGGTAGCATACTGCAATTTTGTAATGGTTTGTTTCACGTGCTTTCACATAATTTAACAAGTTCTTGGCCAAATCGGTTGACTATATCGTATAGCACGACCGATCGGTCGAAAAATGGGAAAAAGGTTTTTTTTTTTTAAATAAAGCGAGCATTTGCAAGGGTATTAAAAAAAGAAGTTAGCTTAGCTTTCTCGTCCCTTCGTAAAATATGCCAAATCCAATTCCACTCGCGTCTCTCTTTTATCTCTGTTGTAATAAGTTCGCTTCTAGCGTGCTGCTCCCGGAGACTTTCATTTATGATGCGGAAAACTATGTGGTCGCCCTCCCACTTAGGTCTTTTTGTGCCCATTACGATGTATGTATTCCAAATGTGTTCCCTGTTAACCCTTTTTCTGTTAATGAGATTAAGTTAAACTCGTTACCAAACCATTGAGTGTACAGAATGAATTTTAGTAAGCTGGAATCTTTAGTTCGGATGTCTCGGAGAGATTGAATAGGACAGGTTGACCTAGTGTCCTAAGTCTCCTCTTACTTAGGGCGGGACAATGGCGTAGGAGGTGTTGAACTGTTTTCTTCTCTTCTTTATACCTGCAGCTTCTGCAGAAATCATGGTGAGCGACTCCTATAGACATATTTTTATGCTCTGTACTGTAGGTACATAGTGTATTATAACTTTGTGCAAAAGTATGTAACAGCCATAAGGAAGCATCTCCGATTCTTGATCAGCAACTACTGTTGAGTAGTGTCGATATAGCCATGTCCGTCTGTCTGTCCGTATGAGCGCGTCGATCTCAGAGATTATAAGAGATAGAGCCACAAAGTTTTGCATGAAGGAAGATGTATGCCGTATGCAGATCAAGTTTGTTTCAGGTATGGAAAACTTCCCCTCTCCCCCTAAAATCACCAAAAAAAACCTAAACCTAAAAAACCGATAGATGCACAATTTTCAAGTTAAAGCCTTGTGATTTAGTAAACATCAAGCTAGGCCCAATATCTATCTATTCTGAAGAGTAAAATCAAGTGTTACCCATTACTCGGAATTGTTGAATGAATATTTTTCAAAACTTTCATCTTCTTATTCGGTTACTCAATGGCTACTAATCGTACAACAACTTATTCGAAATGACCGCCTAGTGCCTGACAGCAACGCCGAAGACTCTCTAACCACTCATCGATGCCTGTGGACACCTCATGCATTGGAAAACTTTCCACTGCTTAGACAAGGGCGCGTTTCAAAGACTCAATCATAACAAGAAAGAAAGTCAGTCAAGCCCGACTATAACATATTCTCTACCAAGGAGCATAAATTTTGATGCTGCAGCAGCAGCTGAAAGCAGCGAACAGTCTTTTGATCACAACTTGAAAACCGTTCATCCGATCCTCTTTATTCCTTTGGCGGATCGATAAGTTATTCTGATTACTAAATATGTCTACAAAGAACAAGCAATCTATATTTAAAACTAACTAAACTATCATTTAGGTTGATGATCAGCGAATTCCTCACCAAACCAGCACATAAGCCGGATGTTGATCTCTCTCAACTCTGAGAATGAGAATTAGTTCGGAAGCTTGTTTGGATGACACAGTAAATACTATCGTTCTATTGATTGATGGCTATGGTAAACATTTTCTTGTCAGTACGCAGAAATCGTCTGTGGGCGTTGTTCGCGCATTGGTAAGGTAATACTTCTGATTTTGTCCTTCGGTTTTGTTTAAATGCTGTTGTGAGCATTTATCCGGTGTTTCTCTTTTACGCACTGAGTCCCCGGTGACGTTTTATGAAACGCGACAATGCTGTCCCAGCTGATATTCATCCAACGAGACATGATTTTCGGCTTGCGCAGTGGATTTCGACGAATTCGAATCCAACAAATTTTACTTATCGTAGCCACATTTTTGCAGGCCAATGAAGACAACATTCCATACCTTATTTTGATGCAGTAATATAACATAAATACCACTTGTCAAATAACCGTGGAGTGAAGCAAATATTTCAAAAATGTGATACCTTTAACTCCTACCATCTCTGAGACGGACGGTCAATGTTATATCGACTCGGCGGTTGATGCTGATCAAGAATCGGAGATGCATCCTTCTGGCTGTTACATACTTTTGAACAAACTTTATAAATTATTGTCCATAGTTACATTACATTTATATATTTATGTTACTTGGGTGCTATTATTGCTAACAGATGAGTCTCTTTTTGTAAGGGTGGTTTGGCTTACCCTTTTTTGGGTGCCCCGCGCATTTGAATTCCTACGCACCCGAGTCGGATAACTTGTTCTTCTCCAATATCTTTAACCAAACTGCAAGTCTGCATTTAAGCTTTATCCCTAGTGGCATGGAAACTTTATGTCCTTAAATAATAATTAAATTCAATTTAATCAAATATATTTTTCAGTTGCCCTTTGTACACAGCGCATTCAATTTGCCTGTGAGTCCAATTAATGGTACACAAAGAAAATCAAATTGCATTAAATAACCAAACTACGTTGCTTGTGCCGAAGGATGCTCAATTAGTGAACCATCATCCTGTTCGGCAGCTGGTGACTAGTTGTTTTTGTTTTATTGAAGTTTTATTAGTTTATACTCTCTGTGCAAATGTAAAGTATAGACCAGGGACTATGTTCGGAATTTGGCATTCAATTTGCCTCGATAAGGTTTTTCATACAATTTATTTTGATAATTAATAACTTGCAATAATACTTGAATAGATCGGTCTACTCCTCCTATTTAAGTGGGGGCAAAATAGTCTTTAATCAAATCTTCATAATAAACTTAGCTTATTTGAAATATTGTTATGTGTTATGTATTTATTAGCTATGTAGCTACAGCATCAGCCTATCTCCGAGCGATGTTTTCTTCAAATTTCCGGAGTCGGTTGCTCGCCTGCTCCGGCGTTTTTGCAGCTCTCAACTTGTCTTGCAGCTTCAATTGTTCATCGTACTGGGATTCGTAATGTTCAGCAAATAGCAGCCGTCGATTACTCGCCTGTTCCGAGGGATTGTCAGCTCTCGGTTAAGATTAATGAATTACCTGCATTCTCCTCTGTTAACGACATCCCTCTTGCATTTTTTTTTTTAAACTACGCGACGAATTGGATTGTTTACACAGAGAAAAAAAAAAGGATATTTGAAAATATATCTAAATCTTTGATCTATTTTTTAAAATGTGAATATCCATTTAATGTTAAGTGGATCTTCAGTTTTCATCCTAGGCAGCTGAAAATCAAATAAAATAAAAAAAGGGTATTATCTTATTGGATTCTTTAGGATATTTTTGTTTTCTGTGCAGGCATAAGTTGTAAAATAGCAAAAATTAAAAATTTTCGAATGTGCTAAGCTCACTTCTTTCCTACATTTTTTCAATTAGAACGTTTCTGTTCGATCTAAGCGTCCTTAGAAAAATATTAAATTTGGTAGATCTCTTGGATTTTTGACCATTAAAAGAAAGTCAGAACGAATGTTATTAAAAAATCCGTTTGCTTTAATTGGCATTATTACAATAACACATTAGGCAACAAGGTGCATTTCATTGAAGGTTTGGAGGTGATTCTGTATGTTTCTAGGCTTCTGAACACGATTCCGATTTCGGAAATCGTCCATCACTTCTGGAATTTTTGGCAAACCAAGCTTAATCTTACTAAAAATGCAAGTTTTAATACTTCTTATGCACGTCTTTTAGTTTGAATTGGCTCATTTTGCTAATATTAAAAAGAATTCCTTCTTAATTTAAAAAAAAAAACTATTCCAATCAATTCTCCGAATTTTCCAAGCGTAAACAGAGAAAAAATAATATAAAAAAAATATCTATTGGATGATTTCCGGTATCTATTTGGAAAGGATATGTCTTAAATATCCTTTTCATCTATGTCATCTAAAGAAGCTAAAAATCATCCACAGGATATGAAAAATGTTGATCATTTGGATGATTTTGCAGCTCCGCTAGATGATTAAAAGCATATCTAAGAAATATCCATTCCAAATGGGTCTTTTTGGATCTTTTTTTTTTTGGATTTCGATACATATATTCCAATTGACCATTTCCTGTACAGCCCATTGATATACAATGGATGAGTTACAACAATTTTAAGGGTTTCCAGACAAAAAGTGTTAAGAAAGGATAAAAATATTAACTGTAAGCAATTATTAACATTAACAGTTTCATGTTCAGCATTGAAAAAACCCATCTAGAATCACCACAAGTTTAACAATATACTCTAAAAAGTCTAACCATAACAAATAACAGTATAATTTGTGAGTTTATCTGGCAAATAGCAGCTATGTAGAAGATGTGAAATCAGCTCTAATTTGGTTGCCTTGTGTTCTTAATATAAATTTCAATTAATGTTATCAAATTCGTAAATGATTTGCGCATGTGTGGATGAAAGTATGTTTGGGCGGGCGTAGCGCCATCGGTCATTAAAAAACATATATAACATAATTCTGTTATTTGGAAATTCTCCAAGCATGTATCGTAGGAGTGCAATCACTATAACCGTGACACAATAACCATATTTGATAAAGATTTAGTGCTTAGGGTTATTTTTCGATCAACCGACGCACGATCAATGGCCAAGTAATGAGCAAAAGAAAGTTCGCTAACTTTCTTGTTATTGTTGAAATTAATGGCATTCGCCTACGTTGCTATGTTGAGATTTCTTTACCCAAACTCGTCAAAATGGCTGTGATATGAAGGTAAAGGTACATAAGGTCACAAACATTTTGACGACATGGTATAAGAAAGTAGCAATTAACTCGCGACATCGGACGTAGGTGATATATATCTATGTGCAATCGCTGGAATCCCCACGAAACTCATCAAAATGGCTGTGATATGAGTTTGATAATTGCAACATTTCACAACCCCCTTGAAGAGTTACGTAAGAATTTGTATGATTTGCCGGGTGCTTGAACTTCTACTTTTTTCTTTTGAGAGAGGGGGAGGGGGGCCACAAACACTTGTTGTACTTGGTTGCGCCAAGTACAGTAAGGTCCTTTTGCTTCCTGTGTGTGTGTGTGCTGGGTTTTTCTTTTTGTTATTTCACTGAAGTGCAAACGCTGCTCATTGCAATGCCCATCAAAGCTGGCTGTGATACGATTCAAATGTAAGATATCTTTCTTCAGCCCTTTTTGATGACATTGAAAGTAAGACACGCACACAAGCACACTAACACACACACACACACACAGCCACACGAGCATCACAAATTTTGCTGGCAAAACGCACTTTCAAACAATTCACGTAACTGTTGGCGTTTAGGGCGTAATAACGGCACTAGTATGCAGCCTAACGCATAACGTAAAGTAAATAACGTTAAGCGGCTTTCGTGTGAAGTGTGCGTGTGTGTGAGAGTGTGTGTGTAAGTTGGCATCCTGTGGCTGTAGTTTTTTCTATTTCCGGCGTTTCTAATCAAATTCGACTGGGGGAGAGACGACAGGAACTCAACTGGAGGATTAGATTAGTCTCTGTGCGTGTGCGTGTGTGTGTGTATGTATAAGCGTATCCCGCTGCTTGCGCGCCTTGCGCAGGCTATACGTACACATGTATGTATGTCTGTATGTTTGCCAGCGGTGAATAACGTTATGCCCGCTTACGTTTTACTTTTTCTGTATCCTTCTTTGTTCTGTAGGTTAAGTAGCCGAAATACGTTGCATATTGTATACATGTGTGTGTTGGTGTGTGTGTGTCTGCGCCGACTGCGACCACCGCCCTCTGCTGCAGCTTAAATGTCTGCCAGCCAGTCTAACTGTGCTGCCTGCTGCGTCTCTCCGCTGTCTGGGCACTGTCTGTGTGTGCGTGTGTGTGTGTGTGTGTGTGTGTCGATTCACCCTTAATGCGCCCTTCCCAGTAGCAGCAGCAGAAGCCGGCAGCAACAACAACCACCACCACCAACACCAACACCGACACCTTTGGCCACTGTCTTAGAACCTTTCGGCAGAAGGGTCTTTAGAAATGAAATCGAAATGTAACAGTCGCCGAATCGGCTCCTCTTCCCAGGACTGGTTCCCCTAGTGCCCCTTGGGATGTGCCGAATCGATGCATTGTATGTATCCCTATGTATAAAGTAGGGTGTTTCCCAGTCGACTGATTGATTTGTGGCCGGGCTGCTGCTCCTGCTGCAGTTTATGCAGTCGAATCGTAGAATACACATAAATATGTATGAGTTGTTGGTGGGAAACCATCCCTTATGCGTTCCGGCTTGGCCCGGACCGGCGCGGCTCTCTCCATCTCTCTCCCTCTCTCTCTCCCTCACTCTCTTGCTCTTTTCCTTCTTCCTGTTGGCACTCTTTCTGTACACGACATCTGCTATGTTGGCTGGCCGTTGTTTGTGTGTGTATTACTACAAACGCAGACGGACTTGGGCTTGGGCCACCCACCCTTTTTCCAGCGGCAACCTCATCATCATCATCATCCTCATAGGTCCTGGTCCTGGTCGGCATTTGTTGTGTGTATACCGAAATACGTACAATTGACTTAAGTCCTGCTGCTGCTGTTGTTGCTGCTTTTGTTCCTGCTTCTGGGCGAAGCCATCTTCAATGGCCACCAGCTAGGTGCTCCTGTGAATCTTGTGTATCCTGCGGAAAAGTATACCATCTTTTTTTTGCATCCGCTTCATGTATCCTGCCTGAAGTTCCCAAATGATAGCCTTGGATTTTGCCTTTTGCGCAGTTTCTAAATGTCCAACGCAAAAAACGGGGAAAAAAAAGCGAGAAACGAGAAACGAATGCCGCTGTCCCGTAAAAGTTTTCACCATTTGCGTTTCACTTCAGTTTTTCACTAGTTTCCAGCACTTTTCGTTAGCCGCAGGCTTGGTTCGATTTTTGGGCATTTTTAGTTAATTATTTATTGTGCATTTTGCCACTCAATTGGCAATAATTTATTAACCGGTTTTTCCTTGTGACGTTTTTCGCCTTCTTACAACCACACACAGAGAACAGAACGGCCAACTGTCGCGGCGGCGGCGGCAGCAGCAGCTCTACGCTCGTTTTTCTGCTCGTTTGTGTGTATTCGGGTTTAGGGTTCGGCTTCGTCCTGGCAGCGGCGCTTCGGGCGCGCTTCGTGTGGCGTTGTAGTTTTCAATTACAACAACTGACGGCTGGGTGCGCGCGCTAAAAGTGGGCAAACAAGGCGCGCCCCCCATTCCCGGCCAGCAACCATTTCACTTTCCCAGGCATTGCGCGGTCGCACTGAGAGCAAGGCTCCCCGACGCTCTCTCTTACTCTCTCTGTCTCTCTCTCTTGCGCTGTATACGCGAGTTCCTTTTGGCTTAACAGACAAGGCCCTGGCGTGTAACAGGACCAGTGTGTACACACGAGCGTGGGGTAAAACGATTCAACTTGAAAGGAATTTGATTAGCAACTTCGTTTCCACTTATCTGATACCTCATTTGGGAAACTGAGAAGTAAAATATGTATGAGAAGTAGAAAATCTGAGTGCTTAGATGAGTTACTTAATAGTAAACTGAGGTATTTTTAGCCTTCGTAGGACCTAGGACCTGTACAAGTGAAAATACAGCTTAAGTATACTGTTCATTTTTCTTTAATTTCTTGAACTTTGTTAAACTTACCTAAAATAAATAAAGGATTTATCTAATTCCAAGCACCCCTTTAATACTTTTTTAATAAAGATCACTCAGAGAAAAATCGCATAGTAAAAAGCCTAACACAATCTCATATTTGATTTTACTTAGTCCCTTTTTTATTTAAATGAACTAAAAACCACTTTGAATTGACGAAAAACATAGTAAAACAGCGAATTTCAGTCCCATTTTTTATATTCCCTTTAAAGTCCAGAGGTCCCGAGTTCGAGTCCCCAGTTTTACAGAACCAAATCTAAAAGAATTCTACTCCTGGATTCCGTTACAAAGAAAATTGAGTGATGTAATGGCTGGCAACATTTTGTAAATAAAAAAAAAGTATTAACTATTTCCATATTAAATTTTAACTATTGCCAATATTAAATTTAAAGTGTTCACTCTTTATATATACGAATTTCATATTTAACGCTAAATCAACGGTAAAAACTTGCAGGTCAAAGTGTAAAAATTTAAATATCAGTATATTTTATATTGAATCGTTCATGAATTATGAATTTCTAGGGATAGTCCCAAAGTTGTACCAGTATCTGTAGGTTACGTTTTTTGAAACGTTTTGTTAAGTATTCTTTAACTCAATTGGATAACCCTTGTAATATCTCTACCGTTTATAATGATATTTGCCGTATAAACTTTGTTCTTCCACAAACCAAACGGAACCAAAAACCCCTAAAGCAACACATAACTTGAAATATTCTGGAACCATAATCCTTGCTCAAGATATGTGGTTCTTTTTTCCTGAAACAATAATGGACTATAGAGGTGGGATTGAAGTAGACTTCCCAGCGACCTCTTGATATGTATGTGGTTTATTAATTTGAGTTAGTATCGTACTTCGTCTACGGGACAATAGTCTCATTATTCAATCATGCTTTTTGACCTTGATTGTTTTTGGGATGCCATTCCATTCGTGACTAGTGCAAAGCTGAGAGGTTGGAGTCCCAGGCAAGGCCACACAAATTTGTATATTTCTTTGTTTTTCCGAAGTTTTATAGAAATCAACCCTAAATACTTTTGTGGGTCTGACTTGAAGTGTTAAGAATTTCCTAAGGATTATGAAGAAAGAAAGGAAAGGAACAGGAATGTTTCTGGAAGCGCAAATTTCTCTGTACCGTGCTTCAAATGGTGCTAATTTCAGATAAAATTCTGCTCGATTTTTGGACAAATTATTGAATTATGACATAAACGGATAATCTAGATAATTTTGATCTTTTTAGGATTAAAAAAAAGTGGAATCAAATCAAATATTTTCCAGCTCGGCTCTACAGCTTTAGGGATTACTCTGTTTGCTTATGCGGGCTTACCTTTTTTATCCGAGCCTTAGAGACTTAGGCGGGTTTTGGACAAACTTAATAAGATTTTTTAAAAAGCTCACGCCTGTAGGAGAAATATATAGTGGTGATGCTTGTACCTCTACACCTCTTTTCTAGAAACGAAAGCTTATTCAAGAACTGCATGAAGTTTGCTCCACTCCACGAAAGCGTTATGAAAAACTTAGCCAAGTTATCCTTATCATGTTTATCCATTTTAAAAAGGGAAGCTAACTACACAGAAAAAAAAAAAAATATCCAAAAAAGTATCCATTTGGGAGGGATATGCCATAAATATCCTTTTAATTATCCAACGGAGCTGAAAAATCATCCCAAGGATTATCATTTTTCATATTCTTTGGATGATTTTTAGCTCAGTTGGATGATTAAAAGGATATTTCAGACATATCCTTCCCAAATGAATACCGGAAATCATTCTTTTTTTTTTCTGTGTAGATAGAGTATATTGAAAAGCTTATGCTTGCAGGATAGAGGCGTAACGCCGCCTTGCCTTTATTGTTGTATCATGCTACGCCTCTTTCCTTCGAAAGCTTTTTTTAAAAACCTTATAAAGCTTGCTTCTGCGTGTAATACCCGTCTAAGTGACCTACTAAGCTCTCTGCTCGGCCATTTATATACTTTGCTCAATTTTGGCTCACGCCACCCTGAGCTATTTGTACTTGGGCCATCGATAGCTATCGACTATTAATCGATAATGATCGAAATGATAATTTCTGCGCTAATCCCATGCGTCTGCCAATCTCCTCTTCTCCAAGTAAAACAAGGACATGCCGTATCCAATTCGAAATGCGTTTGAATGTGTTGGTTTTGCTTTATTTTTCCTTCAATCATTTTACAATTACAAATTACAAAAAAATGTTCAACAGCATTAAAAAAAGTTTAAATTAAAAAATGGAAACAAATGGAATAAATATTGTACGTGGTGAATCTGATTGTGGCATTGCTGCCAGTATCCGGATTTTTCAAGGGCTGGTTCCAATGGGATCGAAGAGTTGGTCTGGCAAGTTAACTAAACTAAAAACGAGATATATGTATCGATATATTTGTTCTTACATAGGTTTTGTTTTGTTTTTTTGTTTGTTCTGATTCCTTCTCTGGGCTTTGTTCAGGTACTCAAAATGGGACTGAACAAGGCCCATGTACATGTGTGTGCGTGTGCGTGTGTGTGTGTTTTGATGTATGTATGCATGATTGGTGTTGAGATACATTCAAAGTTCGATTCTTTATAAATAATAATGTGAAAAGTGGTTAACATTAGCAGAAAATCGAAAGTGTGGGGAGGGGGGAGGGGCCGTTATTTATATATATACTACACATGAGTAGGTCGACGATATTTGATATATTCGAATATGTTTAACATGAGCTTAAGACGTATTGCAACAGGGCCAATTTCCAAAGACGCTGGTCGTAAATTTGCAATTCACTTGGCGCTTGTCTTGGAGTGTTTGCGGGAGATAATGGTGCGTGAGACTTAGCAACTAGGGAATGCTTACATCGCTTGCAATGTGCCGCCAGAGCTGGCCAGCTGTACAGCTGCAGTAAGGGGTCGGGTCGGGTAGGGTAGGGTAGGGTAGGGTAGGGTGGTGGAGCTGGGTCTTTAAAATTACATTAACGATATTAAATGGTATAAATAAATAACTATAAGTAGCGCATACAGCGTAGATGATGTCCGTTAGTGTGTGTGTGTGTGTGTGTGGTTGTGTGTGTTATGTTTAATCAAATGCATTATCGTAAGTCCCGCTACCCCTTGGCTCGTGACGTCACTCGGCATTCTTAATCTCGCTGAGGTTACGACAGGCATCCCTCTCTCGCTCCCGCTCCCGCTGCTCCTCCTCCAGTTTGAGGACTTTACTCTTCAGTCCACACAATATTTCGGCTGTGGCGATATTCTTGATGGTGCTCAAGTCCAGATGCTGGCTGAGATTGTTGTTGTTGTTGTCATCATTGTCGTGGTCCTCGGCATGACTATTGCTGCTGCTGTTGTTGCTGGCCGCCTCCTGTTGCTGCTGCTCCAGGCTTCGATTGATCGCATTGAGCAACTTGTGCTTGCCCAGAGCCAGAGCAATGCCATTGCTGCTGCTGTTGTTGTTGTTCGAGTCGGTTTCCATGTCCAGGTTGCGATTGTTGTTGTTGTCATCGTATTTGCGCTCACCGCCGCCGCCGCCGCCGCCGCCCGCTGTTTCCTCATCATGTCCATTAACATCGCCGGCTGCTTCCTGTTCCACTTCTCGTTTGATCAGCTGTATGTCTGGCGTGGAAGTGGGCGTTGGTGTGGGCGTGGATGTGCGAGACTGTGGCCTTGCACGGCTGCCATTGGCATTGGGAGACTGCACCAGGTTCAAGGCTTCCTCATCATCATGCTGACAGTTGCTGTTGTTGTTGTTGTTGTTGCTGCTGTTGCTGGCGCTGCTGTTGGTCAGATGATGGTTCTCCACCAGGCGTATCTTGAAATTGTTATTGTGCGTGGCTGGCGGCGGTGTCTGTGGCACTATGGTCGTTATGGGCTCCAGTATGTTGTTGTTGTTGATGGCATCATCATGCTCCCGCTCCCCCATCTCCTTCATACGCTTCTCCCCCCCCAGCTCCGTGTTGTAGTGCATCAGGATCTTGCGCTTGGCCAGATATTTATGCTGCTTGCGGGCCGTGTCCAGCATCTTCTTGCTGTTGGCCTGCAAAATGGCAAAGGAGTTGCTCTCGGCCTCCGCCTGTGGATTGTTGCTGTTGTTGTTGCTGCTGCCGTTGCTGTTGCCGGCAAGATGATTGTAGTTGTTGCTGCTGCTGTTGTTATTGTTGTTGCGATTGAGATTCTTAATGAAGGTCTCCGCCAAGGTCGCCTTGGACTTGATGTGCTCACGGAAACCGGCATAGCCGGCCACAGCGCCTGGACTGCTGAGCGAACCATTCGGCTCACCTCCGCCCACACCATAGCCGGCAGCATGTCCGCTGGTGATGTTCACACTGTGCGTTCCACGCTCATAGCGGCACTCGGTGCCATCGCTCTCGTGCGGCGAACTGATGTCGCTGGCATCGCTGTCCAGGTTCTTCTGCAAGAGAAAGTTATGGTTAGTGTTGCAGTTGTTGGCCAGTTGGCCGGGGTGTGGCCCCACCTCTGTGTGCAGCCCCTTGATTTTCATGGCCTCGGCCACCTTGAGGAACACCGGCAGATCCTCGTACTTCACATTCACCTGCCCGCTGTACATAAAGTCAAGCAGACCGGCCATATGACTGGCCTCCACATCGGCCATCAGCAAGATGGGATGACTTGATGGGTTCTCCAGGAAGATCTGCTGGAAATAGGGACTGCAGACGGACAAAACCTGGAATGGCACAAAGGGGGGAAGGGTTGTGGAAGAGTTCTGTTATGGGAGACGCCAGTTTACCAGTTTGTGGGCCTTGAAGATTTTGCCGCCAGCTGCAATCGTTACGTCCACCATTTTCTCGTCCTTCTGCAGGGAGTGGAAGCCGCGGCACATGTTGCCATGGAAGTTGTTCCACGACAGCAGATACTGATCGATGGTGTTGGGATCGGTGTAGGACTGCTGTTGCTGCTGTTGATGCTGTTGCTTTTGATGCTGCTGCTGCTGTTGCTGATGGAGCTGCTGCTGGGCGGCCTGGTGCTGGGTGGCCGTAATATGAATCTGCTGAGCGGTGGTGGGCGGCGAACTGGGACGCGGTGTGGGCGGCTGGTGTGGATGGTGCTGCTGCTGATGGTGATGCTGCTGCTGCTGCTGTTGCTGCTGCTGCTGCAATTGCTGTTGCAATTGGTTGTGTTGCTGTTGCATCAAGTGTTGCTGCTGCTGCTGCAAGGCATGCTGGAATCCTGGTGGCGTTGAGGACGACTGTAAGCGATGTGGATGCGGCGACAGAGCCGGCTGGTGGCTCAGGAAACGCTGCTGTTGCTGTTGCTGGTGCTGCTGCTGCTGCTGATGTTGCTGTTGATGTTGCTGCTGTTGCTGGCGTGCATGCTGCTTGATCTTGACCAAATTCTCCTGCTGTTCCTGTTCACGCTGACGCATCAGCTCCTGCTTGATCTTGTATTGCTGCATGGACAAATCATCCACGCTCTTGGACAGTTTAGCCATGTTGCTGTTGTTGTTGTTGTTGTTGAGCATGGGCTTCAGCTCGTATTTGTAGTCACCGGCAGCTCCACCAGCAGCAGCGGCCATTTTACGTTCAGCAGCCAAGGCGGCACGCTCCTTTTGCCTACGAATGAGCTCATCAATGTCCATGTAGGCGCCACTGGTGGCCGCTGCTATAGCCGAGGCAATAATTGGATCATCCTCAAACACACTGTCGTCCAGAGTCTCCTTCAGGGTCTTGGTGGACGAGAATAGACGCAATGAGGGATCATTGACCTGGTCGCTGAAGTAAACATCCATCAAGGTGAAAAAGGGCCACTCGCGTCGCTTGGGCTCCTCGGACATTTTGATGGCCTTGTATTCCTGCAGCAGATTGTTCCATTTTTTAATAATTTTGGACAACGGCAGCGGCACATTCAACTCGCGTTCCACCACGCTAAGTGGGAGAGAGTGAGAGAGAGAGAGAGAGGGGGGAGAGAGAGGGAAAGAAGGAGGGTTTATGTAATGTGCTGATTCAATTTGTCTTGCTACTTACGCCCAAGCATATTTCGAGGCATTTCGCTTGCCCGTGAATAGCGGCGAGAGTTCCGCCCGTAATCTGATCAATGATTTGACTTTTTCCGCTTCCCCTGCAAAAACAAGAAATGAAATTGCGTAAGAATCGATATTTGGTGGCCGTTTGTTCGGAAAATGAAAGTTTGAGTGTAACAATATCAACGATTCGAATGGAATTTTAATAATAATTCGATCTAGCAAAGTACTGGACTTTTTAAAAGGACACACAGGTCCACTTTGACATTAATAAATATAGGAAAAACACGAAATGCACATATAAATATTTCCTATGAAGAATATTTGCAGATTTCAAAATTTTTACATTTTATTATTATTTTATTTGACAACATTTCACTACAAATAGAACTGCCTGCCCAACAATTTCGATTGAAGTTTTTGTGCTTGTTTTTTTTTATTAAATAATTATGAAGCTCACATAATTATTTGTAGGAAGTTTGTACTTGTTTCGAGCAAAACTTCATTGCTTATTGTGAATTTCAAAATCGTTGGATAATTGCCCGATCAGAGCAAAAGAGATTTCACTGGCAAAATGACATAAAAAGCATTCAAAGTTTGTTCCTGCCGACGTATCATATCTTTAAACAGAATCGGTCAATTGTGGAGTCCCCACAAATGTGCTTGTGTTGGTGAGCACTACACACACAAAAAATGAATTGTCTTACAACCCCGAAAATAACCTTTAATTCATGTCAATTACTTACTTTAAATTTGCTGATGACCTTAACCTTTTAGGGAACTTAGGTAAGTTATGAATATTATTCCTAAATGGTTCCCTAAAAATATAGGGAATTCAATTCCCTGTAGTGCTGTTGGTATTGTGTTACAATTTATGTATCTGAAAATCTTATCAAAATTTTTATTTTACTGGTTTTAGAGCTTGGGCCCTTTTGGAACACTAATGACATGGCGTCTAAATGATGTCCACCAATGTCGATACGCTCGATTTAAAGTCAAGCTACCCTAAGGAACCCAGTAATTTCAGTCCGGTTTCTTTTTTTAGGAAATAGTCACCAAAATATAAGGTCACTTTTCCTTAACGTTCGTAATGTCAGTTGAAGCTTTGAGTTATCTACAAAGCTTGACTCAGGTGTTAGAGCTTTGGTTTATAATGTTAAGGTTGTCCTACTAAAGTCCTACTGCAGGCGTAAACAATGCTTGCCGAAGTAATGGCTCAGTTAGTCCCAGAGAGAGACTGAGATCTTTGAGATCTGTGCGTTCATACGGACAGACAGACGGACATGGCTATATCGACTCGGCTGTTGATGCTGATCAAGAATATATATACATACATTTGCCGAGTAACGTGTATAATGATCTAGGAAGCATTTAAAGTTCTCTTCGAAAAAATATAGAACAAATAATTGGAATTGGAATTTTAAAGAATTTTTCTTGAGTTCTGAAGAATTTTTTTTTAAATTCTTAAGAATTTTTAAGAATTTCGTTCTTATAATCAAGCTGAATTCGTTCGCATTCTGCACATTAAAGCTAAAGTAAGATGGAATTCTAGTTGATGGGACAGAATCAACTATTATTCTTTGACCAGGAAATTCGATGTTGGTTGAAGTACTTTCATTTCGCTATTACTTCGCCATTTCTTCTCTGTGCGTGGAAGTGACAACAGCAACCCAATTCGAGGTGAAAACACGTAAACTTTTCAGTTCCGCATGATTCGATCGAAATCGAAAATAGTAACAGGCCAGATTACCAACTCTAAAAAGATACAGATCCGCAACAGACTTATAGCAATAAGCCGGAATCAAAGCAGAGCAAAAGTCTCTGGCTAATGCATCTCTTAATCCTCAGCCTTGGGTTAGGTAGGGGCTTACGTTTGGGACATTGCACCAAACTGGGTGCAACTTTCCACCTGTGCAGTGCAGTGCAATTCAAGTTGAAGACCTCTGGCCATAACGGCCTCAACATCGAATTATAGAAAACGGCAACAAGGTTTCAATGAACCCGCGCAGTTGGATTCGAGTAATCACTGCAATCATCTGACAACGAATCGCTTTGATAGCCTGCTCGGCCATTTACGACTGTGTGTATATAGATGGAAATATATATATAAATGAATTTATATATAATATATATGTATGTGTGTCTTGTGGTTAATTGCTATAACGAATCTAGCAACTTTTACCAGTTGATCCCATATAACCAAAATCGAAACCGAAACCGGGGGACAAGGCAGCGTCTCCAAGTTGCTGATGAGCATTAGCATTGGAGCGACTGGCTGGTTATGTACAGCGGCAGCAGCAGCAGCAGCAGCAACAGCAACAGCAACAGCAACAGCAACAGCAACAGCAGCAACAGCAGCAGCAACAACAACACTCAACGTTTGTCCATAATGACTGAAAACTATTCAACGTTGAAGAATTCATTAGCAGATTTCACTTTCGCTCATGACGACGACTACGTTCGCTCGTTTCTTTTTGTCGTCTTTCTTCATTTATTTACCGTAATTTCTACTCGTTCACTTTTCGTACCCACTTGAAGCTTGTTTCTTGCTGCCGCTGCCGCCGCTGCACTGCCTCCCGGGAGAAACCTCTCTGTTTGGTTGCACTCGAAGCCGGATCTTAGACCATGGCGGCTACTTTTGATTGGATTCTATGCAGGTTTTCACCACGAAGAATGACTGCGCCTGGGCTTTTGCATTTTGTTGAATTACTTTCTAAAAAAAAAGCAAAGTAATTTGGTGACTTCATTTGGTGTCAAGGCAATCGTTCCGCCTTACCCTAAGCCCAACCCAAACAAAACCCGAGCCGTTGCCGTTGCCGTTGGTTGAATAACTTCCCAAAAAAAACAGCGAAACATAATTCGCAACCTCAACCTTCTGCGTTGATCTACGCACGGGGCCCGATCGTGACACGTTCAAGTTCCATGTTCCCCCCTCCATTCCATTCCATTCGGAGTTTCACTTTCTTTGCAACAAGTTTTTGAGCTGTGGAAGTGTGTGACCACTTCACACAGCGTTGGTTTCTACTTTCCGTTTGCACCCTTTTATGTAACCCAAATCCAAATCCTCGGCCGCGTGTGATGCTGCTCTGCAGACAATCCACTTGGTCTGTCTTAGCCACGCCGCGGCGTTGGCAGCAGCGTTTACCGTTAGTTTCTCTTTTGGCCTATATTTGGCCCATGCCGAAGTTGGTTCTTTATCTCTGCCGCCTCTCTCCATCTCTCTGCGTCTACTTCCGTTTGGGGCACTTTCATGGCGCGCGGAACCGGTTCTGGCCCTTCTATGACTTTGTTGGTGTTCCAATCACATTGGCCAATTATAATTGCGTCTTTAGAATTCGATGGCTCCTTAGAATGAATGGTACTTGGTAAGCTTCTTACGGCGGGTTGGCCTGGCCATTGTGCCGCTTCGATTCGCTTGCTTCGCTTTCTTTCTGCCGCGTGCGCTTCATGGGCTTCTTGCACTTTTCTTTTTCTTTCACCGTTCGAAGAAAACACAACAAATGCGAATGCGATAGCCCCCCCCCCCCCCCCCCCCCCGTGTATTCTTCTTGGCTTGGCTAATGCTTTGTTTGTTTGATTAAACGTGGAATTGTTAACCGTGACGTTTCGTTTCTGTTGGTTTTTTGTTGTTTTTGTTGTTATTTGTTGTTTCACAACTTCTTCAGTCCGTTCTTCGCGTGAGAATTTCTAATTGGGTCAGGATGGGATCTGTGTGTGTGTCAAACGATGCAAACTGAATTTAATGAAGCATTTGACGTGCCCTACTCCCGATAATCGCATTGAAAGTGATAGGCCAAGTGGGGGAAGAAGCTGCCAGAGAATGCACTTGGTCGCAAAAGTTAATGGTCTGGTGATGCTGAAGCAGTTGGGAAGTTGGACAGGCAAACGGGGAGTGCAAAGAGCATGCAATTGACCGAAATGCATAGTTCTCATTTCAAGTACTACACGGAATAAAACGAGAAAGCTCTGTGCCGAAGTTTTTATACCCTTGCAAGTGCTCGCTTAAATATTTTCAATAATACTCGTTTTCACATTTTCCGACCGATCGTTCGTATGGGAGCTATATGATATAGTCATCCGATTTGGCCAAAAATGTATAATAAATGCTTATAAAAGCATGTGAAACAAACAAATACAAAGATTCTGGATGCTATCATTATAAACAAAAAAGTTTTTCTAACTTAGACTGTTTTGCAGACCTCTCCTTTGTATGGCAGCTATACCATATAATTGTACGATTTTAATAAAACTTGGTAGAATTTAAAAAAAAACATATAAAACCTACGATTACAAAGTTTGAAGACGTTTCCATTGAAAAGAAAAAAGTTTTTCTCACTAAAGCTAGTTTTCCGACCGATTGCTCCTATGGGAGCGATGAGATATAGTCATTCGATCCGGTCGATTCCGACATATTAGTAGTGTGCAGCAAAAATAAGACTCTGTGCAAAATTTCAGCTCGATAGCTTTAAAACTAAGGGACTAGTTCGCGTAGAAACAGACAGACTTTATTTTGCTATGCTCTCTCCTCCGTCAGTTTAAAAGCTATCGTCAGCAAACTTAGCTCGAAGCCTTTTGGCACAAATACGCTGCACATTTGTAGAAGCCGGTTGAATCGGATAACTATAGCATATAGGTGTCATAGAAACGATCCGTCGAAAACTAGTTTTATTAAGAAAAGCTCTTTTGTTTTCTATAGAAACGCCTCTAAACTTTGTATTTCTTAGTTTGCTATGCTTTCCTATGATTCCTATAAGTTTGGTCGAAGTCGGACATCTATCTAATATTGCTGTCATAGAAAAGAAGAGTCTGAAAAGTAGTGTTAGTGAGAAAAACTTTTTTGTTTTCAATGGAAACGTCCTTAAAGTTGGCATCTATTAATTTTGTATACTTTCCCACAATTCTACAAAGTTTTATCAAAATCGGATGACTATAGCAGAATGCTGCAGTACGAATGATATGTCGAAAATAAAGATCCATTGAGTGAAACTTTTTAGTTTTAAATGGAATCGACCCCAAATTTCTTATGATTCCATTGAAAATAATCCAAAGGATTTGCAAAATGATTATCATTTTAATGTTTTTCAGCTCCTTTGGATGATGAAAAGGATATTTAAGACATATCCAGTCCAAAAAGATCTTCTAAGAATCTTTTCTTGTTTGTTACAGCCTAACTTCTTTATAGCGAATCTCAAGGGAACAAAAATAAACTTCGTTATATAGATAATTCTCGAAAAATTTTCTTAAAAAAAGTTTTGTTGTTCGTAACGGAGAAGTTTTTACAAACAGTATCCAGTATTAGTATACATTTGATGTCCTTGAAGTATAGTTTATATGATTTCGAAAATATTAAATTGATTTTTGGAGTATAAAGGAAACTAAATCTCGGCTTCAAATTGATGACTAAATAGTGTCATTTTGATAATGACTTTTTATATGTCTAAACTTAACTAAATTGAAGAATACTGCCATATTTCTCAAATTCAGAAAAATATGGATAAAATTTAAAAATTTTGTGGTTTTTTATTTCTTGAATAACATACAGGACTATATAGAATGAAAGAGCACAATGCTGCGAAATATGAGATGAACACAACCCTTTTTTCAGAAATGGTCCATTATATCTAGATTTATAGTATTTCGATCTAAAAGTTACTTAAAAGAACCTTTTTGTAGAGACGTTGTATGTACAGAAAATATAAAAATATAATATTATGTAATACTTTCTCATATCAATAAAACGACGATATCATTCACTTGAAAATGACCTGTTTGAAAACGTCAAACTGATATTTTCGAGCATATAAATCCACATTTTAAGATCAAATTTATATTTCATAATATAGTTTTGTCACCAAAAACAAAAAATATGTTGGAAATGACTAGGTAAATATCCTATACAGCTCGCGTTTCACTCTGCGTTTGTCTCCTTCCTTGTTCTCCTTTGTGACAAGTTAAATATCCTATACAACTCGCGTTTCACTCTGCATTTTCTCTACTTTTTCTCTACTTTCCTTTCTCTTTATGGCCAAAATAAACTTATATAGTTTCGAAATTTAAAAAAGAAAAAAACAAAAAATTATTTGACAATATATCAAGTTAACCAGCCAATTTCAAATTGATATTGACAATTATTTTCCACTGTGTGGGGAGCCTGTATTTCATGTATTTCAAGAGCAATACTCCTTAGCTTTAAAATAAACTATCCCAAACAATTCTGTGATTTTTTCAAGCGAAGATATATCCTTTGTAATTCATGTCATCAAATTGATTAAAATATCTCTTGTTTGGTTAAAAAAATCGGTAAAAATATATGAGATAGTTTATTTTACAGCTAAGCTAAATTTCTTAGTAATTATATTAAAGTGAGTACACTGGTACACTGTTTCCCACAAAACAAGCATAAGCCTTCTGTAGATTAATTGAGCTAAGAACCAGGGCTTCAAACCGGTACGGAGTCGAACCACTCCGGAGTTGGAGACTCCGGGTTTTTTTGGGAAGTCGGAGCTCACCCCGAACCGGAGCAACCAAATTTTTGCGTGCCGAACCCGAACTTGAGCCGGAGCAAAACGGTTGGACAAAAATATATTTCTTTTACATTCTTCCCAGCGATTTCTACCTCACTTGGTACACTTGTCGCTCACAAATTCTGAAGTCTTCTGCATAATTCTGTAATATCTTTTCAAAGCGTTTAGAAAAACGTTCCCACGTTTTAAGTTCAGTCCCAATTCTAACATATATTTTTTTTTTTTTGGATCCAAGAAACCAAAAATTTGTTACCTTAGAACAAACACAGCAAATATAATGTCTGTCTCGGTTCGTACCTGCTCCTGAGCTTCAAAGCGAACTGGTACAAAACTACTTCAAAGTCATATATCCAAATAGAGAATATTGGATCATGTAATATCCCGTTTCAAAAACGGTACCACCAAGTCGGCATGAACCATTTCAAATGTGGAAAGGAATATCCAGCAGGCTTAAATATATATAAATATCTCTCTCTCTCTCTCTTGAGAAACATATGAACAAAGTTCTCATAATCTGATCGCCTTTGGGTGAGAAAAATATAAGTAAACTTATCTTAAGTCTAACAGCCTTCTTCAAAACGGCTATTTTACTACATTTGTTGGCAAAATCGCAAAACTTTTGCGGAAGTGGAACTGACAAGAGGCCACAGCACAATTCAAATTGAAATGAAAACTTTTTTCTTGCATTTTGAAACATTATATGTATCAATAACTTGTCATATGCCATCATTAGTTCACATTGAACTTCAATCATGGCAATGCCACTCAATTTCAAAGCAAATGCCAGAATTTCTATTGCTATTTGCCTTGTGCAGCCACCGCAGCGACAACAAAAAAAAAAAACAGATTCCAAAACGAAATTCGAGCCGTCGTCCATGGGGCGGCTTTCCAAACGGCATGGCAAGCGCAGTTGCAGATGCAGTTGCAGTTTTCTACTTCTGTTGCATTGCCATGGCGTTTTCTCCATGGCATCCCCAGGCTCACAGCGCATACGCCCCACCGTACACCCAGCCAACCAGCCCGCCAGCCCGCCAGCCAGCCACAAACACACAAACACTGCACTTTCCGTATAAGTCATCGACCAGCAGGCATTTAATTCTCGGCTTTTACTTTCTCCCAAATGATGCACAAATGAGTCTGGCCATAACAGCGAATGGTGGTGCAAAAATACTCGCATTCGCATTTGTTATAATTTTTTTCCAACGAAAACCTAGAAGAAAGCCATCGCCAGGCAGGCAGCGAAAGAGACAAAAGTCCAAAGTTGCTAATAAGCTGGAAAAGCGAAAGATGAAATAAACTGAAACTGAGCAACTTGTTGCACGTTGTTTTCTCTTTGCATTTTCCCCCTCGTTTGTGCAGTTGAATGTACGCCAGCCAACTGTGGAAATTCCGCACTACATACAATCATGACCAACAACATCATCATCGCCATCGCCATCGCCATCGACATCGACATCGTCAGAAGTAATTTAGGAAAAATATTTTTTATGCGCTCACTTGGGAAAATTGTTGCTGCTGAAACCAAAAAACTGTTTGCAGATTGCAGCAGTTGTTGTTTTTGTTTTATTTTCATTGTTAGCGAGAAGGTTTATGAACTTTTACAAAAGATTTTCTTTCTTGCTGTCTTTCTTCATGCCGCTGTTTGCCATGCACTTGGTTTATAGCTGCAAAAGCTTTTCTTTTACATTTCGAAAGTGCAACACGGCGTATGGGTAACTTCTACTGTGTGTGTGTGTGAGTGTGTGAGTAAATATTTACATTTGGCTTGTTTGCATTTTCTAATTGTTGTTATGATTTAATGAAGCGAAACAAAAGACAAAGAAAATCACTTTTGATTTCAAGCCTATTAATATTCTTATCAAGCAAACATACGTACACACACTTACACACACACAGACATCAGCATAACTTTCACTTTGCGCTGTCAGAAGCTCTAATGTTGAGGTAAATAGCGGTAAGAGCCAACACACACACACACGCACCGCATTACGTGCCAAAGATATTGAAACAAAGATTCCAAGTGACTTTGGCGCGGCAAACAATAATGCAAAAATATACACAAAATCAACAACAACAACAACAACAAAAAAAACCCCAAAATCATTAAAAAAAAACTTTTGTAGATTTCGCGTCGAACAAACAACAAAAATCAAAATCAAATTATATTGTGGCATCTTACATAAAAATAAAAAACTTAACCTTCCTTCCTTCCCCACGCGCTAACCCAAAAAAACCATTTATTTTTGTTTGACCGCCCTCACTCGATGTGGCTTTTCGACAATTATCCACTTGGCTGGCAATTTACAAAACTATGATGACTTGTGTTTCAAACAGCCAGATAAGTTTTAACAGGCTTTCACTTGAACAAAAAATACCAATTTGCTTTGATGGCCCGATCAACATGGATCAAACATCCCTTCCAACATCTTCATACATTTCTGGGTCATTGCGAATCAGCTATTATTCAATGCAAACAAAAGGTGCCAATTGAGCGGCAAGAGTGCTCCGAGTGCTGTGTAGAGCAGCAGCAGCAGCAGCAGCGGCAGCAGCCTAAAGTGAAAGTTCTAAGAAACCAGCGAGCCCCACAGCCAAAAGCTCAATCAAAATATGCAACCAAGCGGGGCAGCAAAAGTTTTGCTAGCCGAGTGGCAGCCCCTGCTGTTGCGGTAGTCCGTCGTCTAAGTGTGTTGTTCGTGTGTGTGTGTGTGTGTGTGTGTGTGAAAGAAAGGCAAACACTGAAGTGAGTAATAATGGAAATTAAACTTTTTTTTTGTGTATCCGTGAGATATAATGAAGAAGCTTTCATATCTTTGGTTCATGCCATAATGGATACATGGATAAATTCGATTTATTGGCTTAAATTTATTAACGACAGGCAACACGATTTGAAATAGTTCTAGTTGATGTAGCATACTTTTCATACAAAACCAAATTTCGGGTGCTGAAAAGCAATAGTTGTTGTAGCTGAAGCATTTTAGTAAGGGAACTGCCACTTAAATAGTTAATCCTGGGATGCAAACCGGTTCTAAGCTGAACAGGTTTTGAACCGAACCGAACCGCAAACCGAACAGGCTTCCTTTAAGAATTTCTCAACCGAACCGAAAACCACAAATAAAACCGGTTCGGTTCGGTTCAGTTCTCTGACGAGTTTTAACGGGAATTGCTTTCATCTAGCCAATGATTTTGATTAATTAGGAAATTTAAATCGTTTCCCGAAGATAGTTTTTAAGCATTTCGTTCGACCCTCTCGGATCGATATAACTTTTAAGGATGACCTGAAGAGAATTTTACAAGTCTTCTGCAATTTCCTGTCATCAATTTGTTTTTTCATTAGACAATATTTTCTATTTTCTGTGGTACTTTTTAACCTTAATTCAATCTTAATCTGCCAATAAATAAGGGCATTCCTCCAGGAACTGATAGACGAGTCCTGGGAATCCGACATAATAATCTTTGCAAATTGCTCTAAGGATTTTAAAGATATTCAAATGGATTATAGGAATCAAATTTCAAAAATGATCGAATAGCCACTTCACCGATATCATATTTTATGTGCCTTTGTGAACCACTGAACCGAACCGAAACCGCGGTTCATTTAACTCCAAAAACCATGTTATGAACCGAACCGGCGGTTTAGAAACTGTGCGAACCACTGAGCCGAACCAGTTCTTATTTTCGAGTGGTTTGCATCCCTGAGTTAAACAGATGTAGAAGATTTTTGAAGGAGGACTTTACAAGAGATAGAGGTTTGACTAGTATGGGACAAAAACATCTGATACTTGCAGGAACATCAAGTTTATTTTTATACTTTGACAATGGGTATTATAATTTTGAACTATATAAATTTTGGATCAGGGTGACGAGCTGAGTCGATTGAGCTTTGTCATTCCGTCCGTCTGTCCGTTTCTGCGCAAACTACTCTCTCAGTTTTAAAGCTATCGACCTGAAATTGTGCACAGAGTCTTCTTTTTACTGCACGCAACTAATATATCGAAAACGAACGGATCGAATGACTATAACTCATAGCTCCCATAGGAACAATCGGTCGGAAAACTAGTTTTAGTGAGAAAAACGTTTTTCTTTTCAATGGAAGCGTCTCAAAACTTTGTACTCAGTTGTTTTTTATGCTTTTATATAACTCTGCCAAGTTTGATGAAAATCGGACAAGTATATGGTATAGCTGCCATACAAAGGGGAGGTATGAAACACAGTCTTAGTTAGAAAAACTTTTTCGTTTTTAATGGTAGCATCCTGAAACTTTGTGTTTGTTTGTTTCACATGCTTTCACCTAATTCTACAAATTTTTGTCCAAATCGGATGACTATATGTATGACTATACTCCCATAGGAATGATCGTTTGGAAAATGGGTCCTTGTGGGAAAAAGGTCAAGGGTATAAAAACTTGGGTAAAGACGAAGTTAGCCGTCGTTTTTAGTTCATTTCGCCTTTAAGCCTCGAAACGACAAAAAATTACTTTCGATACAAACAAAGCCAAACTGATTTTAGTTATGTGTTTAGTAATGTTTTGTCTCTGAGTGTACGGGGCTTATAGACTAAACATCTACTAACCAAAATCTGCCTATCTTTGCCCCTTATTTTGCCTAACAGGCAATGCGCCTTGCGACGATTTTGCCATGCCAACCATCAATTGGGAATCTAAATGATAACACTTTAGGTTCGACTATAAGCTGGTTGTATTAACACTTGTTTTAACAGTCTTTTCTTTTTTTCCAATTACTGTCTCAAATTCATTGTATTGACAAAAGATTTCCATCCATTTTCAGACTTGGTGGGTGGATTTTCCAGAGTCGCGTATTACGTAATTTTCAATGCGTAGCTTCAAAAATGAATTTGGAGCTAAGTACCGCCGACTTTCGCCCAAAACAAACTTAAAAACTCAATTTTCCGAAAGATTGGTATGCATTAATTATGTAATTGACCTGAAGCTTTTGCTTTTGCCATTCGCGTTCGGCATTAGATAAACTGTAGGTCTGGTTCCCTTGTGCGAAAATTAGAAGCATACAAGCCAAGAGATTGAGAGCAGCTCGGCTTGGCCCTTTGGGGCTGTAAAGCCAACTCTGTATGTATATGAATGTATGTATGTATTAACAAAACCTCCGTCCAACTTATCTTACCCACAGGATACAAAGAGAAGAGATGTCAAATAAGTTATGGGCAAGTTCTGAATCATAAGGCCAACCAAAAATGAGCCGGAGCTGTGATGAAATCATAACTTCCCGCACTTTAATACTTTTCATAACCATAATTTCGATTATTCAGACAATGAAAAGAACTATTCCTAATTAAAATGTTTAGTTAATAGTAATTGTAAACTGCCATTTCCATAATTCAATGATTGTTTTAAATTGCAATTACATTTACAATTACTTGAATAATTGTACCTGAAAGGGCGGTAATATTAAGTAATTGAAGATTATTTCTTGTAATTATAGGTGAAAGATATGAGATTTTATGAATCAATCAACATTTGGAGAACACCAAATATCATTCTTGGCTGATTATGGTAATCAAATCACAATAAAGAAATCATTTTTAAAAATCAGTCAATAACTTTCCTCACTTTAGAGAGCTGATAAAGCCATATGTGTGAAAATTTATCCAAAGTTGGGTGTTTATTGCAAGCATGGGATGTAAGAGCATGCGGATAAGTAAAAATTTTAAGTTTACACCTAGAAATATATGAGTAATTCAAATTTAGAGCACAAATACTCAGTAATCTTTGAATAAATATACCATACTGTATACCATACTTGTCTGGCATTCTATTAGATTGGTTTTGGTCTCAGCACCAAACAGAACACAAAAAAAAACACCTAGAAATACATAAATAATTCAGTATTTCAAGTACAAATACTCAGTAATTCCACCTTATAAGTACCATTATATAAGTAATGGTAAAAGTAATTAAATTTTGTAATAGTCCAAGCTACAATTACGACTACTTCAAAATCAAAATAACAAACTGATTCAATTTATTTGAGAATTCTACTGGTAATTGTAGTTTTCAGCTCTCCTCACACGAGCTTCTCCCCTCTCCTTTGGCTTACATCAGTTTTGTGTTTGCTTTGGATAAGCCACAGCCAGAGTGCTACTCTCTACTTGTAAATGTATTTCTTTCACTTTTTTTATTTTTTGGGATAATATTTCTTCATCAACCTTTGGAGCTAGTTGATGTGGTTTCGCTGGCTGTCAGGGCCAAATTTTGTTTTCTGTTACTTTTCCACTCGTCTCGCTGCTGTTGCATAAATTTCTAAGAGTGTGTGTGTGTGTGTGTGTGTTTTGTTTTTTTTGCGTAGCTGCTTTTGTTTAACCTGCAGCTATTGGCTGTAGCTACTCATCCATTTACATGGCGCTGGGCTTCTCTCGTACGCTTGCCTTCTGACGGCTGCTTACGTTTGATGGCCAATTAAATGTGTTCAGAAAGCAGGTAACAAAACCAAAAACATTATAAAAGAATTATCAAGTGCTTGCATAATGCAAGAAACGGGAGCCCAAGTGCGGTCTGCCACACACGCAATTGGTTTCGGGCAGGAATTAGCGCAGTTAGAAAGCAAATCCAAGATTTTTCCGAACAAATTTCTCTCTTCGAAGGCCACTTGTGGCTTTCGGTACATGTTGGCGGCGGAGGCGACTATTGCATAATTCAACAACAACAAAAAATAGAAAACAGAAATAACACTAAAGAAATTGATGTGTGTTTCTGTGTCTGTCTGTCTGTCTGTCTGTCTGCCTTTCTGTCCGGTGAGTAATATAATTTGTAGCGGTTTATCAGCTAACGGTATTATTGGGCAACCTCCACTCTTAACATTTCGGCCAAACCCGATGAGTCATTCTAGATAATTGCGCCCGCCCCAAAGAGCCCAGCAGTAATAATATTTGTGAAACTAACTATTTATAAATGAAAGAAATTGGAAACGTCAAACCCGAAACCAGATTGCGTATACGCCACCTAGGCCATACGCGAGAGAGATCCGCCTGTTGGCTGGAACTGTTGCAATCGGTTAGTTGGGACATTGAACTCGAAATGCGAACCTGCACAACAGCGGCAGCAGTTTGTAAACAAAACTCGATTATGCAAGCGGCTAATTAAATTGGAAAATTTAAATGTCAAAGATTTATCCAGAAACGGGGAATTAGCATTTCGAATTGATAATGGAAATATTTGTAGCAACATCAAGTGGGTCAAAGGAAACATTGAAAGGGACTTGTAACGATGCAAATAGTGATTGCTGTTTTAGAAGTGCACCGCGGCGGAGCCAGCAACAGCGAGACAACGCAAAAGAAAACATACCAAAAGAAAGACAGAAAAAAATGGAAATGGAAAAAAAAAAAACGAAGCTACAACTTTCACCTATTAATATTCGTGTCGTACAAGCGGCAGAAGACAGACAGAGACAGAGCCACAAACAACGTTGGACACGAGTAGAAACAGAAGAAGAAACGGCTGCCAGTTGCCAGTCTCGGGCGATGCTCAACAAAAGCAACATCGCAGTTGCTGCTGTCGCTGTCGCTGCTGCTGCTGCTGATGTTGTTGTTGTCGTTGTTGATGTTGTTGGGCGCCGTTCAACTGCAACTGAAGTCCAAACTTTCTATAGAAAAAGCTGTTTTCTGGCTTTTGGAGTTGTCTGATTGGTTGATTGGGTTTGTTTGTTTGTTGCTTTCGCTTCGAAATTCTGTTGGCTCGAAGGAGCGAGCAGTTATTTTGAGAACAAACATATAAAACGCTTGGTTGTACTTTCAAACTCTGATAGTTCTACATTTGAAATAATGAAGAGGGGTGAAGGGGATTTCATCTTGGTAAAAGGCTGAGCAGGTTGGAAGTATTAAAAGAAAATGGGAGAAAAGGGTGTCATAAAGTTAAGTAAATGCTTTTAACAGTTAGCAGGAAATTAGATCCTGTCCTTAAAGCAGTTTAAGTTAGTTGCAGACAGAGCTGTTAACTGTGCATTACCATTAAGCTGATGACTAAAACACATTTTCTGATTTCAACCTAAAGTAATCCAAATTTTTAAGTGGAATTTTTTGAATATTACAAAGTACAATTACTTGAACAATTACTCCAATTAAGTAATTCTTATTTAAATGTTAAATTATTTAAGTATTTGCACAGTTTCTCAGGTAATTACAAAAGTATATACGTTTGGTAAGAATTACTGAGTAATTGTAGTTGTAACTTGAAATACCGATCTTTATTTTTAATTGGAATTTTGATTATTTAGTGAATTTTACCAAATATAATTCCTTTATCAACTACCTTAATAATTAAGGAAAATACTTAAGTAATTGTGCTTGAAAGCTGGAATTTTTTAGTATTTTAGAATTTTTTAAGTAATTAAAAAAATTAAATAATTTTGCTAAGACTTTATAACTATCAAAATACCAACTTGCAATTACAACATCCAAATTATCGTAGTCGGGACTTGTTTCTTTACTTAACTATATGAATAATCGTAATTATTGTAAGATAATTGTTATAAAAAGGTAATTAAATACGGTAAATAACTATTACATTACAGCTTTGGTTTCAGACTTCACTCTCCAACAAACAGTATAAAACATTCACTGGCTTTCTAAGGCCTAAAATTCTTAATAACATCGAACAATTAACCTGATTTAGTATGCTCTATTTAACATAGGAATGCAGTGAAAGCAACTACCACTTCATCAACTATTGAGTATTGATGTTAATTATTCGCAATAAGGCCGCAAGACATCCGCATCAGTCGCTTCAGTTTGGGTTCTTCAAACAGGACCTTGAAATTCAAGGCCTGCCGAACCTAACCACAAACCGGAGCCAAATAGTTCGCAAAAGGGATTTGCTAAAAACTTTACTATCCTCACTTTAATCAAAACTTATTAAACTTTAGATGCACTACTAAAATTCTGCACACATTAGAAGTCCTAGAAGGAAAACTTCAGTACTAATATCGTGTTTCAAGGTACATACAAATTTCATTCCGCTCTCTTCTGATACCGAGGCAAGTCTATGCCTTGTCTTGCCCAATCCCGAACTCAAAATTTTTAAACTTCACTTAATCCCGTCCCATCCCGATTCCGAAGCCAAATTTTTAATGAAGTTTCGCCCAAAACCAATCTAAAACAGATTTAAGTTCCGCTGAAAATTTTAATATATATCTGTAAGAAAATGCTTCTACATAGATATTTTACTTCTTAATGACGGATGCAAGTATTGGGGTTTTTCATTAACCCACGTTCCCAACGCGTCCCGAACCGCACCCCAATTGTTTTCAGTTCGCTCAGTCCCGTTTACTATTGGAAGCAATGAATCAGGCTAGTATGAAGAGTTAGGGCCGATTTCTCATCCTTTAAGTAGCTGTTATGTGACAGATAAACTAAGATTTTGACAGATAGCCCTATTTAGTAGATTACAAAACGGCCCTTAACCTAGTGTTTATATAGGTAGTTCGATTGAACTCAAACATAATCAAAGCTGAGCATTTTTACAAATATTCAACAAATATGGAGGAAAGCTTCCTAAGCGACCTTTAAAGCTATGAAGCAAAGTTTTAACCAAAACCTTTTTGCAATTAGAACCTTTGACCTTATAAAGGTCTTTTACCCTTGAATCGAACCATTTGCAATTCTTTAGAGGCTTGGTTTTAAAGCAGTGGTGGGCAGGAAAGTTGACACGCAATAGATTTGTGGCTTCGAAGCGAGGTAACTGTCTCCTTGTGCGCGGTGGCGCCAAAAAGCGTTGCCATTTTTAATGCGACTGCCGTAAAATATCTCTCGGAGCACTGGGAGCAAGAGCTTGCCCACCACTGGTCGAAAGGGTATTTTATCGTCAAGGCACTTAAAAGCAGCAGTCTTCGGGACGTTTTCTTATCTCCTACATGGAGCTATCTGTCACAAATAACAGTGTAAAATCTGAGTTTATATGACAACATAGCAGCCACGTAGGAGATGAGATATCGGCCCTTGGAAGTTTTTCCAATCAAAAATTGATTAAAAGGGTAAGACGGCTTCTACGCGTTGAAGCAGACATCATGCATTTTTTGGAAAGCTTTCATTTGTAAGAAAGAGGTGTGATGGTGTCGCTTGCCCCTCTACGTCTCTTTTCTACAAGTCGAGGCGTTTTGAAAATCTTCGTGAATGTCTCCTCCAACATTTTCCAACTCTTAGAGTAAATAACTTTGTAATAAGCGTCAACAGCTGCTTCGATCTCAGAAACTAGAAGAGTACCAGGTATCATTTTTTGAATGCGGGTGGATGTATACCATACGCAGATAGGAAAAATGTTTACCTTTCACCCATAATTTATAAGATATAAGATTGATGTGCAAAAATGTTAATCTTTTCAGAAAAGCACAAAAAAAATCCGAAGCTATGCCGGAATAATTTATTTTAAATATGTTGTTTTTTTTTTAAATGTTCAAAAGAAAAACAAAGTTAAAGACGAAAAAAGTTTTTATCAGATATAAAACTGTTCCCCTTTCTTACTCAAAGCAATCTTTTTAAAGTACGATATATCAACTTAAGTACATTTTCGATAAATTTTTCGAGTCACAATATGTTTAAGACTTGAAAAATATCCAACCATTTACCCAAAAACCGCATAAAACAGTCTAAGCCACATTTATTTCACAGATATAACCTCTCGATGTTAAGTTAACTTTAACCCAATTTCTATCAAAATTTAACATTACTTGAAGATCTGAGAAAAAAATAAAAAGGTTAAAAGAAAACAAGTTTGTTTAAGATTAAGAAATTTCCTCGTTTTCTCTCTCTCTCAGAGCTCCAAAAACTGTCACAGGATTAAGGTGAGATTAATGAACTTAGGTAAAGTTTCTTTCTATTTGAAAATCATAATAAAAGGGCTTGAGAGCATCGACAGCAGTGTAACCAAATCCAGGGTATAGGTATATAACACAAAAGGACCATACTTTGAGTATAGGTGACATTTTGCTCTTAAAAAGAACACATCTATTAATATTAAACCGAACTCAGAGGACTTAAGCTAACTGTTACGTATGCCAGAGCTCGTTTGTTTCGAAGCTTCCAGCAGTTTGTGGATGGAAAATCGTGTGTATTTTTAATATCTAGCCATAAAAAGAAGACTCGAGAGTCTTTAATAGACAGCCAACTGTTACAAAAGACTGGCAAAACTGCCTAGGCGAAGGGATCTTAAATAGTTGGTTAGAGATCATAGAAAAACTTACAACAATATCTGGTTGAGTATTGACAATTTGCATTGACAGTGGGTGCCATAATCTCGTTGACAGCCATATCCAAATAGGTACTCCAATGTCAATTTGTATAATCCTTTTCAATTTTTTTTTGTATTTATATCCTTGTAGTTAGGCACGTGTCTGTTTTTCTTTGTTTTTGTGTGGTAATCCAATGGTAACAGAATTGTTTAGTATTTCTAAGAGTTTCTCTTATTTTGTCATTGTAATTCAAGAGGCACTAAAACGCACAGAAATCACTTTCACTTTTCGCTTTTAGCGCTTGTTATGCAGAGCGAGCGAGACAGAGAGAGAGAGAGAGAGAGCGAGCGAGTGAGCGAGCGAGCGATATACGGGGAGAACACAAATCCAGTTAATGAAATTGACGGGCTATTTTATAGGGATGGTGATGGTGGGTAGGATATGAGAATCAGTCAACATTTTGGTTGCATTTCACTAACACGGTGCTTCACGTTTTTTTTGGCCCGACACTGTTGTCAGTTTTTTCTTCAATTTCTTTATTGGCTGAAGGTGAAGGCGGTTCTTGCGCGCCGACCGTTTGAACGTAACGTCTGCCTCGAACCACTGTAGACGTCTGTGCCGCAGCGCGCAGTGAAACCAGCGCTTATCCTCAAAGATCGCTAAGAAATTTTAGACCATTCCATTTTGTTTCTCGGCAACGCTTTCGCTTGCCACACACACACACACACACAGTCTACCCTGTGTGTGTGTGTGTGTGTGTGTGTGTACTTTTACCATTTCTTTCTCTCCGCCAGCTCGCGCTCAGTTCGAGTTTGGTTCTTCGTTCAAGTCTTTTGTTTTGGTCTGTCGTTTTGTTTGGCGGCGGACGACAGTAGAGTTTCGCCTTGGGAGCGCTGCTTAATTATTTACAGTTTATGGCCCCGCCGTCGTCGTTTCAATTCCACGGTATTCCAACTTGATTTTTACAACTTTAACTTTCATCGCCGTCGAGTTGAAGTTGCCTTCTAAGCAGCGGGCTGCGTTTTTCTTTGTCTCTCACTGCTGCAAATTACAACTTTCATCTATTTTTGTCAAGATTTTTTAATTATATAATTTAAGCAGACTTTTTTCTTTTGTTTGGCAGTTTTTACTTTCCTTTGCCTCGCACCGCGCACGGCTAATTACGCACCAGAAGAGTGAAACTCGATTAGATTCTTAATTAGACTTTAATGGCCAAAATTATCTGCAAATGCGAGTGTGTTGACTGCAGTCGGTGGCGGAGTTGCATTGGGAAATCTTTCACTGCCTTTGGCTCATGCTCAGTCAGCGTTGCAAGCTCTGCCTTGGGGGGGGTGCGACGAGCAGGCTCCAGTCTGAGGAGTTTTGTGTTATTTTGGGAGTCGCGGAGTGAGGGAGTGGTGCCTGGGGATGGGAGGGGAGGGGGGGTCATTTACTTTACGTCGGCTCTGCACTTACAGTTGTTTCTTTTGTGTGTTGCTCTCGTAGAAAACTTTCTAATGTAGAAGCCGCACACCACACGTTCCCCTATCCGCTCAATTCAATTGCCCACACAGTAGGCCTCCATTTTTGTGTAACTATGTAAACTTCTGTCTGCTTTTTCTTTTCGTTGGAGATTTTTCTAAAGCGTGTGAGAAATGTAAGAAAAGTTGGTAAGCTTGTAAACGGTTGAAAACGTTGAACGAATTGACCAAGAGAGGCTGACTTCAACAATTTGTAGTTTATATTTTGTGCTCAGCTGCCAGCTGTAGAGATGTTTTTTAATCCGTTTTACCCTTAGGATTGGGTAAACATGCACCCCTCAAAAGAATTTATTGCCATGTGGACCTACGATTTTGTATTTGTGTGCACTGTCTGTTAGCTAAACCACATTGAAAATTATTCTTAGTTTTTCCGCTAGTTATCTTTGTGAGTTCTACAGTGAAAAAAATCAACCTAATGCCAAGATTAGTCTCGAAACCATAATACGATTACCAAAAATGCACAATGAAGGGAAAATCTCAACCCGCAATTTAATTCTTAACTCCACAAACTTGGCTTAAGATCGTTTATGTTCGAATTTCTGATGAAAAAATCTAATTTTGAGTACAAAAAGAATAAAAGGAAAAAAATTATATATTATATATATTTTTTTTATACTTATTAAATTTTTTAATTCCTGAAAAACTTTTCAAAACATTTTTTCAACCTTTCCCGTTTGGGAATTGATCGCGGTACCTCGGGGGACTAAATCCGAACGTACATAGCAAAGCCCGATGATAGAGTTGCTAAGCCCGTGGCCTTAGAGCGGTAAGGTTGCAAGTTTAAACCCCACTGGAGGCATATATTTGTAGCCCTGCACAGAAGGAAGCATCTCCGACCGCAATATGTATATATACTCTTGATCAACATGACGAGCTGAGCTGATTTGGGCTTCTCCGACAGAGTTAAAACAATCGCGACCAAACTTTCCACGAAGTCTTTTAATACAAATACGTTACACATTTGTCGCAACCGGCCGGATCGGATGACTGTTACATATAGCTGCTATACCAACGTTCGGTCGAAAATCTAGTTCCAATGAACAAACTTTTTTGTTTTTAATAGAAACGCCTCCACACTTTGTGTTTCTTAGTTTGCTGTGCTTTCCCATGATTTTACTAAGTTTGGTCTAAATCGGACATCTATATAGTATAGCGAAGTGGAGTCTGAAAAGTAGTCTTAGTGTGAAAAACTTTTTTGTTTTTAATGGAAATGT
Source organism: Lordiphosa andalusiaca (assembly GCA_035044965.1). Lineage (NCBI taxonomy): Eukaryota > Metazoa > Arthropoda > Insecta > Diptera > Drosophilidae > Lordiphosa > Lordiphosa andalusiaca. The sequence goes on from JAWNNM010000342.1 coordinate 847,725, forward strand.
CCTTAAAACTGGCATTTATTTATTAAATATGCTTTCACACTATTCTACATAGTTTGGTCAAAATCGGATGACCATAGCATATAGCTGCGGTCGAAAAAGAAGTTCTATTGAGAAAAACTTTAATGTTTTACATATTTGTTTGTTAGACTTTTGCATGATCAAGTTTTGCCATCAAGTTTGTTCGAAATCGGACATCTATATAGTATAGCTCCGAATAGTCCGAATGATCGGTCGAAAATTAAGTTCTATTATAAAAAAACGTGTTTGTTTTAAATCGATTTCTTAGTTTTTAGTTTGTTGGGCTTTTGCATAATTCCACTAAGAAATCGGACATCTATATAGTAGGGATGTCATAAAAAAATCAGGTCCGAAAAGTAATCTTAGTTACACAGTTAAAAACGAGAGCGTAAGTTAAAGTCGGCCCTGCCCGACTTCGAAATACCCGTTACTCAAGGCAATTAGTGTTGAATAACTTCATGCGGCTCAGATAAGTATGCAACGTTTTTTGAACTCTGCCATTTATTATCCGATCTTTTTGAAAATTTGTGAGATTGTACATATTGGCCACATGGTGCATACTGCAAAATCCGAGCTCGATAGCTTACAAATTGTAGGAGTTATTCAACATTTTTTTATTGCGGGGGCTTGGCCCAAAATTTGAAACAAACTTGATCTGCCTACAGACAATACTAGCTTACATCTAAAATTTGGTTGCTCTAGCTCTTCTATTTCCTGAGATCTAGGTGTTCATACAGACGGACGGACGGACGGACGGACAGACGGACATGGCTATATCGACTCGGCTATCGATGCTGAAGAAGAATATATATACTTTATGATATCGGAGATGCTTCCTTATGCCTGTTACATACATTTGATCGACTTTAGTATACCCTTTTTATACCCTGTTCCCATTGAAAATGGGAAAAGGGGGATCATGAAGTTGTGCGAATGTATGTAACAGGGAGAAGGAAAATTTTCCGACCGAAATTTTCCGAAGTGTTTATATTCTTGATCAGCTTGAACAGCCGAGTCGATATAGCCATGTCCGTCTGTCCGTCCGTCCGTCTGTTCTTCTGTCTGTCTGTATGAACGCGTCGATCTCAGAGACTATAAGAGATAGAGCCACCAGGTAGATATATGCTGTACGCAGATTAAGTTTGTTTCAGATTTGAAAAATTCCACCCCGTCCCCCTTTTATCCCCAAAAAACCTAGACCTCCTCTAGAAATCCTAGACCTAAATAGCCGTCAGATCCACAATTTTCAAGTTAGAGCTGCAAACTTTTGGCCCAGCCGAAGTTGACTCTCCTCTAATTTCTTCATTTTAGAAACTCGGTGTTGTTTAACCTTAATTTAGGGTAATATTTATAGATATTTTTCAAACAACTTTCTTAAATTTCGTGCAGATTTACCCTTGAAATAATATAAGAATTAGTACGATTAAAGTAAGTAAGACGACCTAAATTTAAGAAGCGACTTTTCTTAAATTAAGAAAAACCGTTTAGAAGCCCTTAAAAATAGGAAAATGAATCTTGAAAATGAACGCAAAATGTAGACAAAATATATAAGATACCGCTTGTAATTCTCCAGTACGAATTCCCTGCATTCGGGGCAACTTATATGTCCCTACCACATCTTTCCCTCTCTACTGCCCTCACTTCATTTCCTCTCTATTAGATTTTACAATAAACTAGTTAATAATTTTTCAATAATTATGAAAATATTTTAAGGGCTTAGAGAAAATGGTATTACTTAATTTTAGAGCTATTTATAAAATAAATAACAAAAATTTGGTAAAGTTTTTCAGTTTTTTCGCTCTGTGCAGGTTTGTGTCTGCATCTGCTTTATATGCGCAGCTTCTCTGTTCACAAATTATGTTAAATATAACATTCGATTTTGTAATATAATCAAGTGACCCTCCCAGTGCTCAGTCCTGGCTCTAACATCTAACACAAATCCCAGCATACTTAGCTCTTCTTACTTTACAAGTTTGTATACATACGATGACAGACTTTTGGGTGAAAGTTTCATATTAAATACGCTGTTCACAGCTTAATCATCTGCCCACCAAATGAACTAAGCCCACTAGGCAGCTGACTTCATAGAATTCGAACATAATTTTCAACTAAAAACACGATTTAGACTTGATCTAAGCCAGTCCAGGTGGTTGCAAAGACTTTCCATTATCAAAATGTTGGAGTTTATATGTTAATGAGCAGCGAAATGTTTTGTCCAGCGTTGTAACTTATATTATTGCCAAATGATGGATTCGAACAATGCGGCAGCTAATTGGTTCAAGTGGAGGCCCGGTTTATTATATAAATCGGAGCCAAACGCCAGAACAGGCCACACTGATTAATGCGCTGCACAAAAGCCACGAGACCCCAAAAACCAAATGCCGTATTTTCACTTTTTAATAATTAACATATTATTAACTGGCAGCGCAAAGAAAGAAGCCCAGCTGAAGTGCCCGGGAGAGAATCGACGAACCAGCGCACAGAATAAGCCATGAAAGTTGTAAAATCACCAAAAATGAGATTTTGGATTTCATCAAATCGTGTAAGGAACGGCAGCAGCCGCTCGCATGACTAACAGCCAAGAGCCAAAAGAATTTTAAGTGAAATGAGTTTCCCGAAAGCGGGCCTGACCCAATTACCCATTTAAGCCCAAAGCTCCAAATTGATGTGGTAGAAGCGTAGAAATGCCCAAAACGGAGAAGAACAGGCCCAGATGTGGATGCAGATGTGTGTGGGGAAACCGTAGCACAAGACGGGGTAACAGTTATGTGACGGGCAGACAATCGAAAGTTTATGTCATGCTGTCGCCAGCGACGCAGCGGCGGCGACAGCAGCAGCGGCAGCGGCAGAAGAAATGTACACAAAGGCAGCGACGCAGATCCGAAAGGCAAGACCGGGATGCCCAGGTGCGATTCGAGAATCTGAAAGTAACTCCGATACCAGATAGTTGTGCGATCTGCCTGCCCAGCGAAAAGCATTTTTATTTCGAAAGTCATGCCACGAAATGGTTCTGGTACGAGTATCTCTCATAGGCCTACCCGTCGGAACCAGCATGAACAATTGAGAGCAGCCAAGCCGCAAGAAAAGAAAAAGTAACTTCACACCAACACCAGCACCAACACACACACACACACACACATTGGCCAGTGTCCGCTGACCAGCAAATCGAAAAGATACACGAAAAAAGAAACAGAAATAAAATAAAATCGAAACATGAAACATTCTGATTGTATGAGATTGGAAGTAGGTCAAGCAGCGACGCCGTCGCCGTCGCCGTCTTCGTCTTCGCCAACGCGCTCTTGGACTTGGCTTTTTGGCTGCCACTGTGGGTCTCTCCGCTGGGCTGCCTTCCGCAACGTCACACGCGCTCACAGATACACACACACACACAACTCACTGGCGGAGCACCATCGCTGACGGAATACTTAAGCATCCACGTCCACTTGCACTTTCTTTTTCCAGCTCAGCCGCTGCTCACCCATTCTACTTCTGCTCCCCAGCGGCAAGGCGCAAGTTCGGGTCTTAAGTCTTTCGTTTGGCTTCGCTTGGCTTTCGCTTTGTGCGCTCTTTCACCGCATTTGGGACCGCTGGGAACGTGTTCTGCTGGGGCTTGCGGTGGCCAGCGCTTGGCTGGATTTGCATTGAGCCCTCGTGTGACTAGTTTCATACAATTGGAGTTAAGTTTTGCGAGCCCATCCGCATTCAAACCATTCTGCAAAAGTTCGCCCACTAATTTCAGCTGAAGCGAGTCAAAATGTGGTTGTTGGTTAACTTCGTGGTGGGGTGAGCTTAGTTAAAGGAGTATACAAACACTAAAAGGACACCCATTTGAAGCGGGATCGGGCTTAATTGGGAACATGATAATGATTGGGAAGCTTAAATTAAGTTCAAAAATGTTGATTTAATCTCGAAATTTTATGGAAATCACATTTCAATCCTACTTGAAAAGAAATAGTCCTGCTTTGAGAACAAAGTCAGTAAGGCAAAGAGTAACGGAGAGCAAGTTTGAAGATACAACAAAAATCTCTCCCATTTTTAGAGTCGCTTCCTCTGTTACTTAGACTAAATACAAACGTTGACAATAGTTAATTAATACATTAAGTTCATTTCGAAATATTTTAAAACCATTTTGAATAATCAAAGCCCAATCATCTCTCAAATAAAGAACATCATTTTCTTTATTCAAGTCTTGAATGTTCTAAACTCAACCCCAATTTTTGCTTGAATCAAAGTAAAAGTACATCAATCCATTTCTTGGAATGGGGAGGAGTAGATCTTTCAACTGTATTCTATCGTATTTATCTAGCGCTGCAGCGTCGTGTATTTTTGCAGTATTTCGATTTAAGTCCTTATATATCGAATTTCGAAGAAGGACTTCGGGTGGTCGATGTTACTGCAAATAAATTCCCTAAGTCTATGCCGATTGCAATGGTTTTTATACTCTGTACTGTAGGTACATAGAGTATTATAAGTTTGTGCAAAAGTATGTAACATCCAGAAGGAAGTATCTCCGACCCTATAAAGTATATATATTCCTGATCAGCATCAACAGCCGAGTCGATATAGCCAAGTCCATCTGTCCGTCTGTCAGTCTGTCCGTCTGTCTGTCCGTATGAACGCACAGATCTCAGAGATGGTAAGAGATAGAGGTTTGGCATGCATGGGACATATGCTTCTTATGTCTGCAGGCAGATCAAGTTTATTTTCAATTTTAACCACGCCCTCCCCGCCCCCGCAATTGAGAAAAAACCTCATATCTCCCACAGTTTCAAAGATAGTTAAATCGTTCCTTCTAGACATATTTAGGTATCAGGATAACTTATCGATCCGCCAAAGGAATGGTGAAGATCGGATGAACGGTTGTCGAGTTCTGATCAAAAGACTGTTCACTGCCGCAGCGCAGTAGCAACGCAGCTGTCAGCTGCACCTGCAGCATCAATATTTATGCTGAGCGTATAATTTCGTTGGTTCAGCGAATGCTATAGTCGGGCTTGACCGACTTTCATTCTTATTTCAATCAGAATAATCTATTATCTATTCTTAAGTTCTGGCAACTATACAAAAAAAGCACTCTATGGTGAATTTCCGGGGCTCTTTATAGCAGGAGTGCCCTCGCTATATACGCTTCAGGCGCATTTGTTGATGTTTCGGTTTTATCGATTGCGGAAATTCCAGGAACAATACGAATTGTTGAATGGATTGTTGATTTGGTCATCGCCTTGTGTATCAGACAGCCACAAGCATACACACACATACACACCTTTTTACTTGTGTTAGTGACTGCGCGAGCATTCGGTTCTAGAGACTATAGATTCGGATTTCAATTTGGGGCGTCAATTAGTGTTAAAGGATTCAGAGTTTAGGCTATTCTTAAAAATAATGGTTCCTGAGGGGAATTGCCGGTTGGGTACGACTGCTGGTTGGAAAATTTCCAACTACAGAGAGATAGTGTCAAAACACTCAAGACTTGCTCTGAAAAGAATTGAGTCCTCTAGGCACTTTCTTTCATGAATACAGACAGATCAGTAGAGCTCGGATCGCTAAGGTAAGTCAAAAAAAAGTACTTAAGACGATTCGCTCAGTGGATTAGGCTTTATTTGAGGTCAAAAGACTGTTTCTCGTGATCCGTGTTTGCAAATCCAGATGGATTTGGTGAATTTCACCTGAATTTGCGAAGATAGCAAAATAAAGGCTGTTACCATAAAATTAAACGGAGGTTCTACAGTAAATATCGTACGCCCAATTCTATTGGACACTCTGAAAGACTGCACAATTTACACTCCGTTTTATTTACGAACAAAATAGCTGAAGTGTTTGTTTAATTTCTTGTAATATTAATAAATATTTGGCTTTAAACAGCCAAAAGATGAGCTAATCTCAATCTTTTGGCTTGTGTGCTTCTAGTTTTCGCACAATAAAAAGGGACCTACAGTTTAACACCGAATCCAAACGGCAAAGCTTGGGAAGCTTTTTCGAGATTAGTAACCTCAAATCAAGAGCCAATAACTGGTGAAGGTGACCGGTTGTGTTAGATGCCACGAGGAGGGATCGAAACCACGACCTCTTGTTCAGCAGGCACACACACACAACCCGTAGCATCTCAACCGGCCACTGTTTTGTAATACAGCTGGCTGTAAAAAGTGTTTCTGAAGTTTTTTCCCTAAGTTTATAAATAAAATTGACAGTTAACGGTTTGTCAACACATGGTATGGCTGAGTATGTACTGAGCTTTAAGCTTTTGTTAAGTCAACAAACAAAACCCAAGCTTAGTGCAAGTTCTGTACTTTATGCTTAAAGCTCATAGCAAAGTATATGAGAAGCTTTAAGTTTAATGAATCGCCTCCAACAATCAGTGTGCCCAGCGCCCTCAAAAGAAAGAGAGAGAGAGTTGCGTGCGTGATTGAAACCAGCCCAGTCTGTGCTTTATTCACGTCGACGTCGACAACGAGTTAAAAAAATTAGTAAACAAATTTGGCTTTATGATATTCAGGTTTTTGCTTTCTACGTTTATTGTTTAATGTCTAATACTGTAAATTTGGGTCAAAATTTAGTCACAAGATTCCGAATAGCCGCCTTAGAAGGTCGCCCGCACTGACCATAAAATGAATGTGATAATAGAATGTAATAATCTGCAATCGATGTTTGTTTGTAAGTCGATTCACGGTTAAATTATAGACCAAACTGAACATGTTTGACATAAGCATGTGACACGAAAACAGCTGAGCTGCCAAAAGCAGTGTTGCCAAAAAAGAAAGTTGCTAAAAAATCACCCTTTATATATGATATTCAACAATTTTCCCTATTTATGATAATAAATTCTTCTACACTAGGAAAACAACAGAACAAATAGATTGAGAGAGGTGTTCCAGAAATATCTTCCAACCAAATTCCAACCCAAAACCAATTCTCGGTATTTTGGGCAGAGATTTAGCTAAGTTTAACTTTAAAAAGTTTTAAGTTAAAACTTCGATAAACAAAATTAGTTTTGGATTGAAAATAAAATTATTTTACTGGATCAAAGAAGGAAGACTGCCATATCAACCAAAACCACCTTGCCACTCTGCCTCAGTTGGCATAGTTAGCCATGGTTGTCCACTTGGATTGGACAATTTTTTTGTACCCAATTGGACCTATTGTCTTTTCCACTAAGAAAATTAAATCTCTCGAAGTTCTGGGACGCCGACGGATATTGTGAGCGATTTGTAAACCAATCGAAGGGAGAATCTCTACAGATTTCCGGGACATCCCCGATATATGTGTTTTCTTACTATATTATCGAGCTTGTTTGTTTCTCATTCTGTATGTTAAAGGTGATCAACTGGTCGAGGATAAGTATTCGAATGGAGATTTCAAACAAAGATGCAAAATCACTTTAAGACTTTCAGTTTCTAACATTTTTTACGCATTTTCTAAACGCTTACACAATAAAAGTAAGTTAAGAGATTGTGACTGAATAATTTACAGATAAATACTACAAATATTTAGGAGCAGCTACACAAATTCAGGAAACAGTCAGCGCAGCACCAGCAGCGGGAGTATCAGGAATAACGACCAACCCCATCGGGGGCTTATTATCGAGCTATCTGCTCCACTCCGCAGATTGGTATAGCTGTCCACAATGTGTATCTTCCAGCCCATGTTGCCGTGTGTAAACGAATTGTAGTACACCGTATCGGGCCACGTGATATTCGGAGTAATCTCAAGGACAGCGGGCGCCTCATCGCTGCACTCCGTCAGCAGGGAGCGATTGAACTTCTTGAAAGTGGCAAAATTATCATCCAGGCGGCGATCATAGTTCGCTGGATAGCGGGACAGACACAAAGGACCCGCTGCCGTGGGTTTGGGTCGGCCACGACGGGTAAACTCCACACCGGCTAGCACACGGATCTCGCTCTGCTTGGCATCCGACAATCGATCATAGCCGCCCTGCGGATCATCCGTAATAACCAAGGGATGGTAGTGCTCCGGCGAGTGGGGATTATTGCCACCGCGCACTTTAAAGCTGTAGGTGAGGCCACGCTTTAGGAACAGCTCGGGTATCATGTAGCCATTGATGTACCAGGCCAAGCCGCTGGATACATGTCCCGTCAGTCCCTGATAGCCGCGCAGTCCGCCAGAGGGTCCCAAATAGGCATTAAAAGTGCGCACGGTGCTGGAAGTGAAAGAGGTTAGGTAACAGCTTCCATAGATCCTAGAGTAACTCACGCATCCGTGATCCGGGGCCGCTCCCACAGCTGCACCGGCATAGCTTGGCGTTTGGTAAAGCTAAAGCAGTCATTGACCGGCTCTGTGGTGTTGAAGTCAATGATGATATCGCTTTTGGGATAGTGAGTGTGAAAGGCGGGCTCATTGTTGGAGTCCAGTTGGCCAAAGGCCCACACCACAAAGTTACTGCGATCCAAGAAGATCTCCTTGTCCCCCTCATCCGCTAGAAAGGCATACAAAATGAGTTCCAAACGTCCCTAGATTCGAACCAACTCACATGACTTGAGGGTGCGCCTGAAGCTAATCGTGTTGATGCCCTCCTTCCGGCTGTACGTATTCAATTGAAAGCTGTCCAGTCCTCCCACCACATCATCCCGACACACACCCTTATTCTGGCCCAGCACCTGCACACAGGGCGCCAGCGATGTTATATTATAGTCCACCGTATAGCCACGTATGTCATCTATATAGGCCACCACCACATCTGCGCCAATCATTTGACTGGACACATCCGAACCGGAAATGCCAAACGACATGTAATCCGTCTGTGCCACCTGACCCGACAGCTGGAACGTTATCTGCGGGCCAAAGACCTCCCACGACACTTGGAAATCCTTGTGCAATTGTCGACAATTGGGCAGCGAGAATTCATAGGGTGTGACCTTCACCAGGGACGGCGGCACATTCAAGCCATCGGGTATAAGCACATGGCCATAGTTCTCGTTCTCAGCCACATCATAGATACTAATCCAATCGATATCAAAGATGGTCTTATCCCCCGGCAGTTCCAGCTCAATGGTCTCCTTGTAGTAGCTGCGTATGGGATCGAGACTGAGAGAAGAAGGTGAGTTAACCAGTTCCCTGCAATGAGGAGTCCATTTACTCACTAGCCGCGTTCATCTGGCAGTTTACTGCCACGACTGGAGGGCTGTGCACCCACTCCTGTCCAGAAGAACACCCTTTTGCCGCTACCATCATAGCTGAAGTCCTTGATCTGTATGGTTTTGCTGTCCAGAATCTCGATGCTGCTGCTGCTTACGTTGTGACTCCGCTTCGAGAAGGTACCACCGGATTGTGCCATTGGCGGCTCAAAATCTTCGGGTATATACACATCGCCAAAATTATTCTGACTGTTCAGATCGTAGACGGCCAACCATTTGATGTCCGACATCTTCTTTCGATCGGGCAATGTTAGTGTGAAGTCTTTGTTGTGATAACGGTCCAGGATGTTGGTTCTGGAGAGGAGATTAGTTTTAGTAGATGTTGTATATTAGTTGTATTAAGAAACTCGAACTGAATTCGCAGATTTTAGATTTTTCAACCCATTTCCATATTCTGTCAGATCATGTAAGCCTTTTTGTCTGCCAGTCTCTTGGGACCTTCTCTTTCTACAACTTCTAGGTCTTACATTGAAAATTGTTATACTAAAATGCTTTTCAAAAACCAATACTGACAAATCTACTTATACTATTTTATAAGAAGTTTTTGACTCGTACAAGTCGAACCTTCATCTCTTACCATCTCTGAGATCTGTGCGTTCATACGGACATGGCTATATCAACTCGGCTGTTGATGCTGATTAAGAATATACATATTTACTTTCTAGCTGCTCTTCACTCCAAATACGACAATTTTGTTTGTTCACGTATCACGTAATTGTGTCGCTGAACACAATTTTCCGATAAAAAAGTGGATTTTCATCGAGCATGAATTTTGATAAGAAAATTCAATAATCTGTCAGCGCTGTTCGTTTGTAAGTCGATTCATGGCTAAATTATAGACCAAGCTGAACATGTTTGACAGTAACATGCGATACGAAAACAGCTGAATTGCCAAAAACAGTGTTGCCGTACAGGAAGTTGCTAGAAAATTACCATTCCTAAGCTGGTAAACATGTCCGAACAGTACTTGAACTACACTCATAAAACAATTCAGCCTGGAATTTCGAAATTCTCCTATAAAATCCGTCCTAAGGCGATTCACCCTAAAATTAAGAAAACTTTTCCTCATTTTTGGAAACATTTTCTGAAACTTTGAAAATTTTCCATTAATGAGAAAATATTATTCTTAATTTTAGAGTGAATCGCCTTACGACGGATTTCATAGGAGAATTTCTAGTTTTCGGGGTGAATGTTTTCTGAGTGTAGTTACCTAAACTTCGATCTGTTTTAGAAATAAAACTTTTCTGGGTGCACATTCCTTCGACTAGGATACATCCGACATTAGCTTAGAAAAAGCAGTAAGGTCACATCCGCTACCAATGATTCGGTGACCCTTGAAGACTCCTACCAGTATCGAGGTGTTGGTTGTTTTACTGAGTGGTAGAATGTTGAGACGATTTGCTACCTACCGAAAGGTTTTTCCTATCCTATCCTATTCCTATATTCCAGCTAAATATAGCAGAAATCTGCAAGCCGGAATTCTGCTTAAATTTACAACTTTTTCTTCTTGGTTTTAGAAACGTTCGCGACTTCGAGCTTGATGACGAGGCAGAGCGCGAGCAAAAAATGAGAACAATTCGCGCTCTCACTCTCAGCACTCTTGTCCATGCCTCGCCAAGTCTTTCAAAGAAGAACTATTCTTGGAATCGAACCTTTATACCACTTGTAACCAAGAAGATCTATTCGTGGAATCGAGAACTTTAAAAAGATATTTTCTTCGATCCAATTAATACTTGATTGATATCAAGCAGACTGCATTTAAGGACAAGCATTTTCGTCTTGAAAATCCATGCTTGATTTCAGTATTTTCTGCATTTATTCAAGCATTTCATTGCTTAGACATTGAAATTATCTTCAAGAATGAAAATGAAATGTATGGTGAAAATTCGAATATAGTTTAGGTTTTTTGGTTATATGCAGAAGAGGGTCTTGACCTATGTATCTGACGCTCTCCCAGCAAGAGACGTTAGGGCTGAATTGAACTAGTCTCCTACCGATTAGCTTTAACAAGAAAATTTAGTCTCTTGTCACTTGGAAATGCAATCTTTGCGCCGATTTCGTCGATGCCTCCCAACTTTTCGCTGAAATTCTGTAAATTTTAACTTACTTGCCATACTCATCGGGTACAATGAAACCCTGTGGACCAGGACGATTACTTGCTCCCGCCCAGAAGAATGTATCCGCTCCATTGCCATCATAATTGAAGCTCACAATCAGAAAGGTATACTCATTCACCGCATAGACATCGCCGGAAACTTGATGATGATATGAATTGAGTTTGCCCAGATATTTGCCCTGATATGGGCCATCCTCGTCCTCGCCGTCCTCGCCAACTGTGATAAGAATGAGTCAAACATACATATCAGCATAAGCCGGTTAAAACAAAAGACTTGAGCCACAAACTTGTTTCCGTCTGCAAGTGCAAGTCTGACTCACGGGCTGGGTAAAAGCTAGACAAAGCTCCCCCTGGCGGGTAGTAGACCAGTTTCGCTCGCTTAACATGAAAGTGAATTTGTTTTCGTTTGCTGCTGCTACTCAAACGTAACGATTATTAACAAAAAAAAAAATAAAAGCAAATTTCTCTTTCTTTGTTTTTTGGCATTACTTACGGACAGCTCGCGGCAGCAGGGCCAGGCAGCCGAGCAGGAAAACTGTTGTCAAACAAAGAACGTGGCCAACCTGCAAGCCTTGATGTCTCAATGTCATTTTGAGTCGTGCACTCCAATCTCCGCTGCGACTGAGCACCCACTTCTTCCGCCACGTACTTGGAAATTGAATTGTTGATTGGCTTTTGGTTGTGACACTCTTCCTCTACAGGGGAAACATTATGCATTTGGTGGGATTGGTTCCTGGAGCTGGCGTCACTTTAGTTCTTGCAAAATGTAGCAATTTTTGTGGTGTATCTTAAGGTCGTTTCGTCACTGGCCGTGCGTTTTGTGGTGCTATTGTTATTGTTGGTTTCCATAAGGCCAAAACAGGTTTAAGACGCAGTTCCGGCGGGTTTGTTTTTTTTTTATCTTTTTTGGATTTGCCACACACACTTTTCGAATCCAAACCGCACGAGTTTGCTGCCCAAACTGAACTGAGGCTTTATACTTGGCTATGGCTTCTTGGCGGACTCAAAGCCGAAGCTCGGCTCTCCCTACGACTCTCTCTCTCTCCTCTCTCTCTCTCTCTTTCTCTCTGGCTCTTTGCAAAGCGCATGCGTGCCTTGCATTTCGTATTCATGGGAGTGTTTGTAACGGAACTTTTTGTAGAGCTAGCCAACATATGTATGGGCATACTGCGAGGTGTGCTTAACAACTTGTTCATAATGTAATTTGTAGATAAGTAGAAAACAAGAGCGTAAGTTACTGTCGGCTCAGGGAATATAATGCTTATGTTAATTAACAGAGAATGAACCTTAATTTTAAAAATTTTAACATTGTTACAAAAAAAAAATCGAGTTGGGTGTCGTTTAATAGGTTTTTGGGTGCTTCAATTTCATTCCTGGTAATATATTCCGATTAGGAGATCGTTGAGCAACCCAAGGGATAGAAGGGCTGCGATTTTCGTACAATTTTCCACATAAATATTCCATATTTGGACAGTTTTTGTTGCACGTTAATATCAGTCAGTTTAGATTTAGCTCCCATACAACGTAAATATCCAAGAATATATGGGCACACTTACAAAACGAGAAAACTAAGCTAACTTCGTCTGTGCCGAAATTTTTATACCCTTGCAAGTGCTCGCTATTTTTAAAAAATACTCTTTTTCCCCATTTTCCGACCGATCGCTCGTATGGGAGCTATATGATATAGTCATCCGATTTGGACAAAAATTTGTAAAATTATGGGAAAGCATGTGAAACAAACAAATACAAAATTTCAGGGTGCTACCATTAAAAACAATCAAGTTTTTCTAACTAAGACTGTTTTTCAGACCTATCTTTTGTATGGCAGCTATACCATATAGTTGTCCGATTTTTATAAAACTTGGTAGAATTATACAAAAACATAGAAAATCTACGATTACAAAGTTTGGAGACGTTTCCATGGAAAAGAAAATAGTTTTTCTCACTAAAACTAGTTTTCCGACCGATTGTTCCTATGGAAGCCATGAGATATAGTCAGAGGTCGCAATAATCGGTCTCTCTCGTGCTTGTTGTCAGAAAACAACCGCTCATTCACTGACACGATGCGTAACTGTTGCGAAAAAACACACAAACTTCGTTCTTCTTTGGCTTGCTCTTCGCTCAACCGCCGACCGCTTTTGGTCGCTCGCTCGGCTCAGTGTTCACTCGAGACCTTTTCGGTCGTAAAAACTCGGCAAATGGTCTTTTGCGCATGTATGCATGCATGTGAGTTGCGCGTGTGGATAGCTAGGCGTGGATGGGCAAAGCGCCATATCACCTTCTCCCTTCCTCTTTAATGCTTTGCCTGTGACGAAATTCTAAGGCAACAACATAAGGCAAACGCAACAACAAAAATAAAAACCTTTTTTGCTGACTTTTTCCTTGCTTCGCTCACTTACTGACTCTCAGTAGCTGAACAACAACCGGTTCTGTTCGCTTCGCGCGGTCAGTAAAAGACCGACTCGTGTGTTGCGCTCAACCCGAAACCGAAGAGCGAGAACACGAAAGAAACGAAAAAGAGGGTTGCTGGTCAGACACTGAGCGATGCCGTTTCATTTTTTTCGGTCTGTGTTGTGCGCAGACCGCGCAGAAAATTTTGGTTGAGCAGATTTTGCGACCTCTGGATATAGTCATCTGATCCGATCCGGTTCCGACATATTAGTAGTGTGCAGCAAAAAGAAGACTCTAAGCACACTATCAGCTCGTTACCTTGTAAACTGAGTGACTAGTTCAAGAATATCAAGAATATATATAGTTTATGGGGTCAGAAATTAATATTTCTAGGCGTTGCAAACTTCTGGGCAAAATTATAATACCCATTGCGATGGTTTAATATAAAGGTTTGTTTCACATCTGGCAGTATTTGGCAACAAAAAAAGATTGGATTAACTTCCGTAAGGGCCGATAAAAATCACATTCTTAGGCCGGAGGTAGCTGGAGCTTCTTTTCCCGTCCCCCTCCTCCATCCTATACTGTGCGAATAGTAGTAAGGCTACATAAGCATAAAGAATGGAAAATCCGTGTTATATATAAAGAAAATCTACATTTCCAAGAAGTTTTTTTTCACATGTTCTATTCTCTGTGTACGTTTTCCTGTCAGCATAGTTGAGGGAGCGCTATTTTGGTTGGTCTTGGTAAGCCTTTTTTACCTTTCATACCCCAAAATGATAATTGCAGTTTTTTGCTTAGGACAGGCGGGAGCTGGGCTGCTAATTGACCGAGATTTCAGTCAATTTATGATTAATTCTTCGGGATTAAACAAATTTAAGAGAAACATTGAACTTACTGTGAAAACACTACAGGGAAACAAAGATTCAAAAAAAACAACTTCGTTGACAATCGTGGTGGAAAAAAACAAACATTTGTTGGTTTGTTCAATTTGTTACTTGCTTGCAAAACTAAATTTGTATTCTTAAGTTTGCGTTTCATTCTTTTTTATTATTTGGGTTTTTGTATCTTTATGTATATTTAGTTTTAATAATAATAGCAATTCAATTAATGTTTTTGTAAAACTAATCAATTGCGACTTCTTGTTGGTTGCTTCAACTGCAACTGCAACAACAGTTTGGTTCCTACTCTGTTGACCGTCGTCTCCACTGTCTGGCCAAAAAGGGGTTTTAGTTCATTTTATGAATGATTTTTTGTTTTGTGTTTGCAAAATAATGGATATTGCGATCTTATTTACAAAAAGGCATGTTTCTATAGACTTATGTGTGAGTGTGTGTGAATGGTAAACAAAATGTGTGCGTTGCAGAAAAGAAAAGTCAAATCATTATTGTGTGTGTGTGTGTGTGTGTGTCTGAAACGGAAAATGTACATTTTTTTTGTTGTTTCAAAAATATAATTTGTTACATAAACTTTCATTTTTTTTTTTTTTATTATAAACAATTTTTCATCATTTCTGGCTTACTCTATATACTATAACTGCTTCGGCTTCTGGTGTATATACTTGTATAACTAATTCATTGAAAATACATATTATTTCATACATATATATATTTTTGTATATATATCATTATTTTCATAAGAAGCACAATTGTTGTTTTTTTTTGTTTTGTTTTGTTTTGTTTTTATTATTTATGCGTTTCAATTTCAATTTGTTTTGAACTTGCTGTCAGTTGCAAACAAAAAAGTGGTATTGTTTAACATTGTTTAGCTGTGGTTGTTGTTGTTGTTGTTAACACTAGACACTAGGAAGGGGAAGAACCAAAATGGGGAACGACAAGTTGATGAGGAGTCAGAGGTGTTTGTATGGTCTTGGACGCACGCACGCAAAGTTGAACTAAAAATAGCAATACTTAGCTTAAAATGTAGCGTATAAAAATAATTGGTTGTTTTTGTTGTTGTTGTTGTTGTTGTTCTTGTTTTTAGATAAGAATATTAAATTAAACTTAAAGAGTGATTTTTTTTTTTTTTTGTATGTGTTTTCCTTTTTTTAAGATTCTTAATGAATTATAAATTGTTTTAAAATGAGCATTTAACTTTTTGTTTGTTTGTTGTTTTTTTTTTGTTGTTTTTCTTTTTTTGCTTATCTTTTTTGGATTTGTTGAGACTGAGAAAAGGGCATGCATGTGTGATTATTGTTGTTGTTGTTGTCGTTGATGAGATTTAAATTTATTTTGATATAAACACTTAATGAGCCGCGGTGTCAATTGGTTTAACAGATTTAACCAAACTTTGTTTGACTTAACAGAATAAACTAGTTTTTCCATCAAGCACTATTTTGAATTCAATTTGTGAAGGGAGCAGGTAGATCGTTTTCACTGGGAAGTGTAATCAATGATCTGGAAAAATATGTTCAGTTGACATTTGTCAAACTAAAGCAAAAGGTCCTTATAAGGTTTACCTATCAAAACTTTTCCCCCTTTACCCAATGCTTTATAAAGTACAACGATTTTCAAATACGCCCACGTCTGAAGCTGCTGTTTCCGCTTGGGTTCGGAATGTGTGTTGAAAACAAGAAGGATGTATGTATGTTTGATATTTCACCTAAAACAAATCTCTTAATTATCACCGTTTTCAGTTGAAGTGCCCGGGATAAGTACAATGAAAGATTTTGCGAAGCATACATATGGAAAATCCAACCAATTCAACGCTTATGAGCGCACTCTTGATACAATATTCAGCTAAAACTGCAAGTTGTTCATCAATTGATGATATTTCAACTAAGAACCAATGAACAAGTCTCATTAGACACACGCTCATTTGCTGTTGAAGTCAATTTAATGAAGAACATTGCGTCTGGGTTGTGACATGGCGACAATTCAAGTCTTGACAAAAACTATGCTCTCAAGGCAGCTCTCTGATCTGCTTTAGAACTATCAGAACGCTCAAATTATAACTAACAGGGATTTTCACAGACAGAAACAAAACTGAAAGGCAACGTTTTCGGCCTCCATATAGCAGAATTTGTCAAAACTGAAAACAATTTCTGAACCGAACTCTTAAGAATGGGTACCATGGATATTTAACCAACCGAACCTAGACCCGAACTGAACTCCCCCATTTACAATCATTTAAGACAGTTTCTTAAGAATTTGTAATATATTTTTAATACAAAATCGCTTCAACTTTTAACCAGAGAAGATGGAAAAAGTTTCTAAAGTATTTTCGGGTGCTAAACTCGAAAAGTGGCCAATATGTTTTTAAAAAATGCATAATATACATTGAAGGTTGGGTTAGCAAAAAACTTTTGGAAGCTTTTGTATAATACCAAAGATTTATAGATATGATAGATGACGCATGTGACAGAAAACACGATTATTTCTGGTTGCTGACATTGGCTACCAATTTTTCGGTTTGTTCCACATGCGTCATCTATTATATCTATATATCTTTGATGATACTAGGGACGACTGTGGTTCATTAGACTAGTGTTTGAAAATTTTCAAATGTCTTAATAGAACCAAAATATGTGATAAGTCTGAACTTTAACCGAAAGTGTTAAACTATTGCAACTTTTTCATCACATTGAGCACTTGAAGTGCCTAAATGTGCCGACAAAAAGAAAAAGAAAGCAGTCTGAAAAGATTATATCTATTGTCGTTATACAATCACAACACTGAAGTTTTGATCGGTTATAACATTTTAAGGTAAACTACCCCTCATATTGAAAGGCTTTCTTTAAACTTTTTTAATGCAGCTGAGCAAGTTGACTTAAGCGCTGCTTGGCTAAGAGCAGGCACTACGAATTTTAGGAATTTTAAAAATCTGTAGTTAAGAATCGACAAATTGTGGACTCGATATAGCTAATTTCGATTACCACGTTCGATTACCACGGCTTTAGTTTCTTAGAGAGCGTGTGAACATATCCTCAGCTTGAGGTATTCTATTACCAAAACTCAAAAATAAACTAGCTTTTAGCTGTGCCTTTTTGCAAAGCTCCAGTAAATGACTGCCTGAGTGAAAGAAGACACAGCAGAACCTTGGTTTGAGTCTGCTAGTGTTTGATGTATCGATTCTAGCATTCACAACGCACAGCCGAAGGGCCCTACAAACAGAGCTGTCTTGCAAGGTTTCACATTGTTAGCTCCACCATGTCACAATGTGGCTAACATCACTTACTCGAAAGGCTTCTTTATAAAATCTGAATCTTTATAAAAATGAATTTCCTTGATGGTTTTTGGCTCGGCACTCCACTTTTGGAGAGCAAAATGTAGAGTTTTGGTACGATTTAGAAACGAATTTCATCCCTGACATTTGCATGAAGTGAAATTTCCTCAGTAGTCGAAAGAAACAAGTGTGAGGTTAGCAATGGGAACAGAAAAGATGCCACTGGCAATTAAGAAAATATTCTAATACTTCAGCGATGCTCAGAGCCAGCTTAAGGTCGCGTAGTCAAAGAGAGTATCGGTAGTGTGTGATCGTGCCTGATGCACACGAAATCATTCATCGCACCACAACAAATTTTACGCATAGAAAGGCCTTGGTATTTGTTGTTGCCTTCAAGATGCATGGCAGAGAAATAGATGGGAGACCACCTACAAAGTTGTTGTTGCAATTTCGTTATGCGTAACGACAACGAATGCGGCCGATGCTTATAGGCAACGGGCTTGCCGAAGTCAATCATCAATGTTAAAGATAGAGAATACATAATTTTCAGCCCTCTCAGTTTTGCCGAGCCTGACATACAGAATATGGGTAAAGCATATCTTGGCTTCTCTTTATGGCCCTAATTTTGACTGATTAGAAAGCTTTAAGCCTTGTGGAATCAAGTTCAATATATTGACAACTTTTCTTTGCTGTGTGTAAGGTTCTGAGCTCCTAACCCTTTGTATAACAAGTATGATGAAATTTCTTCTACTTAGAAAACTTAGGCGACAAATTCCATAATTAAAAATAACTTATTTTTCCCAGCTACCGAATAGCTTGCTAAAACTTGCGGAAAATCTAAAAAATTTTACATTTTTGTCTCTCCTAAAGAAATCCTTTAATACAATCATTTTAAAAACCGAATTCTAGAAAGAATTTACCATGTCTAACTGAGAATTATGAAGTTGAACACTCCTGATCTGCTAAGATTTCAGCATAACATGATACATCAACGAAACTACTGGGAGATAACCTTTAAATAACTCAAGGAAATGGACTAGAGGTGATCAATAATACAATACAAATAAGTGCATTTAGCTGAGAATCGTTTGGATTTATGGGTTGCATAATGACCATATCTCCCAATTCTTCAGTTCATTAAACATGTTTGCACTTGGCTCAGGAGGAACACAATGTTGCCAATGCATGCATAAAATTAAGTAACAAAGTTTGGTTAAAATCGACAGTTAAGCGCTCAAGTGTAAATACAATATATGTTTATATATTAATATTTATGTATGTTGTATTAAGTTAAGATCTAGTTATTTGATTTGTTCAATTTCGTTTCGCATAGCATGTGGAATGAACTGGATCGAAGAAACGAAGAAACAAAAACTAACATACCACAAAAAGAGGGTTTCGCTCTCAATGCTTTTCCTTTTGTAAACTTAACAAGCAAACAAAAAACCAACATGGCTGGTTGAAAATTACAATAATTTGTGTGTGTGTGTGTGTGTTTGATTTGTTTTTTTTTTTTAAACATGGGTTTTGTTTTGTTTTTTCTTTTTTTTGTGGTTTTTTTATTACAAATACTTCGGCGCTGGCGCATAATGGATACAAAAATTTAATGGGAATCGATTCGGTTATTATTTAATTGCGCTAAATCAACTTTACGCTTCACTATTTATAAATGTTATGTATAAAAATTTGTTGTTTTGTTTTTTACGGTTTTTTCTTTGTTTTGTTTTTTTTTTTTTGGGGTTTTTTCTTTCGTTTTTCAAGTACGTACGCTAAGGAGAAATGTTACAAAGCTTTTGCTATGGCATTGATGGAAACGATTCTCGCTGTGTATGGTTGCTGTTGGAACTGCCAGCTGACTCTGCTGAGGTAAGTGAATGTTGAGGGGCAAACGATTTAAGTGAACTGTGATAGCGCGCCTTTTGGAACAACTGCTTCGAACTAACATTAATAATGGATGAGGCAACATTATGGGCTGTGGCCCGGGCTGATGTGTGAGTGATAGCTAAAATTTATCTTGAAATATGAACAGATTGTTGGTGGCTGCCACAGCGATGATGTTCTCTTCCGGATGCCAAGCGGTGTGCAGTATCTTCTTGTTGAAGTCGAGGCAGTCGACACTGATCTCGTCCTTCTTCCGTTTGCCGCCTGTGCAAACTTTGCGTGGCTTGAGCACCGTCTTGGGCTTGATAATGTCCCGGGATGCCTCCAGGGTGACATCCTTTTTCGAGTTGCGGTCAAAGACACGGAAAAAGTTGTTATAACTGCCGGTCATAATGGAGCTGTCCTTGCCATTCCAACAGCACTCGAACTTGTCAAAGATGCAGTCGTTCTCGTACAGGGAGCACAGCTTGGCGCGCAGATATTCATGAACCTGTGGGGGGGGAATTTGATTAGCATTCGTTGGGGGGCAACTCTGGATGAGAATCTCACGCTTACCGGATAGGTCTCAATGGGCTTCGTCTCCATGTGCAGGTCCCACACCTTGATACTCAAATAGTCTCTGGAGATCATGTACCGACCCGAATTGCTCAGTTTCACGTCGCTTATCGAGCTGATTATCTCACTGAAGAAGCTGCGATTCGTCGGATTCTCCGGCTCCTCGAATTGCTTGCTGTGCCGATCGCATAACGCCGCCGATCGCATATCACATAATCGGATTGTGCCCTTGGAGCTGGAGTACACAAACACATTGCATTCGGTTGGATGGAATTCCGCTGCCGTTATGACCTCTGTCAGCTCCTCCATATTGGTGGGCTTGATGTCCACAATGTTGTAGCTCTGATTGACCACCTCCAGGTGCCAGAGATTGATGCGCAAGTCGTCGGCGGAGAGGAACGTCTCTTGGTCCGAATTAACGCTAATTGAATTGATGTGATAGGTGTGTGCATTGGCAAAGGTGCGGCGCGGCGACGCCTCCACCATGAGGGGTATTTGCTTCACAGAAGGAACTCGTAAGGCGGTAACATTTTGCGGGTCGCGGATCAGTCCGTTCTCCTCTTTCGTATTGTAGCCCTCGAACGACTTGTCGCGCTCGCTGACCTTCCACAACTTCACGGTCTTGTCGTTGGTGGAGAGCAGAAAGTGCACGGGATTCTTTTGTTGGAGCCATCGAATTTTATTGATTTTCTCTTCGATTTCCAGCGATTTGAGATAGTCGAATTCGGGCTCATGCGATTGGAATGTCGAATAGACATTGTATTCACCGCGTCGCGGATTGGCGGCTTTCGAGGCAGGATCACGCTGTTGCGAGAGATCAAGAGGAAATGTTATCACCATGTCCAAGAAGAGAAAGCCCACACACAAACACTCACCTGAAAGATGACGACTCGACCGCCTTTATCGCCCGTGGCCAGCAGTTCGCCATCATGATTGAATTCCACACAGGATATGATGTCTGCATCTGTGACATCATCGTCTAGGGCGCCTTTAATCTGTGAGAAGCACCACGATGCCTCTCCATTACCTAGAGGAGGAGAGCAAAGAGAAGAGGGACGGGCCAAATGATGAGTACAACTGCTGACACTTTGAGATTGCATCCTTTTTATATTGAAAAACTGTCAATGCTTGAACTTGTTACACCCAATCAATAGGCGAAGACGTTGCGGTGTCCTCTGCCCTCCTCAAATGTTTGCTAATGACGCCATGCCAGGATTTACAAGGCCTTTGGCCTTAGCAGGGGCTACTCTTTAAGCTGTTGGCCAAATATTATATCCGTCGCACGTTGTGTAAACGATGACGTTGTTGGGTCTGTGCCCACCACCACCACCACCACCATCAGCACCAGCAAACATTCATTTCGCAAATGTGTTTCGTTTTCTGTCCTATAACACAGTAGACACTCGCCAAAGAGTTTCAGAAAAAGTGTAGGGATGTGAATTGCACGGGCAAGAGACATAGCTGGATTTAATCATTTCTGAGGCTTGTTTCGGGCAAATAATTAACTTCATATTACTCAAACCAAATTTTAGGTTTAAAAACAAAAAACTAAAATAATGAATAAATCATTTTTGTGAAACTATTTCCAAACTCTAATGGACATCGCCCATACAGTTCTATGTTAGAAACTATTTTAATTAGATTTTAAGTTTTTTGAGTTACTGACCAATAAAACGTATCCCTAAGAGATGGTAGCATCCCTACAGAGAAGCTGGAAACTAGTTGTAATGCAACTAGAATTGAAGTGGTGGCAAAATAGCTAGATTCGGGAGAGTTTGGCAACTGCGCAGCGGCAGATGGGAAAGCTTTTTGTGCTTATGTTGGTATATATCTTAGTTTAACTTAAATTTGAACAAGTGCGTACGAAATTAAATGTGAAAATAGAGGACAGTTAACTTCGGCTCGTCCGAAGTTTGTATACCCTTGCAGCACGATTTTCTAACGAATTTGAAGAACATATCCACTGAAAACAAACTAGTTTTTCTCAATAAGACTACGTTTCTGATTCTACTTTTGTATGACAGCCATACTATATACATATCCGATTTCGACCAAACTTACTGGAATCATGGAAAAGCATAGTAAACTAAGAAATACAAAGTTTGAAGGCGTTTTCTTTGAAAACAAAAAAGTTTTTCTCACTAAAACTAGTTTCTCGACCGATCATTCATATGTCAGCTATAACCTATAGTCATCTGATTTTGACATAACTTTAAAGAACTGTGTGAAAGCTTATAAAATAAATATATGCCAATTATAAAGCGGTTTACATTGAAAACAAAAAGGGTTTTCTCACTAAGACTATTTTTGTAACCTTACTTTTCTATGGCAGCTATACTATATAGAAGTCCGATTTCGACCACATTTGGCAGTTTGGAGACGTTTGCAATAAAAA
Organism: Lordiphosa andalusiaca; assembly: GCA_035044965.1. Classification (NCBI taxonomy): domain Eukaryota; kingdom Metazoa; phylum Arthropoda; class Insecta; order Diptera; family Drosophilidae; genus Lordiphosa; species Lordiphosa andalusiaca. Next base: position 870,388 of record JAWNNM010000342.1, read on the forward strand.
CAAAAAAGTGTTTCTCACTAGAACTAGTTTTTCGACCGATCGTTCCTTTGGTGTTATAGTCATCCGATCCGGAAGTTTCCGACAAATGTGCAGCGTATTTGTACCAGAAGACTTCGTGCTAAGTTTGGTGTTGATAGTTTTAAAACTTACGGAGGAGATAGCATAAAAACAGACGGACACGTGTATATCGATTCAGCTCGTCATGCTGATCAAGAATATATATACTTCATGTGTTCGGAAATGCTTTCTTCCATGCATTACAAACATCTGGACAATTTCAATAAGTTTGCAAAAACACTAGAATTATGTCAAAATTTAAGCCAAGTCAATGAGAACAGTAAAAACTTTGTATCATGCAACAATGAATGTATTGTATTGTGAATTCAGATTGTGTAAAAGATTTGTGAAGCAAGACTTGAATAACTGTTAAGTAAGGGCCAAGTGGTATAAAACTGGTTGAAAATGGCTACTGCAGGGGTCAATTCATATTAAACCGGCTGCAAATGCATGCTACCGGGGACAATTCATCGAATTCAATACACTGAATACACTGAAACTAGGCTCTTTCTCTGCAGATTTGCCACGAAAAAACGCGGTTTTTGATTATGTATTTGCCCTCATGATATATCAAGCCCATAAACTAGATATATTACTAGCCCACACTGCGTCTTCAGTTACAACAAGAAAACCGAAATAATCTACAATTTAATTCCGTTCCGCCTGCAGCAAAGAAACGAATTCAGATACCTGGTTCGAGGGGTAATCCCATCTGAAAACTTATACAACGATGTATACACACAAAATGTATCGTGCTAAATGCCCTTTAGAGAATGCTACGCCTCTGCAAAGGAATAATTGACTGAAGTAATAAATTAACACTTAATATTTAATGGAATTTAATGGAAGTTTGGTGTTAATTTAAAGTGCATTTAACGAGGCGAGCTTTCAAGAAATTTTCCTTGAAAACAATGTGTCAATATGTCTTAAATTTGATGGGATTTGGTTCATAACAAAACTGAATCCGACATCCTGATTATTTTGATGATTATTTTGATGAAAAGAGGGTCACATGAACGAATATCCGTCGCTTCGGGAAAGTCCCAGGAAAGAAATGGTAGTTGTTTGACAAATAACTTTCCAGTTTATAAGTTGACTACAAGTCTTTCATAACCAGCGCCAACTGTACCTCTGTATGTTTGTGAGCGAAATTTTATTTGGCAAATTTTTTCATCATTTCGAAATGTTCTATTCTCTGCAAAAGCCCTTGTCCCATGTGTTTCGACCTCATTGGCAACGTCATGATGTGATTGACGAGGCGAAGCAATTGTTTTTGGTTTCTTTTGCTCCGGCCGTAATAGGATCAGTCTCTTGTCAGTCTGTTAGTCGGTCATAACTTTGACGCTGCGCTCTGCCTATTCTTTTGACTATTTTTAGTCGAGAAATAAATGCGAAAGACGACGGCGCTGGCTCCACCCGCAACACAGTTTCAGAGTCATTGAACTCACATGGAAAAGCGAAAGTTTAAGGAGAGACAAGGTGGCAATTATGAAAATGGGAAAGAAGCCAAGTTATCTAGGGGATTGTCTAAAATCCAAGCCTGTTTTCCAGGTCAAGGTGTCCGCAGCAATCACGTCCATTTTCAGATGAAATACCTAAAAACAAGTTTGCACAAAAATAATTACGCTTTAAATGTTGAAAAATACAAAATTCTCTCGCTCGATTAGAGCGTACAAACTGAGATAAGTTCCACAAAAAAAAAAAAAATGGAACAATAATGGAACTCAAATATTGACACAATTATTTAACACAACCACGCGATGTCGCTGCTGCAAAGAGGGCGCCCCCTCTTCTCCCGCGGCCCCACCAACACCACCACCACTACCACCGCCACCACCACATATCCGTTTGTTCCTTGTCAAATGATGAGGACAGACAAATGAACGACCTAGAGAAAGGCGCGCTTGACTGAGGACCACCTGACTACAACCTGCTCAATAGAAATTGTTTACAAAACAATGTTCTATTGCGGTGAGTGGTGGCTGGCTGGCTGACTGGCTGGTTGGAAGGCGGGTGGGTGGGTGAGCGGGCGTGCTTTTAGAAAATCCATTTTGGTAGCCATGTTAACGAGATAAGAGAGGGAATGTTTATTATTATACATGAGACAAAGAGAGAGACTGCCTGAATGACTGAGCAATTAAGTTTTATATTTGGCAAAAAGTTATCAAGAAAACTATTTTAGAAATGAATTTGATGAAAGGAAGACAAAGAAGATTGAGGCTATATGAAAAACGTGTGCAGTTCTAGAGACACACACTGTGTGGAGGTCTATCCGTTTGACTTGTTGAACCCTGATACCCATAATAATTCCATATTATTCCATATTTAAGAACATGCTTTTAATGCACTGGCAAGAATTTTATATAAATTCAAAAGGTCTTTTACGTTTGTCCTTTCTTAAGGAAATCTGTGGAATCTTTCATTTTCTTGTGATTCAGAATTATTTTCTTTATTTATGTGGGTGACGCGGCCTTGGGGTCTAGTCCTTATCTCTCTGACTTGGCGTGACGTTACACACCATTGAAATTAATAAATATAAAATTAACTAATTGTTTTTAATAACTGAGAATTTCATTATAATTATTTCATTTTATAACCCTTTGTTAAGGTGCAACATTTCATGCACATACGATCGTCAGCGTCGAGGTAATAAGAGTAAAAAGAATTTGTCCAAAATGACGTGATGTAAAAGCTATATCATTCAAATTAAATCAACATTTAAATGTTTATTTGATTTAATTTCTATTTTCTAATGCTATATTGTCACTAGTCTGATATCTTCTATGAGTTGCTCAAATACGTTAGTTGTGAGTCTGAGAAGCTCACAAACTGTTCTCATAATGTGAGAAGTAACCTAACTGAGTTTGTCATTTGAGTTTAATTTGAAAATCGACTGTAAACTGCAGTTTCAAATAAAATAGGTTCGAACCTGGAATAAAGACTAATAATACTAATCCGTCACAAGAATGACTGTTGAATCTAAACCTAGTGGCCACCGATGATCTATTTTTCAATGCTTAAGCTAGGTAAAGTCGATCGAAAATCGAAAAATGCCTACAAATTTCGCAACTTGCCTTTCGATTCACAGTAATCTGAAAGTCGAAACTGGTTCGGTTCAAAACCGGTTTGCATCCCTGCTTTAAAGCAGCATTTTTTATCTAAATTTTAAGGGGACACAATTAAATTGAACTGTTGTAAGATAATTTACTATTTATTCATAAACTATGATGAGATTTTCGAATGCAAAGTGGCGCTCACACCGATTAAATCATTATCCCCCAGCAGACTATATATTGAAATTGTACAGATGTTTGTAACGTAAAGAAGGAAGCATTTCCGACCACATAAAGTATATATATTCTTGATCAGCATGACGAGCTGAGTCGATTAAGCCATGTCCGTCTATTTCTATGCTATCTCCTCCGTCAGTTTTAAAACTATCGCCACCAAACTTTGCAAGAAGTCTTCTGGTACAAATACGCTGCACTATAGCATATAGCTGCCATAGGAACGATTAATCGAAAATCTAGTTGTAGTGAGAAAAACTTTTTTATTTTTTCATTTCTGTATTTACTAGTTTTTAATGCTTCTCCATGATTCTGCTACATTTGGTCGAAATCGGGCATCTATATAGTATAGCTGCCATAGAAAAGTAAGGTTAGAAAAATAGTCTTAGTAGGAGATCTTTTTTGTTTTCAGTGTACATCTCTTTGAAATTGGCATATATTTATTTTATAAGCTTTTTACACAGTTCTTCAAAGTTTTGTCAAAATCGGATGACTATAGCATATAGCTGCCATAGGAATGATGATAATGAGAAAACATTTTCTGTTTTCAATGGAATCGCCGCCAAACATTGCATTTCTTCGTTTGCGATGCTTTCCCATGATTCCACCAAGTTTAGAAAAATGTGCTGGTATACAAATTTCGGCCGAGCCGAAGACAAAATTCCTCTATTTTCGTATATTTTAAATTAGGGATGCAAACTGGTTCTGAGCCGAGCCGGTTTTGAACCAAACCGAACTGTTTGTTCCCCCTGGTGAGCCGAACCGCAAACCGAACCGACTTCCTTTTAGAAATGTTGAACCGAACCGAAAGTAAAGCAAAACTGTTTGGTTCGGTTCAGTTCACTGACGAGTTTTAAGACTAAGCGTTTACCTTCAGCAAAAAAAAAAACTGGAAAGTTATGGGGACTATCATTCTTGCCCTAAGAAAAGATTGATCTGACCTTCGGTTAAACTAAGGGCGACCGATCATCGATCAAATATATAACAAGCGATGCCGAATTTATGTAGCTTCTAAGGATCATATACCCTGTAATTAACCTGCCGAGCTATTAATATACCTGTCATCAGACTTTCGTGGAAGTTGCTCATTGATTTGAGAGAGTATATCATTTTCCTCCTCGTTGTCTTCTAAGGATCGATTATCAAACAAACACAATTCAAGCGATCGCTGCACTATCTTCAAAGTTACATCTTCAAGGTCGGCGGTAGAGTATCCGACTTTGTATAGTTATTTGAATTCACTTTAGAAATCATAATTCAGAAAAAGGAACTCGCCTCAGGTTCGAGAACTTTGTGAACCACTGAACCGAACCGGTCCTGATATCCGAACAGTATAAATGGGCGCATTGAACTGAACCGAACCCTTGTCTTCAAAGTTTTTCTGCCCAGTTTTGCATATTTTGCACGCACAAAATCATTAGACTGAAGACAACTGGGGAAAACTTGTGCCAACTTTAATGGACTCTCACATGTGCAATCCATTAAAAAATCTACAACTCCCACCACCACCCGCCCTTGCCCAGCCTCCTGTTGCTTGGTGCTACTTGTGCGTATCTTGCAGATACATTACTTAGAAGTCTCAAAATCAAACAACTGCCCCGGCATATAAAATTGGCATATAATTTTGCATACATTCGAGTGTATGTATCTTACACACATATGCAGCACTTGGACCCCAGAAGAAAGATTCGATTTGCGACGGCACGTTGTGTGACATTGGGTGGGGGGAGGGGAGGTGTGCAGACTGGGTGGCAGGCATACATTGCCGTTGGCACGTTGACTTTAACTCAATTTACACACAAGGCAAAACACGATCCAGATACATAAACGTAGTCTTGGAGCAACTATCTATTGACCGTACTTATTTGTACGGCGGGTAAATTCGTGTGCAATTGTTTATTATTTAATTATAGTAGTTTGTCTGCGGTCAGGGATGGAGTGGAAGCATGGAATCATAAGCTTTGGTAATTATTTATTCCACGCAGGGGTGGTGGGGGGCGGCGATGTGCAGTGCACGTCAATTGTCGGCAGTTTTTATTTTTTATTTTTTTTTGTCAAGTGCAAAGATCAGATCAATGCCTAGTTGATAGGGCTACAAAAACAAATGCTGCTTATGACTTGCAGCATTATTTGATTAGTTTGTTTATTTCTCATGGAATTGGTTCAAAGCCCGAAAATTCGCACACATACACGCAAGTAAAGCAACAAAAAGTTGGCAGCCCCCAGCGAAGAAGAAGAAGACAACAATTCGACTTACCGGCCATGACAGTTGAACAGTTTGCGTTGAGACAGGCAGCGGCAGTAGCAGCAATAACAACAACAACGAAAGAAGGCCAAGGAGCTGCTGCTCTCTCTCTCTCTCTCTCGCACACACAAGCTTTGAGGTTCGGGTTTCAGTTGCTGTTGTTGTTGTTGTTATTGCTTTTGTGTAGGAGTTAAGCGCGCTCTTTTTTTTTTTTGTTTTTTCTGGGGTCCGTCAAAGGAGTTGAAGCTCTCTCACTTTGCTTTTGTTATTTATATGGATTTCAAACACAACTTAAGCACGTAGAAACAACGACATGTGTGGGGAAGAACTGGAAAAGTAGGGAGAGAGCAACGTCAGCCGAGGCGGCGGCAGCAGCAGCAGCAGCAGCTAAGCGTGTGTGTGTGTGAGTGTGTGTGTGTAAGTGCAGCCGGTGGTTGCGATTTTGCAAAAAGTTATACAAAAATTACTTCACACACGGTAGAAGCTGGAAAACGCCATAATTACGCTTGGCAGATTAATATTATTTATTCTATTTTGTCAAAACAAACATGGACACACCGCACGCCCTCTTCTAGCCCGTTTACGTTGCTTTTTTATTTGTTCCTTTGTTTTATCGCCGTTTTTCTTTTCGCCGAGTCGTCTGCAACGGGTACAAGTCTAACCTTCAAAATGTTTATACGTACTGGCACACATACAGATGGATTTATTTTGTTTTAACACATTTTAAGCAACATTTTTTGTAAATATTACAATGCAAAGCCCAGAAACCGCGTGACTTTACACACGCACACGTACGCACGCACACACACACAAGAATATAGTATTTGATTTAAATGCAATTTAATTCGCCTCGCAGAAATATAAGTCCCCGTATAAATCAAATATGGCTCTAAGCGTTTGCTGAAACAGCCAGAGATTCGCTTGTTCTGCCTGCGCCTGCTGCTGCTTCTTCCACTTTTTGCCGCCTCTTTTGTTGCACTGCTTCGTGCGCAAAAAAAATAAATCTAATGCTTAGGCGGCGAGAATTACGAAATGTACGCACTGTTAAACTATGTACATGGCGGATGTAAACACTAGAACGCGGCGTTAATAATTTTCGCTTAGTTAATGACTAATTGTTGTAAATAAATTACGTATAATGCGCTCAATATCAAGTGTGACCAACTTTGACAAACGCCCGGCGCCGCAGAGTGCCCGTACGGGCTGTTCCCGGCATTTTTCTATCGATACTCTTCGTTTGGTATTTTTCTATCGATATATCGATAGTTGAGCGCGCAATTCAACTTACTTTGCGGCTTCTTGGTTCCATTTATATTGATGGCCGTGTTCAGCATGTTGCCAATTTTTGTTATGCTCGACTGTCGCATAAAAGTTCGCGGCGGTACGGGCGGTGGTTGTGGATCTGGTGGCTCCAGCACCGGACTTTGTCGTCCCCAGCGACCCATTTCGTTGGAGAGCTGAAAAAAAAAACACAAATCAAATGATCGAATCTATTAACATGTACGGATAGATGTTTATATGTACTTATTATAATACATACATACATATTTGCTTAAGACTTTGTTCGCTTTACGCAGCGTTGGCCTTAGCACATGAGCGGTGTTTTTTTTTTCTTTTCTGTCAGGCAATTAACACCTGTAGAGCAAAGCTATCTCTCCTTCCTCCTCCACACAGCCACACCCCCCTCCCCATTGCTATCTCCGCGCATCAAACAAAAAAATAAATTGTGCAAATGAATTTGCTGTGTGTCGTTTGTTTAAGTTAGATATTACGCATTTGTACGTGCAAAACGCCACAAAACATCTGTCCAAAATAACCAAATTCAATTAAATCTTTGATTCACGGGTTTTATCAATTACATTTTGGCTAAATGAAGCGGATTTTGGAGTAAGAACTAGGAACGTGTTGTCTTTGAACAATAAAACATAAAACCACTTTTAGAGTTTTTTTTAGTGCAGTTTGGAACGCAGAACTTGAAAATCAATTATGAAACCGTTTTTAAATAATGCATTTTTTTTCCAATTTTTTTGTGGGCACATATTTGAATTCAGAAACCTTAAATGGATCAAGCAAAAAAAGATCTCGACAGAATATTGAAATCCTGTAATCCCTTTAAAAATTGTCATTAAATCGGTCCACATGTTGGAAAACTAAGAGCAACGTTTTTTGAAGACAATTAATTTTTTAGTCAAAAGCATTAAAAGGGTAAACATAGGATTTTAAAGCAATTTTTAGCTCAAATCACCATACTTGATGAAGCATTTCAGAAAACAAATTCGTGTTCAGCCCAAGAAAATCATCAAGAATCACCAGCAACCCTTCAATATACTGGATCTTTTAGCCTACAAGAAACAAAAATAGAGGAAAGTTGACTTTGGTTCGGCCGAAGTTTGTATACCCTTCCAGCACTATTTTAGCGTATTTGAAGGACAAATCCACTGAAAACAAACAAGTTTTTCTCAATAAGACTACTTTTCTGACTCTACTTTTGTATGACAGCTATACTATATAGATGTTTGATTTCGACCAAATTTTGGCAGAATCATGGAGAAGCATTAAAAACTAGTAAATACGAAGTTTGGAGACGTTTGCATTAAAAACAAAAAAGTTTTTTTTCACTAGAACGAGTTTTTCGACCAATCTTCCTATGGCAGCTATACGATACAGTTTTGCGTTCCGACCGGTTCCGACAAATGTGGAGCGTATTTGTACCAAAAGAGATCGTGCAAAGATTGGTTGCGATACCTTTAAAACTGACAGAATAGATGGAGGGACAGACAGAAATTATTTTTATACCCTTGCAACCCAGCGCATAAAAATATTCATTTCCGACCCCATAAACCATATATATATTTTTGATCAGGGTGACGAGCTGATTCGATTGAGCTTTGTCCGTCCGTCTATCCGTCTGTCTGTCTCTTTCTACGCGAACTAGTCTCTCAGTTTTGAAGCTATCGAGCTGAAATTTAGCACAGTCTTCTTTTTGCTGCACCCTACTAATATGTCGGAGCCGACCGGATCAGATGACTATATCCCATAGGCACAATCGGTCGGAAAACTAGTTTTAGTAAGAACAACTTTTTTATTTTCAATGGAAACGTCTCCAAACTTTGTAATCGTATATTTTCTATGTTTTTTTATAATTCTAAAAAGTTTTATTAAAATCGGACAACTATATGGTATAGCTGCTATACAAAAGATAGGTCTGAAAACCAGTCTTAGTTAGAACATTTTTTTGGTTTTTAATGGTATTATCCTGCAATTTGGTATTTGTTTGTTTCACATGCTTTCACATAATTTTACAAATTTTTGGCCAAATCGGATGACTAATCATATAGCTCCCATACGAACGATCGGTGGGAAAATTGGAAAAAGATTATTTTTTTAAGCGAGCACTTGTAAGGGTATAAAAACTTCGAAAAACATCGAAGTTAGCTAGCTTTCTCTTTAAAATTAGTTTAGTTTAAAAGAAGCTTTCACTTAAAGTTGAAGTGCTTCTAATCTCTGATATTAAACTATAACTGAACCCTCAAATATTCAATACTTTTTTGGATCAGAGTTGTTAAATCATTCCTAATTAGATTGAATGTTTCGGGTTTCCAAATTTTCTATCACTTAATTAAAAGAACTTAAGAAATTGAAAAAAGTTCTTGTTGTTTTCCTTCATTTTTTTTTTTGTTGTTTTCTCACACACACACACATTGTGGTCTTTTGTCGACCTCCCCTCTTGTTGATGTGCGTGTGATTTGTTTAGTTTATAGAATTCTTCCTCCACATTCCACCTTCAATGTTTTGTGATACTAGACAATAATTTGTATATATGTATGTATGTATGTTTAGAAGAAATCTACAAATGTATATTTATTTAAATGTTTTATTTTCTAAATTTTCCGCTTCCGTTCGTGTTCTTGTTAATCATTTGGTGTTTTGTTTATTCTTCAAAATTTGCAATGACATTTTTATTTCCTTTTGGTTGGGAAAACAAGACATTTGTATGTCCACATTTTCCATTTGCTCACTCACGTGTTAACCTAATGTTGGGGACGCACCCCACTTTAATTGGATTACAATCTGTGTTTTCTCTCCCTCTTGTTGTTGTTGTTGTTGTTGGTGGTGGTGTTCTGCACGTTGCTTTCTGCTCTTGGCCCATTAGTCATAGTCCATTATTGTCGCTTCAACTTGTTGCGTATGGTTGGCCCAGACCCCACCCCACCCCACCCTCCTTCTTTGCCATCGACCACCCAAGCTTGGACGAAACGTGGTGGCATTTTTGTAACCGTAACTGTACAACGTATCCGTTTTGCGCGAAAATGTGTAGAAACTTTATATATTTACATACCCGTATGCTAAGAAAATTTCCACTCTCTGACGTTACTTTTAGACTCTTCCAACCAGTGTGTTAAACACATAAATCAATTGCAGTTATCATGTTAGGGAAGGCGCAAACCAACTCAGAGATCTTACAGAAATACTGAACCAAAGCACAAAAAAAAATGACAAAATAGAACGGTTCGGTACATTTTATCATCGAGGTTGATAATATTTAAATGGTAGGGAATGAAAATCTTTTCTTTCTTCGTTTCAGTACTGAATTTTTGAGCGCCGTCCTGGAAATCTCTTCAGATCTCTTTGTATAAACGATTGAATTTTGAACTTAAATAAAATAACTTTATTTCTAAAGTGACGGAAACAATGCAGGGTTCTAGATTATAGAGAAGAAAACCCCTTACGCAGTAAATATGCTTCACCTTGAACAGTCGGTTTCAAATCTCTTAACTTTTGTCATCCTATCTATTAGTCAAGAATATTGGCAACGCGTCAGATGTAAAGGCAATCCACTTGAGTTCGAAATGAAACCATTTATACGAAAACATCTTTAGGTTTCTGGGACACCACCGATGGATCTGTTATAAAGAAGGCTGCAAGCTTCTAAAGTTCTCCAGGAGGTTCGAATCCATGGTAAAACTAAATTTTCAGTTTGCGGACGCATTTCTAAGGTTCTGGTTCGAACCTTGGTTCGCTTGAACAAAACTAAAATAATTTTTATTAATACGTTGATCATAGTTCCAAAATTTCATTACTTAAGTTATTGTAATGATCAAATAAATTAACTGACATCTAAAACTTTTTTGAAACAGCTTAGTTCTTAAATCGAAAGATCATACCCAAGTTTTGGAAATGCTAGTTCAAACCTAAGTTAATGGAACAGCCAGTAGAGTTAAGGCCATATTTTTAAAGTCTTCGTTCTTAAGACCTTTCCACAATGTTAAAACTTTAGACGATTTATATAATCACAATTTTGAAAAGATTCCATAACATCATTCACAGATTTTATATTTGATTTATGTTAATTCTTTTCCATCGATCTTATAAACATCTTTTCTTCGCAATCAGATGTTGAGTCGTCTATAATCGATGACTTGATTATAATTGTGAATCCTGCAACTTAAGAGAAGTTTTATACATTGACTGTAGTCAGATACATATATTTTTAAATAAGTTCCATTCTATCTATTGTAGATACAGATCTTTTATAGACCTTCAAATTAAAAAATAGAGAAAAGTTAACTTCGGCTCGGCCTTGCAGCACATTTTTTAACTAATTTGAAGGACATATACACTGAAAACAAACAAGTTTTTCCCAATAAGATCACTTATCGGACTCTACTTTTGGATGACAGCTATACTATATAGATGTCCGATGTCGACCAAACTTAGTTTAATTATGGAAAAGCATTGCAAACTAAGATATAAAAAGTGTGGAGGGGTTTTCTTTGGAAACAATAAAGTTTTTCCCAATAAGACTAGTTTCTCGACCGATAATTCCTATGGTAGCTATAACATAAAGCCATCCGATTTTGACAAAACTTTAAAGAATTGTGTAAGAGCTTATAAAATAAATATATGCCAATTTAAAGGAAGTTTACATTGAAAACAAAAAAGATTTTTTTACTAAGACTGAGGAAGCTACACTATATAGATGTCCGATATCGACCAATTTTGGCAAAATTATGGAGCAGCATTAAAAACTAGTAAATACGGATTTTGGAGACGATTGCATAGAAAACAAAAAAGTTTTTCTCACTAGAACTAGTTTTTCGACCGATCGTTCCTATGGCAGCTACATGCTATAGTCATCCGATCCGGCCGGTACCGAAAAATGTGCAGCGTATTTGTACCAGGATACTTCGTGCTAATTTTGGTTGCGTTAGGTTTAAAACTGACGGAGGAGATAGCATAGAAACAAACGGACAGACGGACATGGCTATATCGACTCAGCTCGTCATGCTGATCATGAATACATATACTTTATGTGGTCGGAAATGCTTCCTTCTAGGCGTTACAAACATTTGGACAATGCAAGAGTATAAAAATATGTCAAAACTGGGATATTCCTGGTAACCTTGAAATTTGATAAGTAGGTTGGTAATAAAAAGCTGAAAATTTAACCGGCTTCAAACGCTTTGTAAAGTGGAGCTGGTTCAAACGTGGTTCGAATTGTAAATCTGGATATTTGGCTGGTTCAGAACCGGTACTGAGCCGGTTCAAAACTGGCTTAGAGACACAACTCAAAAGAAATATAAGCTGTGAACTCAAAATTTGGTCTGTGGGCTGGTAATACCAGCTATACTGTCACAGACGCCGGTCGAGTTACAGAGGTGGTTTATGCCGAGAGTCTGAAATTTGATCAGTCGGCTCTGAACCATCCCTCTGAACCATTTTAAAAGTTCAAACTTGAATATTAAGGATTTCAAAAGCATAATTTTCTCAACAATACTAATCCATCTCATGGGAATGATTGATTAAAAACTCTCACACAGCGATATCAAATCATTTCCAGACATTTCGTAAAAGAACAGTATGCAAATAGATTTTATTCATAGAACTACCAAAATTATATTTTAGTATTTTGAGCGTTTACTGTATTCACATTTTCCATATGACTTTGGTCATTAAACACTGACTTATCGCTTCGAAAATACCCCAGTCCAATCTCGGGACGGCTAATGAATTGCATAAATCATCCAAGTCAATTCCACCTGTAATATTCCTCGAGTCTCAAATGTGTCACAATGTAACACAACGTGTAGAAAATGCCTAATCTTCCCCCAGCCAGACGACACTTTCAACAAACTGGTCGTCCCAAAATAGTCTTTGAACATTTTGACAAGCCCTGGACTAGGCACACTCGTGCTTCAACTTTTGCACGTGCCACCGGCCAGCCAGCCCGCTTCTCCTCCCACTCCCACTTACTCAGGTGTACGGAGATGCTGTGAATTATTTTTGGTCTCAGGGCATATTGACCCGGAGGAGAAATTATAGCATATTCATTTTGTTTATATTTAGCCTGAAGGATTGCCAAACTGTCTAAAATATGTCCATCAAAGTGTCTCTCAATCGCGTACAGTTTGACGGGAATTGGCAGACATTTATTTGTGGTTGGGCGGAATAAGATAAACAAAATGAATTTGATGGCCTGGACGCGGACGTGATTGCTACCATATGCCCAGATAACCGAGTATTGGCCCAATCGATGCTTATCAAAATTTGTGTGTGTGTGTGTGTGTGCTGTCAATTAATGATGCTTTCCCCCCCCCACACCCGCTCCCACCGAGAGCGTAACTAATTAGCATTTACGAGCATTTGATATTGGACAGACTTTAAGCTGAGCCAATGACATTATTTTTTTGTCGGTGATTTGTTAGGCAAATATGTTTGGCCTAAAAGTTAGCAGGTGACAAAATAGTTGCCATTAATTGTTTTCTATATGGCAAAGACAACTCAATAGTTTTCGGCTGTTGTTGTTGTTGTTGTTGCTGTTGGATTTTGAAACGCAACAATGCCGCTCTCAATGTTGTTAACCTCAAAAACCGCCAAGAACATCAACAACGGATACGGCTGCTGGCGCGGGAGGGAGGGAGGGGGGCTGGCCAGAGATCAGGTGTTGATGTATTAATGCTGCAGTTTAAGAGTCACTGTTAGGCAGCTGCTGCTGCCGCTGCGCCTGCCCACGCAACGGTGCGAGTATTTTTGGATCACCTTATTTAAACAGCTGTCTTTTAACCATAACCACTTACCCGGCCAAGTTCTGGAATTGATAGCAATTAACACGAATATCTTATGGGACTATTTTGTCTTCAGATATGTCATCATTTATTTGAATTCCAAATTTAATTCGCTTTTGCTTTCGATATTAAATGGAAAATCATTTTGTTTGTTGTTGTTTTCTCTCCTCACGTTTTGTAACGGTAAGACAATGGCTGTTAATCAACACTGAATCAGAGTTTGTTTAAGGCACTGCAGTTTATAATTTAATTCAAACACAAAAATAGGGAAAACCGCAAGGGAAGACCCAAATGAAATAAAGAGTGAACGCGTCGACGTTAAAATTAGCACTGCCCGCGAATGCGCCTATGATTTCTATCATTCACATTTAGCCCCCCAGCTGGTGGGCTCTCTCGACACCTGCTCGCGCTCTCCGCTCTATACACTTACCAAACGGGTATGTTCATTTTGCCCCGAAGTTTGCATGGCTATATAATTTTGATTGGGGCAATGCGCTGATTTTGAGTAAGTCTTTTAAGGTGTCGAAGTTGACTGTCGAATAGCTGAAATAGAATCGATCGATTGGTATACAAATCGATTATTATGAAAAAATAACGCTTTTGTTTTTGATAGAAGCATGCTCTATTTTGAATGTAAGCAAATAAATTCAAGCAATTCTGAATTTTGCAAAATCTGACATATATTCATGTGCTTTAGTATAGATACAGTATACAGTACAACATACAGTAAAATAAGTCACATCTATCACTTATTTTGCAGAAAAATTAGCTTTCTCTAAATGGCAAAAATTGTGTTTTTATTTTATTTTTTTAATTCTTTATGGTTCTTAGAATTAGATGGAAGGAAAATAGACAAATCCAACTAGATTTAACATTTTAAGAAAAATAAAACAATTTAAATCTCGATTTTTATAAACCAATTTTATACTTGAAGGGTAAAGTAAAGTGCATGCAAAATACTTAACAGAAGGGACACGCCACAAAATTTGAACAAAAACTTTTTCGATTTTTAGGCGTTCTTATTAAAAATCAATATGATCTATTTTCTACATTTAAAATCCAAGTGTCAAATGTGAGTTTTGTAAATTTTTTTCATTTCTTGACTTGCCACGGTCATAACTCAAACATAGAGCAGAAATATTCCCTATATATTGTTTTATATTGTGTCAACTTATCATTACATTATCTTTTATAGTTCTCGAGTGAGATGAGAAATATTTTAGAAATGCTGCAGACGATAATTATAAGATCTTTCGGCTTTTATCGAATCTTCAATTAAAATTTTAAATACTTAATATTTTACTAGATCAAGTTAAAAGAAAAAGAAGTATTTTCCGTTTAGAACTTTAAAACCAATTTTTACAAGATGAATCATTTTGAGTTATGTCACTGTTGATGTAAGTGAGCGATACCATCAGTAAGATCAATTGGAGCGAGCTTTTGCAAGTGTATTGAAACTTCGGCAAAGACGAAGTTGATGTTAATACTATTGTTGTTGTCGGCTCTGATAAACGCTAATTTGCATATTGATATTGATGTTGCCTCTATTCACATACATACATAAAAGTATGCGCACTCTGATAATTTCAGAGAATATAAGGAAGTATCTGTGGACATTTAAGAGAGGGCACAATCAAGTTCCTCCCGAAGAAGAGCCTGACAAGGATGTAGTTGTCCTTTCTGTTTGCCCATGTTCAACCTTACGAAGAGAGAACATCTCGAAAGATTGAAAACACTTGGTCAACCTTTTGAAAGTATCTCAGAAAGAGTATCCGTCTCTACTTTCTACAAATCACTGTCTCTAGGCATTTCAACGTAACATATCCTAACCTAGATGGAACTAAAATATACAGCTAAATAGAAATTTCATTATAGAAGAAGATATTCTTGTTATATCAAAATTAACTAGTTAGTGTTGTAATCTCAAGCTAAGTCGATTTACAGAGAATATAGGAATAATATTGCATCCAAATTGTTACCTTTTAAAATTGATTCTCTGGGGTTTCGCACTCGGATTGTCAATAAAAACAACACCTTTCGCTTGATGTGCTGGATAAATTGTATCGCACCAGTAGTAGCTATCATCCGAAATTCTTTTCCATGGATCTTTCAGTGATAAACAAATTAAACCTACCTTTTCTTATTTTTAAAGTATATATGTTTGGTTCATTTCTCCCACAGATTTAAAGATAGATGGTTCGTCGTACCTTTTAGACATTTTCAATCAGATGAATAATAGATATAGACGGGAAATCTTTGCTTAAAAAACGTTATACAAATTCTTTAAAAGTTTATTTTTAAGCTAACAAATAGAACCTTACGATAACTTCTTCAATAAACTGAGAAAGGGTTTCTTTTGTTGCAAACGGAGACACACAACACCACAAAGGAGGCTGGTAGATCGTACAGCTGTTTCAAAAGGATCCACCCTCTTTCATAAGCGATCAATACCCACCAACTGGCAGTCCTTTAACAGTCTCTCCATGCCTGAGATGTCATAACTGTTTGGGAATTTCAAAGCAACAGGCGTTAGTGTGAGAGATACACTCGCCGCTGCTAAAACGGTTTTTTTTTGCATAAATAAATTCAAATAAATTTGACGATATATGAATTAGATTTTGCTGAAATTTTAAAATATGTGATAAAATATACAATATTCATTATTGATAACTTTAAAAAATGATTTTCCTGACCAGAATTACTGACCGTACGCACGTAAAACAAGTTTCCATTGAAGACAAAAAAAGTTTTTCTTATCAAGACCATATTTTTGATTCATCTTTTCTAAGGCAGCAAAGTTAAAGCAATCATTAAAAGCAAGAAAAACTTATTGAAACATAGTTTTGAGGCATTTCAATTGACAACTAAATCGTTTATCTCACAAGAACAAGTTTTTAGACCGCTCATTCCTTTGGCAGCTATAAGCTATAATCATCCGATGCGGTCGCTTCTGATAAATGTGCACAGGAGTAGCAGTCGTCTGACCCTCCACTACAACAGCTGCCTGTTTATTGATTGCGGTACCAATATTTGTTCATATCCCGATAATCTGTACAGTCATCCCGCCTTTAAATGGGATTTCTTCTTCTTCTTCTTTTTAATACATATTAAACTTTTACTATAAAAATGAGGATACGACTTTTATTTGAGTCCACATCAATATTTTTTGTCATTCATTAATCTAATGTTCCTTTGGTTATATCTTAACTTATACTAATTTAACACATTAATACCTAGTCAAAAATGTAGGAAAGAGAGTAAGAAAAAACTCATGGGAAATAACATTTGTGGGTGACTGTCTGCATGTTGTGTATGCTTGTGTGTGTCTTGTTTATTATGGCTTATAAAAGATTCATTTAGATAACTCCATCCACTCTTCTATTGACCGTGCATTTGTCTTGGCCTTCACCACATATCCCGAAATGTTTTCGTTAGCATATTCAAGTCTTTGTTGGTGCTATTGTACTTTAAGCGCAAATGATTCTTGTGATTACTCCAATCTTCAATGCCATGATGGAACATCACCTCTAGGACCAGCAGCTGTTCGTAGAGCAGTTCCCAGGGAACGCCAATGGTGGCCGCGCAGGTTTCCAAGAGCCAGCGAAAAGAGCAGGGAAACAGAGCGCGCAACTCTCGCTTATCCGAGTCCCGTATCTTGGACATGTAGCCATGTAAAAGCCAACAATCAAAGTTGGAAATGTTAAGCACCATTTCAGGTTTTTTGGACTGCTCCTCCAGTTTCAGTTCGGGCGGTGGACCCTCCGTACTTGGTACACGCTCGAGATGGCGTCGTGGCATATCCAAGGGCACTTTCAGGGGATCCATATTGGTTTCATCGAACACTTGTATGGAGGCTAAGTCATTAAGCGAGATTTTCTCATTGTTCAATTTGAGGAAGTGTTGGGGAGTTGTCCGCAAGCGCCAAAATGGATTCTCACACTCCAAATTCACCCTGCGTTGGGCCCGTTCTTGCAGTTGGCTTAGATATTTAGCCCCATATGTGGCATTCGGCTGGCGAAACCTAAAGCCTGGGCGCTTTTCCCGCTGCTTTAGCTCCTCCAGCCAGGTTTCCATATCAATCTCGCAATTGGCGCGATATTCTGGAGTATTTTTATTTCTGATATGTTGTACCGGCTGATAAATACCAACAGGCAGGTAGTCCTTCTGGCAGGCTAGTTCCTCCACTTTTAAATCAAAGCCTTGCAGGCTTAAGAGCTCGGAGAGGTCTTTGGTTTCCTTCTTAAATGGCGCCATTTGACGCTCGGAGTGTTCCACCTGCATATAGTCGGGAATCTTTATGCCCATGTTTTCGCTATGCTCGGGTCGGGAGGCGAGTAGTAACAAGCGTTTGAAATAGCTATGTGCAGGCGTCAAACTGGGCTGGAACTCTATGTGATCCTTGAGGGCGCTATCTGAGCTCGATTCGCCGTATTGCTGTTTCAGGAAGGTCTCAAAAATCAAAGAAAGATTCTCATGCTTGCGCTGCATGGCTGGTGTTAGCATCAACTCATTGGGGTCATACTCCTGTTCGTTTTGTTTCCGCTCCTTGTTGATATAGTCGTCCACCTGGCGATCCAGCGTAGTGGCCACACCGAAACGGCGGGCAAAACTCTGATTGTAGTGCGAGACTAAAACCTTGCGCAGCTCCACAAACTGCATCCATTCGGTGTAGACAAATAGCAGAGGTTTATCTGGTTGCTGCAACAACAGCTCATTGATTTGCATCGCCGATTCGGATATCTGACGTTCCTTGACATCATCTAGGCCAAACAGCAGCTTCATCACATACAGAATGTAGGCCATGACGCGAGCCTCATAGCGTGGATAGGTCTGCTGTGCGTAAAGGGAATCAAATGTTGGTGTCATTACATCCATTAAGCTGTTCACATAGCTGGCCACCAGAGACGGCAGATTCAGTTCCAGAACATAGCGTTCGGTCAATGAGCTGAAATTAGGCTTTTGGAAGCTATTCAAGTCTATAAAGCGTGCCATTTGCGCTATGTTCATGCGCACAAACTGGAGAAGTAAACAGATATCATTTGTATGCAGTTCAAACAGTTAACTCCAGAACTCACCTTATAACTACACTTGTCCATTTGCTGACTAAACTCCACATCCTTCAGCAGGGTCTTGCCATGTACAGCCACATTCTCGGGCAAATAGCCCAGCACATTGCGACCCGTTAGATGCTCCTCATCGATGAGCCTCAACAAGTCTGTCAACTGCAAATTATCTTCAACCTGATTCAAGGCTATGGCCAGTATAACATATAGTTTGGTTATGTTGAGACAATAGATATTGCGGTCAAAGTGATTTAAAGTCTTGGCCTTGGGTCGCAGGCCATGACACAGCATGCTACTATCGCCACTGTGCCTATCCAAATGCTTGAGAGGTATGTGTCGTTTCAGGGATTTGCGAGCATTCCAAGACCATTGCAGCCTAAGACTCTGAGCTGTGTGGATAGAGGATTCCGAGATGAGGCCTTTTTTGGAAAAGCCTGAGGCGTCGAGTTTGCGCTTTGGAAAAAAAGGAAGTAGATTAGCTTCGAGTATTCAAGTAGACAGCTCCCCCTAATAATACCTTGGTTTTTCTCCATTTACGCCAATTGGCACGCTCATCTTCTCCTGGAGTTTCCTCTATGTAGTCCACACGAGCACGCTTTCGCTTGGCCTGTTTGTGATTGTAAATAATGCGGGCATCCCTGAAATTGCACTTCTTAATTAATAAGTTCACCTTTTGGCACCCACGTACTCACCTGGGTAGCGCCCTTACGTTCAGCTTGGGCAAACCCACTTCATTGCTCTTACAAAAAGCCACCTCCATGCGTCCCATATAAGCCGCCCATACCTGCAATGTCATTAGCTTCAGCTCCTGCTTGGCCCCCATATTGAGAAGTTCTTTTAGAAAGCCATGCAATACATAGTTATAGAACTCCCAGGAGGTTATATCGTTGTCCTCAGTTGTGGCCTGTGTCTTCTTCAGCGCCCTCAGCGTACCGTGCTTTGGAGTATCATTGAAAGTGTCCTCGGCGCTGATCTCCACTGCTCGCAGCTGCTCTTTTTTGGTGCCACATTCGATGCAGTAGTAGTAGCCCTCGCGCTCCTGGAATTTACGCTCTCCACACACATCGCATTCCATATGAGCCACCTCCACTACGTCCTCAGAGTCGTCCATTTTTTGGCCAATATAAACATGTGAATCGGCGCAAGTGTGACCTCTTGAGCATTTTAAATAAATACCGAAAAGTACTTTATTGCAATTAATAGAGATGACAAATAGTTGATTAAATGTGAGCGAATGAGTCCATGCCACTAAAAAAGTGACAGGTAATTTGTGTGAAAATGAATTTGAGCTTAATTAAATATTTATTTGCGAGGTCCCACCGTAAACCAACTATGAATTTAAACACCAAAAAGAACTGGTTGCCCATACAGAAGTGTTTCATGACTCTCCCGATAGGCTTTCCGCTAATGCCTGCTACTTCTGAATGTCTTTCCATGCACTCACCGTTTTAAGGAGTTGGGAAATGCAGGGAGCAGACAAACGATTCAGCAAGCCAACTTCTTGGTTTCCAAGTGAAAGCTTTAAGCTTTTTAGCGAACTTTGAACTGCTGCTTTGTTGTTATATGAACATTTTGTTAGTTTCGTTTACACAAATCTATGCATTTTTCTGAAGTGGGCAATTTAGTTAAGACGTACTTGTGAAAAAACAGTTTTTTGATTTAACTTTCAGACTAAAAATTTAGGAGAGTGAGCTTCTCACATATTATATTTAAATTTGGTGCTGATAACAGCGGGGGCTATGTCCTTTACATGTTTGGCCAACTATAGTAAAAAGTACCTGTTGAGCTACCAAGCTTTAATGTTACTACAGCTAAGTTGTTTCTTCTTAAACTTAGAAACAACTCTGTGATTTGTGTGTAAGATAGCGATTTCTAAAAGATAAATTAACTTGTTTAATAAAATCACTACTTCAGTCACGGTTCGCTGATAACCGCAATGTGGCTCATCTCTGATATAAATAGTTGCACAGTCGGTATCGATACCAAAATAACCGCGAAGCTTAAAATGGCATCTTGACCCCACAACGTTCAAAGTCCTCAAATATTTGTTAAAAATAGTCAAATAAAATCGCAGTCATTCTCATTGGTCATTTACTTTCCTCTATCGATATGTAAGCCACAATTACTTGCCGATTTATTGTTGTTTCTGGCAGTACTCGTCGAGTGCCCTTTTGGACTTGTTACGTAGGTCAAGTCAACGTGCAAAATCAGCAAACATCACATAAGCGAAACCCTTTGCCCCCAATCCAATTGGCCCAATCCCTGAGCACAATTAAGCTACCTAATGGATAAGTTATATATAGAGCAGGCAAACCCCACCGGTATTGACAAGAATTTTAAAATGCGCTGCCTATTCCTCGTCGCATCCCAAAAGCTGTCCAAAAACTAAAAGCTCCCGCTGCACGAAGCTTAATGCGCTGACTGCCGCTCTCAGTCTCAGTGCAATTGCAGCTGGAGAGGAGAACGAACGTGGTCGAGTCGTAGCGGCATGTGGTCCCGCGGCAGCATCAGCAGCGCCAAGCGTCAAGTATCCACCGTGGACAGTGATCCGGAAAAGATATTGAAACAGGTGCAGGAGCTGGGCGACTGGTTGGACTCACAGCCCCACATCAATGGCTGTAAGACCTACGAGAACTTGCACTTCTTTCTGCGCACCTCCAAGTACGATGTGGAACGAACCAAGAAGAAACTGAGAACCTTCTACCAAATGCGCGCCGAGCGCACGGAATGGTTTGAGAATCGTGATCCCATGTTGCCGGAAATACAGGAACTGCTCCAACTGGGTGTCTTTCTGCCGGTTGGCGTAGATGCGGATCAGAGGATGGTGGTGGTCATTAGGGCGGCAGCCCACGATCCCAAGAGGCACACACAAAACAATGTTTTCAAGGTGAGCCGAAGGCCAAGATTACCAGAGAAACCATTCTAAGCTGCAATTCCTTGCCAGACAAGTAAAATGATATTGGATTTGCTGCTTAAGCTGGAGCCCGACTATTGCGCCCAGGGGATTGTGGCTATACTGGATATGCAGGGTGTGGAGCTGGGTCATGCCATGCAGCTGAATCCGAAGATCATAAAGCGCTCGGTAGAAAGCTGGACAGCGTATCCCTGCCAGCCCAAACTGCTGGAGTTTACCCATGCTCCGCGTCATGTCAACTTCTTTCTTAACACTTTCCGGTGAGTTGATCAAAGTTTTATTTGAGGTCTTATCTGAAGAAGGTGTGTCTTTGATTCATTAGGGTATTCATGACCCCCAAGATACGTTCTCGTGTGGTGGTGCTACGCGAGGGCACCACAGTCCAGTGTGATCAACTGCCCCCCGAATTGGGCGGTCACGGGTTAAGCTATAAAGATTTGGCCCTTAAATGGAAGCAGTTGCTGGAGGAGAACGCTGATTTCTATGTGGAGCAAAGCAAATACAAAAGCATACCCAAGTGAGCGATAAGACGGCGATTAGTCGGTTTGTGGACGATTAGGAGCTTATTTTCAATGCGTATTTTTGTGCTAAATCTACACGAAATACATATCTATAGATGTGTGTGTGTGTGACATATATACATGCACGCAAACCAAAACAGATGTACAAGTAATTAAGGGTTACACCAGAAGCCGAATCCCAGAACAAAAAATATTTATATTGTTGTAAATGAAATATAAAAAGAAAAAGTTGAGTTTTAAGATGGCTGCACAAGCTTTTCATGTGGCGACCGTGATGGGAAGAAGATTGACATGCTCGCTGTTCTCCTGTTGTTTGAGAACTTTTGGACAGTTCTGAGTTTATATTTAACAAGATGACCTGGCGAACTTCGCACCGCCTACATTCAATAAATGTATACGCGAAATCTTTACTTTTGATTTGAATTTAACTTTATTATGTGAAAACAAAACATTTGTATTAAGTTTGTAAGTTCAAGAAAGGCATTAACATTGATGAAGCTTTGAATTTTGCCGCATGGATTGCACTTGGGTTGAATCACCTTGTGATATACGACACTTTTCATTTTGTTATCAGGCGGAAGAAAAAGCGAAATTGCCGAAACGTGAACATGCCACGTTTCATAAATGAAATACACAATTTCAAAGCTTTGCAGAGCTGTCATAAAAAAGTAGAGTCTGTAAAGTGGTCTTAGTAGAAAGACTTTTTATACCCTTGCAGAGGATATATTGTGCAGATGTTTGTTACGCATAGAAGGAAGCATTTCCGACCACCCAAAGTATGTACATACATATTCTTGATCAGCACGACGAGCTGACTTGATTAAGCCTTTTCCGTCGGTTTCTATGCTATCTCCTCCGTCAGCTTAAAAGCTATCGCGACCAAACTCAGCACGAAGTCTTCTGTTATATACACGCTGCACATTTGTCGGAGTCGACTGGATCGGATAACTATAACATGAGTGTCATTGGAACGATCGCTTGAAAAACTAGTTCTAGTGAGAAAAACTTTTTGTTTTTAATGCAATCGTCTTCAAACTCCATATTTACTAGTTTTCTATGCTTTTCCACGATTCTGACAAGTTTGGTCGAATTCGAACATTTACATAGTACAGCTGCCATGGAAAAGTAAGGTTAGAAAAATAGTCTTAGTAAAAACCACTTTTTTGTTTTCAATGTAAACCTCTTTAAAATGTATATATATATATTTTAATAGGCTTTCACACAATTCTTTCAAGTTTTGTCGAAGTCGGATGGTTATAGTTTATAGCTGCCATTGGAATGATCGGTCGAGAAATTAGTTTTAGTGAGAAAAACTTTTTTGTTTTTAAAGAAAACGCCTCATAACTTTGTATTTCATAGTTTGCTATGCTTTTCCATAATTAAACTAAGTTTGGTAGAAATCGGTCATCTATATAGTATAGCTGTCATACAAATGTAGAGTCAGAAAAGTAGTCTTAGTGAGAAAAACTAGTTTGTTTTCAGTGGAAATGTCCGGCCGAGCCGAAGTTAACTTTGGTCCATTTTTATACTCTGTACCGTAGGTACATAGAGTATTATAAGTTTGTGCAAAAGTATGTAACATCCAGAAGGAAGCATCTCCGACCCCATAAAGTATATATATTCTTGATCAGCATCAACAGCCGAGTCGATATAGCCATGTCCGTCTGTCCGTCCGTCCGTCTGTCCGTCTGTCTGTCCGTATGAACGCACAGATCTCAGAGATGGTAAGAGATAGAGGCTTGACATGTATGGGACATATGCTTCTTATGTCTGCAGGCAGATCAAGTTTATTTTCAATTTTGGCCACGCCCCCTGCCGCCCCCGCAATTTAGAAAAAACGTCATATCTCCCACAGTTTTGAAGACAGATGGCTTGTTCCTTCTGGACATATTTAGTTATTAGGATAACTTATCGATCCGCCAAAGGAATGAAGAAGATCGGATGAACGGTTTTCGAGTTATGATCAAAAGAAATTTCTTGGTACAGAGTATGTTATAGTCGGGCTTGACCGACTTTCTTTCTTGTTTTTTTTCTTATTGTCAAACACGTTCCATTACATAGTTTAATAGACAAACCCTATGGGTAGTTGGCGGCGCAGTAGCAGCGAACAATCTTTTGATCTTGACTCGTAAGCCGTTCATCCGATCTTCACCATTCATTTGGCGGATCGATAAGTTATCCTGATTACTAAATATGTCTAGAAGGAACAAGCCATCTATCTTCAAAACTGTGAGAGATATGACGTTTTTTCTAAATTGCGGGGGCGGGAGGGGGCGTGGCCAAAATTGAAAAAAAACTTGATCTGCCTGCAGACATAAGAAGCATATGTCCCATACATGTCAAACCTATATCTCTTACCATCTCTGAGATCTGTGCGCAGAAGCAGCGCTGCTTTCAGCTACTACTGCAGCATCAAAATTTATGCTGAGCGTATAATTTCGTTGGTACAGAGTATGCTATAGTCGGGCTTGACCGACTTTTTTTCTTGTTTTTCCTGCCCTGAACCAGCTGGTCGAAGCTGTTCAAATAGTGTTTCTGAGTCATAGCTTAGAATTGGTAATACGGAATTTCGTTTTTAGTTGGTTCGGGACCGGTTTTAAAGCAGGTTCAATCGAAGCTTAGAGCCAAATCAACAATTAGTTAAAGCCATAAATCTCAAAATTGAAGTTTGTAAGAAAAATTTCAGAAAGACCTTAAATATTCAAGGAATTTTTTGAATAATAAATAATTAGGAATTAATAAATTCCTAGAAAGTTTTTTAATGTTATAGAGCTAACTAGAAGTTCCAGAATGTGGTGGGAAGTTCTACAATGTAATTGAAATATATCAAAGGTGATAGAATGTTATAGGACTATATTGAAGTTCTATTCTGAAAAGTTCCAGAATGATAGACTTGTGTTGCGGATTAATATGGGACTATTTAGGAAATTCTAAAGTGTTACAGAAATACCAACAAAGTTTTACACAGAAATTCAATTCACAGTATACAAAAGGGTGAATTGCTGGATTGCAGCCCTGGATTTACACGATTTACAAAGTTGCAGCGAACTCTCCCATTTATACCACACTTGAAGGATCGATAAATAGTGCTGATTACTGAAACATATTTTCAAGGCGACACAATGTGTGTTTGGGAGACCTGAGGTTTTTCTTCAGATCAGTTTATTACACTGCCATCTCTGAAATCGGTGGTAGAAACTCATTAATCCATTTGTAATCTGTCCAAGTGAAGCAGCAAATGCTGTATCGATTATATTCTCTGTTTATTAGTAGTATAAAACGTATCAAAAATTTTCCATTCAAGTCTACAATTATTATCAGTTATTTTGGGGGTGCTGTCAATCGATCGATCGCATTTCGTCGTCGTTCTCGCCTTCCATTGTCTGGGCTGAGTTTGCATTATAAAATATCTTAAGCCGCTGATCGGCGCCTGGCTACATTGCAATAGTTTAATTGTTATAATAATAATAATAATAAATACACATACAGGCATAAAGCAAACAAAGGAGAGTGAGTGAAAGAAACATAAACAAGTAAACACGCACTGTGGAAGCGGGAGTTGTGTTCTGTTAGTAATCTAATGCGTGCCAAGTGCAGTTTTCCTAATGCTCTTCTCTGGATCATATACATTTATATAAATTTATATATAAATATGTTGTAGATTTCTTAAAGTAACGCGTCACATATAAAAATATATAGTAGTTGCTCATTATCATCAGCAGAGGCAGCGTGATGAACGTAAACTTAAAAGGAAAGACCATCACAAGTCCAATTGCAAGCCACCTCCCCCCTGGTCCACAGTTTGCAGTGATTCCTATATCTGCCGCTCGTCCTTTGCTGTCAGCTTATCGATGAGCTCCTGCAGCGGGGCCAGTTCGCGTCGCTCAATCAAATTGAACTCCTGCACAAAGAATATGAAGTGCTTGAAGGACGTATTCAGGTGGGCCTCCTCGCCCAACGTCACCACCTCCGAGAAATGCTGATGATAGATGTGGGCATAGACGCGGAACAGACGTTTGAGTATGGTCTTGGCGGAGGCAAGAAAATTCTTTGGAAATGGTACACCTATTTTCGATGGAAACAACGTCTCATCGTCCAATTGATCCTGCACCCAGGTCATCAGATAGTCAATATACTTGGGGGCGCTACACTTGATGGGCTTCTTCACGGTCAGGCCATCGGCCCAGTGGTACTCATATTTCGGACCAGCCGACATGATGCCACAGGTTTCCTCGGTGCAGAATTCCGTGATGGTGCCATACAGCATATTGATCTGATTGAAGAAGTCCACAGCTGGCGGGCAGAAAACGGAGGGTGGTAAGCTAAGAACAGAGACTTAGGGCGGAATCACTCACTGTTCACGGCCACCCATTCGTTGAGATCCTCGCCATCGGGCAGTGCAACAGCGTTGCGTAAATTTCCAGAGCCCAACGTAGCGGCTGCGTGCTTCATGAGATCATATTGATGGGTGCCCTCTGGTATGTTCTTTTTGGGCTTAAAAGTTTTGCTAGAGCGTGAGCCGCTGAACGGGCGACGGGGAACAGAGGGGAGGAGAAAGCCATTAACCTCTTTGTTTGTCACAGGATTCAGTTACCGTTGTACTTACAACAAAAATTCCATTGCCAAGCAGTTGTCTCTCCCTTTCTCTCTCTCGCTCTCTCTCTCTCTTTAGGCACTGTGCTTTGCCTTTCACTTTGAGCCAAACAAATAAACTAGTATCTAAACCAGGGCTTGTACAACTTCCCGTTAAATATAATAAAACTCTGGCTATTATGACGCGTCAAATGTATATATTAGTCCCTAGTCGCAGCAGTGTGACCAGCTGTGTTAAACTAGAAATACACTGTTGATGTAGATGTGCATATCGATAGGCGATAAGCCGCTCACAAGGACGGTTGATATTGAAGATTTGAAAGTTTTGAAATGAGAATTTAGATTAGCACTCTTCTTTTTTTTTAAATTACTTGTGAAGCTTGTTGAGCTTTTAATGGACACCAGCAGTTACCCGCTTTTACCCCCTTGTCATTTAAAAAGATACCGGTCACTAGTGTTTTTCGGTCGAAATCTAGCCTAACTTACGACTTTTGAACGAGAAGCCCGTTTATCCCGCTAGCATGGTCTATTTCACCAAAATTAAAGATATTTCACCAAAAAATCTGAACATTTATTACATTTAAGACCGATTTCTTATTGTTAGCTGCTATGTGAGAGATAATCGGATAATTTACTCTGAGATACAGCTGTAGAGAAGTTTATTGGATAAAAATGCTTGTAATCTTAATTAGTTCAGACGAATCTCATCCACCAGGATTCGGTCAACTCACAGCGATGATGACAAAGTGGCTGTACAAGTAAAATAGCTTTATTTTAGGACTGTTAAGCATAAGCCTACTTACAGTTGCGGTTCAGATCCCGATTGAGTTCGCTTAGCTCCTGGCGCAAATCTTCATATCCCACCAGGTATTTGTTATAGAAGAAATCGTTGCGCAGCTGTTCGGGCAAGTGTCCTGACTGAAGCAGCAGCTTGGCATACGAGTCCTTCGCCAGGTGCTTGTAGGTCACCACAATGCTCTTCAGAATGCGTTGCTCCGGCTCCAAGGTTAACTGATGCACGACTTTGGCCAAGGTGTACACAAGCTTAAAGCAAGCGTTCTTGTTGCTGCCCACATAATGCAAGCCGACCTCATGCTCCAAAATGCGACGCAAAATGTAGGATGAGATGGCCTTGCTCAACTCCGAGCCCAGTTCTAGAAAATGCAGTACCTTGGGCAGTACATTGGCGGGACCCAGCAGAAAAGTGACCACCTCATTCGAATGTGTCTTGACCAGGTCCCCTTAAGGGCGGCAGAAGTAAATACAAACAGAAGTACATTATGAAAAACATCACTTACCAATGACACCCAACACAGACAGACGCACATACTCCACGGGCAATGTTTTCACAGTGGAATTTAGCATGGGCAATAGGAACATAAGGATCTCGGAGCGCAAAAACGGTATGCGCGACTCGGCGTTGGCTGCAATGGACTGGAACAGAGTCATTGCGTAGCAAACACGATTCGACTCCAGGAAACTGAGTTCCTTTCCATACAAAGTCGTCACCTCCTGAATCAGTGCTGCCACTGCGCCGAAAGATTGCCAAAGCGAGAGGCCAATTTCCGTGCTGCGAGATCGAACGGACAGCTCGCGCATCGAGGGATAACGTCGATTTGTGTCGCAAAGATTTTGTATCAAAACGGAAATGTGCCTTTTCTCCTCCATGGCCTGGGCGGAGACGGTTTTCGGGAACAACTGTTGGGCTTGAGCCATTTTGACACGAGTTCTCGAAGAATGTGGCTTTGTACGTTAATTTTCCTTGATATCGATAAATGGCCATTGACATTGGTGTGACCGTGGGAGAATGGAGCAAAAAATACCTATAAGTTCCAAATGGTGAACCAGTTTTTCGGAGGGGGACACACTGAACTTCGAACCTTTTAACCAGAAGCTAAAAGGTCTATAGTCGGATCTCTTAGGACTATGTATCCAACTTATAAAGACAACACCGGTTCCTACAAAATCGAGGTCAATATCCAAACTGATTTAATAAGTGAAGTGGCCTCCCAAAGTTTTATTTTCAAGTAGGTGTCAATTATAAAAGCTCCAAAAACTGTTTTCAAAAGTAAAGTAAACAAAAGTAAGAAATAAGCCAGACTCTGTCTCGTAACAAATCTATATTACATACGTATCAACGCTAAAATTATTCAAAATCAATATTTTTACAATCTCTTGATCAGAGAGCAATTTTCGGCGATACATGTTGATTGAAGGTGACTCTTGAAAAATCTAGCTTTTTAATTTGTTCAGAAAATTATTCACGCCATCTCGAAACGGAACTCCTAAGACTAATAATAATTAAAATTTGACTTTGTTAATTAATAATTTTTTGGAAGTTTTCTCTTGTTGCAAAATAAAAAGCTCACTAGTGGCCGCTAGTTTAAAACAGGGCTGCAAAAATATCTGTTATCCATATGAGTTGTCGACGGTGTGCATAAGAGGTACTCGGCTTAGTATTTTCCCTGCTTCTGCTGTACGTATTTTCCGCTTTGCTGGCAACGGTCACACTGTACATGACTCTGCGGCTTTGACAAAACAATCTTTCCTCATTTTTGTACGGAAAATTAATCAATTTCGTTGTAAAAAAGAATCATAAAACAATACAAAATGCCCGCTGAAAACCTGGAAGAGCAGGGCCTGGAGAAGAACCCCAACTTGGAACTGGCCCAGACCAAATTCCTCCTAACGCTGGCCGAGCACAAACAAGATGCAGCCCTGAAGAACAAACTGCTGGAGGCCATCAAGGCAGAGAATATGGCCCCTTGGTATGAGCACATCTGCAGCGAACTGGGCTGGACCCTGGACAAGGAGCTGTTGGCCCGCATGAAGGAGCTCAATCGCGTGCAAGTAGAGCAATTGGATGCGTCCATTGAGGATGCCGAGAAGAATCTGGGCGAGATGGAAGTGCGCGAGGCCAATCTGAAAAAGTCTGAGTATCTGTGCCGCATAGGTGACAAGTTGGCAGCGGAAACTGCCTTCCGCAAAACGTACGAGAAGACAGTATCGCTGGGGCATCGCCTGGACATAGTTTTCCACTTGATCCGCTTGGGGCTGTTCTATCTGGATCATGATCTGATCACACGCAACATCGATAAAGCCAAGTATCTAATCGAAGAGGGTGGCGACTGGGATCGTCGCAACCGACTGAAGGTCTACCAGGGCGTGTATTCTGTGGCCGTGAGGGATTTCAAGGCAGCTGCCACGTTTTTCCTGGACACCGTGAGCACTTTCACCTCGTACGAGCTGATGGACTACCCCACATTTGTGCGCTACACGGTATACGTTTCCATGATTGCCCTGCCGCGTAACGAGCTGCGCGACAAGGTCATCAAGGGCTCCGAGATACAGGAGGTGCTGCATGGCCTGCCCGATGTAAAGCAATTCCTGTTCTCGCTGTACAACTGCCAGTATGAGCATTTCTATGTGCATTTGGCCGCAGTGGAGAAGGAGCTGCGCAGCGACTATCTCATCCATCCGCACTATCGTTATTATGTGCGCGAGATGCGCATCCTGGGCTACACTCAACTGCTGGAATCGTATCGCTCGCTGACACTGCAATACATGGCCGAGTCCTTTGGCGTTACAATGGATTACATAGACCAAGAGCTGTCCCGCTTCATTGCCGCCGGGCGTCTGCACGCCAAAGTGGATCGCGTGGGCGGCATTGTGGAAACCAATCGGCCGGACAACAAGAACTGGCAGTACCAGGCCACCATCAAGCAGGGCGATCTGCTGCTCAATCGCATACAGAAGCTGAGTCGCGTGATTAATATCTAAGCCAACTTTTTAAATGTAAACACGAAAATTTATTGAAAAATTCAACCTTTAATTACAGTGTAAAACTAAAGCAAATAAAAATGGATCGAAAAATTCATCATCTGCGTGCTTGTCGCTGGAAATTCGCTAATAAATTGTACGTTTTACAACTAAATTCTTTGGAATTGTTTTGGTGTCTTGGTTGATGAGTATTATGGCATGCATTTCAATTGGTTTCTCATTTGTACTTAACTTGTCATTGCTTTTGGGTTTTTGAATTTCTAAATCTAAGGCGCGCGAGCGCGCCTACAAATTGCGCCAGATGGCGCTCTGGCCAGTGCAACGCTGCGCGCGCGCTAACGGAATTTTTGAAATCAATGCACATCGCTCTCGTTTTTACCCTGCCAGGCGTCCTCTTTGGTTAGATCATTCGCCTGAGGGCTGCTGCCACTGTCATGACTCGCGAATGGAGCAGCCGTCTTGTTGTTGTTGGCCATAAAGCTGCGCGCCATATCCTCCAGTTGAGCAGCCGAGCTGCGCAGGCCGCAGTCCAGTGGCTCTTCCATTTCCATGGCCCGCTGCTGCTGGAGCTGCTGTTGCTGACTGGCCTCGGCCGAAGCTTTGGCCAGATCATGCAGATTCTGTACCACCTCGTCAATGGGCGACCCCTGTGTCAAGGCCAAACCCGACAGATTGTGACGCCGCAGATCAGCAAACCGATTCGTACTCAAGTTTATCAACGCATTCATCATCACCTTGTTGCGCTGGTAATCCTTGCGCAGATGCTGACGGATTTCCGTGTGACAGTGCTCGTTGTTGGTTACAATAATCTCGCCCGTATCCGTGGTGGTGACGCGCGCCTTGCAATTGAACTTGCGCGACAGATTGCACTGCCAATACTTCTTGTCCTTGCGCACGTACTGAATCCCAAAGGTGTGACCATCATGGACCAGCAACGGTTTACCGCGCTGGCTTAACATGAATTCCAGTTTGCCTTGGAACCAATGTTCACCGGGAGCGACTATAATACAAAGATTGGCAACAAGTGAGCAACTAAGGCTGCTAGGGGTGTGTGGTTGGGTGTGGTGTGTGTGTGTGTGTAGGTGTAGGTGGATTATGCCAGGACATAAACGAATGAGCCCAAGTACTGTTTTAATGTGTATATATGTTTGGGTGTGTGTGTTTTGTCATGCAAGTACACTTACCTGATATGTCCTTATTAGTCTACCCAGGTTATATGTATTACATGCCCGACGCTATGAAACAAATCCAAAATTGATTAAATATATGCGAAGAAGCGCCTTTAAGGCTTTTCAAAGAGCGAACCTTATTTAAAACCCTAGTTACGACAAGTTATCGAACCTCAGTCAACCACATTAGAGTGAGATCCTATTCAAAAAGATATGAGACATACTTTATACACCTGAAGATTATAAAACAAGTAAGACAGACGGACAAGCCAGACTTTATCATGCTCCCAAGGTTTGTAAGTGCTGCCCATCGCTGCTTCAGCCGGTGCTGCTCAGCATCAATGTTTGTTTTTCCTATAACTAGACCATCGATAATAAATAAATAATACCATAAACTATATAAGTAAGTCCAGAAGGTACAAACCTTCCATTATTATATTGTGGGAGATGTGACGTATTTTTCAAAATACGGTGGCAGGAGTGATTTGTTTTCAATGAGGAGGGTGTCCAGATAAAGTAAGAAAAGTTTCGATTTCATTAAAAACTACAGGCACTGCAGCTTCAGTGGCTTAAACGAAACCAAAAAAGTAGTAAAACATATAGGAAAACTTTTGGACATCTTGTTAGAACCTAAATATAGGTCCTTCAAGGATATATAATGTGCCAAATGATGGTCATTGAATCCTAGATTATAAATTTACTTAAATTTAAGAGCAACGCCGCTTGGATGACCAGCAATTTCAAATCAATTTTTCATTTATTTTTGTTTGGTAAAAATTGGAAGATGACCTTTATTTTCCATTTGTAAAATAAAAATCAGAAAATATCTTTATCTTTCATTTTTCTAATAGTTGAAAGTTTAGGTTTATATATCACAATTTGTGTATTACAATGTAAGATTTCAACCATCCTTTACAGAGATACGAAACGGTATATCAAGAAACACTACGCCTATTCCATAATTATATTTATTTTCAGTTATGTATTTCAGTTATGTCAGGGTTGTGAAACGGTTTTGAGCCGAAACTGCAATTCCAACTTTTCAAACTGTAAACCGACCATTGAATTGACCAAAAACAAAAGTTTTGAATGGATTCAATCAAATTTAAAGTCATTCTATTCTGTGGCCCAATATTTAGCAAAATATGTGGTCGATATTGCGGCTTAGGCGTTTCCGAATCTGGAGGAAAGTATAATTAAAAGTATTCGATGGTTTTGATACAGGACCGTCGGAATAAAAGATATTAACCTTGTTAAAGTTGTACTTTTCTAGCCGAAATTCTCTATTTTCAAGGGACATTCTTCTAGGAACCTTTGGATGAATCCTGCAAATCCGACATCATAAATTTTGGGCACTCTGCTAAGGATTTTAAAAATATTCAAATGGCTTATAGGAAGACAGTTTCCAAAGTGTGCAAAAAGTCATATTACAACAGAAATCATCAAATATCATAATGTGCCTGTATGAACCACTGAACCGAAACGATACCGGCGGTTCAGGTAGCTCCAAAATTCATGTATTGAACCGAACCGGCGGAATCAAATCAGTACTTATTTTACAGAGGATTGCATCCATGGCATCAACACTTGTTAAGCAATCCTTTCACTAGAGAAAATCAAGTAAGAAAGTCTAAAACGAATCACACGACAAACAAGGTAAGTACATAAAATGAATTTAAGTTGTAGGTTTTGCAGATGGAACACTTTTCCATTGTACGGTATCCATTTGGAAGGAACACTTTCTAATATCCATTTTTGGTTATTAAAATATCCATTTAATGCTAAATTCAACTTAAATTTTCATCCAACGGAACTGAAAATCATTCATTTTACATGAAAAATAGATATTTGAATTTCAATAAAATGATATCCATTTGGAAAAGATCAATTTTTGGATATTAAAATATACATTTAATGCTAAATGGATCTAACTGTTCGTCCAAAGGATATAAAAAATGGATATTTAAATATCAAAAAAAAAAAAAAGAATTCAAAACGATTCATTCCAAATGGATATTTTTGGATCTTTTTGGAGATATAATATATTCATGTTCTTACATATTTTGTGACCCTGGTTTTGTGGGTCCTTTCATGCCTAATGAGGTTCGATAAATTATCGTTTCGTTATTTTAAAATCGTTTTCAATCAAATTTGTGCGCTTCTTTGCCCAATTCAATTTGGGATTCATTTCATAGCGCCTAAGTATTAACACCCACTTGCATTAAAAACCCAAAGTGATCTTTATCGGTTTTCACATTAGTTTTATCAAATACATATGCACATATACATATGTACGTAAGTATGTATATACACGGATTCTCGATTATCAAATTAAATTTGTTTCCGCATTCAATTTCAACTACAAGCACTAACTAAGCGACTCCAGCCGCAATAAATTACTCCTTATTTACGATCTAAAAACGGGGAGGGACGGAAGGGGGCGGGGTTTGACCCACCCCACCCCACCCCTTACATGTTCTCCATTTTGAAGTTGTGCCCGCTGTTTGGTGATATCGTTATGGAGTCGATGACACGCGCCGTCGCCGAAGAACTCTCCGCCGAGCCATCGGCATTGGCGTTGATCTCCACATGCTGCTGTTGATCCTCCACGGGTGGAGGTGGCGGCGGTGACTCCTGAGCGTGCATGGAGTGGCTGCTTCTGTTCGACTGTGGACTCTGCTGCATGTGGGCCGGAGAGTGAAGAACAGAGGTACCAGTTCCCAGCTCGAGATGATGCTGTGGTGGTGGCGGTCCCGTCGCAAGGTGGGTGTGAGGAGAAAGCTGCTGCTGTTGTTGTTGTTGCTGCTGCTGCTGGTGCTGCTGCTGATGATGGTGGTGGGACTGCGGCTGCATGGGCAGATGCATTAGATTGGGATTGTGCATTAGGCCAGGGGTTCCTGCTCCGCTGGACATGCCGCCATGATGGTCCATATGTGTGGTCGGGTGATGTTGCATTAAAAGATTGGGCAGCGTCTGTGTCAAGTGATGATGATGCGTTGCTGGCGCTTGAGGAGGTGCAGGAGGAGGAGGCGTTTGGTTGGCGTAGATATTGCCTGGCGCTCCTAAGCGATTGTTTGAGGGTGAAGCATGGTTTAAGTCAGTTCCAATATGATTGCCATCGGAAATGGTATAGCCGGGTTGATTGGAGTTCGGAATGGACGTAAGTGTAACGGTCACAGATGCTCCACTCCCGGTGCCAGCCGCAATTGATCCCGTACCACCGGCTGCACCAGTCGCAGCCTGACCACCTCGCATATGAGGCGTATGATTGTGCACGCCGGTGGCGGAGATGATGCGACCCAGATGGGTGATGCAGCGTGCCCGGCACATGCTAATGCGATAGGACTTGCACAGCCAATAGGTCTTCATGCCCTGCTGCGTGGCGACCGTGTTGTTGCGATTGAACACACAATTCCCATGGAGCAGCGAGGTGGTCGATAGCATAACCATGTTGCTGCCATCTGCTCCAGCAACCGGCAGAGTTGGCAAACAATTAAACGTACAATGTTGGACAATTAGTTTTTGGGGGGGTCAAGAAATCTGCTTAACGAATGTTATTTACAAAGGAGAGCTAAAAACTTAGGAGGGGGGTGGTGGAGCAGGTGAGGCTTGTAGCTGGGTTTGTGCTTCAAAGCAGATCCGAAGACGAGAGCTATTAAGATTATGGCGCCCAAGAAAGAGATGGAAACCCTTCGAGTGGCTGTGTGAGGAGATGTGGTTAGTCTTGGCAAACGTCAGCAATTTGATACAGATTAGGCAAGGAATGGGCGGGACCTTGGGGAATGCTTGCCAGAACTATACACTTTTGCGATGGATTTGCCTTCCAATTCTCAAGAACCTGCGGCTAGTTTTGAAGAATTAACTACGGAGAGAGTATCTACGCACTAACCACACGGTTAAGGGTGGTGCTTGCCACACTTAGGCGAGAGAGGAGACACAGCGCCGACCCGGCCTTGAAAACTCACTAAGCTCCGTCAAGCGACTAGTGGCGTCCAAATGTTTCCTGGGCTAAATCACTTCATCACCGAGTGAAAGCTTTTGTACTTTACTTAAAAGCACCTTTCCAGCCTGATCGCCCGGTAACAACCGGTCTCTGATGCCCTCGAATCCACCCTCTGGCGGAAAATCACCCTCCTACTTTAATCCCTACAGGTCGATTCGAACACAAGAACCATATGGAAATTTGAATTCAGTGTCAAAACACAGCTAACAAGAAATCTAAGCTAACTTCGTAAGTGCCAAAGTTTTTATACCCTTGCAAGTGCTAAAAAAAATAATCTTTTTCCCATTTTCCCACCGATCGTTCGTATGGGAGCTATATGATATAGTCATCCGATTTGGACAATAATTTGTAAAATTATGTGAAAGCATGTGAAACAAACAAATACAAAATTACAGGATGCTACCATTAAAAACCAAAAAAGGTTTTCTAGCTAAGACTGTTTTTCAGACCCATCTTTTGTATGGCAGCTATACCATATAGTTGTCCGATTTTAATAAAACTTGGTAGATTTATACAAAACATAGAAAACCTACGATTACAAAGTTTGGAGACGTTTTCATTGAAAATAAAAAAGTTTTTCTCACTAAAACTAGTTTTCCGACCGATTGTGCCTATGGGAGCTATGGGATATGGTCATCCGATCCGGTCGGCTCCGACATATTAGTAGTGTGCAGCAAAAAGAAGTCTCTGTGACTCAAAATTTCAGCTCGAAAGCTTCAAAACTGAGAGACTAGTTTGTGTAGAAACAGACAGACAGACGGACGGACAGACGGACGGACAAAGCTCAATCGACTCAGCTAGTCACCCTGATCAAGAATATATATGGTTTATGGGGTCGGAAATGAATATTTCTATGCGTTGCAAACTTCTGGGCAAAGCTATAATACCCTTTGCAAGAAGGTATATTGAACTTGTCCAGATGTTTGTAACGCATAGAAGAAAGCATTTCCGACCACATAAAATATATATATTCTTGATCAGCATGACGAGCTGAGTCGATATAGCCATGTCCGTCTGTTTCTATGCAATCTCCTCCGTCAGTTTTAAAGCTATCGCCACCAAACTTAGCACAAAGTCTTTTGGTCCAAATTCGCTGCACATTTGTCGGAGCCGTCCGGATCGGATGACTATAACATATAGCTGCCTTAGGAACGATCGGTCGAAAAACTAGTTCTAGAAGAAAAAAACTTTTTTGTTTTTAATGCAAACGTCTCCAAACTTCGTATTTACTAGTTTTTAAGGCTTCTCCATGATTCTGCCAAATTTGGTCGAAATCGGACATCTATATAGTATAGTTGCCATAGAAAAGTAGTGTCAGAAGAGTAGTCTTATTGAGAACAACTTGTTTGTTTTCAGTGGATATGTCTCTCAAGTAATTTTAAAGTTAACTTTCCTTTATTTTTGAATATTAATTTTTGGATATTAGAATATTTGTTTAATGTTAAATGGATTCAGTGTTGCTATCTTAGCTATTTAGCTGATAGATCTATCTCTATAAATCTGGCAATTTTCCAATTATGCTTATCTATTTCAGTATTTTTGAGACGAAGTTCGAAATAATATTTATTAAATAAGTTTGAACATTCTTTGCAATTGAAGGTCTCCTGAGAATGACGTCTCAAAAGTGAAACTCGGAGTGTTGAATTAAGGCATAGCCCAGGGCTGCAAATCAAATACAATTTTGGGGACCTTCCGTTTTGCCTGGTTTGAACCAAAATGAGCCGATGTCAAACCTCTATTTATGGAACTTAAAAACGCTCTCGAAATGTTTCGACCTGATACCAAAGGAAAACCCTTGTTGATTTTTGTCTATATTCTATACACAACGGATCAGCTGAGGGCCCTCAGAGTTATAGCCTAAGCAAACTTTCGTTAGGTTAGGAATTTAAAAGCTTAAAGGGTTATTGAAGATGAAGAATTAACCTAAGAACGTCAAGACCCTCAAGTTGACACCAGACGAAAACTATTTTAAACTAATTAATCGAGAGTTAATTTAGCCGGTGGTTTCCATCTCTGGCTAATCAATGTCTCTCTCAGTGGATTAGTAGCTGATGAATGTGGTTTGCTTTTGTGATGAATGAACCGAAACCCAAAAAAATGAATGCCAAAGCTACATGCAACAGAAAAGTGAAACATAAATCGCATAAAATGTAAATAGAAACAGTTCACCTACTTGACGGAATGTCCATGTGATTGGCAAAGTTCTTGGAGTAATCGTTGGGCATGTACAGTTCGTTGGGATATTCGGTGCCGGTGTGGACACTCCCTGAGGTGCCATTGTTGCCGCTGCCCAGTCCCACGCTCGCATTGCTCGAGCTGCCGCCGGGGCTGTTGTTGTTGTTGCTGTTGTTATTGTTGTTGGCTTTGTAGAAATTGTAGTCCAGATTGAAGCTCGGTGCAAAGGGATTGCGCAGGCCGGAGCTCACCGCTGTGGAGGAGGAGGAAGACGAGGAGCCAAGTGCGCTACTGCTGCCCGAATTGCCGCCCACTGCCGATCCATGATGTGACTCCGACTCGCGTTTGAGACCGCCCAAATCGTAGCGAGGCTCCACCATGGAGATGTGTGGTATGGGTGGCAGGAAGAATTCCTCGGTATTCAGTGTGTTGTCCATGCTGGCCGGGTCCGCATGGTCGCCCTCATTGCCACTGGCGGCCGCATGTTCGGTCAGGGAGCGGCGCAGCTGCTTGCGTGAGTAGATGGACAGTGAGTCGCTGCTAAAGTCCGTTGGAGCTGGTCTCTTGCTCTGGCCATATAAATGATTGGAATCGTTATTGCTAGCCCTGCTGCCCGGCGATGTTGTACGCGAGTTACCCGGCGTACTCTGTGTCTTTGGCTCAACGGGATCTGCGTCTGATTTGCTATGGTTATTATTGTTGGTGGACTCATCGACCTGGTTGGTTTGACTAGTGGACTTTTCCGAAGCACTTGATGCGGGCGAGGAGTTCGAATTCGTGGCCAGTCCCTTGATCTGCAGCAGCTGGCCAATCTTCATGAACGACTGCAGTTCCGTGTGCTTCACATTGACCACTCCCTGGTACATGAACTCGAGCAGCTCGCACATGATATTGAAGCTGACATCTTTGAGGATTACTAGAAGAGAGGTCAGAGTGGGAAAGTTATGAAATGGCTATACATGGGTACTTTTCCCCCTTAGATCACGTAATTGGCTTTGCATACATATGTATTTGTGTGTCTATTTGTCTGAACGACAAAAACATCAACACGAAAGGAGGTCACATTCATAGTGGAGATGTTATCATCGAAACGTTCAAATACTAAATCAATACATAAAAGCAGCTACGATAAGAAATCTGAAAACTTAAATATAAACTCAACAACAGCAGCAGCTACAACAACAGCGGCAACAATTTGAAATATAAAATAAGTAGCATGTCATATCATCGGCCGATGAAGCTGTACGGGAAGCTGATTTCTTTCCACAGGGAACAGTGCCATAAAATGGTTGGTTTTCGATCGAGAAATGTTTCAAAATGAAACGAATAAAAAACAATTGAGAAAGTCGACTGTATTATACTCTGTACCCACAAAAGTGTGTATGGTCAGCAAAAATTTGGTCTTTTGCTCATAACTTGACTAACGTCCATTCGGTCTTTGACAATCCATGTTCGGATCGATAAACAATCTTGATTATTACATATATCCAGAAGGTACAAACTACTGTTGCCAGATATTTCAAAAATATCCATATCGATGTTTTTGACGATATTGAAAAAATATCTGGGATAAATGGAGCGGGTAATTAAGATGTCATTTGACAGTTTCTAAAATCTTCCTTCTAAATGAGTTCAAAACCTAGCGATCAAAGCTCTAAAACAGTACAAAACTATCAAGGCGGCAAGCCTCTGAAATTCTGGAGAAGATTCGGTACGGATGTTCGAACTAGAGTTGGGAGAGTGACGTGTTATTATACGTGTCACAAACTCGCACGACTTAACACAATGTGTGCGTGTTGCAAGAATGGATTTCGTGCGTGCAGATATCAGAGATACCCGGGCTAAAATCAATCCCAAATGTTGACCGACTGTCAATCTCGGACTTTCTCATTCCAAGTACGAATAGGATTTACTTGGCCTCGGATCTTGTACGACTTTTGCTTGAAATTTCAGTCCGAAGGTCCAGATAAAAGACTCAAAAGAGCATGAAAAAGATGGCTTCCTTTTTTTTTTTGCAAATAAATAAAATGAAATTTCCGCGAGACCTTTATAAGCGATTTTCAAACATTACTTCTGCTTCCACTATGGGCTTACTAAAACTTGATAAACAAGATTTTAAAAAAAAAAGTATAGGGTAATCTAAAATTCTATCACTTCATACGTAGATTTATATAAAAACATTGCATTTGGGCCTATTTCTCAATATCTAGAATCTACATAGCTGAGCCTTACTCTGTTATTTGTAAGATAGAGCTTTCCGGAAGTTGTGAAATCGGCAATTAATTTGAATTTGAATATAAATAAATATATATCGTCAATATTTTTCAAATGAAATAAAGTCGTGCGTGTCGTGTTGTGTTTGGAACATTTTTGACCGTGAATGTCTTAAATATGCCATTCGTGCTCGAATCGTGACGTGTGGGAAATACTCAACACGTGCCCATCTCTAGTTCGCACCCGCTGAAATGTCTTAGGTTCAGTTCTTAGACCGGCTTCAGTCTTATCAAATCAAAGGTTATGGTTCTAAGCTTAGTTCAGGGAATGTTAGATATAGGTAAGATATATATTTGTGAAAACATTACTCCGTACCCGAATGGACCTCATTCAGCTTCTCAATCGTTGCCAGGACTTTTAACTAAGACTTTTTCAGACCTATTTTTTCGATAGCATCTATACTATATAGTTCTCCAAAATCCACCAAATTAATTGGAATTAGGCCTATCTTTTCTATGGCAGCATACTTAGGGGATAGATAATTTGCAAATAACAACTTTAAAGACGTTTTTCCATGGAAAACAAAAATCAATTTTCTCGGTAAAACTTGGTAGGTATACTCTATGGTCATTTGATCCAGAGAGCATAGATATAGACAGACAGACATGGGTATATCAACTCAGTTCTGGGTCCAGTTCGAGTCAAACCATTCTTAGGGGTTCAGTTCATGGCTGATTGTAGCCTTGCAAAATAAAGATTAAGGGCCGTTTTCTAATCTGCTACATAGATCTATCTGTCACATAAATCTACAAATAACAGAGCAAAATCTAAGCTTATTTGACACTTAGCAGCTATTATGTAGATGAGGAATCGACCCTAAGAGCCGATTTGTCTTCATGCAGATAGTTACTTAAAATTTCGGACAGATTTCTCATCTTCTACATAAAGCTATTTGTCAGATAATCTTACACATATCCGAGTAAGTGCCGATTTCTCATATTTTAAATAGCTGCTGTGTCAATTAAACTTAGATTATGCTTTGATATTTATAGGTTTATGTGAAAGATATTTTTATGTAGAAAATAAATAAATAATAAGTTTTTCTGATACATCTATTTAGGGCCGAATTTCACATGACAGTTTGAAGATGTGAAATCGTTCCCTAGAAATGAGAAATTGGCCACAACTTTGATGGTTGTTTGATTATGTAACAGATGGCTATATGTAGAGTAAGGCCCTAAGGTTAAATATTTTTTTTATATTTGTGACAAAAGAAGAGGTTCAAATTAAGTCATTATATTCCGACGGGATGTTATTGTTAAAACGAAAATGTCACCAAAAAAATGTTTGATACGCGATATATCTCTTCGAAAAAATATCTGATAATGTTATATCGCATTTTGGAACACAAAATATGAATAATTTGATTTAATTACCG
The DNA here is from genome assembly GCA_035044965.1 of Lordiphosa andalusiaca. Taxonomy (NCBI): domain Eukaryota; kingdom Metazoa; phylum Arthropoda; class Insecta; order Diptera; family Drosophilidae; genus Lordiphosa; species Lordiphosa andalusiaca. The sequence continues at coordinate 911,913 of JAWNNM010000342.1, forward strand.
GCATCCCTAGCAGGTCATTTCTCTCGTTTGAAGTTTTCATGTAACAATGAGCCCTCCTTTTATCTACCCTCTCACTTATATACCGATACTACCTATGTGTACTTTAGATTCTTAGCAGTTTCTTAAGCCGACTTGGATCATTAAAATTTAAACGCATTTGCCAACCCACTCAGCCCCACTGTGCCCGGCACCCAGCATCAACATCTAGTTAAAAACAATATTATCAGTTGTTCTCAATAACAATTTCAATATACAAACATACATATGTACATACATCCTATATGTGCGTGCGTAGAGATCAGACGGGCTGTTGCTTAATCTGACCGCGCGATGTTGCCATCTCGATGTTTCCCTATCTATCAATTCTATCTGCGACTCGCCATGTCCGTATTCGTGTAACGAAGATCAAAATCCAGGAATTATATATAAGTGTATACGGCTAGTTTTGAGTCTGAGCCGATCTTATCGGGGCTTGCATTTGCCTGAACTAAAAATACTCAAAACCTAAATCACAAGCCGGTTTATAGTTTAGATTTGATGCCCCGCCGGTTATCAGCGATAAATGTTAACTCACAGGTTCAAAATCTGTCCGAGTTTGCAATCAACGTAGAGATACCTTCAATATCAATGCCCATGTCTCGGTCAGTTTCTTGCCCTGGCATGTGGGACAAAGGGATCAACACACACACACACACAGAATCAATAAGCCATCCATGGGGCTGTAGATAAACTTTTGTCTAAAGTTCATGGAAAATGTGATAAATCCCGTGAATGCTGCTGATAAGACCAGCCACCGAAAAGTACAATTCGGGCATCTTTGTTAAGTGTGATCCACGTCGATCGTTGACGGCGTCGATGGCGACTTGGTTGTTTGCTTAAATGTATGCCAGAGGCATTTTTATGATTTTTTTTTTTTCGAGCTGCTGACCCGGAATGATCTTTGCTGATATCAGAGCAGTACACAGAAATAGATCATCGCTGCGGCAACAACACGCCGAGGGGCTTTGTAAATGTGCAGGATTGGGTTCCAGCCATATCTTGTTTCTCGTCACTCTACCCGGGCTGGTGAGCTACACCCATTTGGCTGAATACACGCCCACTCAAGACGTCTCCACCAATCGGATTGCAGGCGATCGATTTTGAAAACAGTTTTATTTTATGATTATGATAAATGTTTATCGAATCAGAACGCCAATAGGTTTTGTTTTTGTCCTCAGCGCTGCTGTCAGCTAGCGTTGGAGTGGGCAGCCGCATTTCGACAATGCCGTCGCGTAAACATTCATAAATATTGGTTATCTATAAACGCCATAATAGTCGAGTAGTCGAATAGTTGTGCTGGGGTGCTGGGGTGCTGTTGGTGGTAGTACAACTTTGATAAAAGCCCAACAACTCAACCAGCTACTCATCCATTCAGTCAGTCGACAAACAAAGGGAGGCCACACATCTACAATTCCTTTTGGGCCAGAGATGAGGTTGCCAACTCGTGACTTTGTCCTTATCAACGATGCCTTAAGAGGATGTATTTAGGGATTAGCTAAGCCGATAACTATATCTTTTATACTTATATGTGGCTACTGCCGTTTTGACTCATAAATTATTATTTGTCAACACAAAACTGGCCATAAAACCAGTTGAATAAATTTCTCATGCTCAAAGTCTGATATTATATGATACGATTGTAAAATATACTCCCGGATACGACGTAAGCAAATCGTTGGAACCAACTGGGATAGACTGGGGGTAGAGCTGTCCCTCTTTTATGAAGAACTGTCATAGATAAACACACGAAATTTGAGACTTCTTTATCGGGTACGATTTCTATTTATTGGGTGCATTTTTCCCGTATCTTTGAGACATTGGGAAAAACGAATTTTGAATTTTCTGTCTATTTTAAGTATTTGTATTCGTTTGGATCAGAAATAAAGAAATTGTGTAAAAATCATATTAATACAAAGTATGAAGACTGTTTCATTGAAAACCTAAACAAAAAGAATATTTTTTTTTAACAAAAACTCGTTTTTTGACTGATTGTTTCCACGGCAAATTTCTCCGGTTCTGCTAAATGTGAATTTCAAAACTTTGTGAAAAGTTTGGTCAGGGAAGCTTATAGACTGAGGAAGGAAGTAGCATTGAGAAACAGCTAAACCGGCTCGTCCCGCTGGTCAAAAATATGTGATCGAAGTTGCTTTACAAACATCTACAGAGGGTGTACTAAACACATTCACCTTTGACTGGTGAGAGTGGAGTTCAAAATTTAACCAAGCTACATGCAAAAGTTTGTGGCTCTATATTTTGCTATACCCTTGCAGAGGGTATATTGAAATTGACCAGATGTTTGTAACGCATAGAAGGAAGCATTTCCGACCACATAACGTATATATATATTCTTGATCAGCATGTCCGTCTGTTTCTATGCAATCTCCTCCGTCAGTTTTAAAGCTATCGCCACCAAACTTTGCACGAAGTCTTCTGCTACAAATACGCTGCACATTTGTCGGAACGGGCCGGATCGGATGACTATAACATATAGCTGCCATAGGAACGATCGGTCGGAAAACTGGTTCTAGTGAGATATACCATTTTTGTTTTTAATGCAAACGTATCCAAACTTCGTTTTTACTAGTTTTCAATGCTTCTCCTTGATTCTTCCAAATTTGGTCGAAATCGAACATCTATATAGTATATTTGCCATACAAAAGTAGTCAGTCCTATTGAGAAAAACTTGTTTGTTTTCAGTGGATATGTCCTTGAAATAAGTCAAACGAGAGCGTAATTAAAGTCGGCCCTGCCCGACTTCGAAATACCCGTTACTCAAGGCAGTTAGTGTTTAATAACCTCATGCGGCTCAGATAAGTATGCAACGTTTTTTTAACTCTGCCATTTATTATCCGATCTTTATGAAAATTTCCGAGATTGTACATATTGGGCACATGCAATATACTGCAAAATCTAAGGTCGATAGATAGAGATATTCAACATTTATTATTGCGGGGGCGGGAGGGGGCGTTATTTATTAATTAAAAGTCGACAAGAAAAGGCTGTCAACAGATTTGTAATTACATTACCATACTGACCATACTGACAGGCTGGTGGACAATCGGACGGACATGGCCACATCAACACGGCATTTGATGCTAATCGACGATTTACATATTTAATGGGGTCGGAAATAAACCTGTACCATCCATTTTCATAGCTTCATGATCCATTTATTCACTTTCAATTTCCATTTGGAAACGGTTTTTATACCCTTGCAAAGGGAATTATAATTTTACCCAAGAAGTTTGCAAAGTTATATATATCGTTGATCAGGGTGACGAGATGAGTTGATTGAGCTTTGTCCGTCATCCGTAGTATAAATATGTCCAGATGCTTGTAACGCATTGAAGGAAGGATCTCCGACCACATAAAGTATGTATATTCTTGGTCAGCATGACGAGCTGAATTGATTAAGCCATGTCCGTCCGACTCTATGCTATCTCCTCCGTCATATTAAAAGCCATCGTCACCAATCTGTGCACGAATTCTTTTGCCACAAATACGCTGCACATATGTCGGAATCGGCCTTGTCTAGACTATATGATATAGCTATCTTAGGAATGATCGATCAAAAAATTAGCTCAAGTGAGAAAAACTTTTAGTCTTTGAAAGGAAAAGGTTTTTGTTTTCAAAGGTAGCGTGTTTAATTTTTTACAAAATAAATTCTACAAAGTTTTGTTAAAATCGGATGACCATATTATATAGCTGCCATAGGAAAGATCGGTCGAAGAATTTGTTTTGGTGAGAAAAATGTTTTTGTTCTTTTAACATTATCTGCTTCAGCACAATTTTGAACAATTTAATCAAAATTGAATGAGTGTATATGATATATTATATATCTGCCAAACAAATGACAAAATGATCATAGTAGAGGCGGCATCAATTGGCTTGGGAAACAACTCAACTAGAATTCTTCAAGGCGAAAATTAACAGTTCGAATGATTCTCGTTTAAAACTTTTATTAGGGTAGAGATTACGAACTGCAAGGGTATACAAACGTAGACAGAGCCGAAGTTAACTTAAAATATCTATTTTTCATATCCTTGGATGATTTGTGGCTCCGTTGGGTGATAACTTAAGATCCATTTAACATTAAATGGATATTTTGGAATCATAAATTGAATATTAAAAAACATTCATTCCAAATGTATACCGAAATCATCCAATGGGTATTATTTGGTATCTTTTTTTTTCACTGTGTATAGGGTCTTAAAACATTTTGGATATCTGAGCAGTTTCTTAGAACGAATGAGCCAAAATAAATTAATTTTCTGCCTTACATTAACATTTCAAGTTCGTCCTGTGACATTGAGGTTATGAGGGAACTAATACGGGGGGATTTATAGGGTTAACAGAAAATAGTTTAAAGAAAATGGTCTACAGTCGACTGGTGCAGAGAAAGGTGAATTAATTACAGCCACTGTCAGTCAAATACAAATTTGTGAGCTCAAAGCCATATAACCACCCACAGTACGGATGCTCCAAAACTAGCCTAATGTTGGCTCACATAGAAGTTCAATGCAATGTCTAGGAGCAGCAATTTGTTCCGGACTGAGCCGTTCTAAGGTTCAAAATAAAGTAAAGTGGTGCAAAGATCCTTCGGATACTTAATAATTGGCTTTAAATGTAATAATTTAGAATCAGATGAGATTTTCCTCATCGAAGTGTGTGCAAACCTCTTGAATTTTAAAGAAGATTCAGGCAGGAGGATGGAAGCCATTGCCTGCGAACTGGTTTCTAAGCTGAAAGAACTTGGATACATTGCATCTTTGAATGTCAATCCCTTTTACCCTTACGTAATTTACAGAAACTGGGTAAAAAATTAACTGCCTAGCAATTTTGATATGATGAAGAAGATGCTTCCAATTAACACCGATTTGAAATGTCAATCAATAGTTGAATTGATCATATTCTCATAGATCATGTTTCCTGTTCTACAGCTTTCAAAACTTCCCAGTATCCCTACTCAAACTAGTGTTTTTACCAAATGGGATTTGCATCTTGGGCATCTTCAACAGTTGGTACAAGAGTGAGTTTCACAAATTTGGAAGGTTTGTAGAGAATGCAACCCCCACATTGGTTTAACCAAAAAAGGGGAGTTAAGGAGCTATTTGCTCCGACTTAGCACACTGATTTTTACACCCCCCCCCTTATAAGTTTTCGGCATACGCTGCCCCTGGTCTTTGTTTGTGGGCTACCCACCATATGAAATATAACATTGGGATTTGATATTTACGACTAGTCCACCCGGTCGATATTATATTATCTTCCAAAAACGTTTATGGCTGCTAATATCAGTGGGCAAAGCCATTTCGATCGCTGCCTGGCACTTGAAGTGATGGCTGGACGCGCATTAGGCTAGTCGCTTGTCCATGTGTCCATGGGTTGTTGAAAGACCAATTGGACCCAGCTGAGTGCGTTATCTAACTAAAACAATAAGTTCAAAATCTTATTTTATGATTAAAAATGATACCCAAAGTAAAGTGCCGGGCACTAAACGCCCGGCTGATAAAATACGTGTAGAAAAAAGTGCTTAACGGAGGAGGCGGGGATGTTGTTGTCCAATTGGCCATTGTTTATGCCAATAATAATGAACTTAAATGGAACTGGGATAGATAATAGTTCGGGGATTAGCATGTGCCCTAATCAATATCAACAAATGGGTATTTTGAGTGGCCGGAGAATGAGGACCCGCTTGCCCCATTGGGCAATAAACGATTGTTGGGCGCGATAAAAAGATAAAAAATATTTCGTAGTTTAAGTGTAACACGGGGCAACAACAACAACAAACACCATTTGGCTTGTTAGCACCTTGATGATTGTTGGTTTATTTTTAATAACTTCCCCCCCGCCTTTATTTATAGGGTATATTAATATTCTTTATCTTTGGAAATAGCGCTTGTAGCAGCGACAGTGGCTGTTGTTGGTAGGTAGCACCTTTCCTCACTGCTACTTGAAAGATAAAACATTATTTTTTATTACGGTTTGATCAGATAAAGCCACCGTGTAGCAGGCAGCCCCATGTAGAACACGACTGCGAACAGAGCGGACCAGCCTGGCGGGCAGGCATAGAGGCGATATCATATCCATGCCCAATTCCAGAGTCCATACCATAGAGGCGATATGTAGGTTGAGTTTTCGAGCGCTTGAAGTATATTTGATGAGGTCAGCACGAGCAGCCAAGAACTGAAGTGGCTTGGACCTTATCGATGTTGCATATGCCTAGGCTTCAGCTAGTGTCAACATGGGTCTACTCCTCTATGCTGCAGCTAGGAGGCGAGACAACGTGGCGACCCATTAGGAGAAGGAGGAGGAGGTGGAGTAGGATTATCAGACCTCGTTTGCCGCTGCTGCTGGTGTTTGACTTTAGATTTATGACTAGGAGGAGGCACCCTGCACGTGCTACATTTTGCTGGCGAGCTGATAACTGTTGAATGTGTCACGGAGTTTAATACAAAGTTGATTTATGTGGGGACAGACAGGCTGACGGGCCAGAGCTTAGATAAACTCCACTTCGGTGGAACGGCAAGGCTTTGGAGTATATATAAACAGACTCACTTATGGGATGCTGGCAGGGATTGGTGGTGAAGATCTCCTGGAAGTAGGGACTGCAAATTGCCAGCACAATTTTGTGCGCCTGCAGCAGCTTCCCATCGCAGGCCAAGGTCACGTCCACCAGATCGCCGCGATCGTAGAGGTTCTGGAAACCGCTGGCAATGTTGTCCTGGAAATTCTTCCAGCAAAGCTTAAACTCATCGTCCATGGCGGAGGCCAGAGCAGAGCCGCCCGATTGGGAATTTTTGATTAGTTTTCGGATGAAATTGGTTTCAACTTTTCTTTTTGCTATTTTAATGATTCTTGTTTATTCGCTTTGCGGCTGACATTCACAAGTGACAGGTAGAACACAAAATATATGCAAACTTTTGCTCTCTGGCACTCTTTCACTCTCGCCGCACTCTCTGGGGTTTTGTTTGATTTTTCAATTGGATTTGTTGTTAATCGTTCACGCGCACACGATCTCGAGCTGGCAGCGTCTGCTAGCGCATTGATTTTGATTTTGGCTTTAATTAACACTTTTTGATTTAAAACATTTTTATCAGTGAAATGGCAGCGAGACGCTGTTTACGTTTCGGCTAGTGTGTGTCTGTTTGTGGGAAAGAGCTGGGGAGATAAGCGTAGGTGTGAGAGCGGGATGGAACAAGAGAGCATGCGCAGGAGAGTGACAGAGGGACACAGCTGTTTGCATTACGCTTACGTGATGTGACAACCGCTTACTACGTAATTCATTTCACTACGACATGGTAAGCGGGTAATTTAAATAAATCACCATTTAGTAAATATGCCTTAAGTTTTGAACTGAAGCTGGGACTCGCTGAACATTCACCTCAATATTCGTATACTTCTTTGATAGAAGAAATTCAGGACCGAAATGGTAGTATTATCAACTCTAAAAATTTAGTTTTTAAGACAAATAAAAATTTTGTTGACTTCAAAATCCTGTTTTTATAAAGAATATTTGCATTTATGAATAAAATGATTCGTGATGAGTTTGAGAATTTCACTGGGAGGTATTTAGAATTCAAGTTCTCACCGAGGTTCAGAAATAATATTTGTATTTTAATAACAAAACATTTGTTGTTAAATTATTTGGATTAGTAATACGCCAATCGATTTTTTTGTATGATTTTTTATTTAAGCCGTATTCATAATTTCAGGGGAATAAGGGGTAACCAACATTGTATAGGACCAATAAAACAAAAGCCAATGGTAATGGTTTTAATATATCTAGTAATTTTTTTTTGGCACATGTTCATTTGGATTATTTCAGATCCGGGGAAGGTGAAGAAGATTATTGTACGAGCCTCAGGGAATGTATCAAAATTAATGCAGTGTACGTTTATAATTATAGGTCTCCTGGACTTCTTCGCAATTGACTTTTCTTTATCTGTGCACATCCTGATTGGCAAGAAAAAGAAGGCTGAAATGTGAACGGGAGTTTACATGTGTATTCAAAGTTATAACCAAAAATATTTTACAAATAAGAATCCATCTTTTATTCCACCTACTTGAAACTCGTACTGTAAGCGTACACTCAAAATAATTGTATTTTCTAGTTTTTAGACCGTGAATTTAGAAAGCTTAACCCAAACATTAAATACTTAAAAAAATATTTTCTTAATTTTAAAATATTATTTTTTTCTTTAAATTTAGCGTAGTTTTTCGAGAAGTTTTTCTAAAAACTGTCTCAATTAATCCAGAAAATCTCACTAAAACTTTGAGAAAATTTAGTAGGACAGTAGTAGGACTTTTGTAATTCTCAAGTTTGAATTCCCTGCATACAGAATATACTGTTGCTGTTTCTTAAGCGTATGATTGATACGTGTTGAAGTATCCCCAAGATCCCAAGTTCGAATTTAATAAAGTTTTCTGAATTTTATAAAGTATTTTTCCAAAATATTTTGTAAATCGCCTTTGACCTTTTTTTTTTAGGGCCAATTTCTTGATTTTAGGGAGATTTTGTTGTAATTTTATTTGTATAAGCTATAATTTGAAATTTGATTTTCCAAAACTTCTGCATGCAAAATATTCTTTATCATTCGTTTGACTTAAAACTCGGTATGTAAGGAAAGGAGGTGCGAAATAATTTGTGATCGTATTTCCCATGCTGGAAACTATTTTGCTTTTCACCTTTTAAAAATGATTTTATATTTATTCAAAATTGTATTTTAATTCTCTGATTTATGTTACAACAGAGAGTATATAAATTCTAGCAAGTTTACAAAGCACTCCCATTCGATACTTTTCACGGTATCTGCGATACATTTAAATGATGGAATTCTCAGTGCCAGCCCAACCGTTAAGCAACAACAGTAACAATATGCTCTGATAAGCGCTTATCTAAATTAGTAAATTCACATGGACAGGTCTAGGCCCAACCGACTTGGCAGGTGCGCTAAAACCGTAGTGCCAACTACATTTCCATTCCAGTCCATGCAGCAATACAATCGCAAGCTGATAGCTGTCCCACCCCGTGGCCGTAAATAGCCCACTTTACATTTTAAACACAAACACGAAAGAAAAAGAACTTCTTATCAATAAGCCATGAATCGTTTTCGCAGGTATTCCATATAGCCGGGCAGAGTCAATTGAGCGGTCACCGGATTGATTTCTCTGATTTAGTGCTCATAGAAATAAAATGGGTTGTTGTTTTAGTGAGTGTAACAACAGATTTAGTTCGTGCTTTAACGGTGACGTATTAACACACTTTGAATTTTTTTTTAAGGTCAAAGTAAATCGGTGGACTTACCAGCTGTCCCGCCGGCAGCCGCAAAGCAGCCACGTTCAACTTTGCCGGAATTTCGTGCTCCAGTTGGTGTGCCAGCAGGTGGAGGTGTCGCCAACGCAGCCCTGGAGTCTGATTAGTCCCCAACTGTTTCGATTCAGCAAATGGGATATACGTTTGACATGAGTCATGCCTGTTATCTGAGGCCGCAGGCTCTGAGTAACAAATACTTTTAGTTTATTTAAGAATGTGCAAGGATTTCTAATAAATGCTTAATAGTTTTCAAAAATATAAAATTTTTTCAAATCTCGATATGCTTTGCTCTTGGCCATCGACAGTGGCTATCGATAAGTGAGACCACACTTTCGACTATTTTTGGTAATAATGCGACCACCCCCTTTTACCAAACCTGGGCACACTATGTCTGTCCCGCACGTGTTGCGCTCCAAAGATTAGGTACTCGGCTGACAATCCTGCTCAGCAAGCGGCAACAATTTGGGACTACAGCATTTAAACATACAACATGGCCATACAACCAAATCGACGCAAGAGAAAACACCAGGAGACTGAAGATCTGCAGCAGGATGAGGGCGAGCAGGCGGTGCCCAAGAAGGTATCCAAGGAATCGGACACGCCAAAGAAACATACAGAAATAGTAGAGTTTAATGGAAAGCACGAGGAAGTCCAGGATGAAGGGCAGCAGGTAGTGCCAGAAGCAAAGGAGTCTTCCTCAAAGAAGAAGAGGCGCCAGAAAAAGCAAGAACTGGAGGAACATTTAGAAACAGTGGAGACTAATGGAAAACCAGAGGAAGCTCATTATGAAGAGCCAGAGGTAATGCCAGAGGCAATGGAGTCTTCCTCAAAGAAAAAGAGGCGCCAGAAAAAGCAGGAACAGGAGAAACATTCAGAAACAGTGGAGACTAATTTAAACCACGAGGAAGCTGAGGATGAGCAACAGGTAGTGCCAGAGGCAATGGAGTCTTTCTCAAAGAAGAAGAGGCGCCAGAGAAAGTCGAAACAGGAGGAGCATTCAGAAACAGTGGAGACTAATGGAATTCCAGAGGAAGCACAGGATGAAGAGCGAGAGGTAATGCCAGAGGCAAAGGAGTCTTCCTCAAAGAAGAAGAGGCGCCAGAGAAAGCCGGAACAGGAGCAATCAGCTGAAACCCCTGAGGCCGATATTACTCCCGACTCTGGCTTCGAGCCAGAGGAGCAAGCAGCCACACAGCCACGTTTTCCCAATGATTTCAAGATGTTAAATTTTCGCAACAAATTGCGTGGCAATCATTTTATCACAGGTGAGTACTGTCGTTTGGCTTGGGCCACCCACTCTCAACGTGTTCCTTCTAATGTCCACAGAACTGCGTCACTTTGTGCACATGTGTCAGACCACTCGCCCCAAACTGGTGGCCAAGTACATAGAGAAGCGTGGCAAGCCTTTGGAGCTGGCCGAGGCCTTTGAGCGTTTGGACAAGACCAACATTTTGCATGTGGATTACCTGACCGAGGCATTGCAGCGTGTGGTAATGGAAATCATCAGCAATCAAAAGAGTCACTTGGAATCGGCCGCACATGCTTGTCGTTACTTTCTTAAATCGCACGGTGGTGTGCTAGAGCAGCTGCTGGAATCCAGTCAGCCAACTCATCGCCGGAATGCTCTAAAGCTGCTTACTGCAATGGTCTGCGTGGATCCACAGCTGGGACGTCAAGTATTGAACTCCTATGACATTTTACTGAATGTGCAGAATATGGAGAAAATGTTGTCCCACTCGAGGAGTGATTACCAGGAGGAGGAAACCGTACGCAAGGCTTATATACACTTTGTTCTGGCCTTTCTGGTGGAAGGCAATACCTTGCTCATACGCAATATACTGGATCGTGGCCAATTGATAGGTGTGCTGGCCAGAGGATTGGTCTACGATGATCATGTCACCGTTTGTGTGGTTTTGAATGCGCTGAGACAGTATGTGCTGGAGAATCCCGACATATCCAAGACCAAAAAGGTTTTTGTATTCGATCTGGAATGCTGTAAGCAGCTGCGACGCCTGTACGACTGGCAGGGACCCCAGGGATTGATCACGCTATACCGCAAGCAGACTGCACGTAGCCATGTGCGTAGAGCAAGGGTGGTGCCCGAAGAACTGGAGGCCGTCTCAGCTGCCGTTCATGAGTTGTTAATTGTGTTGCTTACTTCAAGAAAGTTTGGCATCAATTTTGATGCCATGACCCATTACCGTCAAAAGCACAACTCACTGCAGGGCAAACTACTGGGCACTCTATATAGACCCTATAATGATGCACGCAAAATGGATTTGGTCATACAAACCTTGAAAGCCTGCCCAGAACTGGGAAGAGCCACCGTACGGAATTTCTCTTGCCTTTTAAGTCCGGCCAAAACGAGCGTTGAGTTTCTGCCAAAGTCAATCAAATTTCTGGCCGACATAATAGAGGCAGTGCCACCCAGTTCCCTGGGAGTGGCCCTAGATAAAATGACTTTAACGGACTTCAGTTTTTGGATTAAACAATTATGTTTTCCCATTGAAGCTTTGCTACACATAACAGGCAAAAATTATCTCAAGGCTGAGAGCTTCGCCCTGCGCCTGGCCACCAATCGCTTGCTGCTGGCCATGATGACACAGTACAGCAACTACATGGCCGCCATCACCCTTAGAGAGCAATCCAGCAATTCGCTACGCAAATTCAAGTTTGAACTATTGAATCATTTGCTGGTAAACTTTCCCACCATTGAATCCATTCTTATGTCACTCTATATGAGCATAGAAGCACAGAGATATGAGGATGTTAAGGTATTGGATCATTTGTCGGTTACCTTGGACTTGGTGTTAATCATGTGCACCGAAAATCGAGCATTTGTGAACAAAACCAGTCAAATTCTGGACTATTTGGAGGTGCTGCGTCCGTTGTACGAGACCAATTTTGAGGAATTAAATCAATCCGAAGATTTGAGCAAGATCAGACTGGAGCTGAAGTCGATCAAAACCATATTGCTGCTATATCCACGTGCCCTGGATCCACACGAGCCGCTGTTTGAGAAGGTATTCCGTTCGTTTGTCAAGGCCTACCTAATGGAGGATGTGGAAGTGAAGACAGAGGCGGGAAATTTGCTAAATCGCCTGTTCCACAATACGGGCATGTTTGATGCCTGCCCCCAGGAGATAGATATATGGCTGGAGTCGCTCAGAGGCTTCAATGCGGAGGTGGTGGATAATGTGACTAGCATTTTATTGACCATACTGTGTCTGGATTGGAGGCAAGTGGAAATCCCTGAATTGGATCTAAATGAGACGGCTTGCCAAATAAACAATCTGGGCCAACTGTTTAAGCAAATTGAGGCGGGTCAGTCGGTGCAGGCCTATGTGGAGACACTTACCCTCAGCAAGATGATGCCTTTGTTACTAAAAGGTGTAAGCCTGGAGGAGCCCTATGATGCCTATGTGGAGCTGGTGTTTATATTGTTATACCACTATCATACCAAACCCGAGCAGGTGAAGCAATTGTATGAGCAGCAATTGATGAAATACCTAAGCTATATGGACAAATGGCAGAAACAGCCACAGGCTTTGCCGGCAGCCCTGGCAGAGCAGTGGCCTCTACTAAATCAGTTGCAGCAGGTACTTACGCCGCAGGAAGGCCTCACATTTGAGCTCACCTTCAAGCCAGAGAACTTGGAGACACACTTTGAACTAAAACTAGAAGAGGGTCAGCTGTTACTACTCCATGCCAGCCTACAGAATCCTCGACGGAATATGATTTATGTACAACATCTTCTGTTTCTTTTGGTGCAGCTGTTTAACCAGCAGCAGCTCAAGTTAAAATCAGCCGAACTTATAGCAGATTATGTAATACGATTCCTGCAAATTGCACAACAAATCGATGGCGAACAGGTACAAATGGAAGGAGAGCAGCTGCAGAATCATACACAAAGCCTGCTTAACTATATCTACAACATACGCTTGAGTCAGCTGCCTACCAAGCAAATTCTGAGCGAAACCAACGAGACCTGGCTTAACTATGTCATCTTTTTGCGTCGTTTAAGTGAACATTGTCGTAGTTTGCCCGGATTTAGTGGCTATATAGCCAACTATCGTCTGCAGCTGGTCAAGTCTCTGGAAATAGGCTTAAGCTCCAAAGTGGATCAACTGGAACAAAGGCAATTGATGGAGTGTGTTTCGCTAATTGAAGCCTTCGACTTGAATGCCCAAGAATGCTTTGAAATGTTGACTTTACTCACTAACCATTTGGAGGCAGAGCAGTACTTTATCCACCACAAACCGAATCACTACTATGAACTACTCATTACTCTATTGAAACGTCTAAATCAACTGAAGGAACCCCTGGATTGTCGCCAGTCGCTGTCAAAGATTTTTAATTTATATCCCAAGTTTTGTGACTTAAGCGAACATTCGCAGCTGGAGCTATTAGAGGCGGCTCTTTGGGAGTTCCTTAAGGCCTATCCGCATCATATGTCTCTCAAGCTGGACCAGTTCTTCGGGCACTTTTTCCAACCCACTCGAAAACTCAGCAAATCTGGCATACGTTTGGCCAGTTTGCTGCTGGAAAGGCAACCTCTGTTGGCGGTGAAATTTGTGGAGCTTTTACCTGAACACTTGGAGCAAAAGGATTTGATATATCCCCTACTGGACATAGCCTTTACCCTAAACTATGAACTGCCACAGTCACAGATACAGCGTTGCTATCAGATCTACAAGAATGGCTTCATGAAGAGCATTGAAAAGCCACAAAAGGCGGCTCTTATATATCGCGAGCATGCCAGGGCCAGTGCAGCTTTGATTGCCCAATGTATGCCCAAGTCAGAGTGTTTGGATTACTGTCAGAAGCAGCTTAAACTGGACACAGTGGAACTATTTCAGATGCGTGTGCTAAGAGAGATTTACTGGCAGGCTTTGGCAGCCAGCAAGGATGAGCAGCAACAGGGCGCCATATTTGTCAACTATGTGAATTTGAATGTGCAAATGTTGGCCGTGGATTTGAAGAAGCAGAGTGTGGAGCTCAACAAACTGGAGGAGTTGGCCTGGAACTGTTACGAGTGGTGGCAGAAGAGTGATTCAACTCGTGACTGGAGTCGTTTGGTGAAGTCAGCTCATTGGTTAAATTTTGGCAAAAGTAGCCTGAAGTATGCACTTCATTTGGCTAAGGAACAGCAGCAGCAAGAGCAGCTGGGACAACAGCAACACCTCAACGGTCTTTTACTCAAACTGATGGCATTTCTTTGTGATCGCTTGTACGAGGACTACCAAGTGGAGCAAACGGAGCCAGCAGATGACACACCTGCTTTGTTTTATGAAATGATTTGCACGCATTCCAGCTACTTGGATCATCTGCTAGGTAATCCCAGTGAAGTTAAAACCCATCTACTGCAGCTGATGGAAACACTGGCCCGTAAGGCTCCCTCTGCCCTGCAGTCCTCACACATACCCATCATACTTGGCTCCTACCAGGCCAAACTTTCGGCCGCTGATCGCTATGCCTTGGCTTTGCTGGAGCACTATGAACGCTTTGAGTTGGGCTTGGAGTCATACAGACCCTTTGTGTGGGGTGAGAGTGCCATAGCTCACTATGCCCTGAGAGCGGCGGATGAGCTAGAGCGAGCTAAGCTACAGCAACAGGAGACCCATGTGGCTCAAGTGTTGGCCCTGATTGTGCGTCAGACTTGTGAGTATACCATTGAAAACTTTCCCATTTGGAGGAGTCTACATGCCAGGCAACAGCTGCCGCGCCTGGAGTTTGCACAGCCCTCAACGAAATCCCACAGATTCGGTGATAATCTCTTGGAACAAATGGTGGAAAGTGGTCATACAGAGTTTCCGCAGGAAATGCGACGTCTTTGCCCCAAGCGTGAGGAGGTGTTTGAAAACTGCTATGATCCCGCCTTTATGCTGCCCCTCATGCTGCACTGTTTCGCTCCCGAGTCTTTGGTACGTGCCCGCTGGCCGGTACAAAATGGTTTGCTGGCTCTCACCTTTTGTGGCCTGGCGTCGCTGGACAAGGACATGCGTTTGGCGGCCGCCTGCTGCCAGCAACGCTATCGTCATCACTTCGAGCTGTCCAAGTTCTATGAGCGTCCGCTCTGGACGCAGGCCTATGACAATATACAGGCTGGTTTGGGTGAGCTAACCTCGTCTTGGCTGGCTCAGAGGCGTACACATGGCGGCACACCTCGTGTACCGCTAATACCCGCTCTCTTTATTGCCCACAGCTTCAATCTGAGCACCGAACCGACACACTTGCTGTACAAACGTCTGATGATGTACCTGAGATTGAAACAGAGCTTTAATTTCCAGACCATACCCGACTTCAATGTGTTCTTCTACTCCCAGGAGCCGGAGCATGAGCAGTATCGAGAGTTTATGGTGGATCTGCTCAGATGTGGCCTGAAATGCAGTGCGGATCTCTTTCTGTTGGTGTCCACCAACACCTTCAAAGTTTTACTCAGCTTCTATAGCTGCAGTCTGGCCACGCTGAACACTAATCTGATGCTGCTCTCAGTGCTCTCCACCTGCGTCAAGATACCCGGTGCTGTCAAGATCATGCTGGATCATGTGGGCATACTGCCTTGGCTGCTAAGCGTAATACGTGATACGGAGTTCCATCAGTTCGACATAATCGAAGGCATTATTAGCATCATCAACAATCTATGGTATTCCGTGGCCGCCAGTCGGTCCGAATTTGCTGATTATGTGCCTTGTCAGTTGCGTCTGCATCGTCTGGTGGTGCAGCTGCTGCCGCTGCTATCGCCTCGCATCTCCGTGCCCGGATTGGCTCGCTTCCTAAATGTACTCTGGAAGACTGCCTCCGCCAGTCGACAGTATCGCACCATGCCAGCTACACAATTGGATCTATTTCTGGACTGCCTGGCCAAGCACTGGCCAGAGCAGATAAATGGCTTGCGTTATGTGCGCAGCTTTGGAGGCAACGGTGCCTGTTCACGTGTCGAGTACTGTGATTGGTTGGCCAACGATCAGCAACTGGATAACCATGCTGTTCTAGCTCTTTCAAGTTTGCGAGAATATGTCAGCCAGTGGTGGCTGGCACACAATACAACCACTTCGGCAGAGGGAGCACTGAAGGCAGAGTCATCCTTAGGCTAGGCTAAGCTGTAGCAACTGTGTTTACTTTATAAGAATACAAGTTTTTGATTAAATTGTACAATTTTTTAAACGGAATCTAAATTTATGTTCACATTTCAGGCTAGCGGCGATGTTACCGAAGAAATCGAACAGGTGCAATCACAAACAAACAATTGGACTGGATGAAATGTGATCTTTTAATCGTACACTGCTGTGCATCTAGATAGGAGAAGGCGGTTTGGAACTGAACCGAAATGCCGGGTTTTTGCATCATGCTGAACCGATTCATGTGTTTGGCTTTGGATAAGCAAAAATTTAGAATTTGTGCTATAATTCTCAGCTCATTCTAATTCTCAGGTAGGTAGGTAGTTCCGGCTGACCCCAGATGGGGTCACATATAGACCTTAGGGTCCTAAATGAGGCCGGGTGATTATTTGGCTTAGAAATCCAGGCAAATGCCAATAATTGTTTTGGGGGCCTCTTGGCCGCTTCCTCATACCAAGAAGATCAAACAATAAGAATAGCTTTTGCACAGTTTCAATTCTAACTTGAAGGTTGGAATATTGTGGAATTCATACAAACAGCATCCATACTTCAGAATAGGACGGACAAGAGAAGTGTAAAGAATAGTATAGGTTTCATCGAATTCCTTCGACCACGGCTTAATAAAACCAAGACAACTCCTCGGCCACACAAGGTATTTGGTTCCTTGGCTAAATCTTTTCCTTTGGATAACAATTTCAAAGTTTTTGAGAACCCATCAACTGACTTTTACACAACTGAATTGGAAGCTAACATTATACACGCAGAAAACTAACGAATATAACGAATAATTTAAGTAGTAGATCGTCCCTTTACTTTGTCCCCTTATCTCTGAATCGTTGTACTAAAAAACTATGCTTTCAATGATCCATTTAAAGTCCTCTGTGCTGATAACAATTAACTCTTCCGCTTAACCAAATCGGAACATTCGCTTACTGCTTTTAAATCCTACATTTTAACCAATTTAGTTAGGTTAGTTAAAATTATTTTCGAATTTTCCTTCCGGTTTTCGTGACGCACTGCACCTCTCGGTCGGTCGGCCAGGAGGTGGGCTGCTATTTTGCCTGGGTTTCGCGCGTACAACTTCGGCTTGGTACTGCGCATTGTATGTCATCGTTCATCTAAAATATCGAAAACTTTTTAGACCAAAAACCTAATCGTTCTTAAATTATAAAGAATGTCGATCTTCAAATCGAGCTAAATTCGTTCTCCGTTTGAGGAGTGAGGTAAGGGAACTGAGAGAGGAGAGCAAGCTCATTTGAGACAATTCCCAGCGGCGCAAATTGACATTACATAATGGATTACTCCTTCATTACTTTGCCTTCAGTAAGACGAAAATAATCATATATAGTCTGGTTTACTTTGCCATATGCATGGCCGTTTTGTAAGCTGGGTGCTCACAACCTGCATTACTGGTAATAAAAGATGTATGCCATACCCATTACAATTGCGCACTACTTTTTTAAAATTGTAATGCGTATTGTGCGCAGTCTGTTTAGTATCCTTTTATGGAAAAGCAGCATATTTATTTTCGACATTTAGCTGTGCGCCACTGGGTAGCGTTCGGTCCGCTCTCACAGTTTCGTTTTTAAATGGGAGAGCCGTCATCGATTTATGCACTCATGTTGCCTTGGAATTCCCAAGCAGTTATATCATTAATGACATGGAGAGACGACAGTAGGACAGTTGTCGGGGTGAAACTGCTGCTGCTTTGTGGTGTTGTGTATTCCTTGAGTCGGCTAAATCTTGCTTCATGGTTTAACACTTTGTTTACTATGAAATAAATTTAAACAAAAATGAAAAAATCGAGTGATTTTAAATTTTTGTATGATTGGAATGAGAGCGCCCTTACATTTGAATCTGTGAAGCTCTTGATCCAAGAGTAAGCGAACTTACTCTTCAGCCTGTTGAAGTCTTAATACAAGAAAGAATATTCTCTGTTTTTGAAAATGCAAAAACTTTGCTTTTGATTCAAGAATAAGCAATGATATGAATATGAATATGTTTAGCACTTGATTCAAGATTTGAAATTTGATTGATTTGAGAATGTTTTGTACGTGGTTTAAGTATGTAAGCTCTTGGGTCAAGATAAGAGGAATAAAAAATTTATACTTGGATCAAGAATTTCCATTCTAATCGAGCTTCTGACATCAAACATTCTTAATCAAAGCTTAAAATTCTCGATTTTCACTCTTAGTGTACGCATAATACGCGACCTGCCGTGAAAAGTGGGAAAACTGATCAAAATTTTTATGTAGCGAATGGTTGAAAAATCTATATTCTTTAACGTTTGAAAGCTACTTTCTTCTAGCTGTAACACACTTTTGCACAAACAAAATATACTCCGTGTACCTTTGGTTCCCGAGTATAAAAAAAAGGTGTTTTATTTATAAAGACACTTGTGTCTATTCAACTGCTTGGTAATGTAATTCCCATAAACATTGACAGTTTGCAGTCAACAATCAGTGTGAGTTCTATGCAAACTTTTGCCAGTTAACGTTTGTCCGCCCGCCAGCACAAATCGCAAAAGATGCGTTTAATTTGCACGTTTTTTGTGCTTTACACTTTAGGTTTATGGTATGTCTTCAACA
The DNA here is from genome assembly GCA_035044965.1 of Lordiphosa andalusiaca. Classification (NCBI taxonomy): domain Eukaryota; kingdom Metazoa; phylum Arthropoda; class Insecta; order Diptera; family Drosophilidae; genus Lordiphosa; species Lordiphosa andalusiaca. The sequence goes on from JAWNNM010000342.1 coordinate 930,977, forward strand.
CCAAACTGATGAAGGTTTATAAAAGAAAAGAAGTATTCACTAAATCGAATGGTAGCAATAGTAGGTACTTTGTGGACAGTGCCCAGTGTAAAATTCCCTATGTAGATCCGTTCGATGCAGAAGCCATGACAATATTTCATCCAATGACCTTTGAAACTTGCACCAATGAATCCGATTTGGTGGTACCCATCTATGATACGAAACTGAAGCGATATAGGCTGCATATCGATGTGATTGTGGCTAAGCAGTTGCTTGGCTCGAATGCAGTGGAATATAGCTGCTATTATCAGGAAATAACAAGGAGTGCGGAAAATGATGGCTTTAACAGGTAGTACAGAAATGCATATATATGGTTCTTGTTGTGGCTAATGTTATCTTACTTATTGCTCAGTTTCACTAAGCCCAAAATGTTCTATCAAGATTATGTGGTGCCATTGCATGTTCAGGCGCTGGTTGTGAACTGCCGAGAAACTTACAATACCAGAAGGGTGCTCCAAAGTGATGCATTTACCTTGATACAGTATAAGCCGGCCTGGAAACCGAAGCCCCCACGACGAAAGCCCAGCGTACTCATGTTGGGTATAGACAGCATGTCAAGAATCAATTTGCGCCGCACTATGCCCAGGGTTTTCAAGTATCTGAACCGTGCAGGATGGCATGAATTAAAGGGATACAATAAGGTATTATACGTAATTTGACATAAGTGGGACAACATATTATTGCCAAGTTAAAAACTAATTCCGTCGGTTGTTGTATGTCATTTTGAAGAATCGTAGTTTCAAGCGAAACTTTGCAGAATTCTGTTTTGATAGGACTTTTTGAAACTAAACGAATTGATGCAAAATAAATCGATCGGAGTTAGTCACATATCTGATTTCCAAATTGGATTGAAACGTCAAATGAATAACATAATCGGGTTTTTAACCACGGTATTCACAATATTTGATCGAAAACGACAATAGAACTTAATCTCAACAGAACTCGGTGACACCTTTCGATGGCAATTTGATGTTCTATCTAACCCCCAAAATTAAAGTAGAATATTCTTAGAAATATTCAATATTTTATTTATTCCGTGATAATCTTCAATTTTGGATTCGTGCTTAAAAGAGCGTTCAAAACTAAAATTTAGAAATTAAATTCTTGATTCAAAATAAGAAAGAAAATCGGTCAAGCCCGACTATAACATACTCTGTACCAAGAAAATTTGTCTTTTGATCATAACTCGAAAACCGTTCATCCGATCTTCTGCATTCCTTTGGCGGATCGATAAATTATAATAATAATAACTAAATATGTCCAGAAGGAACAAGCCATCTATCTTCAAAACTGTGGGAGATATGACGTTTTTTCTAAATTGCGGGGGCGGGAGGGGGCGTGGCCAAAATTGAAAATAAACTTGATCTGCCTGCAGATATAAGAAGCATATGTCCCATACATGTTAAACATCTATCTCTTACCATCTCTGAGATCTGTGCGTTCATACGGACAGACAGACGGACGGACAGACGGACATGGCTATATCGACTCGGCTGTTGATGCTGATCAAGAATATATATACTTTATGGGGTCGGATTCTGGATGTTACATACTTTTGCACAAACTTATTATACTCTATGTACCTTTGGTACAGCTGATATAGCTGATCTCTAATCAGGTATGTTTTACTTTTATCAAGGATTTTGTTGTTTAATTGAGCTTTTGAAACTAAAAACTCTTGATTCAAGAGCAATTTTTCTTGATTTTTATCTCAGTGAAGGAACTTAAAGGGATCAAAAGAAGAAGAAATCGTGACTTTCTGCCTTAACTTGGCAATATTATGACGTTGTAAAGCTCCATAATTTCGATGAAGTCGTGATTTACACGATGAAGCAAACATCATGAAGTAGTTAAAAAAAGCTTTCGTTTGTAGGAAGTAGGTGCAGTGGTGTCGATTGCCTCTCTACATTTCTTATCTACAAATGAAAGCTTGCTTCACCGTGTAAGTCCAGCCTAAGTTGTCACTTTCTCTCTCTCTCTCTGTCTCTGGAACACAATTTGGAATTTTAGCCCAAACTTATGTGGTTTTTTTGAGTGTCAAAACTAAAATAATAAGCCTTTAAAGTTTCTATTCTCAACTCCAGATTGGCGACAACACTTTTCCCAACCTGTTGGCTATTCTCAGTGGATATTCTCCAGCCACCGTTAAGACGCACATCTGTGATCCCACAGAGAAAGGCTGCTTGGATCGTATTCCTTTTATATGGAAACACTTGAGGAATGCAAAGTATCTTACTGCCTTTGCGGAGGATGAGCCATGGATGAATACCTTTAACTATTTGAAGCCAGGATTTGTGGAGCAACCCACCGACTATTACCTAAGACCCTATCAGATGGCTTTCGAAACTAAATTGAGTACCTGGAAGTGTGCCAACTGCACCATCAACTATTGCATTGGCCGACGCATCACAAGTAGCTATGTCTATGACTTTTGCCTGGAGTTCGCCAAACGGTATTTAGATAGACCCATTTGGGGTTTCTTTTGGTCAAATAGCTTCAGCCACGATGACTTTGCTTTGCCCTCGAAAATGGACAATTATATGCTAAAATATTTATGGGAGCTGGAGTTGGAAGGAGTTTATGAGCAAAGTATTGTAATGTTTCTATCCGATCATGGGGCACGCTATGGAAATTTAACCCTACTAAGCAGCGCCTTCTTGGAGGAGCGATTACCTATGATGTTCATCTATCTACCGATTTGGTTTCGGGCCCAATATCCGGATTTTGTTGAGGCTCTGACGGTTAATCAAAATCGCTTGACCTCCAACTATGATCTGCACAATACACTTAAGCATATCATTGAATTGGGTGGCTCGCCAACATTACCCAAGGCCCATGATTGTCCCAAGTGTCGATCACTATTTTATCCAGTGGACGAACAGCGTACGTGTGCAGATGCCGGTATTCCTGACCACTTTTGCACCTGTGAACGATTTCAAAGAGTTACAAACAATAAGATTGCAGTGCGCATCATTGAGCGAATGAACGAATATCTTGGCGAGAAGAATCTCAGCCACTTGTGTAGTCATTTAACATTGAATCGTGTCTTTGATATAGAAATGAAAGCGGATCATGATGTGCAGGACACAAGGGAGGTGGCTTTGTATCGTGCACGATTTATGGTGATGCAAAGGAATGCAACATTTCAGGCCACTGTACAGTTCCATAATATCACCGAAAGCGTCTCAGTTGATGTGGAGACCATAAGTCGAACCAACTCTTACAAGAAAGATTCCATTTGCATTGAGGATCGAATTGCGAAACTGTATTGCATTTGCTTTTAGTCATTTCATGAATATTCCACAAAAATCTATATTAAAAATATTAAAATTTTCTTACTAATGTGAAAATCCAGTTTGAATTTTAGAAAATTCGTTCTGAAAATTTTTGTATCTCTTCTGCAAGTATATATATAATATATATAGAGCTGAAGACTTTAGACCTCATTGCTCCATAACTCTAAGCTAGCCTGTAATATATTTAAATAATATTAATCAACTAATTAAAATAAATAAATAAAAAGTATTGCAAGTTTTAATTAACCAAAATTAAAAAAGAAACCCAAAAAAAAAAACCACATCAACAACAATCAAACAAGAAAGAAAGTCGGTCAAGCCCCACTATAACATACTCTGTACCAAGAAAATTTGTCTTTTGATCATAACTCGAAAACCGTTCATCCGATCTTCTTCATTCCTTTGGCGGATCGATAAGTTATCCTAATAACTAAATATGTTCAGAAGGAACAAGCCATCTATCTTCAAAACTGTGAGATCTAAATTGCGGAGGCGCGAGGGGGCGTGGCCAAAATTGAAAATAGACTTTATCTGCCTGCAGACATAAGAAGCATATGTCCCATACATGTCAAACCTCTATCTCTTACCATCTCTGAGATCTGTGCGTTCACACGGACAGACACACGGACAGACGGACATGGCTATATCGACTCGGCTGTTGATGCTGATCAAGAATATATATAGTTTATGGGGTCGGAGATGCTTCCTTCTGCCTGTTACATACTTTTGCACAAACTTATAATACTCTGTGTACCTACGGTACAGAGTATAAAAACTTCCATGTTTGAATAACAAGATACAAGTAGTTCATCACATTCCCTCATCCATATTGGTTGCCTTTCTTCGTTTGTAATTAGCGGCAATGCCACGCGATTGCTTGATAGTCCCATGCGCTAAGATGCCAGAATTTATGTTTAAGCTAACTAGCTTCTGAGTTCGCATCCCAGACAAGGTAAGTCAAAAGTTTTACGTTCTTTTTCCCCTGGTGAAGTGAACTCACTTTCTGCCAACCTCTGGCCAAAATTCGATTATGTAAAATTACACCTTAAAGTGTATTTCTTATTGAGTTATTAATGGTTTTTTCGGGTTTTTGCGGCTTGATGCACCAAGCCAAGCCAAGCCTTGCAACGCGTTTAATTAATTATTAATAAAAAAACCGCCAGGCCTGTGCAATTTCAAGCATCTTTATAGACATGATGCAAGCACTGAAATTACAAATGAAATGGACAAGATCAACAAGATCCTTCAAGATTTACATTGAAAATAAAACAGCTTAATGCAGCAGCCGTTACTAATCTGAAATCGGCGTAGACTGATTGGACAAAAAGATTGATTGATTATAGCACATTTTGTACCTGTGACAAATTACAATTGGTTACCAAAGTGTATGCTCAGAGAGGCAGCACATAACAAACGCTTTTCTCTTGAGAAACAATTTTCTCAATTTACTCACAATCTTTAAGCTATTAAAAGAAAATCGCAATTCGAAGTTAACTTAAAAACTAGAGTTTAATAAGATAAATAAAGGCTCGGCCGAAGTTTGCATACCCTTGCAGCAAGATTTACTAACTAATTTGAAGGACATATCCACTTAAAACAAACAAGTTTTTCTCACTAAGACTACTTTACTGGCTCTACTTTATGTATGACAGCTATACTATATAGAAGTTCGATTTCGACCAAACATAGTTTAATTATGGAAAAGCATAGCAATCTAAGAAATACAAAGTTTGAAGGCGTTTTCTTTGAAAACAAAAAGTTTTTCTCACTAGCTATTGTCATCCGATTTTGACAAAACTTTGAAGAATTGTGTGAAAGCGTATAAATTAAATATATGCCAATTTTCAAGAGGTTTACATTGGAAACAAACATGTTTTTCTTACTAAGACTATTTTTCTATATTTCTATTGTATGGCAGCTATAGTATATAGATGTCCGATTTCGACCAAACCTTGCAGAATCGTGGATAAGCATTACAAACTAGTAAATTCACAGTTTGAAGACGTTTGCATAAAAAACAAAAAAGTTTTTCTCACTAGAACAAGTTTTTCGACCGATTGTTCCTATGGCAGCTGTATGTTATACACAGAAAAAAAAAAAATGATATGATCTGGTACTCAATGTTATATTATTTCATATCATTAAAAGGCCGATATGATAAAGATACGAATGATCTGTTCGAAAATATCAATCTGATATTTTCGAGAATATAAAATCTATATTAATAAGTTTACATTGATATTTTATAATGTCATTATGATACAATACATAAAAAATATTTTGAATATAGAACTTCACTCTGTGCTTTTAGTGGCTAAGTACTATTAATCATTTTAGAGAATCAGAAAATCACAAATACATTTTTTTATTATTCAATTTACTTTATATCTCCTTAACTGGGGATCGATCTCTGGACCTCTCGCTCTTAGCACGAATGGAATGGCGTCTTATCGGACTGCACCATCGGCGATAGGCCGCAGAGCCTACTTAAATAAATCGTTACGTTGCCTGAAATTTCGAAATAAAACACCATTTGTCTCTTTCCAACTTCACATTTTCTATACGTCCCTTTCTCTTTATGGTCAAAATAAATTGTTTTAGTTTCGAAGTAATATGAAAAAATAGATATTTGTCAAAATGTCAAATTAACCAGCCAAGATTAAATTGATATTGATATTTTTTTTTCTCTGTGTAGTCATCCGATCCGGGCAGTTCCGACAAATGTGCAGCGTTTTTGTACCAAAAGACTTCGTGCAAAGTTTGGTCGCAATAGTTTTAAAACTGACGGAGGAAATAGCATAGAAATAGACGGACATGGCTAAATCAACTCAGCTCGTCATGCTGATCAAGAATATATATGCTTTATGTGGTCGAAAATGCTTCCTTCTATGCGTTATAAACATCTGGAAAATTTCAATATACCCTCTGCAAGGGTATAATAATGTAAAATATATTTAATGACTTAGGTTTGACTACTTTTATGCGATTTTCATGTTGTCTGCGCCGCTTTGAAAGGCTTTGTCGAAAAATGTAGCACTTCCTTTAGCAGAAACTATGTGGATGTTAATGTATATAGTATCTGATACCTGCTCAGCGATCAATCCTTCTGCTGAACACGTCCACTGAATCTATCGCTCTGTCAATATATAAGTTGGGGAGCAAAATCCTTTTTTCTAGTAGCATTAAAGTGCAATTTTTCTTTTTTGTAAGCCTTGCCCAATTACGCCAGCTTTCGTTCCATAGAGACACACACATTTGTGTACCAACAACCGCAAAATATCATTAAAAAATCAGTTTACATATTTTCACCCTGTTCTCTCCAACTGAAAAATGCATAAACAATTTCAAGTCCCAACGCCGCCAAACTGGTAGCCTGGTAGCCATGCGAGTAAGTAACATACCCGCCAGATGATCACGTTTTAACTTCAGGTTAGACGAATGTGCAGCAGCTGCCGCCTGCCAGTTCTTCCCTCCTGGTCGCGATTGCACTCTGAGCCTGTGGCTGTGTCGGCACAATCAAAATTTGTTCAGCATACAAAATGGCAACAGCCCGCTGCTACCTCGTACTCGTATGTTGGCCAAAAGTCAAATTGAAAATTGTATTTGCAGCCGAAGAGAAACGCATAGGAGTAGACGCTGACAAACGGAAAAAGGGTGCACAGACGGGTTCAAACAGGCAACAGGCGGATGAGGCGTCCAAATATCAAAAGTCACGACGAAGAAAGCAGGTTTGCCACAAAATCTCTGCGACTACTTATGGTATTTTTTATTTTTTTTTGTTTTTGGCAATGTGACTTCGACGTTTTTTGTTTTTTTTTTTTTAGTTTTTGGTTTTTGGGCGCAGGTTGGGCTTTTGCGAAAACATTTCACAAATATAAAGATGAGCCTGCGCCGGTTTTGGTGGCCAAGTGGAAAACTTGTCGTGCAATCAGCCAAATGGTTTTCAAGATTGCAACGACAGCGGAAGCATGTAAATCGAACTTGTTTGGCAAATGTCATCGGATATTCTGCTCAGGTGTTTTGAGTATGACAAAAGGTTGGCTAGATAAGACCTCTTACCTCTGAAGCAGGAAGTGCCTTTCGTCCTGGCTCAGGTCTCAAAACACAACTACTTTAAGCCTTCATTGTTTTCTCAATGCAACCACTCCACAGTTCAACTGGGGATCGTAAATACTCTATATACAGTGTTTTATATAATGCATGGGTCTAACACACACCTTGAACCTCAAGTTTCCGAACCTGAACCCTTGGTAAACTTTGGTTGGAACCCGCGAACCAAAGCTACCAACAATTTGTTTGGGATTGCAGTTCTCAAAAATACTAGAAGGACGCTTAGAAAAGGCTTTTGATAATTAGATCACCGATTCCAAAATGTATTGAGAATTATTTTCAAATTTTTTTTATAGATTTTCGCCTTCATCGAGTTTTTCTTTTAAAAGTAGAAAACTGATAAGTCAACATTTCCATCACAACTACTCAATTATCTTACTTTATAGGCACAAATATTCAAGTAATTGTAAAAATAATCACAACTAAAAATAATCATTGAAATGTAAATCCAAATTACAACTACAATCGTGTAATAAACGTATCAAACATAATTTTAAGCATTGTAGCTGGAATTGTTATTCATTTTCTGTTTAATCGTGATTATTTGAATGAAAAGTAATTAAAAACGGGAAGTAATGATCCCATTATAGTTCTGTTAGAGTGCTATTTTCTTTTCAATGATTAGAGGCTCCTAAGAAACTCTGAATATTACTTTTCTAGTAAACAACTTGTCCAAAAAACTATGATCCTAAAATTATGAACATTTAGGATTAATAAATTTTGTGTTGGAACCAGCAAATCGAAACTCCAAATGTAATCAAAACGATGTAACATAACATTTTGGGCGTTTGGTTTAAGGAACCATTCTTTGAGCAACGTTTTCCAAAAATTGTATCCTGATAAGCTTTGGCTATAATCGAGTTCAAATGTAAAGTCCTAAGCTAAATTTGCATTTACTTATCGCCCTCGAATACACACAGAAAAAAAAATATGTTAGAACTATACGAAAACATAGTTGTATTGGGAGTGTGTGAATGAGGAGGGGAAGACCTTATCTGGGGTTCAACTTACATACCTTGTCTCTACAGTATACAAAAACCAAATGCCGGCATCTCAGCACAGACGACTACCAAGCACTCAGCGCGGGTTTGCCGCAAATCATAGAAATAAAGTGAAGCGAATGGATATCAAACACGTTTTGTGTAAATTTTCTCTACGTAGCATTCAGCTTTTCAAGTTCTAAGCTCTTGTTTAGAAAACCTACTTGCTACAACTTATAAATGACAGCTAGTCTGTACCGATTTTGAGCTTCAGTTTTCGTTAAGAATATCCAAACGCTCATGAAGGTTTTTAATATCTAAACGTTAGTGTAGAAAACTTAACATTTTCGTTGGATATTCAGATTGCTGTATGAAAAATGTAAAAGTTATTTGGAAATACGCTAATTTGCTCATATCGTTTATTCTTTGCCTTTGTCCACGCTGCATTTTACTTTGGAACATGACTCTTACTTTCTACATGTAGCATTTAGTTTTCCGACATGCCACGTTTGGCTTTCAATTTTCTACATTTTAAGTGTGAAATTTTACAGGGTGAACCAAGTATCGTTTGGGATTGGCTTTTCTACATGAGGCGTGTAGCTAATTTTGTTTTCTCTGTGAAGTTTTTAGCAACATGACACTCCCAATTTTGTTTGCAATCGCGTTTGATACTTAAAGAGTGCTATTATTGTTTGCTGATGCAGTTTTCTTGCAAGCAGTAGGCGCAGAGAATGCGAGAAAACTTCACCAGAAAAGAATGCAATGGTATTTTACCAACAATTTGTTGACTTGATTAGAGTTGATATTGTTCCTCATTATCAACTTCTGGGCAAAATTATAATACCCTTTGCAAGGGTATAAAAATAAAGATTTCGTAAGGTTCAAGTTATAAATGGATACATTCTGTGATTCGAAAAGGGTAGAAATTTTATTTGATTGAGATTTTTGAGATTTCTAGTACCTCACATTTTGCATAGAATCAGACACATCGCTGTACAACAACTTCAGCGAAGACGCAGCCTGACCGGACTTGGTTCATTTTAGGGATGCAAACCGCTACTGAACCGAACCGCTTATTGGCGCTCGCAAATCGAACCAGCAACTGTCAAAAAATGCCAACCAGAACATGATACAATTATATAAGGGTGGATCTGACATTGTGCTCTGAGTTCAGTCCACACTTGTTATAATTGTATCATGAATCAGAATGCAAAACAAACCGGTTCAGTTCATGTCACCATCACGTTTGTCTGTACATTTAGGAAATTGTGTAAGAAAACGTAACTTAAAACAGACCAACGTTTTATAACTACCTCCTAAAGAACAGGCGATTGAGGCTCTATTTCCCAGTCAGATGTGAGGAAAGGCATCAAGATACTCCGGCTCTAGCATAAAGACAAACAGGTGAGTGTAAAACGGATGTGGCACCTGCTGCTCCTACTTCGTTTTTTTATTGCCTCGATAGTTGGGATGACTTTCCCGTAATAATATTCTTAACATTTGATCATACTAACTGGAGCAGCATCCATATGTAGTCATCGCTGTCACAACTCAATTCGATTATTATTATTTTAACCTTTCGCCTTTGGCTATTTGCCTCATTGATTGATCTGCGTTGGCAACCGTTGACCTTGCTGTGCTCATTTTACAACATTTTCGATATGTTAATTGCTGCTAGCCACGCCTTGGTACTATTTCTGCCCTTCCGTTGCCTCTGGCATGTGCATAATAAAGTCATCAATTGGACGATAGAGTAGCTAAACGAGCAGCTAAAGCCGAAAAAAAAAATCAAAACCAAAAACAACACACTCTATTATGACATGTGTCCGCCGTTGTCAGCCGCGTCCAAATGCCTCTTCCAGGCAGTCAGTCACGAAATCACTGAACCAGGCATTTATGATTGGGTAGCAGTCAATTTGATAATGCTTTTGGTACCTGCGCCTGGTCCATAAATGGGACAGCAAATAAAACCGAGCAATACAATCGACAAATTTTGTTTAAAAAAAAATCATATACACATATATAACTCTTGAAACAAAACAAAGGCTTCGGAGTGCCATAAAATAAACATGTCAATGGGGAGGGCCAAAGTTAATAATTTAAAATGCAAATAGTGACAAGAAATAGCCATAGATCTATGGGTCGTCGTCGTTAGAGGTGTGAAATATGAACGCAGCAGAAATATTTGCCAACGCATTTGAATTTCATTTCCAATTTGTATGTTGTTTTTTGGGGAGTTGTGTCGCCATGTCAGTTCCGGATTAGACCAAAATTGGTTTTTAAGTAAGCTAAATCAATCATTTGACAGTCGGTTAATTGTCTGCCCGGCCCCGGTCACACCCATAAGGGCGGATTGACTTTTGATGCTCACATTGTCTACTCACTTTTAGGATTAGGCAGCAGCTACTGACACTGACATCGCCAGCAAGGCATCAAGATTTGTAGGCTGGGTATTAATAGATCGTTGGTGGCATTGCTGGGTTGGTTGGATGATGAACTTTTGAACTCTTTGATGTGGTCCATTGTGTGTGTGTGTGTGGCTAAATGTCTTGGCAAGTCATTTTTCTTGACTCTTGCATGGAATTGAGATTTTGTGTGGAAAAATGATTGGAATGGGTTATAAAAAGTGGCGCTGAAGAAACTTTGTAATTGATTGAAAATTGGATTTGATTGATGTGCGGATGGATACATGTCTGCCATGCTGCAAACTGGCAGTTGATTTACGGCATTCATGGGGTTTTTTTTTTAAACTTCTGGAATGTCGAAATGAGCAGGCAGTAGGAAGCTTCTCCTAACCCTTCTGCCCGTCCGTCTTTGTGTACACCTAGATACACAGATCTAGATCATTTCAAATTGTGCCCAAAAAAATCGCATAATATAGGGCAGAGTTATTAAGGTTATCAAAAACGTTGCATACTTTTCTGAGGCGCATGAGCTGTTTGCTAACATTATGTTGAAATGTTCATGTTAATGTTAATGCTCTGTTAATTAACATAAGGGAAGGCTATTAAATTTTACATTTTTTCCCTGAGTACCGGGTATATCGAAGTCGGGCAGGGCTATCGACATTAACTTACGCTCTCGCTTTCGTCTGTAAAAGGCAAAGTCAAAGTTCGAAGACCAATGTGTCTTTCTCTCTTCCACCAACGATCAAATTTGACTGGCTGCCGATTGGGTTATCGAATCTAGAATCGAAACTTGAAAAAATGAGAGCCTATTGAGACATTATTTCGCTTTCCCCTAGAACTTTTTACTGTAAAATGGAAATGCCAAAATAATCTAATGAATTGATCTTTTTTCTTCATCCAATGGAGCTGAATAAGGTAAAATGAATATTAAACAAGAAACAAAGTCGGTCAACAACTATAACATATTCTGTACCAACGAAATTATACGCTAAGCATAAATTTTGATGCAGCAGTAGCAGCTGCAAACAATCTTAGGATCACAACTCGACAACCGCTCATCCGATCTTCACCATTCCTTGGGCGGATCGATAAAGTATTCTAATTACTAAATATGTCTACAAGATACGAACCATCTATCTTTTAAACTGTGGGAGATATAATGTTTTTTTTTCAAATTGCAGGGGCGGCTGGGGGTCGTATCCAAAAATGAAAATAAACTTGATCTGCAAATGTCTCATACATGTCAAACTTCTATATCTTACCATTTCTAAAATCTGTGCCTTCACACGAACAGACAGGAAGACGGACATGGCTATATCGATTCGGCTGTTGATGCTGATCAAGAATATATATACTTTATGGAGTCGAAGATGCTTCCTTCTGGCTGTTACATACTTTCCCACAAACTTATTATACTCTATGTAGCTACGATCAGCATCAACAGCCGAGTCGATATAGCCATGTCCGTCTGTCCGTCTGTCTGTCCGTATGAACGCACAGATCTCAGAGATGGTAAGAGATAGAGGTTTGACATGTATGGGACATATGCTCCTAATGTCTGCAGGCAGATCAAGTTTATTTTCAATTTTGGCCACGCCCCCTCCCGCCCCCGCAATTTAGAAAAAACGTAATATCTCCCACAGTTTTGAAGATAGATGGCTTGATCCTTCTGGACATATTTAGTTATTAGGATAACTTATCGATCCGCCAAAGAAATGAAGAAGATCGGATGAACGGTTTTCGAGTTATGATCAAAAGAAACATTTTCTTGGTACAGAGTATGTTATAGTCGGGCTTGACCGACTTTCTTTCTTGTTATTGCTAGTTTTGTGTTGACAAATAATAATTTATGAGCCACAACTGCAGTAGCCACCTATCGGTTTAGCTAATCGCTTGGCTAATACCTAAAACATCCTAAATATATCCTCTTAAGGAATCGATGATTGAGTCAAAGTCACGAGGTGGCAACTAGGGAGTTAAAAATATGTATACAAATCAAATTTTAGTTCATTTGTCGGTTGTATAATGGACTAAAACGTGAGAATTTTAGCAATCGGAGTTTCTGCCAACATTCTAAGCATTTGGACCAGCGTGCAGTGATTGGAAAAGTACTCATTTCTCATTCTTTCCTAGGCCAAATCGGAGTTAACAATAAAACGACACACCTTCACTAGAAGGTATGACACCACTTGTGGTTTAACTAACTACCTAATGTTGGCTTACTTGGGGATAAGTCAGATATAAAGATGACATTGTATATGCTTGCAAATATGTCTTCACTTTTATCGAAAATTTGAAAACATCTTCTCTGTTCTTATTCAAGTGATGCAATGTCAACACATAGTTTGCACACAATTCATTTCAATAAGACATCACATGGCGTCATATGAATCAGATTATACCATTTTCATAATCTAATACAAATTGTCATTTGGAACAGGAATTGTTAATTAAAATGATATCAAAATGAATATTAAATTGTCCAATTTAAAAATTTGATACTCTCTTTGGGAAAGCGCACGTCTCATAAACAGCCAAAATGCCAAGTGATATCAATCAATTATACTGAACCCAATCCTCCTTCCATGTCAAGTTTTACATAACCAGGTAGCTTAAATTTCGATACAACTACTAAAATCATAAATCTTGTCAATATTTTCATTGTTGCATCAACTTTGCGCACTTTGCTTGCTTTACATATTCCAAAAATATCAAAGAAAAAAACATATTTTTTCCTTTTTACTTTGCCTTGTGCTTTTGGGTGATTAACATTTTGTTGGCCCAACAAATATCTTGTAGGTGGTGTCTGAGAGCGGGTGAGGGGAAGGAGGAGGAGGAGGAGTAGGGGCTTGGGATGAAATGCAGAACGCCCACGTGTGCTGACTGCGTGTGAAAATCAATTGGCCAAGTCACTTTAAGCCATAAACAAATGGCTAGCTACGCGCATTTGATCTTTTGTTATACTGATGGCTCTGTAATTTGTCATAAGTTTTGCGGGTTAACTAATGAAGGTTGACAAAGCTTATGGAGTAGACCGAAATGACAGGTCACTTTCAACACATCCATTCACTTAAAAAAAATCAATCCGAAACGGGATTAAAAACAGGGTGATCCCGTAAAAGATTCATGTCACTACACAGAGAAAAAAAAGGATGATTTCCGGTATCCATTTGGGAGGGATATGTCTGAAATATCCTTCTAATCATCCAACGGAGCTAAAAATCATCCAAAGGATATGAAAAATGATGATCCTTGGGATGTTTTTTCAGCTCCGTTGGATGATTAAAAGGATATTTAAGACATATCCCTCCCAAATAGATACTTTTTTGGATCTTTTTTTTCTCTGTGTACCACTTTTTTTTTAATCCCGAAAAACAGGATAACTTCAAGCCTGCTCCGGGATTACCCTGTTATTATTCCCGATTTCAGATTATTTTCTGTGTACAGAAAACTGCAAAGATTGATATGCTTTTTAATGGCCAGTTATTTCAAAGCCATTAGCTAGTGCAGGTGACCGAGAAAGAGAAAACACAGCGGCCACACACATTACCAGCTGCCGCACACACCACAAGTGGTTTAAGCAATTATCTGCCTAATGTTACTATGAATAGATCTTGAAAATTAGAAATAATCTCTAAATTTCATCAACAAAATGTGCCTAATAACTATACTTCGAAATTATTGTAGTAGTAGAGGTGAAACATGGTTTTTATACGAAAGACATAGCTTAAGATTGTAAACATACATCAGCACATGAGAGTAAGGCAATGCTAGTTGAGTGCCATTAACTAAAGGATTGAAAAGCAATGGACCTAGTTGGCTACCCTGAGGAACTTCAAAGAGTACTCGATTGGAGGAGAAATGCCTCGAGTTACCGTTGACATGCTGAGTGAGATCAAGGAAATTAGCCCTAATCCAGTTCAGTCAAATGCAGAAGAAGATGCTAGCAACTCCATTTAATGCAGAAGAAGCCCATGGTTGAAGGATTTGCTTAAATCTGTGTAGTTTCTTTGTTTTTGTACTGGATGATAAGCCCCATATTTACTAGAAAACCATGTTTAGTTTTCCGAATTATTCGGCGATAACAAGCAAGGGCGCTAGAGTTTCCCTGTTCATTTGTTTTTTGTATTTTTGAAGAAGCATGTAACCGGTTGTTGTAACAGCTATTAAAGGGTCATCCCGAATGTAGGCAACATTATTTTGACCTTTAAGCGGTTCTAGTCCTGACTAACAACGGGGGGGTGCACTTATCAGCTCAACTGTTTTGCTTATAACTCCGGTGTTTTTCGTCCGATCTGATTGTACTTTTCAGAATAGATGGATATTGGGCCTAGTTTGATGTATACTAAACCACCAGGCTCTAACTTGAAAATTGTGGATCTGATGGTTTTTTAGGTCTAGGATCTGACGGTTTTTTTGTGAACAAGAGGGGGACGGGGGGGAATTTTCCAAATCTGAAACAAACTTGATCTGCGTACGGCATGCATCTATCTTGATGTAAGAATTTGTGGCTCTATCTCTTATAGTCTCTGAGATCGACGCGTTCATACAGACAGACGAACTGACAGACATGGCTATATCGACTCGACTGTTCACGCTGATCAAGATTATATATACTTTATGGGGTCAAAATGTTTCCTTCTCCCAGTTACATACATTCGCACAACTTCATGATCCCCATTTTTCACATTTTCCATGGGAACAGGGTGTAAAAATGCTATAATTGAGACGTGATTATCATTTTCAATAGCTAAGGAATAGCGGATAGTTTTGAGATACACCTATAGTTTTGAAAATCAGTCTTGCGCACCTTTTTATGGGTGTAAATTATTCTAAGAATCCTGTCAGTAACTTGGGAAATCACCAAGTCAATTTCAAATCTCTCAACTTTCGTGAGAATCTCTAAGGATTTCAATCTTTTGCAAAACTGTTCCCAGGGCATCTTATAACAGGCGCTTTCTTTGACAATTTTATGTGAATTTCGTTGACGACCATTTCAATTTCACTTGAAATTATCAAAGAAAGCGCCAACTGAGCTGTGATAAAAAATGGCATCTTTCGTAAATGCGGAAATCTGAAATTAATACCACAGTCTACCATTAATCTTCATAATGGTTAGCAAAAGGATATTAAAGGTATAATAAAACGTATATTCGCGAGAAGAATTAACAAAAACGATGGGCCATCAACAAGTCCGAGTACTCGTAGGTAAGTGCTGTGCACTTTTTGTTGCCTTTTCTGCTTCTGCTTCTTCTTCGGTGCATTCGGGTCGCTTCCAGGTGCAGCGGCTGCTCATCAAAACTTCATCAATGGTGACGGCCGCAAAAGCCAACAGGTCGAGTAAACGCTTTCAAGCAAATATTTATCCAATGCAAATGCAAAAATTTAATTAAGCACTCGCAAAGCGGAGCTGTTGCGAAGATGACCGGAAGTGCGGAAACAAAACGGAAATCGAATATGAATATGCATTGCAAATGCGTCCAAAGAGATGAGCTAATTTACATGCACAAATGGCGCTAATTTGAGAGAAATTTTTACAGCGAGATCAGCCAAAAATTTACAAAAAAAAAAAAAAAAACGCCAGCCACGCGGAAGTTGGAGTTGATGGAGCCACGAGCCAACGCCATCGCTTGGCAAGTTAGCTCCAACTTTGATCTGTTAGAGTGGTGGCCAAGCCCCCGTTGGCGATTTTGGCTGGCTCATTAAGCCACGGCTTTGGGCAAGGATTTTGGCCAAAAAACGAGTTGGCCAAAAACCGAAGATGCCACACAAATGTTAAGTAACGTCATAAAACCGAAAAGGAAAGTTCCACAAAGGTTGTCAAAATGAGAAACGCACATAAAATGCGTATAAATAAAAAAAATAAAACAACATTAATTAATGGTAGAATTATGTTTTGGTGGTCCAAGATTGCATCACAAAGCATGGCAAAGTGTTTGGGAGCACGTTAATTTGCAATATACTGCCGCTTCAAGCCAAGTTCAAGCCCATGGAGGGCCGCTTGCTGTGCAGCGCCAGCAACAACAGCAACAACAACAACAAATGCTCATAATCAGTTAAGACAGCTTTCATTCATTAGGCCGGCAGCTGGGCATCACACAACAGTTGGCAACATTTTCGGGTGGGGGGCCAGCAACATGTTGCCAAGCAGCATCTTCAGCTGGGCCCGCTTTTGTCTTCGGCAAGCTTCACTTCAGTCTGCAGCGAGCGTTCAGACGGTTTAGTTGTTGTTGTTTGCAGGCGTCTAGCCGACCAAAAAAAAAAGAAGTTAACTAACCCCCCAAATCGCGAAAATTCGTTTCGTTCGAGTGGATAATGTGAACTTTCTTGCTAATTTGAAAATAACGATTCGAAATTTTTGTATAATTCAACGAAAATAAAGTGCAACGAGGAACAGTTTCCAACAAATCAACCGAATGAAATTCAAATACAATACAATAGAAACGTTAACAACTAATTTGAGTTTGATTAGCTTTGGTTTCTATTGAATTATTACAATTTGATTGCGTGCGAAATTATTTGTGAAACAAATCAGGGGAGGAGAAGCACACCAAGTCAATTTTGGATTATATAATAAATCCCAAAAATATTAACGGATTAAAGTCAAACGAAATGGTGAGTTAAAAAGTGGGTTTCGGTTAGGGTAAACTAAGGGGTTTTATATTTCTCTTATTTATGAGTGTTTTATTCAGGCATTAGTAGTAGCTCCAAAACGAGACTAGAGTTTAGAATTGAAATGAATGATTAAGGCTGTGAAAATTAAGACTAAAATGCATTAAGGGCATTCATGTTTTTTTTTAGTTGATTGCTTGCCCACACTTACTTAAATGAAAAGCGTTTCAACTTGCACTTTCTAAGTTTTTTTTCAAATTGCACCATGAAACAAACCATTTAAAGCAGAGATATCCAGGCACAGCCCCTGGGGACCGCACATATGCGGCAATTCGCATGCAAAATTGACGAGTGATTGCCAAAGTCATTCCACTTTCGCACTTTAAGTTCGCTCTTCTTAGGAAACTCTGCTAATTTTTGAATCTTATCCCGTCTGAGCTTTTTTTTGCTCTGGATTATGCCCTTCCATTAATCTCTATGTCTAAACATCTAAACCCATTCAATCTCAATGATCAACAAGATCAAAAAGATTGAAAAGTTGCTAACGGCCAAAATCCCTTTTTAGAAAATGAGTTCCCTTTAACTCAAAATAGGAACAAATGCTCCAAATGATCTTGAAATGAGCACAATTCAACCCAGTCGGACTTTGCATCATGTGTTGAGAAAAACCAGTACATCTAGTGCCATGAAATTTCACTTAAAACTGCATGAAAAACTAACACGTTGTTTTCTCAGGTATTTGTAAGGCTAAAAGTCTGAAAATGCATTCGAAAACATGAAAAACTCAGGGGTTTGTCAGCGAACGTCTCATGTCTTCCCCCCCTACGATATACAAAGTAAGTACATCTGGAGTACTAAGAAAGTAAAGAACCCGAAGGCTGATGACGGCACCTAAACGGAAAAGGGTTGAAACTCCTGAGTTCTTCGGCGTTTCCATTGCAAAACGAAGCGGAAGGCTCAGGTTTCACGTGAAAAGTAAGCATGAGAAAGTACCTTTTTTCAATGATGAAAAGTCCGACTGGAAACTCAAGACAACCAACACACAGAAAAGTATAAAGTCATTTAGACTTGCAGCTACAAATGCGTGCAATGGCGCAGTGAGCTAACACGTCGCCGTAGTTGAGTGCAAAAGGGTCTTGGGTACTCTGTACCGAGTATTATAAGGTTGTGCAAAGGAATGTAACAGCCAGAAGGAAACATCGCCGATCCTATATATATATATTCTTGATCAGCAACAACAGCCGAGTCGATATAGCCATGTCCGTTTGTCTGTCCGTAAGAACGCACAGATTTCAGAAAATATGGATGGTAAGAGATAGAGGTTTGACATGTATGAAACATATGCTTCTTTTGTCTGCAGGCAGATCACGTTTATTTTCAATTTTTACCACGCCCCCTCCCGCCCTCCTAATTTACAAAAAACATCATATCTCCCACAGTTTTTATGATAGACGGTTTGTACCTTCTAGACATAGTTATCAGGATAAGTTATCGATCCGCCAAAGGAATGGTGAAGATCGGATGAACGGTTTTCGAATTATGATCAAAAGACTTTCAGTTGCTACTGCAGCATCATAATTTATGCTGAGAGTATGATTTCATTGGTACAGAGTATGTTCTAGTCGGGCTCGACCTACTTTCTTTCTTGTTTCTTTATATAATGAACCAAGACAATTTGAGAGGGGAAAACCCGACAGCATTGGACTCAATATAAGGATTTTATAAAGGATTTTCTCACTTCAAAAACGATTTCTCACTTTAAGAAATATGTTTGACAACGTAAAATGGCGATGTGAGTTGATATGTTCCGTTTTTAAGAACTGTTTAAATCTGTGCCGAAATTATTATACCCTTGCTTGTGCTTTCAGCATTGCATTTCATAATTTAACTTTAGGACCGAACCTTCAGGCGAACTTCGAATGATGTAAATGATGAAAAAAAAACAGAGAATTAAACTTGATTTGTTTTTCCCATGTTCCTGTTCCCAAGTGCGGTAACTCCACCTGGATTTGTCAAAACATCAAAAATATCAAAAGTGTCTGAAAACATGTTGAGTCATTTGACTGAGCTACCTCAATACCAATTTGTCTAAACCTAGAAAGTTTTATGATTGGTTTTGAACAGCTGATAGAAAGTCACATACGTTTTCTACGGTGGCTTGTTGTTGTTAATTAAATTATGTACTAATTACAAACCAAAATCCGCCCATCTTTGACACCCGCAATGTCTTGTCTTGAATATATGTGTGGGAGTTTCGAATGGACAGTGGCGATCAAAATCAATCAATCATACTAGATGCAAATTCGTGAGATTTTTTGATGCTTTTTGGCGAAATCAAACTATCGACAGTCATTTGCCAAGTCATTTGTGTAATGGCTTTTTAATGCCATATAATGAATCCATTTCATAGTTGGACGCTATAAACCAGTGCCTAAAAGCCAATAAAACAATTTAATTAGCAACATATGAGGCTCATTTGATTTACAGATCACACAAAAGCGACAGCGACTGTATTAGATGAAATTGGTTTAACGATCGTTAATCACTTAAAACCAGAAAAATGTTGATTAAGATCGTAACGCTTTTGCGTTGATTGGCACTGAAATGTGAAGGGAACAATGCCCCCCTGCCCCCACCTTATCGCGGTCATTTGACTTAATTAGTCCAACGTACGGGAAGGGTGGGCAAGGTCGTTGCAACATTCTGACCCGCATATACATATAAATACACCCAGGCATATCCGATGTGATCTTATGCAATCCACAATTTACGGTCCAGGTAAAACTGACAACCGACCTGTTCGCAACGCCAGACAAAGTTGGAGCTTTGCCGCTGCCTTCCGACTGGACACACCACTCTGGTCTCACTTCCAGTCCCCGGTTCCAGCTAGCAAGTCATCACTGAAGACGTCCCAAAACCAAGAGATGTGTGTTCGAATGTGTGTATATGTCTGTCGTTGTTGACATGCAATAAAATTTCACTTTTCACCATTGCATAATTGCAGTTTGACAATGCTTAAAATTGATTATGGGCTTTCTGTTTGCGTTTTGCAAGAAAAAAGAGCTTCCTTGCCAGGCAGCTGATTTCACCAGTCCAAAATTAGCAGCCTGGGTCATAAATCATGCAAAAAACCAACAAAGTGTCAAGGGAGGTGTTGGAGATGCTCAGTAATAGAGAGATCGTAATGAAAATATGCGCGAGTGTGTACTTATGTTCACTCTCATAGGCGTCATTCATGACCGCAACAGGAATGGATACCGTTTTGTGATTCACACAAAAACTGTTTGCTTTTTTAAAACGATTTTCAATACTAGCGAAACGCCTCAATCTCTTAATTCCGCATAAGTATTTTGGCAATTAATACTAAGGGCCGATTTCTAATCTTCCATCCGTCACATAAACCTACAAATAACAGAGCCATGTAGAAGATGTGATATCGGCCCTAAGAGTGCTTTCACACAAACTGGCAGAATGCACAAAGCTGATGTGTTTTTCACTTATCTTGCAGCCTTTTCAGAATGAGTAGAATATAAGGGAACTATGACAACATTCAACTGGCATTGCCTCTGGCAACTGTTCACACATGCACATGCACACTGACACCTAATAATATAACAGCAAAATTCGGCATGACAAATTTAGGAAATCAAAACTAAGAAACGTATAATGAGGCACATTTTCTCAAAAAGTCCGGTTAGTCAACCTGGCTGGCAGTTTAGCCAAATTTGAGTGTTTCATGCCGACTTAAGCATCTGAGGAGGAATATAATTAACAGCAGCTTATGCTACGTTCAATATTTAACCGCTAGATTAGTCCCGATGAAATTATCGATATTTTGAACGATAGACTAGTAGCTAGCTTCAACACTTGCCTTGTTTAATCAATTAATTATGGCAATAAAATGTTTAAGAATGAACGAATGTTTCAGCTCAATGGTATGAAAATGGAAATTTATGGAGAAAATCCCAATTACTTTACTAATCCAAATTTGTTCGACGATTCCCTTCGATTGTAAAATGATTCTTGCTTTGATTAGAGATCAATTACGAATTGATTATTTGTTAATAAGATTGTTAACTGGAAATCATGCCTTGTTGTCAGAGACTTCTTTGGAGTCAGTTTTCCTTTGGTGCAAGTTAACAACTTGTATGCAAGTTTCGATATCGGGCAACAATTGTTGGAAAAACCAGATAACTCATCAAATTTGACCCTTGGTTAGCCAACCGGAAGATTTAAGAGTTTGGGCCTGAGAAAACCAAAATTCGGAAAATAATTAGTATGGTAAATAAAACTTATGAGGCACAAATTAGGAAATGCCGCGCGCCCTGTAAATCTCCAAAGATTTTGTCTTCAGTTGTTTTGGAAACCGCTCGAAAATGCCGTTTCTTATTGGGAAAAGTTTGTGTCCTAGATATATACCCATCTCATCAAATCCATTTGATTGACCCTCTACGTCCTTAGCGATGCCTGATCGAAGTCAAGGATGACTTGATACAAATTGTACAACATGTCCTGCAAGTTGTCCGCCATTGCCTGCCGATCCCCTTATATACTTGTCATCAATCTGCATTCCTTCCTCCATTTTCACTTTTCTGTAGTAATTCTTTACATTAATTGATTCTTAGCCAGGAGAGGTTTTTTTACATTCCTCAAGGAACTTATGCACAAATCCTGTGAATCCGATTTTAGACATTCTTCTGAGGATTTTAAAGATATTCAAATGGTTTATAGGGATTCAAAGACGCATCACAACAGAAATCATAACATTGCATTATGTGCCCTAATGAACCACTGAAACGAACCGAAACCGCGGTTCAGTTAGCTCCAAAAACCAAGCAGTGAATTGGACCTGCGGTTCAGAAACCACTGAACCAAACCAGTACGTATTATCAAGTGGTTTGCATCCCTGGTTAAATTACAGAAACCCAAACCTCTACCCAGCGATTTCTATTCAACTCGCATACAAATGGTACATTTTTTTCAAAAATATAGTAATACCTTATAAAAGTGTTTAGAAAAACATTCTCATTTGAAATTTTGCCCCAATTTTACTTTTTCTGTTTTTGGATCCAAAAAAACCCAATATTTTTCACACCTTAGAACAAAACCAGCTTGCAAAAAACATATTGCAGAATTGAAAAATCGGTAAAAAGGAACAAATAAATGTGAGTTCTGATGAAGATGAAATGTAATCTTCAACTAAGGTGCTAGAAAATTATGAAAAAATTACATATATAAAATCTGTAAGCGACTTTATTGCTATTTTTACTGAATTTAAAGAATGATTCAAAATTCGAATAATTTACAGTTTTGGGGAAACTATTAGTGTAAAGTTTTTAAGAATGTTGAATATGTTGCATTAGCTGTTTCATCTCTTAAGTTTGTTTTTCCAGCCAAAAGCAAGTATTGATTTTAGTGATTAACTCTGAACCCGCTCCCTGAACCGGAACCCAAAGAGTTTCGGGGGTTCATACCCTAGAGTAAGACCCTACTTTGCAGTGCTTGTTAAAAGCCCTCCAAAATGGTGGCAACGTTTTTTATAGTGGAAATGTATTTATAACCAAATGTACCAAAGCCAGAAAATGTCCTTAACTTAGCAATCAATGTCATTCAGCAGTAAATCAGGAGCCATCGTAAATCAGTAATCATAAATTGGATTAGTCATTTGAATACTCCCAATAATCTTTTTTTTTTTTGCAAACGCTTTTCGTTTGTTGGAATGGCAAGTCTTACTGAGCATTCTTAAAACTATTAAGGAACTAAGTTTTTCATACTATTTTTAGTCTAAAACTTTTTTTATTAAACATTCTAGATATGCCCTCTTGTTTTGGGTTCTTAAACTTGTTTTACCTCGTTTCGTTTTTCAAATTCTTAGCTAAATTTCCCCAAATTCTATTGAGTTACCCACATCATAATTATAAACAATCAATCAAACCGAAGTTAGATAATTAAAAACATTCCTTTTTTTTTAAGGCTATGCACAACGATCCCAATCAGCGATTGATAAGTGATTACGATAACTGTTGCCAATGCCCCGGGGTACCAAATTTCACAGCCTTTTGTTTTGATTTGTTTATCGACAATGTGTGTTTATTGTTTGATTGTAATTTAACAAAAGTAAAAGTGCCTCACACTCACTCACGATTGCTTCATTCACAACATATTCAATTCATGAAAAAAAAAAAACAAAAACGCCCGCACACTTAGCCAAGCCGAATGTATCGTGCCTTAAGATACATATCTTGGACCAGAGTTTGCACGAAATTGTGCAACTGTTGAAATAACAAATTTAAAGAGCATTGGCAAAGGAAAAGCCTTTCGGCAGAGACACCGACACCGACACCTGCGGCTGTCATTTCCCGTGGATCCGACAAACAAACAAAAATATTTGACAGTTGCGCGTAAATAAGTGCAATGCATAATTTCTGGCCATGCAATAGTTAAAGCGAGGAGGGGGGGAGTTTAGCGTCAAGTTCGTTGCCTAAGTCTTTTGTTTAGTCAAAACATTTTGAAGCCTGCTGCTGCCACTTATTATTTTGATGCTCAAAGGTCAACAGCAGTCCGCGCGTGGAACGGCCAAATGGTAACTGGCACACAATGATGCACACAATGTAAGCGATTTTTACATAATAATATGTAACTATGTAGCCAAACAAAAGACTGAGAGCTGCGTAGAAAAGCATTTGCCACTTGAAGTGGCCGAACGACGTCGCGACGACTCGATCATCGTCAGCTTCCTCCAGATGCCCCGGCGTCGATAAAAGTGAAACCGAAATTGCCGAGTACACGGCGGGCAATGATGCCATTGACATTGCATTTTTATCTCAACGTGCCATTAGATGTAAAGAGCACAGCAAAAAGCCAAGATGTGTCGGTGAATCCCCCCGCCCCCACCCACCACTTGTGGCCCACAGCAACGTGCAAACAATGGGCAGGCCATTAAGCGAACGCGCCCGCAAAAAAAATCAAAAAAAAAAAAAGGCACCAACCAAAACAGCAACTAGACACAAAATTATTGTTGGCTGGAAACACTCTGTGTGTGTGTGTGTGTGTGTTTGTTTGTGCTTTTTTTTCGTCTCTCTTCGAAATTTATTGTAATATGCGCACATTGGTAATTTCGTATTATTTTTATTATGAAATGCTGTGTGGCTAAGTAAAAGGCATGAAGATGGGAAATTGCGTTGGCCAATGCACCAAACGTCGCATAAACAACACTTGAAAGCCGCTGGCATGTCTGAAGACTCATGATACACCACACCACACCACACCCACACCCACACTTACATTACTCATGGCTTTGGTCAAAGAATCGCAAATACAAAAATCAATTAAATTTCCAATTTAAAAACCGTTTTCCATAATTTGAATTTATGCCAAAAACGTTGACTCTTGACCAGGATATTCACCAATCAAAGGCCAGGTCTTACTTCAGCATCAACTTGTTATCACGCTGATCAATAAACTTGACCTTTGTCCAAATGAACAACAGATTATCTGTGTTCACACACAACACAACACATTTTTGGCGGCATCTCCATATCCAAACCGATAACGAAACCAATCCCCAATTAAATGCGCATAAATATGCAAATTGAAAGCCAGCAAAATGGAAACTAAATGAATTGTAACAAGCAAACGTATAAATGCCATAAACTTATTGGGCAATATATAATATACGGAGGCTAACTCGGCCCCCCCCCCCCACCCCGTCAATGCCAATCAAAAACGCTCGCTGGCATGTCAAAACAATGTGGCTGCCGCTGATCGTGGGCCCGGGCCAACAACAATGATAAGCAAAGATCGGTGGTCTATATCGGGTGGGGCGACCCGGCTCGACTCTTGAGTGTGAAATTATGCAAATGTGTGAGTGAGGCTTGTTATGGATGCTGATTGAGGTGGACGGGGCAGGCCAACGCTATGCAGATGAAGATGAATCTAAGACTGGCCACACACACACACACACACACACATGTTCAGCAATTACACACGTTTTTTATGGGACGACTGCGCTTTGGTTCGACAACAACAACGAATGGTAGCCACAAAGGCAGTTAAAAGCTCATAAAATAGTGTAACGAATTTATTGAGAAACATTATCAAGCTCAGCCCGAAAACGGGAAGTTAAATGGGGCTAACAACACAACACGATCAAGGTATACTCTTATCTCTTTAATGGGGAGGTCTTAAGCAGGTATTCGATTAGTGAACCGTAGTTTGGGGGTGGAATAACTTATGTACATTTCATGATTTACATTGGCATTAACATGCACTGGGAGCTATTTATGATTATATCAATCGCCTACACTGAAAAAATAACTGCCGGCATAAACATAAGCCCAAAAAGCATTAAAAAAGGCATGTAAAGTACGAGTAAGTTTGAAGTGAATCGATTCAAATCCAGAATTCTGACTCTTTTTTTACTGTCAACCGAACCTTGAACCGAGCCTCTTTAGAAATAAAAGCTAAACTCGAACCTGAAACCGAGAATAGAATTAAGACCTCCTTATAAAATTTCCAACCATAACAGATTCTGTTTCTTAAGATTTTCGATTCCAAAAGCCTTTTCAATGATTCACAAATTTTCTATAATTTTCCTGTTTTCCGCAAACCTCTTTCGATCTAAAATCGAACCGATTCCCGTTGGTTTTGAGAAGTTTTTACGTCGAAAGCGATTTTAAGAACACTTGGGAGGAAAGATAGAGGAAAGTTTACTTCGGCTCGGCCGAAGTTTGAATACCCTTGCAGCACGTTTTCTAACTAATTTGAAGAACATATCCACTGAAAACGAACAAGTTTTTCTCAATAGATAGATAGATGTCCGATTTTGATCAAACTTGGCCGAATCATAGAGAAGCATAAAAAACTAGTAAATACGTAGTTTGGAGACTTGGAGACGAAATCGGACATCTATATAGTATAACTGCCTTAGAAAAGTAAGGTTAGAAAAGTAGTCTTAGTAAGAAAAATGTTTTTATACTCTGTACCGTAGGTACATAGAGTATTATAAGTTTGTGCAAAAGTATGTAACATCCAGAAGGAAGCATCTCCGACCCCATAAAGTATATATATTCTTGATCAGCATCAACAGCCGAGTCGATATAGCCATGTCCGTCTGTCCGTCTGTCTGTCTGTCCGTCTGTCCGTCTGTCTGTCCGTATGAACGCACAGATCTCAGAGATGGTAAGAGATAGAGGTTTGACATGTATGGGACATATGCTTCTAATGTCTGCAGGCAGATCAAGTTTATTTTCAATTTTGGCCACGCCCCCTGCCGCCCCCGCAATTTAGAAAAAACGTCATATCTCCTACAGTTTTAAAGATAGGTGGGTTATATTTAGTAATAAGGATAACTTATCGATCAGCCAAAGGAATGGTGAAGATTGGATGAACGGTTTTCGAGTTATGATCAAAAGACTGTTCGCTGCAGCAGCGCAGAAGCAGAGCTGCTTTCAGCTACTACTGCAGCATCAAAATTTATGCTGAGCGTACAATTTCGTTGGTACAGAGTATGCTATAGTCGGGCTTGACCGACTTTCTTTCTTGTTTTTTCAATGTAAACTTCCTTAAAATTCTCAATTATTTATTTTAGAAACTTTTACCCAATTCTTCAAAGTTTTGTCTAAATCGAATGACTTTATGTTATAGCTGACATAGGAATAATCGCTCGAGAAACTAGTCTTAGTGAAAAACCCTTCTTTGTTTTCAAAGAAAACGCCTCTAAACTTTGTATTTCTTAGTTTGCTATGCTTTCCCATAATTCGCATAGTAAAACCTAACACAATCATATTTGATTTTACTATGAACCTTCTGTATTTAAATGAACTAAAAAACACTTTGAATTGACTAAAAACATATTAAATCGGCGAATTTCAGTTACCCCTTTTATATTCCCTAAGCAGGTAATTCCAACTTGAGAATTACAAGCAGTCTTATTTTTACAAAAAATATTTATGAATAACTGTAGGCTATTCAATATACGTAGTATTTTAGCCGTCGATCAGCCAGCATACGCGATGGCACAACTGGTTGACGCGGCTTTCCAATCGAGTTCAAGTCTGAAGGTCCCGAGTTCGTCGAGTCCCCCACAGAGTTTTATAAAATTAATACAAATCGCAGTTTTTCAGAACCAAATCTAAAAGAATTAAATTGCTGGATTCCATTACAAAGGGAATTGAGTATAGGGTTGGCTGGCAAAACTTTTAATTGAAAAAAAACACGTTTTCAACTATTTCCATATTAAATTTTACTATTGCCAATATTAAATTTGAAGCAAGGCTGCAAACCTTTAAAATAATCCATGAGGTTCGGTCCGGGGGTTCGAACCCATTGTAAAATCCAAAAAAGCCGAGCCGAACCGGTTTTCAGGGGTTCGGTTCTGGACCGGTTTGCGCCTTGATTTGAAGTGTATAAAGATATATTATATATGAATTCCATATTTAACGCTAAACCAATGGTGAAAATATTCAAGTCAAAGTGTAAATATTAAAATATCAGTGTATTTTTCCCTGAGTGAAGTTGGGTCGGAATCGGACATCTATATAGTATAGCTGTCATAGAAAAGTAGAGTCAGAAAAGTGTTCTAAGTGAAAAAAAAACTGGTTTGTTTTCAGTGGAAGTGACCTTCAAATTGGTCAGAAAAACGTGCTGCAAGGGTATACAAACTTCGGCCGAGCCGGAGTTAACTTTCTTTTAACTATTTTAATTAACTATTTTTTAATATTAATGATTATGTGAATTTTGCAAACTAAAACTGTTGTATATATAAATTGGTTTTGCATTTTATGATGATACTTATATTGGCCAACATAAAGTGTATAAGCCCAATACACACGGACGTGCCACATGCCATCTGCAAGGATTGCGTTATATGGCCAACAGTTACATATGTACATTCCGGCAGATAAACAACTTTCAGTCAGGTTTTCGCTTATCATTTGGCACACATGACGTGGCAGCTGCTTAATAGTGCGTGGATAGTGGATGCCACTGGACGAAGTGACCAACCAGACAGACTTGAGCAATCCTCAGTACAAATTGTAAAATGCAAAATGAAAAATGCAAAATGCATCTGCATTTGAGGTGCAAGAGGCGTGAAATTAATCTCTCCCCCGCGGGCGGGGCTGACAGCTTAAATTACTGGCTTACGAATATGATGTACCATTTATTCAATGGATCTGGGTTACCCAGTCTTGCGCACATCGCCGAAAGTGAAGTTTCAATTTGGTCAGAGTCTTATGTAATTGGTTGCTTTTCACTCGCTCGCGCTTCTTTTGAGAGAAAAAAAAAAGCAAATACAACAAAATAATGTTAAAAAAAAAAACACAACACAAAACGAAAAGAAAACAATTTCAACCCACACATCAAACATAACACTTAAATAAACACAATACGGACAGCCGAACCTTAATGCCTTGATTTATTGCTAATTTATTGAAGTTGTTTGATTGTTAAATCATTTTTACACTCAGCCGCACATTTGTGGCTTGCGGCTTTTGCGGAACTCTGTGGCCAAAACCAAATAATGTGTAATTAAAGAAATTTGATTGAGATGCCTATGGGCATTTTATTGGCACTAGTTAAATATAAGTTTAACACGCCAATAGGTTCGGTGTCGATCGAATGGAAGAAGAAACTTTTTCGAAACTTTTTCGCACATTAAAATGTTCAATTTGGAATTCAAATCAAAAATATTTCAGTAGCGTTTGGAAATTAATGTTTTTTTATATATAGAAAAACGGATTGGTTCCACACTCAAAGAAAAAATCAAGCAGATCGTGCTTAATATAAAGAATTTTAGATATCAAAAGTACGGTAAGACTGTAATTGCTTGGATACAAGACCAATATACTGACATCAATCAGCATAGATTCAGGCAGATTTCGATGATTTTTGATTAGATTGTCAACCAATTGAACACACGGTACAAACGAAGCCAATCTTATCACTATTTTCTTAAATAATGGAGTTCATAAAGCTGGAAACAGTTACTTGATTTAAATGGTTTAACTTTTCTGGTCAACAAGCCCAATTAGAAATTTAATTAAAGTGAAACATCGCAATTAAATATTGACTGGTTGTGAAATGTCGCAATTGAAAAACTTATGTAAGGACTATTTCCAATTAAAAATTGTCTGGTGTAAAAATTTCCCGAACTAAATATAAATGGAAGCGAGTAAATAAATATCAGCTGGCACCGGACTGAAGTGCCATCAATAGCTTAAGTTTACATAAATAAGGCAACATTTTAAAAAGAGAAGGTGTCAAACGTTCCTGATGAATTTTCGGGTGCTGAATTCAAAAAGTTATATTATGAGAAATTGGCATAATCATGTGCTGATCGAAGTTTATTTACATTTTTGGGTCATGTCATGCCACATTTATTAACCTATTTGCCTATTTCTACGAAAACTTAGATGAATATTGATTTTAATTTGAACGAGAAAGCTAAGCTAACTTCTTTTTTTTATACCCTTGCAAGAGCTCGCTTGAATATTTTCAAAAAATTCCCTTTTTCCCATTTTCCAACCGATCGTTCGTATGGTAGCTATATGATATTGTCATCCGATTTAGCCAAAAATTTGCAAAATTATGTGAAAGCACGTGAAACAAACAAATACAAAATTCCAGGATGCTACCATTGAAAACAAAAAAGTTTTTCTAACTAAAACTGTTTTTCAGGCCTATCCTTTGTATGGCAGCTATACCATATAGTTGTCCGATTTTAATAAAACTAGGTAGAATTATAAAAAAACATATTAGACCTACGATTACAAACTTTGGAAACGTTTCCGTTGAACAGAAAAAAGTTTTTCTCACTAAAACTAGTTTTCCTACCGATTGTTCCTATGGGAGCTATGGGATATAGTCATCCGATCCGGTCGGCTCCGACATATTGGTAGTGTGCAGCAAAAAGAAGACTCCGTGCAAAATTTCAGCTCGATAATACGGCCCATGCGGCTCAGATAAGTATGCAACGTTTTTTAACT
Organism: Lordiphosa andalusiaca; assembly: GCA_035044965.1. Classification (NCBI taxonomy): domain Eukaryota; kingdom Metazoa; phylum Arthropoda; class Insecta; order Diptera; family Drosophilidae; genus Lordiphosa; species Lordiphosa andalusiaca. The sequence goes on from JAWNNM010000342.1 coordinate 961,408, forward strand.
CTGCCATTTATTATCCGATCTTTATGAGATTGTACATATTGGCCACATGCACTACACTGCAAAGTCTGAGCTCGATAGCTTACAAATTGTAGGAGATATTCAACATTTTGTATTGCGGGGGCGGGAGGGGGCGTGGCCAAAATTTGAAACGATCTTGATCTGCCTACAGACAATACTAGCTTACATCTAAAATTTGGTTGCTCTAGCTCTTCTAGTCTCTGAGATCTAGGTGTTCATACAGACGGACGGACGGACGGACGGACGGCGGATGGACGGACGGACGGACGGACGGACAGACGGACATGACTATATAGACTCGGCTATTGATCCTGATGAAGAATATATATACTTTATGATATCGGAGACGCTTCTTTCTGCCTGCTACAAACATTTGCACGACTTTAGTATACCCTTTATACTCTACGAGTAACGGGGCTGTAAATGGCTGTAAGATATTTCAATTTTTCCCCAAGTAAACCCAATTCTTTTAGAACATTTCACAAATGACCACACATACCTACACCGCTATGGTTATCAAAACTCTAAGCCGCGATACAATAAACCCTGGAATACAAATGGTAAAGAATATGGCACAAAGATTTTCCTTGTTAGATGAGAAAATAGCGAAAATATATAAAATGAGTACCAAATCCAGTAAACCTGCAAAGCAACAATCATTACATCTTTTATTAATTTTGAGTTAAGTGTTAAACTAGCTACAATTGTTTGATTGTTAAAAACGCTCCTTCGAGAGACACCTGAGTGGAATCGGAATGCGGCTTAAAACCCACTTTATGAGCTTGGCTGTATTCTGTACCATTTGGTACCGCCCATGGAACCGGAAAATATGTTGTTAAAAATTAACACAAGGATGTAATGCAAATCACTTTGGTGATTTCGCAAAGCATTTTCTTTGGCAATAGACAATCTTATAGTTAAAACTACGCCAACAAAAAATCTCAGAATTGTTTAAAATAGTTAATTTTACAGCTAACGATGAATACAGTATGATAATAGTTAGATTTCTAACTAAATGTTTGTAACAACTCCCAAAACAGGGGTCTTAAGCAATTTGAAGCTCAACTAAGAGGACCAAGGAATCATCTAGAATCGCCAAGCAACTTTCAGCAAAATTCAAAAAGTTATTATTATTATGCTTTCAAAAAGGGTTTGATTGAAAAAACCTACATTTAGCAGTTCTCCGCCCCATCTTCCATATTTAGGGGTAGATTTTGCAAAGTTTGAAAATTTTGATATGTGATATTTGTTTATTTAGAAACGTTGGTTCAGTGGTTTACAAAGGCACACATTGTGAAATATTATGATTGTTGTAGTAATGTGACTTGTCGAACACTTTTGAAATTTTATTCTTATAATCCATTCAAATATTTTTAAAATCCCTAGAAGAATGTCCAATGCTTATAATGTCGGATATCCAGGAGTCGCCTAGATTAATACTCTCGAAAATTGAGAATGTCTGCTGGAAAAGAATACGTACTATGCATCTTAATTATTCTATTTATCATATCCCTTAAGTTAGGCTCAGAACTGAATCATGGCTGAATCAGCTCGGAAATGAGAGGGCTGGTCCTGAATTCATGACAACATTTTTATGAATTTTAGCCATGGATTTTACTCTGACATGTCCCACTACGTCATGACCTTAGTTGATTTTAGGCATGATTTCAGTCAGAGAACTGAACCGAACCGAACCGTTTTTATTTATGGTTTTCGGTTCGGTTCAGCAATTCTGAAAGGAAGCCGGTTCGGTTTCGGTTCGGTTCACCGGCTGGAATAAGCGGTTCGGTTCGGTTCAAGACCGTTTCGGTTCAGCACCGGTTTGCATCCCTGGAGAAAATATTTTTCTTAATTTTAGGGTGATTCGCCTTAGAACGGATTTCATAGGAGAAATTCTAGTTTTCAGGGCGAATGATTTTTGAGAGTAGAGTGTGTTAAAAGCTCTCCTCTTTCTGGATCTGATCTTTTATGCTGCCCATGATACAATAATAAAGGTAAGGCGGCGTCAGTGTGATGAGTACTTTTGCCAAAAGCTTACGCTTCAAGAGTACGCGCAGATTACTCACGCTGACGCAGCCTTACCTCTATTTTTGTATCATGCTGCTGCCTAAAGTGCTGAAAGAAAGCTGAAGTCGTGATATTTCACAAGCCAGGAGAGGGTCCCTCTGAGGTGCCGTCATAACGTTCTATTAGCCTTTGAAGGATCGAAAGATGTTTGCTATTTTGAATGTTGGCACTGAAGATTAAGATTTAAGTTGGGATCACAATATTGGGCTAAGATTTTCTCTGCTTTGTGCCTTTTTGTTACAGTTCCTTCTCGGTTTCAAGACTATAATCTTGGTTTTCAATTGACTTTTTCCTAAGTGTAGTTTCATACAATATTAAGTTAATTACCAATTTTTAAGTTCATGGCTAATTGTCCACCCAAGGAGATGAGTTTTCCAGAAAATTGGTATGCAGCCATTGGATGAAAAACAAAAAATTTTCCCTAAAGCAGCTTTCTGTGACTTTTCCACATTTCCCTACAGAAAGTGGATCTAAGTTATAACTTGCAGCATAAGATAAAACTATAAAGAAACATTTTGGTATCTATATCTTATGGTTTGGGCTGTGCGTAAGTGAATCAGTCAGATTAAGCTTTTCCATACATATATAGAAACGTTTATCGATATCGTTGATCGAAGGTTATCTCCCTAATCTCATTTTACTGAAATATGTTGGTCTTAAGTGGAAAAACCTTACAAGTTGATCTTTTCTCTCTCTCTATCTCTCTCTCTCTCTCTTCCCCCATTCAAGGTAAAAAACATTGTGCAAGTTTCACAATTGCATACACATTTTCTGTACTCAATATTCAGCTATGACCTCTTCGCTATTTCAATGGTTTCTTCAAGTGAACTTCCGTAATCTCGGCGGGTTAATCTTTCCAGCGTTTGCCCCAAAACAGCAAATCATATACCCGGTTGGGAGTTGCTGGGCCATTGAAGAGGATTGCCCTCCCCCCCCACTCATTGAGAAATGCTGCGTTTGCCTCGTTTTGTACAATTTTCCATTTTCAACAGCTTGACGATTGATTTCTAGCTGTGGCTCTGGCAAATTGCCTCGAAACGCTTGTTTGGACTGTTTGCTGAAAGTTGAGGCTAATTGTCCAAAGCAAACTTATCTGACCACCTGTCGCTGGGCAACGTGAGCTTGGCATTTGATTTGGTTTCGTTTTTCGTAGTCGGTTCGGTGGTGGGTGCCGAGGATTTGTCAGTCACGTTGTTGCCACTTGGCACTTTGCATTTTTTGTTTTTTTTTTGTTTTTTGGCAAGTTTTTACAACTGTGGCTCGGAGTTGGCTGGAATTATTTAATCAGCAGCAGATGAAAATGGAATGAAAAGTGCATTTTGTTGTACGATTTCAGATTTAAACTGCTTATGCAACTTGAATTTGATCGCACTCACCAATTGGGGTAACATGATAAGTTAGTTAAATCTAGATTAATCTTTTCACCGATTCCAACCATGTAACACTCATCAGCACCTTTGACTTTCGTTGTTGTTTCATTTCATTTCAAACTTTCTACTCGCTTGCGTTCAATTAGCCTGAAGCATCATTCAACTCCTGAGAAATTTATCAATATATTCAACATGACTTGACTGTTTTCACACCAAAACACTTTTTTCCAAAAATACAAAATAAAATAACAGCAGACAAAAATACCATAATTATTTTACAATTTAACTGGCCGCCCATTTTGCCGGTTTAAGGTTCAAGTTCTGCAAAAGGTCAAAGGGAGACAACAGCAAAAACTACAAAAACTACGAATGGAAATCCCCGCTGCCAGCGACATTTGATGGGAAATCATTTTGTGGCGGGGAGCAGATATTTCCTTTTGTTGTACAACTAGTTTAATGCAGACTTTCCGTTTCGTTTTCTGCCATTTTTTTTTAGTTTTTTTGGCTAAATAAAAAGCAAATCAATAGCGTTGTCTGTTTTGTTGCTCATTTGCGTCAATTTCACTATGGAAATCAACGTTGGCTTTAAGTCTGCGGGTTTGGTTTGTCTGCTGTGAGGTATTCGCGCTAATCAAGTTGCCGGCTGCCTTTGCCGCACACGCCTTCGAAAATGGTAATCAACATAAATTGTAATGGTCAGGCCACGGCACTGGGAAATCGTATGGCTATATTAAAACTAAAGGCCCCTCAGGAGCTACAATAGTCACAGCCATAATATTGCATGTCAGCGTTTCCATTCCATTTCTTCTCTGTTTTCTTTGTAGGGGCAGTCTTAGTAGTCTTTAGTGGTTCAAAACATGAAAATAGCCGGCAGTAGTTTTGCGGAAGTTTTGAATTTCTAACGTTTTTTAATATTGCATATTTTTGAAGCAAAGAGGGGATTTGGGATTAGGGAACTGACTGGTCTAAATCAAGGCTGCAAACCGAACACCTGAGAACCGGTTCGGCTCGGCATTTTCGGGGTTCGCGAACCGGACCATGAACCAGGTGCCTTACATTTTTGACTCCTCGAACCTGAACCTGAACCCGAACCGGACCACTTTTTCGAAAAAATGAGGTTCGGTTCACCAATTTAATATGTTTAAAAAGAGTTGTCAAAATTCGACAATAAATGACTCAACGTCTGTTTGCAAAGACGAGAAGTTTATGAATGCAATAAACAAATATCATATATAAAATCTGTGAATGATGTTATAGATTCTTTTGAAAATTGTCCAAGATTACATCCGTGTTTTACAATTTTGGAAAGGCGTAATAACGAAGACTTCAAAAATATTGCTTTTACCATACCAGCTGTACCAGCAACTCATGTATCATTTGAACTAGCATTTTCAATACTTAAGTTTGTTCTTTCTGATTGAAGAGCTGGTATAAATGGACAGCTCCTGGAAGATATATTGCTAATTTACCTAAATTTTGCCGTTTCTAAAAGCTGATAATAGACATAACTTAAGAAATTATCAATATGACAAAGAAAATGGATAGAAAGTTTCAATTCAATGGATTAATAAATCAAAAGTCAAATTATTTTTTTATGTGCAAGCGAACCAAGGTTCGAACCAGAACCTTGGATTCAGGGATTCCAAGAACCGGTCCGCGAACCGAACCTTGGATTTAAAATTGGGTTCGAACCACCGGACCGAACCCCATGGATAATTTTAAAGGTTTGCAGCCTTGGTCTAAATAGCTTGCTAAGTTCAAGATCGAATCGGCTCTTTGGATGTTGGCAATTGGCAGATAAATTTAAGGTATTTAGCAGTTTTATTAACAAGGAGATCGATTCATTGTGCAGTGAGAGTGAAGTTAGTTTTTCGAATCTTATTTGGTACTTTTTTACGATTTAATGATCTGACAGTCCCCGTATATATTCTTCTACATTCATCATCCTTGGTTTAAATAACGGTTTCTTAATTATGTAACGGTTTTGGTATCACGGTAACCTACTAACTGTGAATTCCCTGTAGCATTTTCAACTATTATTATTTTGTATCAGATCTGCAAACCAAACTAATGAATACGGAGCTACGATGGAGCGGTTCGAGCCAAAATTGGTCAATAGATTGAAATCGGAAACTTAAGGTTCAAGGTTTTTGAGCAAAGGTGTTTGTTTTAAGCCTCAGTTCGAAACATTTTTTGTAAAAGTTGATATAGAAAAGCAATTACTGAGCCTAATTTGTATATACCCTTGCAGAGGGTATATTGGAATTGTCCACATAAAGTATATATATTCTTGATCAGCATGAAGAGCTGAGTTGATTTAGCTTTGTCCGTCTATTTCTATGCTATCTTCTGGTACAAATACGCGGCACATATGTCAGAACCGGCCGGATCGGATGACTATAACATATAGCTGCCGTAGAAACGATCGGTCGAAAAACTAATTCTAGTTGTGAAGTAGTGGCCAAGACCAATGCTTCACAATAGATTTAATTAGTAGATTTAACCGGTTTATTATAAGCATTTGTTAAAGTGCAAGGAGCACAAAAAAAAATATATTTTTTCCTTTTAAGTTCTAACGGCCGGCTTTGAATGACAACTAGGTGGCAAGCCCCGATCGCATCGTGTTTGGTCACATTGAGGAAATACCCACCGCCAACGACCAGCTTTTGTCAGAGAACAAAATCCCAACGCTGGAAAAGGGCTAAATAAGCCAGCGGCTGGAGGGGAGTTGGTCACTCCCAGGAATGGGGCACTCTCTCTTGCTTGGCGGCGTTGGAAGCGATAGGACGTGCACGGGTGAGAGTGGAGCTAGACAGTAAAAACAGTGGAGTGACGCGAGAAAAAGAAGAGGTTTGGCTAAGAAAGAAACATATCGGTGCAGCAGGGAAACGAAGTGAACATTTTTGTGGAAAAATATAAACAGTGAAAGAACAGAACAAGTGAATGACGCCTTACTAGTGTTCGGGATCCTATCTAACCCATCCGCCTTCCTCCTCCTTCAGTGTCGGGCGCAGTAGCATCCCGCCCCTCCCCCCTTTCCCGTGCCGCTTCGACGTGGTTGCATCCCGCCGGCTCCGCCTACGTCCCTTTCTCCCACTTCTCCCAAGCCCATTTCTCATAGCGGGAACGGGTGTGTCTCACCTTCGCGAGACTCTTGCCATCACCCTTCTTTTCTTGCGGCGAACGTGGTCCCATCCCGTTGTCGTGGTCGAGGCAAGTTGGGTTCACCCTTCCTTCTTCCCTGCGGTGGTCGTGGTTTCATCCCGACTCCTCTACCATCCTACGCTTTTCTCGTCGCACGGCAGACGTGGTCCTATCCCGTTGTCGTGAGCGAAGAAGTCAAACCGGGTTTCCCCTCCCAGCCCCTGCAGCGGTCGTGGTTCCACCCCGACGCCCATGTTAGAGAGGGTCTTTCTCCACTAAGCAGACGACGCCTCGTGGCCACGCAGACACAGAAGCTTCTCCCTACCTCTAGCTCGCGCCCCATCAACATCCTACGGAAGCCGATTGGCCTCCGACAAGGTATATCCTTTCCCCAGCGTCCCAGATCTTACAAATTTTCTTGTGAGAGTCCTTGGTAAGACTGAGTAGCATACTTCGGCCAAGGAGCTTCCTTACATAGTGAGAAAAACTTGTTTGTTTTTCATGCAAACGTCTGCAAAATCCGTTTTTACTAGTTTTCAATGCTTCTCCATGATTCTGTCAAGTTTGGTCGAAATCGATCATTTACATGGTATAGCTGCCATACAAAAGTGAGGTTAGAAAAATAGTCTTGGTAAGAAAAACTTTTTTGTTTTCAATGTAAACCTCTCTAAAACTGGCATTTATTTATTTTATAAGCTTTCACACAATTCTTTAAAGTTTTGTCAAAATCGGATGATCATAGGTTATTGCTGTCATAGGAATAATCGGTCGAGAAACTTGTCTTAGTGAGAAAAACTTTTTTGTTTTCAAAGAAAACGCCTCTAAACTTTGTATTTCTTAGTTTGCTATGCTTTTTACCATGATTTCACCAAGTCTGGTTGAAATCGGACATGTATATAGTATAGCTGTCATACAAAGGTAGAGTCAGAAAAGTAATCTTAGTGAGAACAACTTGTTTGTTTTCAGTGTATATGTCTTTCAAATTGGTTAGAAAAACGTGCTGCAAGGGAATACAAACTTCGGCCGAGCCAAAGCTAGCTTTCCCCTATTTTATATAGTTTTGTCGATTTCGATCAAATCATGCGAAGTCGGAATTCTTAAATGAATCCATTTCCAAAAATCAATTGCATTATTCGACATTTATTTTCAAATTTCTATTTATCTCTATTCGACTGTGCACAGAAAAAAAAAGAACCAAAAAAGATCCATTTGGGAAAGACATATCGTAAATATCCAAACGATGATCCATTTTCATATCCTTTAGATGATTTTCAGCTCCGTTGAATGGTAAAAAGGATATTTGAGGCATATTCTTCCCGAATGGATACGGGACATCATCCAATGGATATTTTTTCATATCCTTTTTTTCTCTCTGTGTAGACGGCAAAACCTTTCAACCGAATTCTTCTGATTATTAAAATGTAAAATTTAAATTTGAATTCATAAGACTAATGTCGAGTAATTGAGTGACTGTGCTAGTTCTAAGATCAGACATTGAAATAATACGGGGGAACCGACAGTGCTACCGCAGTCAGCGCAATAACAAATACGCCTGAAGCGTATATAGCGCGGGCACTCGTGCTCTAAAGATAATTTTCTGTTGTTTTTTAAGTATCTGTAGCGCCATATCGATTGGACTTTACAACTTATGTCACATTTTGGAATGCCTAAAATTTTTGTTGTACCGAACCGAAACTGTAGGTTCAGAGTAGGGTTAGGTTCAGTTATTTATGCATAATTGGTTCGGTTCAACATTCGGTTTACAGTTTGAAAAGGTTGCAACTTCGGGCTAAAACCGGTTCGGTGCCAAACCGGTTTGCAGCCCTGGTTTTTAATACACTTTACAGTCCATTTGATGACTCAGTCGCTTCAAACCACAGATAGAGCTGCTTTATGTTCTATTTTACATTTTTTAGATCTACGACAAGTGTCCACAAATACATCAGTGCTGTCAAAGATGGTACATATTGTGTAAGATTTCCCCCATTTATTAGCAAAAATATGAAAACTCAACCACAAATCTTTTCACACTTAAATTGTTAATCGGTTTTGTTGTTTGCTTGCCTGCCTTCTATGTGGCCTATGGCAAGGCGCCCCATTTACCAACTTTCAGGGTTGTCACAATTAACCAGGCATTAACCATTAATAACCTGTGAAATGAAGGTTGGGAAGCTTCGTGAGCTTCACTCAGACTTATTAAGTCATCAAAGCCCATCAAAAGTAACTGCTAATTGTATTGTTTGTGTTTTTTTTTTCTCCGATTTTCATTTTTCAAGCAGCGACACTTCAACAGTCTGATCTGGTCGCTGTTGGCGTTGCTTTTGCTGGCGAACGCTAATCGAGCACAGGAGGAGGGTGAGAATGGCAATGCCAGCACTGAAAGCAATGAGATTATACCAAGGGAGGCCATCCAGAAGCTGGACTATTCGGTGCGGCAAGCTTTATTGCGGGCCATAGACAAACTGGAGCAGGAAGAGGCGGCGGCGGCGGTGGCGGCGTCGTCCATTACCGAAAGCAGCGAGGCTAAGCCCAGCACCAGTGGTTCAAGGTCAACGCTGGCCCGCGAGGAAGCCACCACATTGCCGGCTCCCCGCGAGAAGGAGGAAATTCTTGAGGAGAGCACCAATGGAGCTGAGACGGAGTCTGTGGTGCCCACAGTGCAGTTCTATACAGCCACCTTTGATGAGCGTAATGCCCAAGAGCAACTGCTCTCCTCCTTCATAGATCGCTCCAAGCTGTGGAAAAAGTCCATTCTGCGCAAGCAAATCGGTGGAGAAGCCACGCTGCCCATTTCGGCCAAGTCGGAGGAGGCGGGACCAGAGAATCGTCAGCTAACACGCAGCGTGGAGGGCTCCAGCTCTGGCTCGGTCAGCAGCAATGAGATATTCCACGATGGTGGCAGTCATGAGATCAAATTCGAGATACGCAATGTTAAGAAAGACACCAGCAGCACCTCCACCTCAACGACGACGACCACAACGACCACCACACCGAGACCGCGGACTACACGTCGCCGCACCACCACAACCACAACGACCACCACAACAACACCGCGTCCCACACACAACGAAGATGGTGAAAACATTGAACTGGTGGATAAGCAGGACATACGCATACAGGAAGCGCCATTGGTGACTGCATTCACGGTGGACTTGGATGAGCGTGGAACAGCGCAAAAGTTTCGCCCACTATTGAATGGAGCACAGGGGTCAAGCTATCAGCCACAGCTGCAGCAGCAGCAGCAGCAGCAACGGTCGCACATAGGACCCACCATTACCAAGCTGAATGTGTTGGAGAGCGAGCCGCCGGCCACACCGCTGCCCACACAATATCCAGCCACCTCTAGCACCACGCAGGTTAGCACTAGCACAACCAATGGTTACTCCACCACTCCTGATTTCTTGACCAGCTCCACCAACAACTATGTCAAGGTAAGTACTGGGAAGGGGAAGTTTGGCGCTCAAATCAGTTGTAATGGTGGTTATCCATTCACAGACGCAGCCGGAGCAACCAACACCCATTGTCAACAACTATCTCATCGAGCGGCAACGGGCACTGGAGCAGCAAATCTATCAGCTGAAACTTCAGGCACAACAGCAACAGGCATTGATCTTGCGACAATTGAAGCTGCTGGAGGAGCAGAGCCAGAGTCGCTTCCAAACCTCACCGCTGGCGCAATCTAGCACATTGCTGCCACAGCAACAGCAGCAGCAACAGCAGCAGCAGCAGCAACAGCAACAACAACTGGAGGCCATACAGACATTGCAGCCGCCATCGCCGGGTTACTCCATTAGACCTTCGGTGGAATTTATACCCAGCACACATACCAAGACCATTATCTATCCCACATATCCAATTGAGCAGCAATTGCCGCTGCGCGATGCCGTTGCAGGTCATAAATTTGCATTGCACGGCAGCAGCAACAATGGCCAGGCCATAAACTATCAGAAGTTGCCGACACCAACGAATGCGGTGCAACAAATTTTCCAAAATTTGCAACAAAATTTGCAAAAAGCAAATGAAAATGCAGCCAACAACAACAATAACAACAACAACAACAATCTGCAGATCCAACCCTCAAATCAGTTCAACTTTGCACCTGCGGAGGCGTCACTTCAGCAATCGTTGCCTCAGCACAACTACCAGCAATTTCAACAGCAGCAACAGCAACAGCAGCAGCAACAGCAACAGCAGCAGCAACAGTTGCTGCTGCCCAACTATGTAAGCAATGCTCTCTATCAGCAACAGCAACAGCAGCAGCAACGGGGGCGCCACTTTCGTCAGGAAACGGGCACCGGCAATTTTGGCCTAAATACAAATGTCGAAATCCAGCCCAGCAATTCATTTGCCACCACCATCGTTAGCCAGCAGCACAATCCCAGCCTGGAGAAAGAAAATTTCTATCGCCAGCACCTGACGCCGCAATTGAGCAGCCGCTTGCAACAGAATGCCCAGGCATATCTACAGCAGCAGCTGCTGCAGCAACAGCAGCAACAGCAGCAACAGCAGCCCAGCCCAGCAGCAGCAGCAGCAGCCGGAGCGCCGCCAGCCGCCGTCAGCTCAGGTAACCCACAACAGAATCTTACGCAAAACAGCCCCCGGGGCAATTCGCTTAGTCAATTTAGCAATTTAAGAAATCTTGAAGAATTGAAAGTAATTAGTAAAGTTTTAGCTCTCAACCACGGCATCCCACAGTTTGCCACACAAAACCTGCACTTCAATGGCGCCTTTTGAGCACTTGCACAGCCACGGCCATCACTACCACCTACCCCCTCCAGCAATGCACCAACACATCCATTCCCTACCCGCCCGCCGGATGTCTACCGCTTCCCGTTTCCGTTTCCGTTTCCTTCCGTTCCTAATTAAGGTTTTTGTCTTTCAACATCTTTGTACATACGCATTTTAAGAAGTAAGCATAACGAGTAAGCGAAGCACCGAAGGAGCAACTGCAGCCGACGATGCGAATGTTGGGAATGTTGGCACCAAAACGATTCAACGCGGTGAGGCAATTTGGCAAAGAGCATTAGGTTAAAGTGTAATAATTATTTATTTATATGTGAATAAAGTATAAATTTAACGCGAACGATGGAGAATTGTGGGTGGAAAGGAACCGTAGCAGGTAGGTAATCACGTGGGTTAACCCAAGCTTTGCATCTAACAACTACAAACCATCTTTAGTTTGGTAGGTACATGTAATTGAGTTGCATACTTTCAGGCGTCAAATGAAATTCATTTGAGAAATGTTAAAATAGCCATATCGAGGGGTTCATTTCAAGCTAATGCTGCTTGCCTTTATCTGTGAAATGCAGGGATGCAAACCACTCGAAAATAAGTACTGGTTCGGTTCAGTGGTTCGCACAGTTTCTAAACCGCCGGTTCGGTTTATAGCATGGTTTTTGGAGTTAAATGAACAGCGGTTTCGGTTCGGTTCAGTGGTTCACAAAGGCACATTATAAAATATGATTTCGGTGAAGTGGCTATTCAACCATTTTTGAAATGTGATTCCTATAATCCATTCGAATATCTTTAAAATCCTTAGAGCAATCTGCAAAGATTATTATGTCGGATTCCCAAAACTCGTCTATTAGTTCCTGGAGGAATGCCGTTATTAATTGGCAGATTAAGATTGAATTAAGTTTAAAAAGTACCACAGAAAATTGAAAATATTGTCTAATGAAAAAGCAAATTTAGATTGATGACAGGTAAATTAAGAGATCGGCGGGAAATTGCAAAAGTTATATCGATCCTTAAAAGTTATATCGATCCGACAACGCTAAATATGTAGAGGGTCGATCGAAATGTTTGAAAATGATCTTCGGGAAACGATTCAAATTTCCTAATTAATTTAAATCGTAGGCTAGAGGAAAGCAATTCCCGTTAAAACTCGTCAGAGAACTGAACCGAACCGAACCGTTTTTATTTGTGGTCTTCGGTTCGGTTCAGAAATTCCGAAAGGAAGCCGGTTCGGTTTGCGGTTCGGTTCGGTTCAAAAACGGCTCAGCTCAGAACCGGTTTTGCATCCCTGGTGAAATGTGGCCATAATGCTGAGCTACTTGGACCAACACGAATTTGGCAGATCGTCTTATCAAAAATCACTTAAATGAGCCTTTTGATTAAAGTTCGAACTTATGAACGCTCGCTAATAACTCAAAACAGATTAGAAAAGCTGGGAGAAGCTGCATTGACAGCATTATTGCAGTCTTATATTCTTGCATCCATTAAGCTGATCTTGGTTTTTGCATCCATTTTTCAAAGATAACTTGCTGGGAATTAAATGCACTAAGGTCAGATTCCACATCTTCTATATGTATCAGATTTTATAAGCATATTTAGGGCCAATTTCACATCTTCTATATAGCTGATATGTGTCAGAAAAACAAAGTTTTTGCTCCGTTAAGTGTAGGTATATGTGACAAATAGCTCTATGTAGAAGATTCGAAATCGGTCCTTAGATTTTACTGTTATTTTTACCTATAATTTTCTAGACAGATAGCTCTTTGAACACTCAAACAAAAGTAGTTTCTAGTTTTTAAATGTTTTTTTAGATAAAATTCCAACGAAGTATATTTTTTTTAGTCAAAGAAACAGTCGTTGGCAGTTTTTTCTAAGATTTGGGAAAAACCACCCTAAAATAGACTTTCTTCGAAAATAATTTCTTAATATTGTTATAAAAATTGTCCTAAATTTAGGGCAGATTTACCCTTGCATTAAGAGAAGAAATACTACTATTGAATTTAGAAAAACAATTAAGACTTTTCTCTAAAATATCAAGAAAAAAAATTTACCTAAATTTTTGAAAATTATTAATAAGACACCGCTTGTAATTCTCAAGTACGAACACCCTGCATTTGGAATAAATCGTCTTTCAGAGAGCATAACATTCGCCTGCGTTCTTTACTGGGTATCAAGCAAATGCTTGAGATAATTAAATGCGCCGAGAAAGAAGCCTTACATGTTGCAGAAAAGGTAAAAAGTTAAGCAATTATTATTTCTAATTGTGTGTTTTTTTGTAGAAAGAAAATGTTCTATACAGAATAGCATACTTACTTATACTTAAACATCTCATCTTCCTTATTTCCCCCACTTTCGGCCTTCGCTGACTTTTGAGCGAAAAAAACATTTTATTTAAAAAACATTAATTTCTTTCTAAAATCTAGAAAATATTTCTTCCTAAAGTACTAAAAATATTTTCGAGAAATGTTTTCTTAATTAAAAACGGGAAAGCCAAGTTAACTTCGTCTCTGCCGAAGATTTTATACCCTTGCAAGTGCTCGCTTAAATACTTTCTAAAAATACTCCTTTTCCCAAATGTAGAAAATGTTGCTTCCTAAATTACTAAAAACATTTTCGGGCTTATGGGAAATGTTTTCTTAATTTTGGAAATTGATTTTCCTAAATATATGTTGAAATTTTTTTTGTTTTTTATTGTAGGACATGTGATATCGTCCCTTAGTAATGGAAATGTCCAACTATTTAAATCAAGTAATTGTTTCGAGTTTGATAAACTAATATAGTAATAGAAAAAAATATGTTTATTGAAGCGACGACTGATTAGAAAAACTAATCAACATTCCCAGCACTGTCTGTCAGTCTGTTCAGACATAAAACCAGAGCGGGCAAACAAACGAAACGTTTAACGAACCGTTCGCGAAAGCTAAGAAACGATTCATATGTTTTGTAGCTGTTACTCTACGAAACCACTAACTTTATATTGCCGAAGAGCGCAAACGAAACGATTGGAATATTGTTCTCCCAACAGCTGGACTGCCTTGGAACGTTTCGGAAACGAAAACAACAAAGCTGAGAGAATCAAAGAAGTAAGCAACAGAAAAAAAAAACAACAATACAAATACAAATACAAATTGAGCAGCACACGTTTCCGAACTATTCGTGCTCGTTGCATATCGTTCCGATTCCCTTTGTCCGCAAATCAAGATGAGAGCAGTTCGCTTTACGTTTAGTTTGCTCTCACGAACGCAAACTGAACAGAACTCATTTTTTGTTACAGTTACTTTTCTCGGGTTTTGTTAGTATTTCGCTCTGTGCAAAGAAGAAACGAAACGATTCAGAAACGTTTCGTTTCGTTTGTTTGCCCGCTCTTCATAAAACTGGTAATTCCATTGGCAGGTGTTCACACGTGTATGGTTTCGAGCAGGTTCAACAGTGACTCAGAGTCATATCTCAAAAGTTATTTAGCTAACGAACTCGATATTCGGACTATATTTATTAGAAGAAGTTTGTTAATATGGAGTTAGATATTTTACGGGATGGAAGTAATTTAAGCAAAAATCCTGAAATTTGGTGCATAGGCTGGGCACTGTGAGGTTATCGATTTGTTCGGCTCCAATGTCTCCTGTTGAACCACTTTAAAAGTGGTTCAGGTCCACACCTTTTGATTGGTAAAGTGATCTGAAAGTTTTCCAAATTTAAACAAGAAAGAAAGTCGGTCAAGCCCGACTATAGCATACTCTGTACCAAGAAAATTTATTTTCTTTTGATCATAACTCGAAAGCCGTTCATCCGATCTTCTTCATTCCTTTGGCGGATCGATAATATCCTATCCTATATTATCCTAATAACTAAATATGTCCAGAAGGAACAAGCCATCTATCTTCAAAACTGTGGGAGATATGACGTTTTTTCTAAATTGCGGGGGCGGGAGGGGGCGTGGCCAAAATTGAAAATAAACTTGTACTGCCTGCAGACATTAGAAGCATATGTCCCATACATGTCAAACCTCTATCTCTTACCATCTCTGAGATCTGTGCGTTCATACGGACAGACAGACGGACAGACGGACAGACGGACATGACGGACATGACTCGGCTGTTGATGCTGATCACGAATATATATACTTTATGGGGTCGGAGATGCTTCCTTCTGGATGTTACATACTTTTGCACAAACTTATAATACTCTATGTACCTACGGTACAGAGTATAAAAATTGGTTAAGCTCTAACCTGAAAGTTTGGTGTGTATACTGGAAAAATGTGGTATGATATTTTATTAACATCTAGGGTAATCATGAATCCCAGTTGAGCTGTGGTGCTATTTAAATAAGAAAAATGTAAATTTTTTTTACTATTTTTTGGATCTTCGGATCGCTACTTCGAACCAAAATTCACCAATGGTTAGGGTTCAAAAATTTCAGGTTCGCGGTTTTTGGAAGATGGTTTTAGTTCGAACCTTGGTTCAGTTCACGCTGAACACAATATTAATATAAAACTTAGCAATAATTTATTAGATATTAAACATTACTAAAATTTTGGAAGGTAAATTAATCCTAAACTACTTAAATCACAGAGGAATCGGGTTGTTATTGGGCCGAAAACGGTTTGTGGAGCACATTGATATATTCATTACTAGAAATATAAGTTACTATGAAGTGAATACCGATTCGTTGTTTTTGTAGAAAAACATTTTGCATGTGAATCATTGAAAAAGCTTTGGATTCAAGGGTCTTATAAAACACAGGCTACTATACTAGCTCTGAATGCTATTCGAGGATTATAAAAAAATGTACATTGCTGTTCATTTTAAGATTCAGTCCATCAAAACCAACCTTATAAAAGATAGAATCGCTAGACAGAAGGTAACATTTTGTGATGTCAACCATTTTTGTTGAACCGAACCGATATTTTAGGTTTGGAACAGGCTTGGGTTCAGCTTTACATTCTAAAGAGCTTAAAATAAAACTCGGATTTCCGGGTGCGAACCGGTTCGGTTCAAAACCGGTTTGCAACCCTGATTTTTTTACAAGAATATATAGGAAAACAAGAAAGAAAGTCGGTCAAGCCCGACTATAACATACTCTGTACCAAGAAAATTTCTTTTGATCATAACTCGAAAACCGTTCATCCGATCTTCTTCATTCCTTTGGCGGATCGATAAGTTATTCTAATAACTAAATATGTCCAGAAGGAATAAGCCATCTATCTTCAAAACTGTGGGAGATATGACGTTTTTTCTAAATTGCAGGGGCGGGAGGGGGCGTGGCCAAAATTGAAAATAAACTTGATCTGCCTGCAGACATTAGAAGCATATGTCCCATACATGTCAAACCTCTATCTCTTACCATCTCTGAGATCTGTGCGTTCATACGGACAGACAGACGGACAGACGGGCAGACGGACAGACGGACAGACGGACAGACGGACATGGCTATATCGACTCGGCTGTTGATGCTGATCAAGAATATATATACTTTATGGGGTCGGAGATGCTTCCTTCTGGATGTTACATACTTTTGCACAAACTTATAATACTCTATGTACCTATGGTACAGAGTATAATTAACAATTACAAAACTCCCTGATTCAACAATTCCTTAGCTCAACAGGTGATGGCGAATTTCTTTTTCTTCTTAAAATTATATATAACTTCTTTAATTTAACCTCTCCACAGCTCGATTGGTTGGTCGTGAATACCCCAGTTTTTTCCACCGATCCAGTCCAGGCGATCCATTCCAAATTGTAAATAAAACATTGTTCCACAGTTATGTCAGTATTATTATTATTTTTTTGTTGCTTTTTGTTTATTGCACAATTACAATATACATGTTCACTTTCATATAATTTATTACAACTAAATTACTACAGTATAGAAAAAATTATTGAGGGAGGGGAGGATCATCTTCCTTTCAGTTAACTGTGTTTTCTAGGCACTAAAGTGTGGGGTGTGGGGTTGGGGCGCGGTTAGTGTTAGCATAAGCAACGGCAATGCCTGCGACAAGCCTCATTTGATTTCAATTCTGGGCGTCGCCTGCCGCAACATTGCCGTTCACAGACAGGATGACGACGATTAGCTAATATGGTACATTCAGTTTTTTGTTTTTTTTGTGTATTTTCAGTGGATTTTTTTTTATAAAAAAAAATACATTTAAAGAATTCGTTGTGAGCTTAACAAAAACGCAAGCTAGCTAAACCGACGGAGTTGATTAGAGTTGGTTCGCCAATCACCAATCAAGAGAATAAATATTTTTGTTTTTTTTTTTGTTTCTGTTCTGCGTGTACGCGATTAAGGGGTATCACTAGTTCTACAAGCATATAAAAATATTTTCATTAACATTCGCATCTTGTTGCTCAAGTCTTAGGAATACAGTTGGTTTCAATATGAATTTAAAGGTAGTGGACACGCAATGTGCGCGCTTTCTGGGGGGGCGGGGCCTAAGAACTGTGCGGCGGCTCTTAGAGTTTTCTTACATGGTCATCAGTGTGGGGGGGGGGGTCAATTCGCATAACTGACTATGGGTTCATTTAGGTCTAAAACTATTGCTACTCATACATATATCATTTCTTGCATATTTCATGTTGCTTCTGGCTTGGGGGTCCAAAACTTTCTCTATAAGGCACAGATTTTTTGTTACTTCAGTTGTTTATACACATAAATACTTCTTGCTTAATCAAAATAAATACTAAACTAATTACAAAAATGTACAGCGAAGGTGGGAGGGCGTTGCCGGGTGGGCTACACCTCAACGCCATAGTTCCGATCGACGACATAGTCGTAACGTGGCTGATCTGGCTTGGCGGTGCTATCAGCAGCAGCGGGAGCAGGAGCAGCAGCCGTGGCTGTATCTGTGGTAGGTGTGACCGGCAGCTTTGGCACTGCACCGGCGGCAGCTCGATGATGATGCTCACTGAGATTCTTATTTCTATTGTTGCTGGCCACCAGAGCCGTATTAATGGCAATGGCTGTCTCAGCCGCAACATTGTCCTCCTCATCTTCGTCTTCATCCTCCTCCTCTTCCTCCTCCTCGATGGCATCTGGATCGGGCAAAATGAATTCGCTGGGCAGCTCCGGCACCGACATGCCTTTGCGTGTGAAGAACGTGATTTTCTCTCTATAAAAACAAAAGGAAACAAACTTGAAACCTTTTCTTATGTCGTCATCACCAGGTAAACCTACTTGAAAGAGATCAAATCCGGGCAACCCTTGGGCACCTTGGTCTTGCGCAATTTGTGTATTTCTTTGGCGGTCTTCATTAGCAGCTTCTGCAATTGACGCTCCTCGGGACATTTGGCGGGATCGGCGCGTGCCACCAAACGCTGGAATTCCTCATTCTCAATGGCCCAGGCGGCAATAAGTGGATCTTTGTTGTCACAGGCTTTTTGTAAACTGTATGAAAATGCATCAACATTTAGTTAAATGTCAAGGTATCTCAGCTGATTTCCACTTACACTTCCTTGAGGTTTTTCAGTTTGGAAATTTGATCGTTGAGGAAAAAGAGTTTGCTATGCTGCGCCTGTAGATCTAGCTCCAGGTCCAAACTCGTGCGGGGTATGTGTGTATGATGCAGTTCTAGAAAGATGTAGGAAAAGTAAGAGATTTAGTCTTGAATTCATATTTGATACGGAGAGTGAGTCCAGTCGAGATTTGTTTACCCTTCTGAAAGGAATTTAACACGGCGCCTTGAAACCGAAGATTGTGAAGCTTTGAATGTTCGACCTGTCGAAACCTACGGTAAGCCCTTTTATACTACAACAATACCCTGTTTTCCAATACCCTGAAACACTGCCTTGCCAATTACCAAGCATATGTTGAATTTCGGGTTGGAAAGATTAAGCAGGAAGGGAGTACCGTAAGTAGAGGTACTCTCACCTCTACTCTTCAACTTCTACATCTCTCTACATTGGACTAGCACAGGGTCCTCTCGTCCTACCATCATCGCTCGTCTTGTGACTCGAAAGATGATATGAAAGATGCATATGAACCAAGAGAGTCAACACCCCACCCAACATTTGGAAGATAATGTTAACAAAAATCACCTTCATCAGTCTTTTCGAGCCATTTTGATGATTAAAAGGACGTTATGTTCGACTATCCACCCAACAGTTGAAAGATCATTTTCACAAAAAACACCTCGATGATTAAAAACAAGTAAAGGCGCTGCAGTCGAGTTTCCCGACCACAACATACCCTGTTCATTTGTTTTCATTAATTTTGATTTTGAATTTTTGAAGATGAATGTAACAAAATTATCATCCCAAATGTAGGCAACACTTTTTTCTAGTCCTGACCAACAACTGGGAGGAATGCTCTTATCAGCTCAACTGTTTCGCTTATAACTCCGGTGTTTTTTGTCCGATCTGATTCTAATTTTCAGAATAGATAGATATTGGGCCTATCTTGATGTATACTAAACCACGAGGCTTTTTGTGGATCTGACGGTTTTTTAGGTCTAGGATGGCTAGAGGAGGTCTTGGTTTTTTGGGGATAAAAGGGGGACGCGGGGTGGAGTTTTCCAAAACAAATGAATACGCTCAATATGTGATTTTGTAAAATACGACTTAAAAAGGCCTCTCAAATAACTAGAAAGTGATTCAAAACTGATCAGAGGAACGGATTAAAAACGACTCTTCAAGAATACTCGCGGCTAGGGTACCATTTTCTCACGGCAAATGTTGGAGATTCGATGGACTCGATGAAGGCTTTTGATACAAAATTCCAGAAAATGTTTGCTAAGACTGCGCTCGATGGAAGGTCAAATCAACTCGCAAAGTTCCCAAAAGTCTTGGGGCTCTAAAAGGCGCTAAAAACTATAACTGGAAGTTCATAACTACAGAAACCCTGTATTCACCTCACAGACTACGCTACCCCAGTCGAGTCCCCAGCTGTGAATGACACAGAATGGGGAAACTTGCAGAGAGTGCAGACTGCAGTTCTTATGATGCTTACTGGATGACCCATGAAGACCACCTTCACAAGAACACCAAATTTCTTGGAGTCAGAGCCAAGTTTGACAAGAAGTCAGAATCTTCCTGTCAGAGATGGACTCATAAAGCCAACAACATGTCAGCCTTCGAAGTCCAAAGCATCAGGAAGGAAATCGAAAATCAAGGGCATAACTGAAAAGGGCATAACGATACAATGAGTCTGGGTGGTGACACTAGACTTTCGCCCCAGGGTGACCAAAATTAACAATTTGAAAAGTACACTGGTCGGGTGTACAATTCCCCCTTGGTAAGGGGCGAGCACCATCTAAGAAGCTCTGCTGATCTCACGGTCAATGCGTCACATTTAATTTAAGTACATTAACGACGAGTCTACCTCTACTTGCGATCAACGACAGCCACCACACGATCTCTCACTTTGGGACCCACCGCAATGTGAACAGCTCGGGCAACTGTTCATCCCTGGGTACCGATAAGCTCGGTGGGCTTCTTCCTTTTTAGCCGAGTCAGGTTTAGTTTGGGAGTAACAACAGAGGTCTGCAGGATTGTCTTGATGTTGCCTCAAGCATCATGACCCTTTGCGGAATCACAAGCAGGCAGTCAAACTTGACATAAACTTCTTAAGGAGCAACATTGTGCTTGAAGGTTGTCCTCTTGACCCAGCTAGGACAACTCAAATGGGGTTATGCCTACTTATTGAACAGCTACCGGGCGGGGACAAACACAGTGGGGGCAGATGAATGCTCGATATGTTAACACGCCATCTCTTCAACTGATTGAGTGCTACTACAACCCTAGCTTCACAGCCCTCACATCCACATATAACCCACTTCCATATCCGAGCTTTTCTTTACTCTCTACAATAATTTTGTCAGCGTCGACTCAAGGCAGGTCAGAAACATAAGAGGTGGACGACTGTGCACTTAATAATTTGGATGGTTCATCATCGAATGGTGGACTTACTTGTGACCGACTTGGGTGCCTTGGTATGGAAGCGCAACGATCGTCGCTCGGCAGCGCCACGATGAAAGGTGTGTGGGGTGACGCCAAAGTGCATGGCTGAGTCGGAATCGCTGCGATTTAGTCGACAATTGTAGCGACTCTTGCTGACCGCCGCCGAGGGTGTAAAGGTTTGGGAACGCTTGACTGGCCTGTCGTCCATTAGCTGACTCTGGGCGCGTGATTTTTCTGGCAGAAATGCACACTCGGTGTTGGTTTCCTTATCGGCGTATTCCTGTTTCATGTTCTCCAAGTAAGCGTCCAGCATGCAACTTGCTGTGGGTGAAATTATTTTAAAGAGTTGCTCTGGTATGATAGACCATGATAGACTTACAGTGTGTCAGGGCCACAGGCAACAGCTGCTGTTCATCCTGCTCCTCCTCCTCTTCGTCATCATCATCATCATCATCGTCATCGTCGCTGCATTCCTGCTCGCTGGGACGCTGTACATGCTCGGGCAACTCCTCAGTAATTTGTGCTTGCAGCTCCAAAGGTGGCGCCTGGTTACGTGTCAGCGTCGAGGTCTGCGATGATGTTATGGTCGACTCATCCGAAGATTCCTCTCGATTGTTGTGGTTATTGTTGGCGGCCACGGCGGCTGCTGCCGCTGCCGCGCTGGTTGAGGGAATGTCCAGCGATTCAAAGCTGGGTATAAACTTGGAGCTGAGCACATTGTACCACTTCAAAGTGGAGTCATCCGGATTGAATTCAGCCATACTGATTTGCACAGTGCCCTGGAATGTGAGGGGAATCGGTTAGAGTTTCGGTTGGGTTTCCCTTTCCCAAATTTCACTTACAATTATTTCCTCTTTCTGGCCCGTCATGCTGACCACGGTGACCTGTAGGCTTTTGGTCAGCAGCTTGTCCAGAGAAATGGGCACAGCGAATGTGTCATTGAAGACGGGCTTCTGAAAGTCACCCAACGCCTTGGTCCGTATGGAGGTCAGTGAATTGGGTAGCAGAGCGGCGCGCAGGTAACTGTAGAGTGGGGGAGAAGGGAGCAGAGGCATGAGCATTAAAAGTGTCCCGGGATTACTACACTTAGTTGGAGTACTTACACCTGCGAATTGTCTGTCGAGGCAGTCCACAAGGCCAACAAATTGTTGGCACGTTCCAGGGAAACCACCAGAACGCCCTCCTGCTTCAGATACTTCAGACCGATCTGCACCTGGGCCAGCTCCTTGCGCGGCAGATGTGCACGCGAAGCTTCAAAGACACCCGAATCCCCGGCCACGGACTCATTGCTCACCGCCGCCGACACGGAGCGTGTGTTTGAGGTGGAGGAAGACCGACTAAGCATCTCCTGGGGCAGATCCAGCAGCGAAGGCTTCTCCGATATGGGAGAAAGGGGAGCAGCCAAGTTAAGGGGCGAGTTGAGGTTCAGCTTCTGCAGCTTGGCCTCCAGCATCATGCAGTCGAGCACCGTGGAGTCCAGGTCATATGGATGGGCTGCTCTCACGCCGATGGGGGCAGGTGGCGGGGCTGTGTAGGCGGGTGGTGCGGGCAACGGGGGCAGCGCATTGGCATAAGTGGGCTCTTCCTTCAGAGGATGCGCAGGCGGATGATCGGCCACCGCATTATATTTCATGGGCGAGGCGGGTGGCGTTTCTAAGGAGAGACTGCTACGCGGTGAGAGCGATACCTCTGAGGATTGCTGCTGCTGCAGCACAGGATGCGCCTGAAGTGGAGGCAATCGCTGTTGCTGCTGCTGATGTTGCTGCTGGAAGAAACGCTGCGAGCGACGTTGCAGGTCCACCACATCAATGGGCGAGTCGACGGCAAAGTGGTCAATGTAGATGTCCGTGAAGCTGAGCGCACTCTTGCTGCTGGCAGTGGACAGGGAGCCCAGACTGCTGCCGCTACTTATAGAGAAGGTGCTCTCCGAGGAGAAGGACTTGAGGCGTTCCTCCAGCAGCTTGGTGGACTTGAGCGCCTCCTGTAGTTTGTCCAGCAGCAGCTGTTTCTCCTCGTGGAAGCGCAAACGATTCGCTATACAGGTATTGTTGGCCTCGTAGGCCTCCTTAAGGTCCTCCTCGAGCTTGTGGCGAGTCTGCTCTATCACTCGCTTCTCCTCCAGGCTGCGAGACTTGAGCGAAATGCTGTTCAGATCGTTGAGCAGTTTTTCCTTCTCCTGAATGAGTAATATGCGATCCTTGTCCGACTCCAGCTGGCCGGGCTCAATGCGTTCCACATGATCGGCCAGTTGCTGCTGCAACTTCTTGATGTGCTTTCGCCATTCGGCATACTGCAGCTTGGTCTTGGCCATTTCGGCGAAGCGAGCGCCACCATTGAGATTTTCACCGGCGCCGCACAAGTCCGTCTGGCTGGCCACACACACCCGATCGAAGGGTGAGGCCGCATTCAGCAGATCCGCATTCTCCTCGTTAATCTGCTGACGACTCAGCTCGTTCTTGATCTGTACCAGACTGCGCATCAGCTCCTCACGCACCTTCTCGCCGGACACCAGCGACTTGTGCACCTTGAGCATCTCCTCGCGTATGGCCTGCACCTCGGCAATGTCATAGCAGCCATTTTCACGAGCATTGATCTTCTCGCCGACTGAGTAGAGGGTATTCATGCCACGTTCCGTGTAGGATATGTCTGTGGTGATATGATTCAGTTCCTGTTTGAGTTGACGCACACGTTCACGGGCCAAGAGCAGATCGGCACGTAACAGTTCGGGATCGTGTCTGCTCATGGAGCTGGACGAAGAGCATACTGCAACGGAAAGGAGACAAAGTTTGGATTAGGTGGTGATTTATGGTGCAATCATAAAATGTATTTTCTAGTTTTAAGAAATTGGCCCTAATGTTTTTTTTAATATTTTTTTTTTTTTTATTTAAAGAAAACCCTTTTTCCCATTTTATTTTGACATTGCAAAAAAAAAAAAAAATTTGAATATAAAAATAATAAAAAGTTAAATAAAAAAAAAAATTATAAAAAAATAAAAATTTTATAAAAAATATAAATATCAAAAAGGATATAACAAATAAAAAAAATTACAAATGAAAAAAAATAAACTTAGAAATAAGGATGCCGAAAATACAATCGAAATATCGATATTTTAGTGAAAAAGTTCGATATCTCGTTATCGAAAAAGTTCGATATTTCGTTATCGAATTTTTTCCGAGGCGATATATCTGATAAGTATTTTTCTTGGATATTATTGATTCAAGTTTTCGAATGCTTTACATTGAAAAATGCTGAACTTTAAAAGTAATCACATGTTCCAAATGTTCAAAATATGGTTCTACAATTAAGATATGATATCATATGTTGAGTTGCTCAATGTTTTTAATAGCTTGTTTAGCTAGAAGCTTTCTTGAGTTTTTTTGTTTTTACCAATAAATGTCTCAAGATTCTCTAAGATTCCGTGAACAAAGTCCAATGGGTGAGAACCGCAGGACCAAACCATCTTTAGAATTTCAGAGGATTGGATTCATAGATTTCCATAGCCAAATGACACTTAAGTTAACTTAATAATCCAATTATTTGAAAGATTTTGCTATTTATTTTAAATATCTGGAATGTCGATATTCTCTATATTTTTACCATGAAATATTTATATCAACATGATACTTGTAATATCGTCAAAAAAAATCGATAAAAATATTTTTAAAATATTTGGCAACCCTACTTAGACATTTTTTTTGAAAATAATATCCCAGTTTTTGAAAATTTGGGATTATTTTCTTAAGTTTAGGGTAATTTTTCTAGATATTTTTGTAATAACCTTTATTCCTTAACCCTTGAACTAAAAAGAGAAATACATTGCGTACATTTGTGTATTGAAATAGGGCGACTACCATAAAATAACAAAAACAATCATAACATCGCTCCAAAATATAGAATAAAATAAAAAAAGACGATTGCAAAAAAAAACCATTCCATTTAAGAGCGGAGGTTAGTACGCGTCTTGGTGTAAATTTGATTTCACCTCTAAAAGTTAGAAAATATTTTTTCCTTTCTAAAATCTGTAAAATATTTTTTCAAAAACAAGGAAATATTTTCTGGCTTATCGAAAATGGTTTCGTAGTTTTAGAAAATAATTTTACAAAATTCATGGTGAATCGCTTTTGACCCAATTTTTAAGGCGAATTTCTTATTTTTAGGCCGATATCTCCTATTTTTTTTTCATGTGTATAATAGGAGACTAAACACTTACAGCTGCTGCGACTGGCCGCTAGTTTGTTAAGGTGATTGTACTCCTCCTGGGCCAACAGCAGACGCTGTTGCTTCACATCGAACATCTCGCGCTTGTTCTCTAGCTGATCCTGTGCCGCCGACAGGTAATCACTCAGCATCTGCTCCTGTACACTCTTCCACTCCTGCCGCGGATCCTCCAGCTGTGTGCTTTGGGCAATATGATTGATATAATAACGTCCAATATTCGGTTCATAGGCCTCCTCCCAGCCCACGGGCAGCTCATCGCCCACACAATCCTCAAAAGATTGCGGTTTGGTATAGCTGCAAAAAGAAGATGGGAGAGAGAGAAAGGGAGATGTCATCTAGTTGTTTACATAAAGTCAACAAATTGCTAATGAATTTCCGTTGGGATGATAAGATGTATCTTAGCCAGTGTTCCCACGCCAGTTAGCTGGCCCCGGTCGATAAGATTAGCGGCATTTCCTGTGTGCATTTTGGGTAAAAGTAGGCAAAAACTTTGAAAAAATGTTTTGAACTCTCCAATGTTTACCGCAGCCATGCGGAGGAATGTCTCTGCCCTAATCTTATCGAGGCCGCATTCGCCTAGTGCGGCAAAACAACAAAATGATGACGAAGACCAAGTCTTTGACGTTGCGGCTAAGCTACCACACGCCCGCCCCACCCGGTCTGTTTCAATATCAGCCAAACAACAACATTTTCGCGCTCGCATCAATTGAAATATATATTTTTGTTTTTCTAAAAGGCATTTTGATATTATTAATTAATCATTGCTGTGGAATTTCGCGCTGCCATTAAAAGAAGCGCAAAGGCTTCCCACCAAGAAGATAATAAAAATGTACGCCATGTGGCAGACCTATGCATTGCACAGCTCAACTGTCTGCCAGTTGTGTAGTTTTTCCAAGAATATTTGTCCAGTTTATTTAATTTTTTTAAATTTTTTATTTTGGGTTTAAATTTAGCTAGAATTGTTTATTTGGATTATACAACAAAACGTACAATTTATTTATGATCGAATTGGTAAACAAAGGCAGAGTGGACTGACTAAGGCTGAAAGAGCCAAGATGACTATGGGGTTGTGATTTTGGTATCAATCGGTCCAAATGGAAAAGCCTGAGTTTCTGTATCAAATCGATTATACTATTGTTTTGAAAGTCAAGAAATTTAGCTGGATTTTATACAAAATCATTAAAAAGTTGGGTTTTATTCAACAAAATGTAGACTTTAAATCAGCGGTGGGCATGGAATTTGAGTTTGAGAGCAGTACAACAACAGCCCACCGCTTCTTTTAGTAATTGTCTTAAGTCAAACCCGACTAACTCTTAAAAGAAGTACAACGTATTCTTAGTTAAAGTCAAATCAAATCTAAAGTCTTTTCTTTGCAGGTCTCAATACATACTTGAAACAATATAAGAGTACATAAAATACATTAGATACTTTCTTGGTTTAAGCCCATAAAATTCGAAAGCTAAATAAAGAGTATATTTATTGAATCAAATAAGACCATTCTACAAATACCAAGGACAGCAATGTGCCATTGCCCAATATAACGAGAAAGCTAAGTTTTTGAACACTTGGGAGCTATATGATATAGTCATCCGATTTGGACAAAAAATTTTAGAGTTGGGTGAAAGCATGTGAATCAGTCAAACACAAATAAATATTTTCAAAAATAATCTTTTTCCCACAACGACCCATTTTCCGACCGATCGTTTGTATGCGAGCTATATGATATAGTCATTTGATTTGGACAAAAATTTGTAGAGTTGGGTGAAAGCATGTGAAATAGTCAAATACAAAATTGCAGGATGCTACCATTAAAAACAAAAAAGTTTTTCTAACTAAGACTGTTTTTCAGACCTTTCTTTTGTATGGCAGCTATACCATATAGCTGTCCGATTTTGATAAAACTTGCTAGAATTATATAAAATTATAAAAAACCTACGATTACAAAGTTTGAAGACGTTTCCATTGAAAAGAAAAAGGATGTTCTCACTTAAACTAGTTTTCGACCGATTGTTCCTATGGGAGCTATGAGATATAGTCATCCGATCCGGTCGGTTTGGACATTTTAGTAGCGTGCAGCAAAAATAAAACTCTGTTCAAAATTTCAGCTCGATAGCTTCAAAAATGAGAGACTAGTTCGCATAGAAACAAACAGATAGACGGTCAAAGCTTGATCGACTCAGCTCATCACCCTGATCAAGAATATATATAATTTATTGGGTCAGATATGAATATTTTTATGCGTTGCAAACTTCTGGTCAAAATTAAAATTTCCTATGCAAGGGTATAAAAAGTGTTACAACCATTTGGGAATTCCAAGAACTCAAAGTAGCAGAACTCATAAGCTTGTATAACTAGAGAAACATTTGATTTAAAAATAAAAGTTGACAAATATAATATTATAAAATTTTAGTTAATTAATTAGTTAAATTTCTGATTATTTTTATATGATACTTAAGAACTGTCCTATATTTCCTTATAACATTGTCCTTGCAATGACTTAACCACTGGTACATTTACGGTTTTCGTAGCTTTCTCCCTTCTATCTACATACGTCTTGAAACTCTACTGTGAGCCAACTTTTTTGATGGTTTAGGCATTGTTTGGCACATTCGAAAGAACGATGGTTCGGAAGTGAATTTTCCCCAAAATTCGTACAAATTGTTAATATTTAAGAATGCTTTCTTTCATTTGAAAATATACTTAAGATTGAGGAATAATGTTTATATCCTAAAAGCATTGCATTGAATTAATATAGCAGACTACACGAGTACCAGGAACGGGAAACACATGTAGTGCTAAGTTAACACTGTCTTTCTCATGATAACTCGCCATTTTCCGACTTCACCAGGAAACTTACATTGATAATAAGGTCTACCGACCGCTGTCATATATTTAGAAACAACTCAAACTCAAGTTCTGTTGTTAATTAATGCATTGACTAAGCATTTTGTGCACGGGGTGATACCTACTATATTTGCCATCTGTTTGCCAGATTATTGAAACTCGCTCTACAATGACGTTTGAAAACGAGAGTGTTCACTGCCGGTGTGAACGTGCACTTGGTCAGGGACAACAAAATTAGCTATCGCCTCTTACGTTTAAATGTAGATTAATTTATGTATGTCAGTAAAATCGAGCAAGTGCATTTATTGAGTTTGTGTTTAATACTTGGAACAAGGTTCATAGATTTCGCTTGCTTTAGATAAAAAAACAAAAACTGGAAACCAGACAAAAGAAAACAGCAAGCACCCTTTGGGTGGTGGGTCGAGTCGAGGGGGTGGGGGAAATAAATAATAACACATATAAAAAGCACTGATACAGCAAATGAAGCAAAAGACATGTGCCAAGCTTCACATTTGGCATACAAAGCGATCTCACGATCGCTTAAAGACAATAAACAAAACATGACTTTGACGTCGTTGTCAACAGTCAAATGGTTTCATAAATTCAAATCCAAAAATTTTCATATTGATTTCCAGTGATTTTTTTGTTGTTTCTTCATGCTGAGTAAATGGCACAATTGCTGTCTACTTGAATTACAAAAGCCTTTGTTTATTTGCATTGAACTTTGTTAGATAAACAAACACACATAACGAATCGAATCCAGCCTATCGTTGCTCGAAATGTTTGTTATTCTGAAAACAAAAACACCTGACACAACACCTAACTGCAATAAAGTGAACAATTTCTTAGAAATCAATCATTCAAATGGTTCAAGCTTTTTACTTTTAGTCATAAAAATTAAGTTGATAGTGGCTTTCGTTCGTAACCAATTGCAGCCTGATTCAATCAAAATTGTTAAGGCAACTTTTATGGGTCTTTAATTAACTCAATAAGAAAATCGCATGCAAATTGTTATGGGCTTTTCATTAGCGCTTGACCTCAACGACACAAGGAGGTGACTGCAGCGTAAAAAAATCAATGAAAACTAACTTAAAACGCGGGTGGGCGGGCCAGACAAAGCCAGTAATAGGGCTTCAGTTGGCACTTTTGGTAAATGTTGCTGACGCCAAACGGAACCAAGTAGACACCGCAAGCCCACAATAAAAAACGTTACTTGGCTTGTTTTAAACATTTTTTTTATGGGATATGTAAGATATTTGCCTAAATTTAATATTGTAAATATTTATGGCAAGCCCGCCGCAACGGAGCTGTAATAAATTCGCGCATTATAACAAAGGAAAAACACAACAAGAGAGCCAAACAAGTTTTTGGAGACTACAATTAATTCAGCATAAACAACAAGAGTAAAACTTGGGCATGGCCGTTGTATAAATTAAACTAACTAAACAACAAATTTGTCAGTGCTATCATTAGACAGTATAAACAAAATTATTTAACTTGAATATAAATTCGTCATCGTATCGACGAAAGATTGTGTGACGGGTTAAGTAAGACATTTTAAAAAATTGCACATATATTAATTTTCTATGAAATAATTATTTTCTATCGAATACTTTTGAGAAAAAATGTGAATAATTGAACAAATAAATGGATAGGAACATTTTAAAAATTTGCACATATAACAATTTCTATGAAATAATTATTTTATACCGAATAATTTTAAGAAAAAATGTGAAAAACTGAACAACTATATGGATAGGGACTAAAGGCAGAAGTGGGACAAATTTTTGAAATTAGATTAAAGACTTTACAAAATTGAAAAGTCTCCTGCTCGTTCTCAACAATTTTACAAAGATTCTGTAACTCATATTAACTGTTACTTTGGATTTTTTTGAATGTTTTTTTTAAGTTTAAACTCTTGGTAGAGAATATTCGTAATTAGTATTATTGACTACTCAACAGGAAATATAGAACCCCAGGGCTGAAAACACACAAAAGGCAGTTGATGGGAGAACAATTGTATCATAGTCGAGTTATATTATAGTTACGTGCACCATTTTACATAGTTCCTTTAAAAGTAATCAGATTAATACAATCTTTGCCTGATACAGAGTAGATTTTCTGGCTTACTTGTTTGATTTGGCATTATAAAAAGTTAAAGATACCTTTTCAATAGGAATTTAATGCCAAATCAAGTGTAATTCGTGTCCAACACTCATGTTGTTTTAGTTTGAATTTTGTTTTGAATATTTGGAAGACAATGTTTTATTAAATATTCATATTAATTGTTTTAAAAAACACTAAAAAGAGCAGCTGTCAATATATTTTAGCTTCCAAAACATAATAACAAGAGATGCAATCGGTGGTCTGAAGCGCACACACAAGAAAACAAGCAAAATAAAGACAATTAGATTACTAAAAACAGTTTTGTTATGATCTAGACAATAAAGATGTAGAAAGGATACTGTCGCTCTCGATATCGATGTTAATCATTGTGAAAACCACTAAACAGCAGAGCTCTATATACATATTTTAACATTAAAGACATGCAAATCAGCTGTGTAATCGGTGGACTGAAGCGCACACACACAGGAATACATTCAAAATATAGTAACTTTGAGAGCATGCATATTACGAAAAATTGTTAAGCTATGCTCAAGACAACAAAGAAGTAGAAAGAATTTTGTCGTACTCCACCCAATGAGACAACCTCAAAGTATTCAGTAAAATACTAGGACCTACTCTAAGCAATCTGGACAAGGTCTAATAAATTGTATAGCCGTACTACAAAATTCAGCCTTCAATACAGAACGGAAGAAACTGTTTCGGTAATCCTCAAAAGGTTTAAAAACAGCATTTACAACCATTCCAGCTAAGGGTTTAATGTAGTTTATGGTGGTATTTCTGCAAACTTAAAACATTGCTCACAAATCAAAAATTGGAATCGCAGAAAAAATACTTCTTCAAATATAAAATGTCAAGAATGGTACCATTGCTATTTATGGAATTAATTTCGGAATTTTCCGCTCGCAGTTTTGTCATTCTGATATATAAAAATAAAAAAAAAAACCCAAAAAATATGTTGACTCGCCAGATAGAGGAATTTCGTCTCATTAATTGCCCTGTAGACACCGTGAATTTACATTTCATATATCTTGGGAATTTCATTCGATGGCCAGCTCGCGTTCTTCTTATTTATTTTTTTTACCATTTATGCATATCAACACAAACTTAGAAGAATTTAAATTAATATTCCAGCCCCATCCGCTGACCAAATGCTAGATTTAAAACTTTTGTTTTCGACAACGTTGTGACAAAACCAATTAAAGTCGATTTGATGTTCTTTTTGGGAATTTTTTTTTTGTTAAATGGCTGATCATTAATTCACATGGAGAATCTTGAAATTAGGCAGCCATTCATTGTGGCTTGAACTTCCAAAACATCATTTAGCAATTCAAATTGAAAGCTGCGTCAATCAAGCATCTAACAGTTTGGGGGGCAGAGTCGACAAAAAATTTTTGTAAATGTTTTATGAAAACGAAGAAGAAAATACGCATAACATTAGGGTAAAAATAGTCGACTGATCCACTTAGTAAACGAATTGGAATTCAAGTCACGTAGCCACAGACAATTTTACACAATTTCCAGTTTTATTTGGCGGAACTAAAAACAAAAAAAAAAACAAAAAATAGCCAATAAAACAGTTTTAAAGTTTCAATGTGTTCCGGTTTATTTTAAGAAAAGACCAAAAATAAAAATAAGCCTCGGGTTATGTCAATCGCGTGGCCCACAATGCTTAAGCTTTTATGCAAAATTCGTACTTGTAGACAGACAACATATATACAGAAAAGTATACACTCGGAAAAAAATAAGGAACTTTTTAGTATAAGTAAGTAAAAAAACGGTGATATAATTACTATTGAAGTACAATAAGTACGAAATTTCAGGATTCAAGCACACAACTCTTATTTAAAGTAAGTATTTCTTGAATACCAATAATCATATTCAACTCTTAAAATATGTACATAATGTTCTTGGTTGAAATCTTATCAATTCTAAAGTCAACCCAACACATTTTTTAAACAAAACAATAGCACATCCAATAAGATCATAATGCTCTTAGTTACAGTCCATGAAATACTAAGGACATACCCAATTCGTGGTTGATTTGAAAGAGATCTTAACTCAAAGAAGTAGGACTACATACAAATACTAGAGACTGATTTCTATTCTCCTACATTGTTAGTGCGTCATATAAACTCAGATTTTACTCAGTTTTTTGTAAAGTTTTTGTGACAAATTGCTCCTTATAGAAGATGTTAAATAGGCCCCAAGATGGTTTTACTATAGGTTTGAAATTTACCATCACTCTATAACAAAAGTATTAGAAGCAGTTGGGAATTTTAAGTACAGATTCGCTTGAAAACTCAGATTTCGTTGCACAGTTTTCGGGGCTTGCATTCAAAGTCGATTTTGTATCGATCGATATATTGCTTTATCCATGTTTCAATAAGACAATATGCGATATTTCGATGTGATATATTCTATGGCGCTGTTGTCGATAATTGGTATTTTCTGTAACGATATATCAGAACGGTAAGTGACGATATTCAAAGCACTCTAAATGGTTCTGCCTCGAGTTATCGAATCGTTTCATATATATTATCTGTCAGAGCTGTAAACTATAATTACCATTACAAATTTTCAGGTAAATAATAACATTTCCTGATTACGAATTTGCAGTAATCGAAATTGTTACTTGGAGTTACGAATATAAGTGATTATTCAGTGATAATATGAAAATGTATCCTCCTAACATTTTTGAGTTCTCAATTTGAAGTCTCCAGAACCATTTAATGTACTAACATCTGTACTTTTATTTCAAGATACTTTTGAAACAAGTCCAAGTTTGGCTTCTATCGTTAAAATAGATTAGAAAGGGTACAATGGTTCTTCCAAATGTGATAATATAGATGCTCTTTCATCATCAGATTTTAGTGGCTTTTTGGGTATAACAAAATATCGATATACAGTGAAGAAAAAAATATCAAACATCGATTTTATGTTTTCTGATGTTTCTATGTTTGAGTTAATCGAAAGCCTTATTATGTACTTAATCTAAGATATTAGGCACTTGAATTAAGAAAGCTTAATTCTCACACATTTCGGCTTACTGTGGGCATGTACGTTCTGGATTCAAGTAATTTTGTTCTCGATTCAATAATGTTTGGGGAGGTTTTTTGATGTAACTTCATTTATGTACTTCCAAAAATAAAACAAGAAATCTCTACAGATTTTCGATTGAATTTTCAGCTTAACTAGTAGAACTTTAATGCTAAGTTATAACACGGCTGCAGGCTACTAGATTATGGAGAAAAGAAACGGCACGCATCAAACCTAATTAAGCTGAAATAGTCGGTTTCAAATTTCTCAACTTTTGTCAACTAATCTAGTAGCCCAGCATTTTGGAGTCATTTGACATATAAAGGCGAGAAGTTCTAACTCGAAATTAAATCGTTTATACGAAAATCTCAAGAGATTTCTGGGACACCCTCGAATATAATTTTGCTATTAGTTCTATCCTTATAGATATAAAACGCTTTGGGTTGTTGATTTCCAGTGTATGTTTGTATATCACAACCGATCTTTATGAAATTTGTTGAATGTCTGCTGAACCGGTTCGAAAGGCTTCATGGTTCAGTCCCAAAATAGTTCGGTCACATCTAAAATATTAATTTATTTAGGGACGATTTTGTATTTTCTAGATATCTGCTATGCGACTGAAACACTCATAATTTTCTCTATTTTTTGTTAGAAAATAGAAGACATGAAATTAGCCTTTAGACATTGTACAAACTTAAAGCAGTTTCTGAAACGCATCGGATCTGTTTTCAGTCAATTCTGTAATTGAGTCATTAGCTAAGCTATGAATTTGACATTTGATGAGTGGGTGGTGTAATATAAAGTTTGAAATCTGAAAGATGGCAGTTCAGTTCCGAACCAGTAAAAGTAAAAAGTGGTTTTAAGACACATCTCAAATATTTCGTGAGCTACGAACTTGAAATTTGCTGTGTAGTATCAAACTTGATTGATTTTGTGATAAAAGCAACACACACTTGACAAGACCCAAGCGACGCCGGCTAAACAGCTAGCACAATATAAACATTAACAAATAAAACACCACATCACCTTGACATACCCGTTTTTTGTTTTTTTTTTGTTTTTTTTTTTGATTAAATCGTTTCAGCGATTGTGGGTCATTTTGGTTTATTTATATTCTAAGCACTCAACTTATCATCAAAAAGCAGTTTATTCTGTGGACAGATTTATAATTGATTGAAATCTCCGAAGTCAGCCTACAAAAATTTATACACATACATGGTTTAAAAATTAAAGATAATCGCATTTTTGTTGTAACATTAATGATTATTGTGGTTGTTGCTTCTTGCTGCTGGTTTCCTTATCTGGTTAGCCGCCGTTTCACAAATATTTTTCAGCTTAATTAAATTACGCTATAAAGGTCGTACGTTGGGGGTTTTATCTTATCGCCGCCGTCTCTCTCTCTCTCTCTCTCTCTCTGGGCTGGTTGTTGTCGCCCATTTGGCCTGACAATTTCCAACCTGATTCCAAGTGCTCTTTCCACTGAATTGTTGTTTGCTGGCTCTTGGACAAATTAAAATGATATTAACCGCATTTCCTGTCCGCAGCTTCATGGCGATCTCACACGTTAACTTCCTTCCGGCAAGAAAACGGAAACCCCTCTCCCTCTGTGCAGAGCTTATCAAATGCATTTCATGAGCCCGGCTCGACTCTCTATGCATATTTTAAGTCAAGTCAATGAACTGAACTTGCGAGGAGATAAGCCAGAGGCGTTGTTCCTCTTCACGAGAACACCTCAGCTATGGCTGCTATGTGGGTGTCAATTACAGATCAGAGGCGCTGGATACGACCTCAAGATATTCAACTGGCGTGGGCCGATGACATTAGTCACTGCGATGGCGCTGGCAACTAGAAAAGAGACCCAAACCGAGGCATTTGGCGTTCATTTCGAAATCACAAAATGTCTGCCATAAATTCCAAAGTGAACAATTGAAATAAATTTTTGCGCCATGAGCTTGCCGACTGCATACAAATGAACTATTAAAAAATTCATAGAATTTATACAAATGTACACCGTACACCACACACACACACTTGCACACACGCTCGTACTTAAAAGCGTTTACTTGGTTGGCTCATGGCAAAAGAAAAATAAACTTAAATTGAAATTTATGATTTTTTATGACTTGCTGACGGGCGTTTTTGTCTGTGCGCGTGTGCGATTTGGAAAACGCGCTCGTTTACTATTCGCAGGCACTGTTTTCTATATAATTTGCATTAATAAATTTGAAATTAGGTCTTTAAGGTATTCGCAATACGTCAACAAAAATTCTTGGTATGCGCCTTTAAACTCGGAAACATTTTAACGCCCACTCGAAATGTGCCAAAATAAAAATATGTAGATTTTTCACCAAAAAAAAAAAAAAAAATATTCCTGCTCAATTTCTATGTATTTCGACTATATAGGAAACCTTGGCCACATCAAGAACGAATATAAATAAAAATAAGCAGAGCAAAGTTTATTTTGCCTTGGGTTAGTTATTCTGTCGATGTTTTTTTTTTTTTTTTTTTCTTTGACTTCTTGGACCTTAAAGTGTCCACCGGAGCAGTTTTTCTTTGGATGACATTAGCTGGTTCCGGGAACTTGTGTTTTTGTCTCGTTTGAGTTGCAACTGCAAAATTATGAAAATAAGTTGAATTATGTGTTGGCTGTCATGAGCATTGGCCGTCTCGTGAGCGCCTTTATAGTTTTGCCTCCATCGGCGTCGTCGGCGTCGTCGTCGTCGTCGTTGTACTCTGTCATTAACAAAACAACTGTTGCGACCTTCACATACCAGAGCAACCAAGCGACTGTGCATATGGCTGTATACATACATACATACATTGTGTATTGAAATAATAATAAGGCGAAAAATCCGACTGCAAAAACGTGAATGCGAACGCCAGCAACGACGTCAAAGTCTCGACAGAAAGAATTTGTTCGTACGATTTTATATTGTTTATATATGTATCTCCAATTGGATGGAACTGGCTCGTTAAAATGCGCGATTTTCACGGAGAAAAAAAAGGGGAAGTTCTAGTTGTAAATGCATACAAATTAAGCAGGGGACGCATGCCAGTTTATTGAAAACCCCAATATACAGTGCGGGAGGGGATACGAAATATTTGAAATATTTAGTTGGTATTTAAATGTTGATGCATTGCATAAACAATTGAGGGCCTTAGGGGATGCATCTATTTTGAAGAAAATTGTTCGGTGTAAAAGTTTGATTGATGATTGATTCCGATATTTATTTGGTAACGAAATTTACTTTACAAAATGTTTTGGACTATTCGCAAAATTTTGAAATTTTGATATACAAGTCATAAGCAACTTCTGTTTTTGTAACGTCACGCCGTCAGATATTTGTGGTTAATATATTTAAGTCATTATGGTCGATTGTTATGCTACCTAATAACTACTTGAATTTATTATTGGTTTTTATTCTTGTTTTCTTATTTTTTTCTTTATCTATAATTTTTCTTTTTTTCTTTATATTTTACTTCTTTTTTTTCTATTTTTTTTTTTTCTTTTTTTTCCTTTTTTTTCATTATTTTTTTGTCGTTTAAAAAATCTCAGATTTTTATATATTTTTTTCGTTAAAATGTCACGTCACGTCAGCAATTTCAAGTGCCCTGATTTTATATAATAACATTGATGTTAAACTTAAACCGTTCTTATTCAATTTCGTAATATTAAAGTCCCTCAAAATTTGGATTTAAGTTTTCGAGCAAACAGATAGATAGATAGAAAGATCAGCAAAGATCTAAAATTTCGTTGAACTTCAAAAATTAGTTCAATCTTTTATTTTCTTTGAATAGAAACAAATCAAAATAAAACCGACCAGATAACAAGAAGTCGCTAGGCATTAGGGCAAATTTGGTCATTTCAATAGTTCATTGAACTGAAAATAAATTGTAGGTTCAGAACAGGTTCAGGTTCAGCTTTTATTTCTTAAGAGGTTCGGTTACAAGTCGGAATTTTTGGTTCGAACCGAAATATGGGTTCGGAAAAGGATACAGGCTTAACTAATTTTTTACACCTGGTTTGGTTTAAGGTTCAGTTCGCAGTGCGAAATATGTAAGATTTTCTGGCTTGAACCACTTCGTTTCAAACCCGTTTTGCAGCCCTGATTCTTAGTGACAGAAAGAATCAATTTTCGAACCGAACTCAAACCACAAATGGAGTCTGGTCCGGGCTTACATTTGCTGTTCTTGCTTAAAGTATTAATGAATATATCTAGAAATATAAAGCTACTTTTTATATGCTGTTTCCATTAAAAATTGCAAAAAAGGGGATCATGAAGTTAAACAAATGGAGAGAAGCAAATATTTCTGACCCTAAAAATATGCGCTACATTCTTTACTGGCTGATATTTATTTCACGAGACCTGGTTTTTCGCTTGCGCTGTGGATTTCAACGAATTTGATCTTTCACGGCGAGTGTACCAATATAGTTGCTAGTACTAGGTATACTAGTGTGTATGTGACAGGGAGAAGGAAATATTTCTGACCCTATAAAGTATATATGTACTTGATCAGCATTAAAAGACGAGTCGATATAGCCATGTTCGTCGCGCTGTCTGTTTAAACGCATCGATCTCAGAGACTATAATAGATATAGCCACACGTTATTGCATCTAGTTAGGTGTATAACATACCCACGTCAAGTTTGTTTCTGATTTGGAAGATTACGAAAAGCCTATTATGTTTCTATTCTAGTCTAAAGAATTTAGTATAGTCAAGCCGGGGGTACA
This sequence comes from Lordiphosa andalusiaca, assembly GCA_035044965.1. Taxonomy (NCBI): domain Eukaryota; kingdom Metazoa; phylum Arthropoda; class Insecta; order Diptera; family Drosophilidae; genus Lordiphosa; species Lordiphosa andalusiaca. The sequence goes on from JAWNNM010000342.1 coordinate 999,594, forward strand.
GCAACGTCAGCTGAAATCAACGAAACGGGGGTACTTAGGAATCGGGGCACTCGAATTTAACACCCTTACTTTGTTTTATTATTCTTTGGGCAGTGTCATATATAAAAATGATAATATTTTGAAAAATATACTAAGATTTTTTCCTTATTCTTGTGCATTTTTGTAGACAACTTGGCAATTCGTCGCACGACCAATATGAAAAGTATGTATCAATTTATTTTTATATTTATTTCAATTTTGTTTTTGCAGACAGTTTGGGAATTCACCTCATGGCCAACAAAATTTGTGTTAAATATTTATTAAATTTTTGTTGTTTTTTTTTTATCTTCTTTAAATTTAATATGTACCAACAACAATGCAAAGCAGAATGAAAGCTGCTCAGAAGAGGCAGATAGAGAGAGAGAGAGAGAGCGGGTGAGGTAGAAAAATGCCGCATGTCAAATGGGCCAATTAACATTTCTGTTATTTGCTGTTTTTTTCTTCTTCTTGTTTATTTTGCCTTTTGTTTATAAATAGGTATGCTTTTGTTTAAGTTTTTGTTGTATGCAAAAATGTGTGTTCGCTGTTATTTTTAAAGTCGGGGCATAAAATGAATTATGTATGCATTTTATTGCTGTGACAGCAACTTTAGCTGCTGCTGCTGCTGCTGCTTCGCAGTATTCATATTTCTACATTTAGAAATAAATCCGGCCGAAACAAAACAAAATTCTAGGAGATTGTTTTTGTTTGTTTATCTTTCGATCCAGTGGAAAGAACTTGCGAGATTTCCAAAACAAAATTTATGGTAAGCGCTCGTGGCATACCAAGGAATTTCAGTTGTTGTTGTTGCTGATTTCTTGGCTTTTATTGATTATAGAATTTGGTGCTTTTCTTTAGCTTTTGCGTTCTAATGTTGCCGAGTGGAAATACGTCGGTCAGGGTCGAATCATAAAGATAAAGTGGGTGAGTTAAGAGAGTGGAATTTTCAATTTTTGGTGAAATTCATTTCTTGGCTGGTTCTTGTTCCTAAAAGTGCGTGACAAATTAAAGAAAATATTTATTAACAGCAGCAGGCAGCAGCAGATGTATGTATGTATGTACATATGTATGCCTGGAATGTATTATGTATGTGAGTAAACAAACAAAACGCACAAACATGCATAAATAACTCGTTGCAGTTGCAGCCGTTGTTGTTGTTGCTGCTGCTGCTGCTGCCTCCAGCAAAGCAACTCACACACACACAAACAACAGCAGCAACAGCAACAGCAGCAGCATAGCTGAGCAGCGCTGACTGCGCAGCCAGCAGCGACTCAGGAATGCGGTTTTGACAAGTTCTTCTAAAATTGTACGGGCAACTTTGCTATTTACGCTATGAAACGACAACAACACAGCGAGCGTTGTGCGAAGGAGCAACCAAAAGCAGAACTAGAAAAACAAGCAGCTTGCGATCGCCGAGCCAGAGAGTAAGATGGAGAGCGCGCTGCTTGGGGGCAAGCCCAGCAACAACAGCAACAACATATAGCGACAGCGGCAGCAGCAGCAATGTCGTCGTCGTCGTCGGCTAGTTGAACGAACGACAAGACTGCGCCGAGGGGGCGTAGTGCCTGCCGGAACGAGGTAAAATGCATTTTGTGTTTGGAAATAGGCTGACGACGACGACGACAACGACGATTGTTGTTGCTGTTGGAAAATATTTCAAAGTTGCTGTGAACTCGCAGGCGGCAGCGGCGCCAATTGAATGCAATTTATGTATATATATGTATGTGTGTGTGTGTGTGTGTATGTGTATATTTATTAAAGCAACGCGCGCATTGCCTTAAATGCCAAGCTACTACATACATACACACAACTACGCCCTGCTTTTTGTATTTGGCAAACATTCCAAGCGCTTGGCAACATTTGCTGCTGCTGCTGCTGCTGCTGCTGTTGTTGTTGTTGCAGCCCATAAAAATGTTCTTATTTATGTACATATTTTGCCAAGTTGTCCACTGGCAGCAGCGCACAGTGTGAAATTTTGCCAATCTAGGACCCAATACTCAATTTAAGCCACAGTTTTAGAGATATTATCTTAAAAAAGAGATAATAAGCTACAATTTGGTTCTGATGAACTAGTTCTAACTCGTGTTAAAAGCATCTAGTTCCGAAAAAATATGTTTGACCGATTTAGATTTCAGAATTCCTCTATTTTTTGTACTAAGCTTAACATAAACAGCCAAGCCAAACAGACATTTCAAATATGCGAGCTCTTAGACTGTTATTACTATCAAAATTCATTTCTAGCTCCAGCCCTGTGATAAAGATAATTCCAAATAATAAAAAATATCAGTATAATTTAGCGATTCGCCAAAGGAATGGCGAAGATCGTATCCAGCTATAGGGAAAACAAACATTTATGATGGGTAGCACTGGCTGTAACACCGATAGGCATCACTTACAAACTTTGGGAGGTACTCTGTGCTTTAGTCGTGCTTGACCCGACTTTTTTACTTGGTTCCTTTCAAGTCTGTCCATAAACCTTGTGTATGCTTGAATGACTATAAATTTAAAGTTTACTTAAGTTAGGTTAGGTTTAAAAAAAAGATGCTTTTGGGCAAAAATGGGCAAGATTTTTTTGTATTAAGCCTGTTCTATGAGTATGTACGCTCATCCTGTATGCTTTCTCATAGTGGAACTAGGCGGAACTTGTAAGTTATAGCCTATGAAAGATTCAACAAATGTTAAATTGGTCTTACTTTTTAGCTGATTATTAAAGATATTTGTTTGAATACTTAAGTGCAAATGTATGGGTATCGTATGGGAAAAATGTTTAAAAAACTATTTGTCTAAAAATAAAACCTACGACTTCAATTTTATCACTCAAAGCGTGAAGAATTTTGTATTATTTGATTTATTCTTTATTGTGATTATTTTTGTAACAATTGGGGATTTTTCTAACAAATTACAACATTTATTCGATTAACAAAAACTTAATTTTCCCATTTTGATTTGTCAAAATCTCACACTGTGCAGCGGTGCGGTGAGGTGTGCAGCGGAAAACAGTTTGCTTTGACATGAATGTCAGCTCTGCGCATTTAAGCAGTTTAATCAACTTCATTTCTAAAAGCCGGTTCCAGGGTTTTGTAAGCATCCCACTTATAAGTGTCTTATCCTTGACTGACCCACAAACCAATAAATTCCAGCTCAAGTATCCCAAGAATGCAGTCAAGGCATGAATTATGCTTTGTGGTAAACATTTTGACAGCTCACGCAGACAGACAAAAGGCAACTTTGCAAAAGATACAGATACAAATTTCGAGAGGCATTCCAGGAATGCAGAGAGATACAGAGATACAGTAAAAGCCCACATATGGCTCGTCTCCCTCTCGCTGTGTGTTTGCCTTATCGCTTCATTAGGCCATAAATTCGACAACAAAACGAAATTCCACAGTCGAACGAACAGCAGCAAAGTTGAACACCTACAAGATACACAGTTACAGATGCAGATGCATTCTTCTTGCCCTTAAGCTCTCTCGCTCTCGCCCGCTCGCTCGCTCGCTCGCTCGCTCTCTCTCTCTCTCTCTCTGTCTCCCTGCTGTTCATGTTAATTATGCAGCAGACACCGAAGAATAAGAAAAAATCGAACACGAATACAGAATGCGCGTGCGGCTGCGCAGAGTCTCCGACTCCAACTCCAACTCCGTCTCCAACTCTTTCTGTTGCTCTGGGGCAGACTTAAGAATATGTTATGCGCACTCAAATGGCATTCGGGAAGTGCTACTGAAAAATAATATAAAAGTTTCAGGCAGACAGGGGACAAGGGCCAGACACACAAGAGGGATCACAGCAAAAGACGGGCTTTTTTTTTTGTTTTGTTGTTGTAGGAATGTCTATATGTGTTAGTCTATATGTGTGTGTGTGTGTTTTTGTTGAGTATCTGGTTAGCCCATAAAGTACTTATCCATCGCGAGCGACTCGTGGAACAGCTGATTACAGAGAATGCACAATGTCTGTAGCACATTTCGAGCCTGATAAAGGCAATTAATTGTCAGTGATTCGAAATAAAAGAATGAGGTGTCCCAAGCCCCCCCTTTGTTCAGTGTGGGTTAATTTCATTACTGAAAATATTTAACTATTTTCATTCCAAGCTTTGTGGCAACTTGTGGCATATTGCATAGTGGCATACTGACTTTTATTATTGAAGTAAATGCACATACAAATCAAGCCTCCAAACATCTACGGGAAGTTCGAGCTTAATATTAGGTTCGGTTCGCGAACCGGTTCCTGTTTCGAAGCTTGGTTCATACCAATTTGGGTTGTTTTTCTAATTTCGTCCCATTTCCGGCGAAATTGAGCGAATTGCTCTGCTTTTTAAGTGTTAAGGAGAGCGAACCTTAGTTATCAAGTTTTTGTATTCTGCAATCTGAAGCCATTAGACCAAGTTCATAAGTGTTATACATCACAATGTCTTCTACCATTGCTTTAATGACTTCCAAAATGCCAGATGGCCTCTCCTCTGAGGTTTTAAAACAGGATTGCCCGCACTCTATACGCTCTATATGCTTATAAAACTTAAATTGCAACAAAAACTTTGTATGAGTATCTCTTCTCCTTCTCTCCTATGCCTCTTGAAGGCAACAATACGTATGAGAGCTGGCTGCATCGTTAATTATGTATTTGCCGTGTGCCTAAGACTGCCACAAGCAAGCTATATGTTCCTTTCCAAACTAAAATTTAAATGAATATCAATTAAAGCCGGCATCTTGACTAAATTTAAAAAAAAATAATACATAAAAGCGACTTTCTTTGCGTCTGTTTCTAAGCTGTCTTCTCCGTCAGTTTGATTGCTAGTTTCACCAAACTTTTTACGAAGTCTTTTTGTACAAATAAGCTGCACATTTGACCGAACCGGTGGGATCGATTGACTATATAGGATGGCTGTCATAGGAATGATCGATCGAAAAACTATTTTTAGTGAGAAACACTTTTTTGTTTTCAATGGAAACGCCTCTAAACTTTGTATTTCTTAGTTTGCCATGCTTTCCCATGATTTTATAAAGTTTGGTTGAAATCGGACATCTATAAAGTATAGCTGTCATAGGAAAGTAGAGTCTGAAAAATAGTTAAAGTGAGAAAAACTTTTTTGTTTTCAATGGAAATTTCCTTAAAATTGGCATTTTATTATTTGATATGCTTTCAGACAACTCTACATCGTTTTGTCAACATCAGATGACTATAGCATATAGCTGCAGTACGAATGATCGGTCGAAAAGAAGTTCTAGTGAGAAAACATTCTTTGTTTTAAATGGAATCGACTCCATATTTCCTACATATTCGTTTGTTAGGCTTTTGCATGGTTAAACCAAGTTTGGTCGAAATCGGACATCTATATAGTATAGCTTCCATGGAACAGTAAGGTCCAAAAAGTAGTCTTAGTTAGAAAGGGTATTAAACTAGGGTATTAAAACTTCGACCGAGCCGAAGATAGCTTTCCTCTATTTATTTTTAATTAGTTTTGATTATTTTTCGACAATCGGAAATAATAGAAATAACTTTTTGTTCATTTGTACTTGTTGTTAAATAATAATCATAAGTTTTTAAACAGCCTTACAACTCTTTTTAATAATATTCCAATTGATTACTTATCTTGCTGGTTAACTTGTTAACAGAGGGTTTAGGCCACAAATGAGTATTAAAACATGATTTTCTGGTTTCCTTTAACCCTCGAGTTCTTCATTCGATTTTATTTTAGTTCTGGTTCAAAATTGGATTCAAAACACAAAATGTTTGAGGAAGTGAAATGTATAACAAAGAATTGAAAGAAACCCAGAGGGAAAGTCGGTCAAGCCCGACTGTAATATACTTTGAATTGTGTGTTTTGCTGCTGCAGTAGCTTTTAATTCGTTGGCAGATCGCTCTCTAATCCTGCTTACTCCAAAGGCTCAGAGGGAACAAACCATCTGTCTTGAAAACTGTGGGATATATGACTTTTTTTTGTACCGTGTAGACGAAAGAAATCAAAGTACTAGAGTTCTTTGAAGGTAGATAAAATACCAGAGATAACTATATTGGAAACCCATCAAAGTTGGTTGACTTCTCCACTAAATTGCTTAGCCATAACCAACAATAATACCTACTTACGTACATACATATGTACATACCTATGTACGTAAGTATCTCACATCAATTTAGTTTGAGTTTGCACATTCCGCGACCGTTTCGTTTCATTTCACTTGCCTTAGTATTTTTCATAGCCCCCATGCATGGAAAATTGCTACCTTTGCAGAGATTCTTTGGACTGGGGCGGGGGGGGGAACGATGGGCATATACAAACGCATATATCACGATCAGTCAAGAGCCAGCTCAGCATATGGCGACGACGACGACGACGATCAGCATGCAGACGAGTGCAAAAAAAAAAAAAATGTGAACAGAAACGCCTGCGGAACGCGCGTGCAAGCAGCTCGAAATCCAAATCCCAGTCCACATTCGCATACAGTAACCAACAACAACAACCGGACCCCATAAGAATCGCGTCGGCCCTATCGACATCTTATCCCCTCCCTCCTTGATCCCCTGATCCCCTGCCCTTCCACTGAAAGGGAGGGGGTAACTTAATTTTCTGCTCACGTTTGCAGTTTCTGTGAGTGAAAAATTGTTCAGCTGCGCAAATGACAGCTGAATTATTATAAATCGATATGTGCTGGCCATTCGAAAATGGGGGCTAGGCAGGGAGGGTGTTGCAGGGGGGTACTCGATTCAAGGGAACTTCTCTACTGCTGCTGCTGCCGGCTGCTGGCTGCATTCCCACTTAATTAGCACATGTTGAAAAGGAAATCATTATGCTTGATAAAAATCACAAGTGTTGAAGTGCTGAAGAACGTCGCCACTGACATGCAACAAGTGCGCCGTTGCAAAGTCGTTGGCAGTTGGCAACTTTGCAACCTGCAACCTGCAACTGGCAACTGCTGATGTGGATGTGGATGTGGAAAAACCAACGCTAAAATGGGCAAAACATGCGGTGCGCGTTTGCCAACGCGACCAGAGCTGGCCTATGTATCTGCTAGATACATTATGTATCTATCTATGTATGCTTGTATGCATGTATATGCCTATCTTTGGACGAAGAGTGTCGCTGTCGCTGACGCTGTCGCTGCTGTTGCCTGTAGTCTGCAAGTGCAAAAGAAAATATTTTTTAACGCTTTGGGCTGCATCAACAAACTAGAAAATGTGGCCTCTGTTGAGCGTTGCATTCATGCGCGTAATCAAATTGTAATCACGGCTTCGACTTGCTGCATGTGGCAGGGAGTAGCAACGGCCACAACTGCATCCAGCGACAGCGGCTGGTGCTGTTGGTGGTGTTGTTGTTAAGTGGAAATACTTGTTGCACAAATGCAGCCGCTCCTGCTGCTGTGTATCTGCATCTGTTGCGCCTGCATACAGTGTTAGTTGGCTAAGTGAGTCTTTGCAATCATAATTGCTAGTGAGCTGCTCAGGATGAGACTTTAACTGAAAGGATACTGGCCGTGTTCAGCAGAAGAATCTTTGTTTTTATCTGTCTTTAAACTTCTAAAAACCTTTTACTGAAGATGCCTAATAAAGAAAGTTTAGCAAAATTACAAAATCAACTAATAATGAGTCCGATTCGGTGGGTGAATTTTATTTGCCTGTCCCGGCCAGCTTTGCCCCGATTCAGGATTAACAAATATATAGATCATGAAGAGGAAAGGATTTAAAACAAGAAGAAAACTAAGAAATCTTCTACGACTTATTTAGGAACAAAAAAAAATTTATAAAAGAAATTTAAGTTAGAAAAATATAAAAACAAAATATAAAAAAAATTTATATGTAACAAAAAATAGTGAAAAAAATTTAAAAATATAAAAACAATATAAAAATATATAAAAAAATATATTAAAAAAATTAAAAATATATAAAAAAATATTTTAAAAAAATTTAAAAAATATAAAAAAATATTTAAAAATAAACAAAAAAAATATTTATAAAAATATATAAACATACAAATTCAATAATAAAAATATGACTTGATTTCTGATCAACTATTCACATCATATTATAATTACAATTCCAGGGAAATTGTTTCATGATTTTTTTAACCATTCAGCCCAAAATATCCGTCAACGATCAATCTTTCTGCTGAACATTCTTGCCTGGTTGTTGTTTTCTGAAAGTCAAAGTCAGTTGATCTTTTTGGGGGTGCTATTCACAGTTGTATTCAACATTTCTTATAAAGAAAGGGTTTTATTACTGTTCCTAAATTCTAGATAGTCCCCACATTTGTCGAATAGTTCTAATATCAACCAAATATTTCTTTAATATCATGTTTATTTTCCAGCCTAGTTTCCATCCCTATACTTATCAAATTCTTGGCATTCAATTGGTTACAGATTATGTGTCTGTGTATAGATTTATAATTGATTCTTAGAATATTCTGCTTACATCTGCTTCAACTATTAATTTTGTTTCTGTGGTATCAAGAACGTTTTTTGAGTAATTTCAGATTTCTTTAACTTTAATTTAAGTCCGGATATATGTATAATGGGATGTTGACATTTTTCGAAACTAGAACTTTCGGAGCATTCTGTGGAGTTAAGTAGCTTCGGGTTATATCGTGATTCTGCCCTAAAAAAAAGCGAACGAAATCTGAAACTTCAGTCGTGTTGAATGGCATTCGACCCCTAGAACTGACAACTTCTCTTGAAAAACTAGCACGATACCAAGAATTTTGAAGCTCAAAGTTGAAATATTGTTATCATTTCTTTGGATATGGCGACATAAATTGTACAGTTTTACGAATTCTAATGAAAACCGTAACCAATCGAGTCCGGCGTGGCTAAAACCTAAGCTGTAAATTAAAATTTTTCAGATAATTAAAAACAATTTCGGACTACAATTTTCTTATATTCGCAATGGTAACTTGGAACTACAAATATTAGAATATTAGTGATTCTTACCAAAATGTAATAACTTTTACAATTACTCGAATAATTGTACCTGCTAAGGGAGAATATTGAGACTTTTACTTTGCAACTATAAATCGTTCGTGTATTTTTTGCTGAAAACTGCAATTTTTACCCTATGGGTTTTGAGTTGTCTTGAGACCATTGTAATCTTATGTTCTATGGCATATTTCACAAGGCTTAGGAAATGGTGGTACAAGCTTTTGAACCTCTTTAATTGCGTTACAAGACAAATTTTAGGAATGATATATCTAACTAGCTTAGTTACTTATTTTACCAGGAAGATATTTTAATGAACTTAATTTCAAGTTTGTAACAGTCAAGAATAATACCACGGCATAAGCAAAAATAACCATGAACCTATTTCCTCAATTGAAATGTTTGGGAACAAGTTTAACCAAGTTTTAAACAGAAATAAATATTAGTTTCTTGATCGATTGATTGATCAAATCTGTTGTAATTCCATAAGATTCCCAAAAAAAAAAAAAAAATCTGGGATTCAAACCCTGGCAGGTTTCCAGCTGTTTTTGTTCGTCATGTGGCAGTCTGTTCAGACTGAGTAGTATACACATAAGCTTCGACCAATTTCTTTGAATACATAAGAGAACAGTGAACTGACACTGCCTCTGTCAGGTGTTTACACATGTATGGAAGCAACTGTACACGGCGCCCTACTTTGTCAGCCTTAACTTAGTTTTTATTCAATCAATTGATTTGAAATTTTGATATTTAGAATGGGATGCAAGTTTAATATTGGGATACCGTGGCTTATGGTTTATCATAATGAAATTTCCCCTCAACCAGGCCTAACAAAATTTCAACTATCAAGGTATCAAGTAATTTGTTTTCCACATTATGTTTGCCCCCTTCTTTTAAGCACTTAAACGATTAATCTTCCAAACTTCAAATGGTTTGCAATTAAACCTTATAACATGCGATTAATCGGAATTTTTTTTATGGACTTCTAAGTAGACTTTTTATGGTTTATACCTAAGCAATTAACACTGTAAGTGCAACCAGCGCACTGCAATTGCATCTGCATTCTTTCCACTTTTCTTGTTGTTGTTGTTGTTGTTGTTGTTGTTGCATTGCCTTGTGCAATTTATTAAATGAAAAATGCCGTTTTGCAGCTTTCCAAGTTGCTATGCATGCCTGTTTGTATGTGAACATGTGTGTAGTTTAGTGTATGTATGTTTGTATGTATTTATCTCTGTGCTGATGTGTGTGTGTGTGTGTGTGTGTGTGTGCGTTTCTTGGCATCTTTCGTTGCAGCCAAATTGAATTTTATGCAAATTTTGCTGTTTTCTTTTGCTTTGACAGAAATCGCCACATCTAATGCATAATGGCACGCATGTCTCTAAGAGTGTGTGCGTGTGTGTGAGTATGTTTTGACCACATTTTGTGCGCTCTTTATGCAATTGGCCACAGTCTGAAATGAAAATGCCACAGGTTGAGCACAAGAATTAGAACGCTTAAATCTTGTTAAGATCAGATCATGTTGCCGCTGTTGCCGTGCCGCTGCTGGCGCTATACCGTCCGATCGCCATTTGCCGCTTTCGCTAGGCTTTTTGTGTGCGTTTATGTAAAACAAAACGGGTTCGTTCCCAATTGGTAGCCAACAGAAACCAAATTAATCTGTTGATCAAATAGATCCCAGAAACTGTCACCAAACACGTTTTGCCATCTTTAAACAACCAAATTATACCACAGTGTCGCCCTCTTATGGGGGCCCAAGCAACAATTGGCCAAATTGGCAAACCGCATGGCCGAAAGCAAAAAAGCAAAAACAACAAAATGCTGTCGACGTCGCCGTCGTTGTTAACTTTTGTTTATACAAAAGCAAAAATGAAAAAAAAAACAACACACTAAATATCGCCCGTCGAAAAGTTGTACAAACAAGTGAAATATTTACAAGTTGAATACGCTGCCAAATGAGTGAAGCCGCTTGGAATGCGAGTGAGTATTGTAACGCTTACGTCAAAGTCCACAACAAAAACAAGCGAACCTTCGAAATGACAATACACAACTCTCTAGTCATAAACATACAGCGAGGGGGTGGGGGGCGAATGAAGAGTTTTGAAAGACGAATCGCCGTTTACATCTGCAAAAGCAACTCCAATGGGCAAGGTTAATCATTTTGAAGTTGACTGTGGATTGACTATCCCCGAAAAATTAGGTTCAAGAGGTGGTTAATTTAAAGCAACCAACAACAAATTTAAAAGTTTTTGAAACATTTTTTTATAAAATTTTACGGCCATTTCAAATCAGAGGCCTTAACTAGGGTTACCTGATTCTTCCTAATCATCGACATTGATATTTCTTTCGGTTTTGAAAAGTATAATTCATTTATATTCGCATAATATCATCTGTAGCATAACTGAAATATGTTGTAAAAAATAAATATTCCTTAAAATTGATATACTGACATATTCACATCTCACTCAGGCCAATAAAATATAGCCATATGAAAACTTTACACAATATAGACCACGATATAGAGAGTATTTCTGCATCTTTAACTTAAATATTGTGTTTTTTTGAGTTTTGTCGGTGTTAAATTAAGTGAGTGATATGTTCGACATTTAAAATAAAAGCCATATCTTAAGAATACTCAATTGACCCAACTCAAATTATATACAACCCACTGACTAGGTACAAAATCTAGAGATAAAAGCTCAAAAACTCTATAAAAAAATGCATTTTTATAAGTTTTATACAAGGCTGCAAACCGGTTCTCAGCCGAACCTTTTTTGTTGTTAAGACCAAACCGCACCGATAAAGAAAACGATTCCATTCGGTGCATTATATGGATGGGACTTGTGACGTTTAAGTAAAAGGTACTCAGGCTTACTTAGACAAAGCTATTACCACACTTAGTTATTAGATAATAAAGCTATTAAACCAGTGATTGCATAAAACAACAAAGGAAGTCCATCCTCAGAGCTTTTAACAATCCCTTCTCAATTGTTTATAACTGAAACCGTACATGTTAATTTTATGATTATCTGTCCCTGCCTACAAAACCTACTTTACAGAATATCCGGCTCGAAGGACCATGACAATAAAACTAAGAGATTCTACTTTTGATTTAATTTTAGCCAGTTCCTTACCTTAACATTAGTACTTTAACATTTGTAAAGAGCTGGGTAGGCATACTTCTCGGGGTCAGAGGATGGCTTAGTTTTGAAATCCAATTGATAAGTCGAAGCCTGCATACTTTTTCAGTTTGTTATAACTATATTGTTTTGTTAATATTCGAGGCTACAGTTATGTTTGCTAAAATTTAAATATATAAGCGAAAAGTCATAATCTTAATTTAAAAAGTTTGCAAATTCGGTAACAGGAACCGAGGCGATCATATATTAAGTGCGAAGCACTACTCTTCGGAATTAAATACTATCCAAAATATGTAAGAAATCTGTGTATTTCAGGGAAAATGTTCTTAAAATTCTACAAATTTAAGGTAGATTTTTCCATATTTTTTACTTCTATTACTACTCTTCTTTGCTCAAAATTCAATTGTACAAATTGAATTATCTGAAATCCCCAAGTTTTTTCCCCCACTCTCAGCCAGCAAAAGTAACGCACTTCAGTCATTTCAAGGGTATCTAACACTTCGACCTTGGGTGCATCATTTTTTGTTTGGTGTGTATAATTTTAAAATTCCATTTCTGCTCATTTCCAAAACCTGGCGAGGCCTTTTCGAAATGGCAGCCGAGGCCTGGCTCGCTTCGTTTTATTGTAGAAATTTATTTATGGTTTATTGGAATTTTTGCGCGCTACCGGCAACGCTTTTTAAAATTCAATAGCTGCGCGTGCGGCTCGGGTGATGGTGGGGGTGGCTAATGAAATGTGGTAGAAATATGCGAGACGTGCAAAATGCCCAATAAAATGATCTAAAAGCATGTTATTATTATTTACACATATTTGCGTTGCCAAAATTAATGAGGAAATTGAAAACCATTTTTCGGGTCTACATATATGTATATATATATAAATCAGTTGATGCATAACCCTAACAAATGGGCAGATGTTTCGTTTCAAAAGAAAAAGAAAAATTCCTCAACGCTCCGACCGACTGCGTTTAATTCAGTGAAACATTTTGAACAATGTCCATGCAATTTGAAACAAACAAAGGGAATGTTTGTGTTAATTGAAAGCGTGAAACGCTCACACACACACACACACACATGCACACACAGCCGCACATAGATACAAAAGAAGAATTTCAGAAATCAATTATTTCGAAACTGCAAAAAATTCCTACGTTCATTTGCAATTGTTTATGGGTAAAACAGACAGAGACAAGGTGGCAACGGGAGAGCGCAGGCGAGAGAGCCAACGGCAACTAAAATGTATCTATGAGGTATACATGGCCTGATGTGGGGGCTCTCTCTCCCCCTCTCGCTCTCTCTCTCTCTGCCACACATTACGTATGAGATTTGGTGTTGTTGTTGTTGTATGTTTTGCAGATCATTCCCGCCGCTGAGCTTTATTTAACTTTTGCTCTCTCGCTCTCTCCTTGCCCCCCTCCCTCCCCTATGTGGTGGTACGAGTATGCCGTTCGGTTTGCTGTAAATTTCATTTTTGTTTGTTGCCACTCTCAAAGTTCAGTTCAGTTATATTTGGACTCTTAATCATCGCATTGGAATGTTTACTTAAAGTTTTTTGTTTTTCCTTTTTGCCCTGTTGAGATATGTAATTTATTTTGGGGCTGCTTCTTCTTCTCTGCTCACCGCATTCCTTTCTTTCCGGTTCGGAATTTATAAGGTTTGTCTCTGTTGCGCCTTTTGTTTTTGTTTGGAGCTTCCTGCTCTCTCTTTACTACAAATGTGCGCGTGTTTGTGTGTGTTGTTGACTTACCGATCTCTGGGATCCAGCCATGTGGTCTTTTTGTTAATATGATCAATGTAGTAGGTCTTGCCATCAAAATCCTTGGCTATGTCCCAGCCATCCGGCAGGGGGAAGTCGCTGTGGTGTTGGTGTCCCAGCTGCTGATGCTGCTGGTGATGAAGATGGTGATGCTGCAGATGATGGTGCATGTTGATGTTGATGTCGATGCCACTAATGATGAGTCTTGTCCCAACACTTGGCACACTATTTAGATGTACAGAACAGGTACACTAATGGACATTTTTGTCTAAGGGGGGAAACTGGTCACTTGGCCGCGCGCTTTTTATTTGTTGGTTACCTTTTTTTGAATTTAACTTTTTGGGTTTCTCTAGGCAGCGCGCGAGCGAAAGAGAAAGAGGCAACTGCCAAGGCGCGGGCGTTGCTGCCCAGCGCGCTCAATTATTTATTAATTTTTTTTTTCGTCACCTGCATTCCATTCCAACACACACACACACACAAGCTCGCACACGCACACACACACGCTTAACGCGATCGGTTCACTTTGCTCGTGGCTGTTGCTTCACTCTCACTCACATTAACTAAATGCAGTTGCAATTGTTTGGTTGACTTTTTACAGATGTTACTCCGCTTTTCATGTTTAATTAAAACTAATTAGCAAAGAATTCGGCGACGTTGGTTTTAATTTCATTTATTCACTTTCCGCCAGCTCTCGTCCGAACCGATCCGAACAACAAAAATCAACAGACTGAACAACTAGTGTTGGGCAAACCATCGTACTGAACGTTTCTAGCGATGGCTTCGCCAGCTGGTCGGGGCGCGCTGGTTTGAATTTTCGAAGTAAATTCGAATTGTTGGCAGGGGCTGGCAGTTGCGTGCGTTAGAAGAGTACAGCTGGTGAGGGCTGTGAAATTGAGTATTATTTTATTAATTCGGGTATTTCGTGTGATAAAAGGTTGATTTGATGGGATTAAATGATTTTGATTGATAGAGTTATGTTAGGTGATCTTAGTGGAGCATTAAATGAATTAAAGCTCTGGTCAATGGTGGAAAAAACAAAAAAAATGTTTTTTTGCATACATTGAATGGGCTGGATTTGTGATTTTTTTTTATTTACGTGCACTTTTATTTTTAATAAATTGTTTATTCAATTAGTTTATAATAAGGGTTGGCTGGTTTTCAGTTACAACATAGACTAACAATCTCTGCCAATCTCCCATGCCGACCAAAAAACACAGCGGGAGCGACAAGACCAGCACGCAAGGCACCCACGGCCCCAGCAACATTTCGAACAAACCCGCAACATTCACAAAGTATCTCCACTTGGACTATCCTCTAACAGAGGTCTGTTGCGAGACGCGACATTTCTCTCTAGAACTATATCCTCGCGCCATACATAGTTCCTTAAGTCTCAACAACACAAGTTAAATAAGGCTAAAATATGCTTATTTTACTTAATTTTTATTAACCCCACAAATAATGGACTATTCTCGCAATTTAACTCCGCCTCAAGCCATAAAATTTCCATTATTTTTGGAAATGCTGCCTCCAAGTGTCGACGAAGTTTCTTGTAAACATTTAACATGGACGTCTGCAAGGCCATAGTCCAAGTAAAGATACTTTGAGCTGTTACTGAAAATAACATGACAGGTTTCTGCTAACAGAGCCAGTCGTGGGCCAAATCTGGAAGGGCGGGGGTAAAATCAAAAATTCGAATCAAAAATTAACAGCGAGTGAGCGAGGTGAGAGCGAGCCGTGAGAGAATTACTGTTGATTAGCAGCGCTCTGCCGCCGTTAACAGCGCTCTGCCGTGGCTCTGGCCGGCTTGTATCTCAAAGTGAACAGGCCTTTACTTTTAACGAATTTAATGGCCAATTCGTTCAAAATAAAAGTGAAAAAAAATCTGAAAATACATAATAAGTTCAGACCAATAAAGTTCTGCACAAAAAAAAAATTCTCCTCTTTTTTCCACCATTTACCAGCCTTTTCATTCATTTCTAACCACTCAATTATGCTCACCCAACACAACTCTATCAATCAAAATCATTTAATCCCATCAAATCACCCTTTTATCTCAATAAATACCCGAAATAAGAAAATTCAGCTTAACTTCACAGCCCCCACCAGCCGTACTCTTCTAGCGCACGCGGCTGCCAGCCTGCCACAAATTCGAATTTACTTCGAAAATTCAAACCAGCGCGCCCGACCAGCTGGCGAGGCCAACGCCAGAAACGTCGCGGCAGCGCAATCGTTCAGTCTATTATTGTTACTCTATGACGAGTGGCTCTGTTGGCAAAGAGCGCTCAGTTATTAACAGAAACAGAAAGATAGCGGACCATCTATTAACAGCGCTCTGTTCTGAAGGCGGACTGAAATTTTTAATTTAAACAAGCAGCACTGGCTCATCACTGGTCTTAGGGATGCGCACTGGCGAGCTAACAATATATCGGCAATACATGGCGCTGGCTTGGGGAGCGAGAGACGCGTTCAAAGGGTCAAGGAACATTTTTAAGAAAATTGGAAAGTCCGAAATTGAAAAAATGTCAAAGTCTTTAGAGATGAAGGACATCTCAAGTAAACACAAATTAGAAACGATCTTCTTAGTTTTTATTTGAGGCGTGATTACCCTATGCTGTCAAGTTCGCAAGGGCTTGTGAATATGCTAAAAAAAATTAACAATGAAAGTTCTGTGGCATGCTGGAAATTTTGTAATCGCCAGTGAATTCTGTGGCACTTCTGATAAGCCCTGAAAAAAGTCGATCGAGCAAGTACAGTTGTGCTTGACTGTTGCTAAAGTATCGATAGCGATAGAACGCTGTATCGATATCGATCATTTCCAGAGCTAGCGCGAATGTTTGAATTTTTAAAGTCAATTCGAACTTCAAAACGGATGGGTACAGCTAGAAAGATAAATTATTTCATTTAATTTTATGAATTTAAGGGATTTAGTGTAAAGAATTATTGATGACGTTGAAGTTTAACATTGATTTAAGCTTAATTATGTACACTTTATATGTTCCCGTCTATACAGTTAATAAAATAAGCTTAGTTAACTTTAAAAACAAGTATTAAAATTTTTTTTTTTATAAATTTGTAATTGTATTTAGTTAATAAAAGCCAAAAATTTCAAATATGAATGGCTTGACAGCAATCTCTGTTAGTTTAACAGCCAAGTTCCCAGTTTTCGCTGTCTAGCACTGTTGTTGGACTAGTATTTGAAGCAACATTGCGAGTTCGAAATCACTTATGTTCGTAACAGTAGTTGGGGCCATTCAAAATAATAATTTGCTCTATGTTAATGATTTTTAAATATTTTAAATTTTCTAACTTATATTTTAAAATTAAAGAATCAACATCATCTTTATATTTTAAATCAACATTTGCACACTGCAAGTGATGATGCGCTCGACTGGGCTCGTGAGCACACGGCTCACGAAAAAAATATCTCCGTACGCACGATTCACGCATGGAATTTCTTAAGAGTTTTGCCTCAAGGCCTGTATCCAGCACTGCGGATAATTCCTGCCAAGAATTTTATATATATTTTTAGTGTGTGGAACCCAACTAAAACGAACTGTCGTTCCGAGCGTTCTCTGTTTCCCTCTCTTCAAGCGTTCTTAAAGTCATTCGCTAGCCAGCAAATATAACATTAATGAATTTAAGAACTTTGAACTTAATAACATGTATCCTACCTTTTTCATTTATTTGTGCTGCAACACTTTTCTCAGAAATGTTGTCAAAATGCTTTTTCTCTGTGGTTCGCCAAAGACATGGTCTTGCCTCAACTGCTTGTATTAAAGCGATCTTCTTCTCACAGTTTTTGCCTCCATCTTTTGACAAATCAGCTCCGAAATAATTGTAAACAATAAATACCTGGCCTGTGTATCAGCTGTTTCTCGATCCGCAAACGCTTTCGAAACGCCGCCATCGTGACAATTGTGGATTTCGTCCATGTTTCTGAATACACAACAAACGAAAAGGCAAACAAAAAATTCCAGGCACAGTTTTTATATATTTTAAGTTTGACCGGAAGTTTTAGTTTACGCAGTGCTGAATAAAGGCCTCCACTCACGAATCATGCACGATAATGCTCGAAAATGATATTGATAAAGATAATAGAAAAACACTTACGATGTTTGATCTTAATTCACTCACGAAAAACGCACGAAACTCTATGTATGATTACGTTCTCGTCGTGACATGTCATGACACACCGTGACACGTTCAAATTCACGTCACGGATGCAGCTCTAAAATAACACTGTTGTTGTCAACACTTAATTTCAAATTCTCGCGCGCATTTCTTACACATTTGCTTCATTAAAGTTAACATAACAGTTTTATGTTAACAGCGTTATGTTAGCAACTGCCAGCTGACTATGCTTAATGGATTACTGTTGGTCGTAGGAATCGATACATTTCTAGTCTCCTATCGATTGCATTTATTCCACAATGTTCGAATGCCATTTTCGAAAATCACTTGGTCTTTCTATGTGTGAACTTGCCTAAGCCGCCCTAAGTTGAGCGCGAAAGCTTCAAATAATCTCAGTTAATGTTTACAGTTTAGTTTATCAAATGGCAGCCTCTCAATCTAATCTCAATTTTACGCAAAACATTTGATAAAAAGATTGCCATTGGCATTTTGGTAGTCATGGAGTCTGGTTTTGTGGTCTTCGATTGTGACATCGGTACGGACGATGCCTGGGGTCTGGCCATGCTATTGCGAGCGGAAGAGTACAGGAACTTTAAAGTGGCTGCCGTTACCTGTGTCCAGGGCAACACAGATGTACATAATGCCACCTTGAATGCACTCCGAGTGTTGACCACACTGAATCGACTAGATGTGAGTTGGAGTGCGTAATTGGTGTGCCTCTTTTAACTTACCTTTTCTGGCCAGGTTCCCGTTTTCAAGGGCTGCGCCTTGCCCATAATTCCGCGCAACTTTAAGCCCAAATCGTATTTTCATGGTCAGGACGGTCTGGCGGATGTGGGCAACTATCCAGCGGTGAATGAGAGTGAACTGCTGACGCAGGAGCATGCAGTGAATGCCATGTATCGCCTGGCCTGTAAATATGCCGGCAACCTTGACATCATACTCTGTGGTCCGCTCACCAACTTCGCCCTTTGCATCAATCTGTATGGCGAGGCATTTCTGGACAAGCTGCGTGGTGTGTACATCATGGGTGGCAATATTTGGGGCAAGGGTAACATCACCAAGAGTGCTGAGTTCAATTTTATGTACGATCCCGAGGCGGCTCACATTGTTTTGGAACGGCTGCGCCAACCGGCTGTGGTCTTGCCCTGGGAGCCGTGCATCGATGGGGAATTTGGCTTGTCATTGGACTGGCGGTTCAATGTGCTGGGAGCGGTGCCCAGTGCCTTCATGCAGCTGCTCAATCCTACCGAGAAAGCCATGCTACTTCCTCGTGGCTTTGTCAAATGGGTGACACCAGATGCTTTACTGACGGCCGCCTATCTCTTTCCCCAGCAAATGATCACCGATCAGAGAGAGTATTATGCTACCGTGGAACTGAGTGGTGTGCATACACGTGGTCAAATGGTACTCGATCATCTAAGGGGTCGCCACAAGGATGCTCTGCATGGAAAGGCCATAAATGTGCGAGTTATACGTCAATTGAATGGAGAACCATATCGTAAGATCATTTCATGGACAGGTGGTTTGCCCGGTGTGGACATAGCTCAGTTGTGGCAGAAGGAGCAACAGTTGGAGGCCCACTGGGTAGTAAAAGGTGGGGACAAAGTGCTCTAATAAACATTTTAGTGAGATTTATCAAGAATAAGATAACATTTATCTTTACCATGGGATGATTAGTCCACTGATGAAGCACAACTTTCTTGGATGGAGACTAAGCAAACGATACCCTGTGTTTCGACTGCATTAACGAATCCCCTAACTCTAGGTAGTGAGCCCTTGCCACCAGACCAAACACCAGGCAAGTATTTGCCTAACGTATTTTCTATGCATGGCACTACCAGTCGTTAGTATGGTGATGGGTGCACACTAAAGTTAATGTATTCAACTAGCGCTGTGATGCATGTAATGTAGTTAACGACCGAATAAAGCTCAGTGATGCATCAGGTCGTTAGGTGAAGTGACAGCAGCAGAAGAACTGGGTAAGGATTAATTCGCTCTTCAAGTGGTCTCCCTTAATTTAATTAAAATTCTGATAAAACTTATTTTTGGAGAATCAATTAAATTTCGCAAATTTTGCAGTTTTACGTTTTAAAACATGTTCGGAAACTGAACTGAACTGAACCGAATCGTTTGTTTAAAGGTTTTCCATTCTGTTTAGCGTTTTTAAAAGACATCGGAAATACACTTGTTAGTTAGTTTGGAATACTATACTCACAAATCGAGATTGAAGTCGATCGGGGAAAGGATAAACAGTTACATATAACATTTTCCAGGAGTTTTGCCACCCTGGGTGTCGAATTTTTGTACATGGGGAAGTCACAACACAAATTCACAAATTAAATCAAACGGGATATCGTTTTATAGGTTTTGGAGTGGTCCGATCTCATTTCGGGCAATATTTTTTGCGACTAATAGTAGAGGACCGTCCTCTGCAGAGGAAAGGGGGTTAATATTATACAAAAAATCGAGTGAGGTTTCGTTTAATTGTTTTCGGGGTGCTCCGATTTCATTTGTGACAACATTTTTAGCGATTAGGGAAAGAGCTTTGACTTTTAGAGGGGAAGGACGGTAATATTAAACAAAAAATCATATGGGGTATCGTTTTATGGGTTTTTGGGAGCTCCGATTTCATTTCTGACAATATTTTTTCGATTGGCGGGAGAGGACCGACTTTTGGAGAAGGGAGGGGAGTAACATTAAGCAAAAATCAATTGGGGTATGGTTTTTTAGGTTTTGGGGTGCTCCAGTTTCATTTCTGACAATATTTTTCCGATTAGTAAAAGAGGACCGATCTCTGAACGGAGAAGGGGGTAATATTATACAAAAATCGAATGGGGTATCGTTTTATAGATCTGGGGTGCTCTGATTTCATTTCCGACAAAAAAAATTTCTATTAGGGTGACTGGACCGACATTTGGAAGGGGTAATATGAAACAAAAAATACAAATGAGGTATCGTTTTATAGGTTTTGGGGTGCTCCAGTTTCATTTCTGATAATATTTTTCCGATCGTGGGAAAGAGGACAGCCTTTTGAAGGGGGAAGGGGGATAATATTGGACAACAAATCAAATTGGGTATCATTCGATAGGTTTTGGAGTGCTCCTATTTAATTTTCGACAATATTTTTCCGAATAGTCAAAGAGGACCGAATTTTGGAGGGTGAAGAGGGGTAATATGAAACAAAATATTAGACGGTGTATCGTTTTATAGGATTTTGGGTGCTCTGATTTCATTTCTGACAATATTTTTTCGATTATTATAAGAGGACCGACTTCTGGAGGGAGGTAATATGAAAAGAAAAAAAAAAGCAAATGGGGTATCGATTTATAGGTTATGCGGTGCTCCAGTTTCATTTCTGACCATATTTTTCCGAACTTGGGGAAGAGGACAGACTTTTGTGGTTGTATATTTAACAAAAAACCTAACGGGGTGTCGTTTTATATGTTTTCGGGTACTCCGATTTTACCTCTGACCACATTTTATCGATTAGGGTGAGAGGACCGTCTTTTGGAGGGGGGAATGGAGTAATATTAAAGAAAAAATCAAATGGGGGTATCGATTTATAGGTTTTTGGGTGCTCCAGTTTCATGTCTGACAATATTTTTCCGATTAGTAAAAGAGGACTGACTTTTTGAGAGTGAAAAGGGGTAATATGAAAGAAAAAATCAAACGGGATATCGTTTTATAGGTGTTGGGGTGCTCCAATTTCATTTCTGAGAATATTTTTACGATGAAGTCCGATTTGTACAGTTCATCAGGGCAATTTCGTACCTAAAGTAATACCACATAGTCTTTCCTTAGAATTCAATTGCTAAAAATAGTGTAAATATGGCCTCTCCTTATAGGTATCGAATAAATGATCCACTTTGGGTTTTTTTCTCTGTTCATTCCCTAGCTTATGGGTTAATTTCGCACTGTATAACCCACTTAATGCACCAGAAATACCACCTTGATGTTTGGTCAATGATTCATTCTGCCCCACTGTGCAGTGGGTGGAAATCGAAGTCAATTGTGACTCAAATGTGTAATATTTCCTAAAGTTTTTTGTACTTTCGATTTATTTGCATCCACTCAATATTTTGTAATTTATAATATTTGAAGTAACCAGTTTAACACAGCTTCAGCTCAAGCTTATAAAAGACCATTCTTATAATCCGTCCATTTGCCAGCTCATTTCATCGAGCGGTCTCAGAGTACCCCTAACTAATTAATTAATGCATAAATTAATAATATCGTTGAACAGCTACAACTAAATATTAGTTAGTATCTACAGGCTAAAGACTATGTCCTGATCTCAGGCGAGGATCGGAGCACTGCAGCCGTTGTTCAGGCGGTATTCAGCATACACAAGTCCCGTGTTATGCCAATGGTAGAAGGCGGCCACAATAATCAGATGCCACCAGTTGTGGGAGTGGCCCACAAAGTCCACTTTGCCGGTGAACCAGCGCTCGGGAATTTTGGCCGCATAAAAGACAAAGGCAACGAGGCAGAGCAGATACATGACCACAATGCGAGGCACCATCAGCTGGAAAGTGAATGGAACTGTTTGTTAAAGAGCATTCCTCAAAGTTTATAGCAAGGTAACCTACCCTGACCAGCTCGTTCTCCAGACCACCCATCACAACTGTCCAGTGGCCCAGCGGAATCACACCATAGGCCGACCACAGCAACAGCACCGCCACTTTGGCATTCATGGACACATTCAGTTTGGGTATCTGCACGGCAATGGCCAGACCAAACATTCCCAACGCAATGGTGGAGTACAGCGTTCGAAGGAACGTGTGACACCAAAAGGCATAGTACATGCCGCTGATGTAGATGGCCACCAGCGACAGTGAAATGCCCAGGAAATCCACCGATAAAAACAGCTCATAGTGCTCCTCCGATCGGCACGAGAAGATGTGATAGATGGCCGACATCAGCATGCACAGACAGAAGCAGACCAGCAGGCACACCACCAGGATTTGATCGCTCAGGGCGGCGTGCGAGCGCAGAAATTGAAAGTCAAATATGGTCAAGCCAATGAATAGAATGCAACCAGCCAAATGACTCCAGATGTTGATCTGTGTTAAACGATAACGAAAATTGGATTAAAGCCACTTGAATTTCGATAAACTTGCGCCCACTTACCGTCTCATTGGTCCACCAGAAAATGCTCTGCAGGCACAGCTTATTGGAAAGGAATGTACGATAGCCACGACGGATATACGGATTGAACTTTAGATGGCTGGGGGCCTGTTTGAGATGGAAAGTTGATTAGTTTAAACAAAGGCATTCGCAAACACATCGAAATATCAATAATTTTGTCAAAAAAAATACAATATATAGTTTTTGAATATTTTTCCAAGGCGATATATCGCATATCGAATGTTTTTTGGTCGATATTTGTACTTCAGCTTTATGAATTTCAAAAGTAAACACAAAAAATTGATATAAAATTGATAATATGATGATTTTGTAAGCTACTTCTCAATATGAAGACTATAAGGGTGCTTCCAATCATACAATTTTTCTAAAATTTGCTTTCAAATTTGAACTCAACTTAATTTACTTTAAGATAAAATAAAATAAAATAACCAGGGCTGCAAACCGGTTTTGAACCGAACCGGTTCGAACCTGGAATTCCGACTTTTATTTTACTACGAACCGAACCTTAAACCGAACCTCTTTAGAAATTAGAGCTGAACCCGAACCTGTTCCGAACCTAAAATTCCGGTTCGGTTCAACAAAACTGACACCAAAATTTGACGTTTTGTCCACCGACTTCATCTGTTATTTGGTGCGACTGACTCCTAAAATGGACAGGAGGGTGAAAAAAAAATCTAGCAAAACGTTTAGATTTCCTTATAAAATCCCTACCCATAACAGTCTCTGTTTTTAAAGCTCCTCGACTCCAAAGCTTCTTGAATAATTCTCCAAAGCAAGAGTTTAACATTATTTTGGTGATATTTTTCTATGAAAACCACGAAATGGAATTTCACTAATCTGTAAATGAAGTATTGAATATTTAAATGTTTTCTACCAAAAAATTCCGACCCAAAAACCACTTGGTTCCCATACAATTTGAGGAGCTTTTAGGTCGAATGCTGTTTTTAACACACATAGAAGACAAAAACTAGTAAGATTGTATAAAGGGTGGACTGGACCAAGGTTCGAACCAAAACCTTCTCCCAAAGACCTCGAACCTTAAATTTCCGAACCATTACCATTCGTTAATTTGGGTTCGAACCAGTGTACCGGAGATCCAGATATATTTTTTGGCTTGCAGCTCTGATCGAAAGTAGTATTAGCAGTTCCATGAACCCAATTAAGTGTCGAATGACTATATTCTAATTCTTTGATCAAATCATTTGTAATTTGTATATTTAACCGGTTGGAAACCGGTAACTGAAACAATTGTTCATTAGCCGATTCGCATCCGGACAGAAATAAAATCAGATAACCGTAACCGAAACCGTTCCCGAAACAATTTAATTTAAGTGACCGTAATCGTAACCGAAACCTACATTTCTTTCGGTTTTAGTACCTGATTTTTTAAAATTATACTTCATGGAACAACATGTTGATCTGTGTCAAGAGATCACCACAGCAATTAAAAGAGTAATTCTATATGAGCTGCAGCAACTACAAGCATTTGGCTATATTTAAGGGATCCATCTGGCAACACTATAACTTTCGACAGCGATGCCAGATCGACCAATTATATAGTGCAAGTGTCAGTCCAAGTAGATTTGTAATGTACGCGAGCGCCTCATCGATTGGAATGGGCCCAAAGAGATATCGAAATGGCTGAGTCAAAGTCATTTTGACGCCTTCAGCATCCTTTTTGAGTGACTTTTTGAATTCAAAAGCTTACATCAACTAGCGAAGGTCCCTGGCAGACCTGAATTACAATATCCGAAGCGCTTGGTGGAAAGTGCTCGAGCAGATCAAGTACAAAAGATTGTACTCAGATTCCTGATCCCAAAAACGGTACAGACCTACCTGATGTTGTAATTACGAATACGATTCATGGACCAACCAAAAACTATGCAATGGAATCTGATTGAAGCAGGAAAACTTAAAGGTAGTTCTCAAAGTTCCGAGGATTCCAATAGCTCAATCCCATGTGCTCTTTGGGTTTAAACGAATTCAATTTCCCATTAGCCTTGCTTTTACCAATAAGACAAACCTATCTCAGGCCATTTGTTGAGTGTTTCTCATGTATTTTCATACTTATATGTGGCATATCAAGCTTGCGGCTGATAACAAAGCGAAAACTATGGTAAATCACAAGGTGCTTCACTGTAAAGAATCCACCCAAGTATCATTCAGGCAGCAAAATACACAGCTTCATAGAAGCAAATGTCTTTCTTAAACTATTGAACTGAATACATACATATATTGCATTCCTTTTAATTAACTTAATTGAAAATTCACAAGTTATTCACAAGAAGGTATCACTACATTCATTTACGATGAGATGAGAAGTTTTTGTAATTCAGAGTCTGGATTCTCTAGGATTCTCTCTCTCTAGAATAAATGTACTTAATTTGTTATAAAAATGCAAAACGCTTTAAATAGCACAATTGAAACTATTACACAAAACTAATTCATTTCCCTTAACGAGCTAGATATAAAAAAAATCTCTCAAACATATACGTAAGTGATTGTAGTTCATTAAAACCGTTTGTAACTAGATCGGCCAATCGGTTTATAGCTAGCTATGAGCACATATGAATCTATTAAACATTCTTTCATAACACAAAACGCGAGAGAGATACGTGTGGCATAGGCACTCTGTGAAAGAAAACTGTATGTTATAAATGAATCAACCATTTTTCAAGTCAAAAGTACAATACGAGTGAAAGTACTTGATCTAAGAACGAACGCCTTGTTTCTAGCAGTCACTTTTTACGCTAAATATATTGTTCCAAAGTAATTTAGTTGTAAACTCAAATTTTAACTGTCTTTTCAGTCTGTCCCAGTGTCAATGGTTTGGCAGCGTTCATCTCTCAGACACATCAGGACACTCAAGGAATTATCCTACGAATATTCATATATTAGTCTTAAGTCTTAGCTATTGTATTGTAGTAGAAAATTATCCATTAACAAGTTAGAACTACTTTTGTATGAAAACAAATTTGTCTAAATTTGTCTGTGTGCTGTGTAAGTAAAAATTATCATTCTATAAAATTTTGTTAATATAAAATAGTTTAACCACTTCATTTCATCGATCTAAAAAAAATTACAACATTTTGCGCTTTTCATGTAATTTTTTTTAATGTATTAACATGCCGATCCTGAGGCACCCTGTTGACTTATGTCCGCTCATTTTAAAGCTAACGGAATTCTCTATGAGAGAGGAAGTGCGGGTTCCTTGTTAAACACGCCTTGGTATGGCGCACATTTTTTTAAGTACTGAGCTTTTGCTAAGATCGCGGGAGAGAGTGAGCGCTGGAGCGAACGGCTCACAAGGACGCAAATTATGTATATTTGTATGCGAAGAACCTCACGCTTCAAGAGTACGAATTAAATTAACTGTTTTATTATGGTTAAGAACAAGGCAGTACGGCTACCTTACTTCCTCTCTCGCCCTCTTTGATAAATGCTTAAACGTCAATCTGTGAACAACAGTTGTGAGCGACAAAAAGTACATAGATTCATTACACTCTCGCTCTCTTTTGTGCACATCTAACAGTGATTTCCAGCCATGCACCGGGGGTCCGAACACTTTCGACAATTCACGCCGTATGCTTGCCGAAGTAATGCATCAGTGAGTGTCAGAGGGAGACAGAGAGCGACGAGTAGCCCAACGTATATTTAACAAGGAAGCAGCACTTCCTCTCTCACAGTTGCTTACACATATGAAGAAGAAGTAGAACTCAGAAAAAATCGTCGGCGGAGGTGCGTCGCTCACAACTGTTGTACACAGACTGACGTGCAAGCATTCATCAAAGAGGGCGAGAGAGAAAGCGTACTACCTTGTTAAGTATACCTTGAGGTAGCCTCTCCTCTTGGGGAACACTGTCATATAAGCATCTGTGAGAGAGGACAACCCACCTATCTATAAAACTGTAGGAGATATGACGTTTTTTCTAAATTGCGGGGGCGGCAGGGGGCGTGGCCAAATAAACTTGATCTGCCTGCAGACATAAGAAGCATATGTCCCATACATGTCAAACCTCTATCTCTTACCATCTCTGAGATCTGTGCGTTCATACGGACAGACAGACGGACAGACGGACATGGCTATATCAACTCGGCTGTTGATGCTGATCAAGAATATATATACTTTATAGGGTCGGAGATGCTTCCTTCTTGATGTTACATACTCAAATTTTGCAGTATAGTGCATGTGGCCAATATGTACAATCTCACAAATTTTCATAAAGATCGGATAATAAATGGCAGAGTTAAAAAAACGTTGCATACTTATCTGAGCCGTATGAGAATATTAAACACTAATTGCCTTGAGTAACGGGTATTTCGAAGTCGGGCAGGGCCGACATTAACTTACGCTCTCGTTTTGATCTAACCTTTTTCTAAAAAGAGTCGGTTCGGTTCTTTCTCAGTTTTGAGGGTTATTAAATTAAGAGTCTCGGTTTAAGAGGCGGTTGAGTTCGGTTCTGCACGTGTTGGCAGGCTTTTAAGCTGATTTAAAACTGTTTAGCCCATGCTACAAGAGTGGGGAGAGAAAGCAAGAGTGAGCGCTGGAGCGAACGGCTTACAAGGACTCAAATTATGTACAGATGATGTATGCGAATAACCTCACGCTTCCAGAGTACGCGACTTGAGTACTTTGCTACCTTAATTGTTGTATCATGTTTGAACCCAAAATATTTGCTCACTTAGAAGAGTTGGAAAGCTTTTCAGACCCCACAAAGCTTTGCTCTCTCTATAGCTCTTAGATGGAAAGAGCAAATGTCGGAGGCTGTAAGCTTTCGCAATAGTGGTTGGCTTTCATAATGAAGTGCAGATGTATCTTTAGTTATACACCAATTTAGCTTTATTTTGAGCTCTTCAAGTGACCTGGAGTGTACGTAGCGTGCAAACTAATTTGTCAGCAGCTTCTTTCATTTGCTACGTGTGTTTTTGTTTTCTTTTTTGGTTGCTTTGCATTGTTAATAATAAAATTGACCTTGATTTAGTTGGCGTCTGTTGCTTGTCTTGTTGTGTCTATTTGTATTATTTAGCAATTGTTGCCAAGTCGCGCGCCAAATTTCGCATTTTTCGGCGTTTTTGGTTTTTACAACCCGCACTTGCAAATTATTTGGACACACACACACACCCCTGGCCCAATACTGAATAATAACTATAAACCCAAAAAAAAAAAGTCGAAGAAGAAAAAAAACGGACGGCATGTAAATTGAATGGCAAAGAGGTTGCCGGGTCTTTGGCTTTTCAATGGTTTGTCCCTGGCTGCGGGGTTTTTTGTCAGTGCGCCATTAACAATTTGCGATCAATTAGAATTCAAAGTACAGGCGGCGAGCAAATTGATGATGAATTGACCGCCACTGACCCAACACCCAAAAAGCGCGTCGAAAGTACTCACATCATCGAAATTGCAGAGCCACTTGAATTTGGACAACTTGTCATCATAGCTCGGACCGTGTCCCAGAACGTTGGGCTCTTCGTTGGCCGGAAACTGATGCGCCGCGTCCGTGACTATCTCCGATGTGGAAGTGACCGGTTGGCCATCATGCTTGAAATGAAGAGAAGATCACAAGTTAATATAGTCGCATTGGTTCAAAAGGTTAGAAACTAATTTGAATTGAGCACAATCGTCTTCCGTTTGTAGCTGAGGAAGACAAAACATCACACTTTATTCTTAGCCAACTAAAATTGCAGTCTAAATTTGAATCAGTTTTGCAAATTTAAATACATGCGCCGCCTTTTTGCAGCTGTTGTTGTGATACCCTTGCCAAAGGGTAGTATAATTTTGCCCAGAAGTTTGCAACGCATGGAAATATTCATTTCCGACCCCATGAACTATATATCTATATTCTTGATCAGGGTGACGAGCTGATTCGACCGAGCTTTGTCCGTCCGTCTGTCTGTCTCTCAGTTTTAAAGCAATCGAGCTAAAATTTTGCACAGAGTCTTCTTTCTGCTGCACACTTACCAATATGTCGGAACCGACCGGATCGGATTACTATATCTCATAGATCCCATAGAAACAATAGGTCGGAAAACTAGTTTTAGTGAGAAAAACTTTTTTGTTTTCAATGGAAACGTCGCCAAACTTTGTAGTCGTAGGTTTGCCATGTTTTTGTAGAATACTACCAAGTTTTTTTAAAATCGGACAAGTATATAATATAGCTGCCATACAAAAGATGGGTCTGAAAAACAGTTTTAGTTAGAAAAACTTTTTTGTTTTTAATGGTAGCATCCTCCAATTTTGTATTTGTTTGTTTTACATGCTTTCACATGATTTTAAAAATTTTTGGCCAAATCGGATGACTATATCATATAGCTCCCATACGAACGATCGGTCGGAAAACAAGTTTTTTCTTTTGAATGGAAACGTCTTCAAACTTTGTAGTCGTAGGTTTTCTATGTTTTTTTATAATTCTATCAAGTTTTTTAAAATCGGACAACTATATGATATAGCTGCCATACAAAAGAAAGGTCTGAAAAACAGTTTTAGTTAGAAAAACTTTTTTGTTTTTAATGGTAGCATCCTCCAATTTTGTATTTGTTTGTTTTACATGCTTTCACATGATTTTACAAATTTTTGGCCAAGTCGGATGACTATATCATATAGCTCCCATACGAACGATTGGTCGGAAAACTAGTTTTAGTGAGAAAAACTTTTTTGTTTTCAATGGAAACGTTTCCCAAACTTTGTAGTCGTAGGTTTGCCATGTTTTTGTAGAATACTACCAAGTTTTTTTAAAATCGGACAAGTATATAATATAGCTGCCATACAAAAGATGGGTCTGAAAAACAGTCTTAGCAAGAAAAACTTTTTTGTTTTTAATGGTAGCATCCTCTAATTTTGTATTTGTTTGTTTTACATGCTTTCACATAATTATACAAATTTTTGTCCAAATCGGATGACCATATCATACAGCTCCCATACGAACGATTGGTCGGAAAACAAGTTTAAGTGAGAAAAACTTTTTTGTTTTCAATGGAAACGTCGCCGAACTTTGTAGTCGTAGGTTTGCCATGTTTTTGTAGAATACTACCAAGTTTTTTTAAAATCGGACAAGTATATAATATAGCTGCCATACAAAAGATGGGTCTGAAAAACAGTCTTAGCAAGAAAAACTTTTTTGTTTTTAATGGTAGCATCCTCCAATTTTGTATTTGTTTGTTTTACATGCTTTCACATAATTTTACAAATTATCGGATGACTATATCATATAGCTCCCAAACGAACGATTGGTCGGAGAATGGGAACAAGAGAGGGTATACAAACTTCGGCACAGACGAAGTTAGCTTAGCTTTCTCGTTTTTATTGTCTATAAACCACAACAACAACAACAACAACATCAACAAATGGCCAAGAAATGAGTTAATAATTTTATGCAAAATTGCATTAAATCGTCTAACGCAAACGCATTCACAATAACAAGGGGGCTTGACTATAATTTGTTTATCCAGCTTCAACTTTTTAATGCGCAAGTGGAACCGCATGTGTGGGAGCTGTAAATGTACGTTTAATTTTGATGACGTTTTTGTTATTTGTTTACAATTTGTGCAATGTTTTTCCGAATGCCATAGAAAGCTAGCTCCAAAGCTGGACGAGCCCATAAACTGCTTGGGCATACACCCAATTAAAAAAGGTTAGTATACATTCGATTGTATGGGAGTGAGTCAAGAGTTTTAGCCTGTGTGTGTTCATTGGAGCTTGAAGTCTTTAATTTAATCAAATGAATGCATGTAAATACACATACTCACACATACACACACAGGCACACACACGCACTCTCTAACTGACGATGCTATTCCGCTCCTAGAAGCAAAGTTAATTCGAGTATAACATCTATATTTTTTGGCCAAACTTATTGTATTTTTCAGTATAGAAAGATATGGGGCCTTTCTTTATATTTATCAAGTCACTGGGCCCTCACCTCAGAGAGGGGGTATGGGGGGATATTTTCCAAATCTGAATCAAACTTGATCTGGATATGGTATACACCTATCTACAAGCAAAAATTGGTGGTAAATAAATGGGAGGTTTGTACCCTCTGGAAATATTAAGTAATTAGTATGATTTATCGATCCGCCAAAGGATTCATAGAGATTGGATGAGCAAAGTTAAGTTATGCGCAGTACACAGAGAAAAAAAAATATGAAAAAATATCCATTGCACGATTTCCGGTATCCATTTGGGAAGGATTTTATTTAAATATACTTTTAATCACACAACGGACCTAAAAAACCATAAACAAATGATGCTCATTTGGATGATTTTGCAGCTCTGCTGAATGATTGAAAGAATATTTAAGACATTTTCTTTCCAAATATATATTTTTTGGTTTTTGATGATAAAAAAATATTTAAGACATATCCTTTCCAAATGGATCATTTTTGGATGTTTTTCTTTCTGTGTAGCAGTGCTTCTTTCAGCAGCAACTGCAGCTTTACCACTGAGCATACACTTTCGCTGGTATAGAGTATACTATAGTTGGACTTTCTTAATTGAATTCTACAGGTTTTGCTTTTATCTTAAAACCGTCACCAATTCAACCTAATATTCACTACGAGAATGTAAATCGATACCTAATTCGGACTAGTTTAAACTGTTTTAAGTGGAACAATTAATGCAAATATTATTGCTTAATTCCATTAAGATAATGCAAGTGATTTGCGTCTCATTAAGCAATGTTTAATCAATTCAATTTGCTCAATTCAATTCATCAATCTCATTCAAATTTGAATTCAAAACGAACTTGCAAAATAACCCGAGCTGGGTTCTAAAACGATCTACCTGGTTATAAATCTTGAATTTTGTCTTTACTTCTTAAAAGGAGTAAGGTCTCTCCAAAATTTGCCATTGGCCGTTGTTTGGGCCAGCAGTTTTTTGCTCGCAAAAATGTCTTAAATGATGTTTCTGTATAAAACAAGTCAATTTTTGTTCATATCGATGCTAAGAAACCCAAACTTGTTTTTAAAATTCGTCATCCCTGAAGAAAAAACTAACCGCCTATCCAAGACAATTTGTAACTTTGGTCTTGAATCTGTATTTTAAACAAATCTCAATATATTTACAATAATCTCGTAGACTTTGAGACTTTCTCGCACTACATCAACCAGTTAACAAAACAAACACTAGGAAATAGCTCTGGTTTTTTCAAGGGTAATGATTGTTAAGCGATTTTTTGGGTTTGATACAGCTTGTTTTTTTACCCTTGGTTCGGTTGACAGTGCAAAATATGTCGGAATTTCGGAATTAAAATCAAAAAACAAACTTATCGCTTTACACAGTCCCAAAGGGACAAGCTGAGCTTCTCTCCAACTCTTAGCTTGTGTTCAAATGGCAGCTTTATAATGGCTAGTTACTTCAAATCGGGCGCCAATAGCTGGTAACGGTGTCCGGGTGTGTAAGGTTTTCAAGAAAAGACTTGTTCATTGAATGTCCCCGGGGGCGGAATGGAACCCTTTACCATATGAACCGCAGGAACCAGGGCTGCAAACCTTACAACATTTTGGGAGCTTTGGCTTTATAGAATTTTGAGGTTCATGATTTTTGGGCGAAGGTTTTGGTTCGTACCTTGGTTCAGCCCATGTCGACCAAAAAACAACATTAACTGTAAGGGAATTGTGTCGACTTTGGGTAGGGATATGAATATGACAATACTTTATACAAATAGAAACACTTTCATATAGCTCATGAGCTCATGAAAGCAATGACAAAGTGTTTCTATTTACATTTTAAATAGATGTTTACAATAAACTTTCCTGCATATTATAAGATTTAGTCTTACAGCTCCCCATCATGATAACAGAAGAAGTCGCTAAAAAATAGGTCAAATTTTTTGCATATCCATTATTTTTGTTGAATCAACTCGAAATTTTTGAATGTTCAGCTTTAATACCTCGAGAGGTTCGGTTCAGTAATCTGAAAGTCGAAATGCCGGTCACGAACCGGTTCGGTTCATATCCGGTTTGCAGACCTGTTAGGACCAGCTGTACCACACTCTCTCAATCGAACCGGTTCTGTTCAAAGCCGGGTCGACCAAATTCCATTCGAATCTGTAGAAAGTACTTTTAGTATGAAATTAATAGTTAAGAGATACTAATCAAAGATTTCAATATCCTAAGATTGACCTCGAATCAACTTATACACGCTCAAATATGAACCAAAGTTCCTTAAAGCAATCAATGTGGCCCAATAACTTCCGGTCTCTGATCAATAAAGAATACATTTTACTCGATTGATTACAGGTAGCGAAAATTGCAATTGCAAAATGATCCGGTTTGTAAAACTTGACTAATTTATTCGATCTTAATCGTCGAATTTCCACTTACGGGTTTTTTTCCGTTTAAGTCCTGTTCTCAGGTGACCAAAAAATTAACTTCAAACGAAACCAAAGAAAAATGATGTTATTCAACCCAATCGGAATATTTCGAATAGTTTTAGATAGATTCGACACATTTCTGTGTGTCCGTTGTTCAACTTTTTTGCTTGAGTGTAAACTGTTTTCCGTGTTAGACGATCGGAACGTTGGACAAAGTGCATCAAATCAAATATTTTCACAACCAAATCGAGATAACTGTCTAGATTTTGAGCTAATTGATAGTAAATAGTTGTAAAAATGGCCAGCAGGAGGTGCCATTGACGTATTAAGGCCCAAAGTCTAAAGTCGCTTACATCTTTTTGTTTAACGCTGCGTGCATTGCGCCTCAACTCAGTATCGCTTGTTGTTGTTGTGGTGGTGGTAACAATTGTGGTTTCCATTTTGAAAATTTCGCAATCACCGCTTTTTGATTCCAGTTCAATGTCAAAATTGCTTGATTAATGTTCACTTTTGGTTCACACGTTGCACGCACATTGAGGTATTTCGAAAACGGATTTTTTCAAAACAAAAACTTGCCCGAGTTTTCTCCCTTTTTACAACTGCTATCAACCGTTGCGGTTGCAATCTCCCCCGCAACTAAAACCTGACCAGATCCAATCGGGCTCAAAGATACAGCAATGAGCTTTCAAACGAAAGCTCACTGCCGCAGCAGCCAAAGAGAGGCGATTGCCACATGCTTTGCGAGAGTCCCAAGCTTGGGCAATGCTTTTTGAGCGACAGTTATGCCAAAATTATGCGAAATTTTATTTCACGGCGTCTTTGGTATCTTTGGCTTCTTGTGCAAACTTCCAGTTTGGACCAAAACCATAATGAGCTGGAAGCCACCGTTATATAAGAGCCAAACGCTGTTTAAACACTTTGAGAACAGCTTGGCACAAGCACAACAACAATTGCATAAGAGACTAAAAGCTTTGGCTTTTCTCTTGCTTTCGCAGTTATTTACTGTGTTTACACGATTACAAAAGACGGATGCATGATTTGTTTTTAGCACTGTCGAAAATTATAAACAAAAAAAAACAAAAAATACGAAAATGAAACCAGTTTCAGTTTTGGTTTTTCGTTGAACTTCAGGAATTCCGTGTGAGTGGAGGGGGTTGGGGAGCACTTTCGCAATGGACGACCCTCAAGGCGGAATGTAAATAAACGCATATGATATTTCATCTATCGTTCCACTTGACCTTGACTCCATTCGATGGAGCTATGCAGTAAATTCCCCATTGTGGAGAAAATCGCAACGTCGGGCATTTTGTGTGTGTGGAAGGTCAACTTATCTTTCGTTTTGCTATTCATTGGGCATGGGTATTGTTGAAGCTTATTGACACTTGGATGTGAATAGACATGCACGTGTGGTTCGGAAACGGTACGGGAGCGGAACATAAGTTTATGGGCGTTAGGCCATACACTGCTACAAAACGTGGTCAATAGAAATCATCAAGATGTATTTGAGCATATCGAGTTATTTACTTTAAGAATTGGTTGAAAAGTAGAGTTTATGGGAACTGCGCTATTCAATTTTTGGATAGGGACTAGGTCTGAATGTTTCCACTGGAAAAAACACATTTTAATCGTCTTTAAAACATCAATAATTGGGCTATAAGCGGAATTAAGATCTAACTTAGACTGGATTCTTGAAGTTCTTGAAAAAGCATTCGGTTGTAGGAAGGAGGTATAGAGGCGCAAGCGACTCCACTACACCTCTTTCCAATAAGCATGAGCTTTTTGAAAAACTTCATAAAGCAAACTTCACAAACTAAAACCGGTCTAATACTATTCTATGCCACGGTTAAGTACAGTTGAGTTGGGCTTATTTTGGGGTCTTCTAGAAAATATGAAATCAACATTTGGTCAGGCTCGCTGAGAGCTCTGAGCTCAGTCCGTGGAAACTTATTTCCCGAAGAGGTTTTTCCCTTCTCCGTAAAACTTTCACATCCAGCTACTAGTTCCTGTCTGTAAAGAAGAAGCTTTTAAACTTTACTTTTAAAGTTCCTGTCCATAAATCTGAAATATGAAAGTAGTCGGTTTTCAATGTACTTTTCCACTGGGATTTAACCCTCTTCCACTCTAAGCTGAGCTTTCGCTTTTGCGGACTGAGCTGAGAGCTCTCAGCCAGCTTTACCAAACATGGAAGTTGTATCATGATACAACAAAAAAGGTAAGGCGCTTATTTTTTTAAGTACTTCTTTCTTAAATTTTCAATAATTTCGATCTAAAAATTAAGCTAAATTCGATTTCAGTTTAGTGGTTTTGTGCGAGGGGAATGGGATAAAGAAACTGATAGAGGAAAGCAAGCAAATTTAAAGGATAGCGTTGGGTCCGGTCTCACAGTTTTGTTTTTTTATGGGATAGTGGCAAAAGTACCAAGCGGAGTGCGCCATCAATTTGTACACTTAAGTTACTTTGGAATTCTCAAGCAGCTATGGCATTGCTGGCATGGAGAGACAGATGTTCAACTGATGCTAATTTGTGGTGTTGCGAAAACTTGCTACATGGTTTAACAGTTAATTTCCCATGAAACTAGTGTAATCAAAATGGGAAAACAACTGATTTCTGTGAAGATCTTGGTTCAAGAGTAAACGATTTTAATGTTAAACCTGATGAGCTCTTGGTACTAAAAAAAATTCGCGGCTTTTGACAATGCAGCTCATAAGAATGAGCAATCTTGAATTTGATTATGTTTAGCACTTGCTTCAAGCATTTTTCTTACTTGATTTGAGAGTGTTTAGTACTTGGTTCAAGTATAGAAACTCTTGGATTAAAAAAACCGGGATTTAAAATTCATACTTGGATAAAGAATTTCCATTCTTATCGAACTATTGACATATTAAGAATGTCAAAGTATGAAATTCTCTATTATTGCTCTGAGCGTATACTAAATTGTTGCAGTAGGAAGCATTTCCGACCCCATAAAGTATATATATTCTTGATCTGCATCAACAGTTTAGTACATATAGACCTGTCCGCCTGTCTGTCCGTGTATACGCCCGTTTGAACACCTAGATCTCGAAGGCGAGAAGAGCTAGAGCAACCAACTTTTGCATGTAGACTATTGTTCGTATTGTATCAAGCTTATGTTGAATAACTCCAACAATTTTCAAGTTCATTTCCTACAGGTAAGTGCCGCATATCTGACAAAATTTCATAAAGATGGGATAACAAAGTGCAACTCATGAATTGGTTACGCCTTCGGACCCCGATATTTTTGAAGAACATACCGAAACTAACGAAATACCCAAATGACTTGGCCCTATCACATCGTAAAGGTACTTTTTTTGTAAACACATTTTTCCCCCTAATCTGAAATTTCAAAAAAGGTAAATTTTTATGAAGTCCACAAATCTTAAACCGTTTAAAATATTGTTTTTATATCTTTGAAAAAGTTATAGAAAAAAACAAGAGGAAAATAAGTCATGAATAGACTGAACCAAAACATAATGTTGAAATGCTTACATTAATGTAACTGATCTGTTAATTCACATAAGGAGAACAAAAATTAATTTTCTAAGTTTCAGAAAAAAATTTATAAGAACTCGAAATTTTTATTAAGTTAAGAAAAAAAATTATTTTAAGATAATTTCTAAAAATTAGATAGATACATTTTTTTGAGTGTAGGAGACAACGAATGAGTTAACATGTAGTATTGAAATATTCAGGCAACTTTTCAAAATTCCACATAACTTTCTCTCCAAGCCGAACAGAAAATGATTGGTAACATCGATTTGATCATATCAGCATATTTATGTCTCGACAAACTGATTTAGCTATAATATTGGCACCCCCCTCAAGCATGAATCCGGTCCTGTTCTGAACTTGGCAAAGAATAGACTACTCAAACGACACTTGCCCACTATCAGCACAGCGCAGTGCTCTCTGCTTCACTTACCCACTTATCAGCTGCAGCATCCTTTGGCACATTGCGATTATAGCATGTTGTTGCAGTTAGCTCCACCTCAGCCAAGAGGCTCTCATGTGGACGTGGACTCATTTCTGGACGGGCACGTGCGTTGTGTTAGCCTGGCAAAATTTTGTAGAATTTTTGTGCATTAGCAATCGAGTATCCAGCGCAAATATTTAGTTTACGATTCGAATTTCAATTGTCAGGCGGTGGCCAACAGACGTCTGCGTTTGGCTTAGTTCGCGGAACAGTGTGAAAATCAAGTCGAGCTTCTAAGCAAGTGACACCAAGTGGAGTCTGTTGGAGGCAACAAAGAAAGCGTTCCTAAGAGTCTGTCTGTCTCTCTCTCTCTCTCTCGGTCCCTCTCTCTTCTGCTGACATCTTTAACCCGCCACTTGGTTCATTATCACTTGAACCGCAGATTAATGAGCCCTTCTTTGTAATGTTATGACAACTTGTGGTTATCGAATACAAATCGATTGTTAGTGCACAAATCTTTATATTTGCAAGTGTTTAATTTTTGAACCACAAAAAGTTGTCTTCTCAATTTTGTTTGCATAATCAGAAATATGTAAAAATATCTTTCTCATCTCGCAGCACGTGAACGCTTAATTAAAATGTGAAAATTAACAATTTACGAAAAAAAAAAAAGAAAAAAAACCATTGTCTGTTAGCCATTGAATATGGTTAGACTCAATTGATTTTGATTTACTTTTGTGTACTGAAAGTTGACCGTGGTCCCGACAAAACTTCACTTGGCACGAACCACTTGCACGCTGCGCGGCTGAAACATCAACTGAAACCGCGGGCAGAACAGATCGTTCGTTAGCCATGGTGCAGAAAGAAGAAACGTGACAAGAGAGATAGAGAGCGAGAGAGAGCAAAAGCTTCACGAAAGTTCGCCGCTGCTGCTTGCCTGCCTGCCTGGCAACGATGAAAGCGCACAACCACATTCACATTTCTCTGCCTATTGATTGAGTCTGTGAATGTGAATTTGATTAAATGTTAATTTAGTTTAACATTTCTCTGTCTCTCTCTCTCTCTCTCTAAATATATACATATATATATCTCGCTCTCTATTGGCCCTGCTTGAGCTGGGTGACCACCACGAATACAAATGCCCCTCACATTGACCGAGTTTCGCTCGGTCCTCAACTGCAGCTGTTGGTGGTCACAAGTGAAAATTTAATTTAAAAAAAAAAAACAACAAAATTATTATTGTGAATTAATTACAATTTGTTATATGTATGCGTGTGTTTACAAATCTGCAGCATTTGCCAATTTTAATTTGATCTTTGAACTTTCTTATTTTAAGCAAATGCAAATTCTTGCCAATATTCTTAATTGTTATAAATATTTTTTTAAACCATGAACAAACGAATAAAGACTTAAACAATTATTAAACTGAATCAAATCGAATCCAGAACCGAAACGAGAGCTTAATTCACTGTAGGCCCTGTCCGACTTCGTTATACCCGTTACTCAGGGCAAAGAGAATAAAATACCTTAATTTGAAAGAGCGAATTCACCTCTTGGTATTTTATTCTCTTTGCTCAGTGGAATTAGTGTTTAATCACATTCCCTAAGTTAACTAACAGAGCATTAACATTAATTTGAATATTTCTACATTTGCGTAAGCAAACAACGCATGCGGCTCAGATAAGTATGCAACGTTTTTTATATAACCTGTATAACTGTGCCATTTATTATCCAATCTTTTGGACAATTTGTAAGATTGTAGATATAGGGTACATACACTGCCAAATGTGCTGGATATCTTAAAATTTTTAAGAGATTTTTAGCTTTTTTTTACCACGGAGGAGGGGGAGTGTCTAAAATTTGAAACAACTTGATCTGCGCGCAGACAATACTAGTCTACATTTAAAATTTGCTTGCTCTAGCTCTTGAAGTCTCTGAGATCTAGGTGTTCATACCAGAGCTGGCAAGTATCTCTCAACACTTTCCTAGTGTCGGTAAAAAACAGTTTGGTTACAGACACAACGAAAAGAGGGAGCGAAAGACACTTTCAGTTCTGGTTTTGCTCAGAGCAAAGACACATTTTTTCGTTTCTGTTTCTCTCGTGTCTTTCACTGACCGTTATGCCGAAAGCATGTGTGTATGTGTGTTGCGCCCGTGTACATACACACTTATACATACACACAGCCTACCAAACGCACAAAACAAAAACAATTTTCGCCGACACTTATTGTGTTCTGCTCATTTGAAGACAGTTTTCTGATGAGCACTCGCTCTAAAGTATTTCTGTCAGTGGTCTTCGGCAGACCGACTCGTTTGTTTTGCTCAACCGAAAACATGTAACAGAAAACAGAAGACGAGAGAGAGACTAAGTGTTTCGCTCAGTGAGAGAGCGTTTGTGCTGCGTTTGTTTCTGTTTTGTTCTGAGGCTGATCGCATCTGAAAAATGTGTTAACACTCATTTGCGAGCTCTGGTGCATACAGAACGGCGCACAAGGCCATATCGACTCAACTGTTAAAGCTAATCAAGAATATATACTAAAAAATTTTAGGGGGTCAGAGAAGTTTCCATCTGCCTTCTACTCATTACAAGACAAAAGCAGAAAAGGTATACTACCATTTCCTCTTCTTCCTCTGACCTACAACCTAAACTGAAGGCCTGGTGGATGACGGCTTGTCAGGCCTTGTCCCTTCCAGATGCGTTACGTTCTCCCTTGTGTGACGTAAGCTACCTTTTAAGTTGACGTGGGCCTGTCCGGCATAGAAGGAAAGCCCTGTTTGTGATGCATGACTGTCAGTGTCCCTACCAGACGCGTTCTGTAACGTATAAGTGTATCGTCTGAGAGAATGAAATTAAAGGCAAGAAATATATAAAGATTTGTTTTAAATCATAAAAAACTAAAAGCAGAAAACCATTCTGCTTGGCTGCGGTTGTGCTCTTCTCTAAAAACAGCTCGATGGTGCTTTGCAGGTTGAATTTGCTAGTATTTCTACGAGATCCTTGATGAAAACCGAAACTTCCTTCATCAGCAGTCGCTTCCAGCAGTCTTCTTCTTATGCCAGCGATGCCATACCTGTTTGGGAATTCCAAAGCTAGGACTGGTAATGAAATTTTTTAATTGAAGTAAAGAGTGATTTAGCAACTATCTTTTTGACAACACGGGTTTTTGGCAGCTCAGCTGTCACATGCTACTGTCAAAAATGTTCAGTTTGGTCTAAAAACGAACCACGCTTACAGATTTTGGAATTTTATTATCAAAATGAATGCTCAATGAATATTCACTTTTTTATTGAAAAATTGCGTTCAGCGACGAATCTCATTTCTGGTTGATTGCAAGCAGAATTGCCATATTTGGTGTGAAGAGCTGGCCAGAAGCTTTGCAAGAGCTGCCAATGCATCCCGGAATATGCACTGTTTGGTGTGGATTATGGTATCAATGGACCGTACTTTTTAAAGAGATGATCTTTTAATTTTTTGGATTTTATTTTTATACCTATTTTGTTACTTTTTGATAGCAACTTACAATGCAGTGTTAAATGTTAAGATTTTCTATGAACAATTTATGTTTGGCTTGGTTTTAAAAAGGTTTCTGGAGGGTGAATTAATGTAAATAATAATAACTGGTAGTATGTATTCAGCAGGTATAGATTCGTCGACTTGGAAGTAGGGATGGAAATATTATTTGAAGATTTCTTCTGGTTTCTTCGTCTTCACAGAAGTGGATTTGGTAGTCGATTAGGTTGTCCTCTAAATCTCTCAAGGAGTCCGCAGATTGCTTGTTATTGACGTCACCTGTCATAGGGGCATTAAGTTCCATTCTCCAGACTTCAGGTGCACTTGTACCAGGGCGCTCCCCATAGTCTGCGCAGTAATTTAGCTTGGAGAACACGGCGGATCTTGTGTAGGTGCGTTATATCTGCAATTTATAATACTATCTCCATGAAGGAGCAGTAATTTCCGTGTAGACATGTACCTTGTTCCTTAAGGATAGTTTTTTCTGCTATTTAGCACCCAGCCCAATTATATATATATAGCGACATTTTGAGCTGGCTGTCCAGATATCTGTGTCGATGGAGATGAACTAGAATTTGATCTTCCATGTAGACTCTGGGGCAATCGTTGGCAAATTTCGCTGGATTGATTCCAATATTCCAGCACTTTGCCCAGCTGCAAAAAGCGATACATGTACTGCTTTAGAATAGCCGTGGCAAAGCAAGGGAAAGGAAGTGGCGTTGCCACCCGATGCACATGTCGAGGGATTGTCTAGCGATAAGTATTTCTTTCGAAAGTGCGAAATATATGTAAGCCATATCTTTCGTTAGCATCTAACAAGGGTACAA
Source organism: Lordiphosa andalusiaca (assembly GCA_035044965.1). NCBI lineage: Eukaryota > Metazoa > Arthropoda > Insecta > Diptera > Drosophilidae > Lordiphosa > Lordiphosa andalusiaca. The sequence goes on from JAWNNM010000342.1 coordinate 1,041,257, forward strand.
ATAGGTGATATTCATTTCCGACCCCATAAACTATATATATTCATGATCTGGGTGACGAGCTGAGTCGATTGAGCTTTGTCCGTCCGTCTGTCTGTCTGTTTCTACGAGAGCTAGTCTCTCAGTTTTAAAGCTATCGAGCTGAATTTTTGCGCAGAGTCTTCGTTTTGCTGCACACTACTAATATGTCGGAATAGAACGGATCGGATGACTATATCTCATAGCTCCCATAGGAACAATCGGTAGGAAAACTAGTTTTCGTGAGAAAAACTTTTTTCTTTTCAATGGAAACGCCTACAAAATTGCAATCGTACGTTTTCTATGTTTTTTTATAATTCTACCAAGTTTTATTAAAATCGGACAACTATATGGTATAGCTGCCATACAAAATATAGGTCTGGAAAACAGTCTTAGTTAGAACAGGAAAGAAAGTCGGTCAAGCCCGACTATAGCATACTCTGTACCAACGAAATTATACGCTCAGCAAAAATTTTGATGCGGCAGTAGCAGCTGAAAGCAGCGCTGCTACTGCGCTGCAGCAGCGAACAGTCTTTTGATCATAGCTCAAAAACCGTTCATCCAATCTTCACCATAGCTTTGGCTAATCGATGTTTTCCTTATTACTAAATATATCCAGAAGAAACAACCCACCTATCTTTAAAACTGTGGGAGATATGACGTTTTTTCTAAATTGCGGGGGCGGCAGAGGGCGTGGCCAAAATTGAAAATAAACTTGATCTCCCTGCAGCCATAAGCATATGTCCCATACATGTCAAACCTCTATCTCTTACCATCTCTGAGATCTGTGCTTTCATACGGACAGACAGACGGACATGATATATATAAATATATATATTTTATAGGGTCGGAGATGCTTCCTTCTTGATGTAACATAATTTTGCACAAACTTATAATACTCTATGTACCTACGGTACAGAGTATAAAAATAGAGGACAGTTAACTTTGGCTCGGCCGAAGTTTGTATACCCTAGCAGCACGTTTTCTAACTGATTTGGAGGACATATCCACTGAAATCAAACAAGTTTTTCCCAATAAGACTACTTTTCTGACTCTTCTTTTGTATGACAGCTATACTATATAGATGTCCGATTTCGACCACATTTTCCAGAATAATGGAGAAGCATTAACAAGTAGTAAGTTATAGTTTTTTTCACTAGGACTAGTTTTTTGTCCGATCGTTCCTATGACAGCTTTATGTTATAGTCATCCGATCCGGCCGGTTCCGACAAATATGCAGCGAAATTGTACCAGAAGACTTCGTGCAAAGCTTGGTGGCGAAAGCTTTAAAACTGAAAGAGGAAATAGCATAGAAACAGACGCAGGGTCATGGCTATATCGATTCAGCTCGTCATGCTGATCAAGAATATATATACTTTATGTGTTCGTAAATGCTTCCTTCCATGCGTTACACACATCTGGACAATTTCAATATACCCTCTGCAAGGGTATAAAAATAGGGTTTGGTGGCAAAGTCGTCCCATTCTTTTGAAGCATTGGAAGGTGTTGAAAGTTGTTTGGGACTACGCTCGATCCTACGACGCCAGCTCTCGTTTCATTTATGTCACCGTTTGGGTCCAGGTAAACCCTTCCTCTTCGGATGGCATTCAAAGGAATATCTGCCTGTTGCTAAAAAGGAAAAAATATGTTTGTTAAATATATTTCTTTTACTGAGTTGTATTTTCTGGTGCAAATGTTGGCATTTCTTTGTGCGAGCATTGTTTTTGGGATTATCAGACTCGTTCCTTAGATTGCGGATAGCTTCCAAAATCTGTAAAATCTGATTCTGGCTTGCGATTGGATTTGATTATCTGAGGACCCTCAACAAGGCTCGTTCTCTACTTTATCAAGTTCAATGAGAAATTGAAATGAGTCGTTCTAGACTAGAACTTCTATATTCTTGGAGCAGGGCCAACATTTTATAGAGCGTTCACTGTGGACCAGTTAACTCGGCTGCCTTAAGTCAATATTTATCAAAAATCTAAGCAAATTTATTTATCCTAATCGATTATTACAACTTAGTTTTGGTTCCCTAATCAAAATCGGACCACACAGACTTTAAGCATTGTTCGTTCGTCAAGAGATTAGGTAGTTAAGTTACCCCAACAATATGGCACACTTTACCCCCTCCCACCACCACCTGCTTTCCGAGCAAAATGCATTTGTTTCATGTTTGCTTGCGCCGCTGCTGCAATTGCATTTCGTTTCTCATTTGTTTTAAGTAATAATACAATTCGTTAAATAGCAAAAAATTGTAATAATAAATTGGGATGTGTATTTGGATAAGTGCGTTCGCTTGGTTGCATTGGCAAGGAGAGGTGTGTGGAAGGTAGGTGGCGTGACGGCCGGCAGAGGCAGACACTGAGGGAGGAGGAGGAGGGGGGTGGAGCCCACACTTTGATTTTTTTTGGCAATGCTTTTCTTGTGGTTGGTTGGTTGGGGCGGGCTTCTCTCGTTGCTCTTTTTGTATAAATTGAATTTTTATAATTTTTATTTTCCGGTTCTTTAAATATAATATAATAATAATAATAATTTTCCAGCTGATTTTTTATTTGTAGTTTTTGTTTTTCTTTGTATTTAAACTTATTATGTGGATGCTGTTGTTGGTAGCTGTCTAGCTTTAAATGTTTCTTGCTTACATAATTTTCAGTAATTATTATTAAATTATTTTCTGTTTATGCTGTTCTGTTCGGTCAAAAACTCATTTCCAGTCTGCCAGTCTGCCAGTGGTTGCTACTGTTGGTGTTGTAGGTGCTGCCACATTGCCTCCGTTCCACTCGAGACTCCTCCTGCTGCTGCTGCTGCTGCTGCTGCTGCTACGTATGATGCTGTTAAAAAGGCTGCTCATGCTGCTGCTTGGTGGGCGGCGGCAACGTTGGCAGCGGCTGATCTTGTTGGTGTTGTTGTTGCAGTTGATGATGTTGTTGCTGATGGTGTTGTTGTTGTTGGTGTTGCTGCTGTTGTTGTTGCTGTTGCGGCCGCAGTTCCTGCTGATATTGTTGTTGTTGTTATTGTGGTCAACCGCACGGCGGCCATTGCCATTAACGCTGTCGCGGCTGCAGCTGTAACTATTGTTGAATGATGTTATCTTTGTTGCTGTTGTTGTGTTTGTTGTTGTTGTTGATGTGGTTGTTGTTGTTGTTGTTGTATTTGCTGTTGCTTCTTTTGTTGGACTGCAATCTGGAACGCATCACATAGCATACTTTCTAGTCCACTCTCGTGCCAGCTCATTATATTTTTCCCGATCGGTTTTATATATTCTGGCAATCTCGGGAACAAGCGGATCATCTGGATTGGGATCACAGAGTAGAGAGCAAATTGATAATAAGACTGGAATAAAAACAAAAAGAAAAGAGATGATTTCCCGATTAGTATATCAATTTGACATAATGCAGCAGTTCACAACAACTCACCTTTTGAAATAGTTAATGCTGGCGACCACTGAGATCTTAATATGTCGAGACAAATCGATCCATTGCTGTTGATGTTTGGATGGTATATGCGTGTTGTAAAAGCCACTTTTGGTGGTTTAAAAGGATAGTCTGTTGGAAAATGTATAGTTAAGAAAAATACACCTCCTTGGTAAGGGCTGTCCGGCTGTAAAACAAAGAGAATGGAAAGACAATTATAAGTGTGGGATGTGTTAGGAAATTTGAAATTTCTGTAATTCTTGTTGTTCTTTTGGCCAGCAAAGTTAGGATGGAGCTCAATCTGATAACTACTTTCCTTACTGAAGTGGGACTTGTTTACGTTCTCAACTCAACACCAGAGCGGGCAAACAAACGAAACGTTTAACGAACCGTTCGCAAAAGCTAAGAAACGATTCATATGTTTTGTAGCCGTTACTCTAGTCAGGGAAAACGAAACCACCAACTTTATATTGCCGAAGAGCGCAAACGAAACGATTGGAATATTGTTCTCCCAACAGCTGCACTGCCTTGGAACGTTTCGGAACGAAACAACAACAAAGCTGAGAGAAACTTTTCGAACTATTCGCGCTCGTTGCATATCGTTCCGATTCCCTTTGTCCGCAAATCAAGATGAGAGCATTTCGCTTTACGTTTAGTTTGCTCTCACGAACGCAAACTGAACAGAACTCATTTTTTGTTACAGTTACTTTTCTCGGGTTTTGTTAATATTTCGCTCTTTGCAAAGAAAGAAACGAAACGATTCAGAAACGTTTCGTTTCGTTTGTTTACCCACTCTGCTCAACACACAACCTTCTGAGTAGTTTAAGGGTTCAATCAGAGTTTAAAGAAAGGGTGGCGTCTCTTTGTCTCTACATTACAATCTCGATGAGGATGACCTGTTAAGAGTTACGGCACAAAGACCCCTAAAACCACTGTTTAACCCCCGGAGCAGAGCTGTCTGTGTCCGGCAGGACTCTATGAGGATGCTTCTAGTGCAAGTATTGCATACGAAAGTAGATAATTCCCTGCCAATCCCACCAAATACAGAGCTTAACCTTTTTGGCACTAAATCCTGGCTTGGACACCGTTTTCACCGGCTGATTGTTATACGATCACGAACCTTTTCGCTTGATGTTGTTGTAAGTGATCCAATTGTAGGCACGACTGGTAGAGCTAACCACACCACATAGCAAAGCTAATGTCATCAATATCTACACACGGAGGGGTCTAAGCTCGATAACAAAGTAGGAGGGGAGGGAAGAAATCTCATTTCATTCCGCCACACGGATTACTGCAGTGCGGACCAAGCTGAACTTGTGGCCATTCAGGAGGCTGCCAAGTGCCTTAGCACATTCAGGAGGCTGCCAAGTGCCTTAGCACATTCAGGATCGTAGAAGGTCGTACTCAAACAAACAGTCCAGCAATGACATAGATTCTTTAATGCGTTTGCTCGGCATCTCTCTGTATCCACCTCATCTGGATGCCTGTACACCTTAACATTGAGGGAAAAACGAGTCAGCCACATACAGGGCACTGCCATTCAGCACCTCCCAGAGAAGAACGCTCGATAGGGATGCCCTTGACGTCGTACAAATTATTCACAAGAAATGAAACCTCGCCAGGTGGACCATGGCTCCTGAACGATGGAATATAACCCATCGGTTTGCGCTGTAGCTAGGCGGTCACATGGTCCAAGTACAACCTTAAGCGTATCCATATACTTTTACGCCAAAGTAGAGGAAACATCTCTCACTTCTAGTCGAAGCCCTAACGGGTCCACTGTCTCATCGGTTGGCTTTGGCGTCCCTTACAACGAATTCTGTAGAAGTTGCAGGTGTGAGGAAGAGGAGGGAGATCTAAAGCACTGCCCAGCACTTAGTAGAAGGAGACTCAAAACACTTGATCAACTCTTTTTACTTAACCTCTCGGAAGTATCTGACACAAAAATGGTTCCATCGAGAGGAACCCCTCAAGGAAATATCTTGTTCTATGTGAAGGCACAATTAAGTTGTCATATTAAAGCACTTAAGAAGGAGAACTCATCTGAAATGGCCTGAAACAAAGTGGAGCAGTTTCCAAATTCCAAATAGAGTAGCAGGTTCCACATGAGCATGTCCGAGATCCAAGAAAAACACAGAATACCTGCCTAAATCATACTATTTAGTATCCTGCCAACCTGGGTAAGGCCTTTAAAATGGGTATTCCAATGGTACAACGAACCAAAACACCTGGGTAAGGCCTTTGAAATGGGTATTCCAATGGTACAACGAACCAAAACACCTAGGTAAGCCCTTTGAAATGGTTATTCGAATAGTACAACGAACCAAAACACCCCAGAGTAAACTCAACAAAAATTGGTTTAGAATCTGAAGAAACAAAATCTCAATCTCAAAGCCAAACTTTAATGGGGGAAAATGTACCTTAAAGCTAGGGACGGAGATGCTGAGATTTTTCACGCAGCGTGAATTGTTTCATAATTCTCAGAGCGGCCTCTGAGACTGTAGTGTGACCAGAAAAAAACAAAGTGTCACTTAATCTGAAACGGTCAGCTTGCACTGGTCAGCTTTTGATTGTTTAAGCTTAAGATAAGCTAATCTTTTTGTGAAAATGTAAACTGTGGAAGACTCTTTGATGAATGCAGGGGCTTTGGGGAAATCCATGGTTGTTTTTATGGGGTCGTTTTGCATGGTGCTGGAGGAGGAGGATCATTTATGGGTTGTGCAAATTGCATCGAAATGCTTTTTGTTAGTTATAAAATGAGTTGTTCGTCCTCCGTAGAGTTCTTCAACTGACTTTTGTATTGTTTTTTTGTGGTTTTTTGCTTCCATATTATATTCTCGTAGGTACCTCTGACAATTATCAAACATGTTTGATAATTTCACTGACCCCCTGCGAGAATTTATCAGCTGTTTGGCCAAAAAACGAGTTGGCAAGTCATGCTCATTCTCAGAGCAAATTTGTGTTGTCTCCGTACCCGCTCTGATAATGTGCTCTGAGAATTTTGTGCAGCGCATTCTCTGAGCTATGTAATTAGATGGGCTCCGAGAAAATGCTCAGCGTCTCCGTACCTACCTTAAGTAAAGAGTAGGTAGGTGGTAGGTTACAGATGCCTGGCATGCCTATGATTTCAGCCAGATGCCAAACCCATGTTTGCTATTAGCGATTTACCACTAAGTATTATGTCATAAGCAACACACAGTTGATTACTAATAAATTTTGTTGGACAATTTGTCATGTTTAGTTATAATTTTATCGTGTTCTTATCTCTGGATTCAATTTTACAAAGGAAGCGAATAAGAAAGTCGGCCAAGCTCGACTACAACATACGCTGTACCTTCCAAAATTATCATTTACCACACACAGTGTTAAGGTGTGGTAAGTGCTGCCCATCGCTGTTCCAGCCAGTGATGCCCATCATAAATGTTTGATTTCCCCTATAACTCGACTATCGCTCATTTGATCTTCACCATATCTGCATGGAATCCATAAATAATACTGATTTCTAAATATGTCTAGAAGGTATCAAGCTTCTATCTATAAAATTGTGCAAGATATGAGGTTTTTCTTAAATTGCGGGGGTGGGAGAGGTCGTGGCGAAAATTGAATATAGATTTATCTGATTGCAAGTATAAGAAGTTTTTATTCCATACAAGTCAAACCTATTTTACTATCTCTAATATCTGTCTACGCTGATCAAGAATATATATACTATCATTCGAAAAGTTTATTTTCCGAAATGTGCAGCGTATTTGTACTTAAAGACTTCATGCAAAGTTTAGCTTTCAAACTGACGGAGGAGACAAAAGGACGAACAGACCGACGGATATGGCTAAATCAACTGAGCTCGTCGTTCTGATCAAGAATATATATCCCTTATGTGGTCGGAGATTCTTTCTTCTATGCGATACAAACATCTAGACAATTTTTATGTAGTCTCTAAAAGGGCATATGTGCTTGTGTTGGTGAGCACTAAAGACGGCCGTCGCGTTACTTTATTTACGGTGCTTCTCTCTCAAAATGTCGCAAGTTCGACTAGCGTCTTTGTACAATGCTGCATGGCAATATCGACTCAGCTCCTCATGCTTATCAAGAATATATATACTTTATGTGGTCAGAAATGCTTTCTTCTATTCGGTACAAACATCTGGACAATTTCAATATACCAGCGATGTTCAAGAAGAGAGGCTCTCTGTAGCTTTCTGTCTCTCTCTGACACTCACTGAAGCATTACTTCGGCAAGCATTCGGCATGAATTGCCTAAAGTGTTCGGCCCCTGTGGGCTATTGGGTGAACATCGCTGCAATATACCCTCTGCAAGGGTATAAAAAGGATAGAAAGACGTACAGTCGGTAAGGCCTCAAGGTGAGCAGTTGCTTATGAGTTAGTCCAGGGTCTCGATTATGTTTGGCTTCTCTCATTTTCGGTAGTTTTTTGTCGTTGAAAGTGTGCCTAGTCGGAACGTTACATAGGAATACAAGTATATGTCTTAGACCTAAATAAGGTGAGGTTACTAAGTGGTCATATTTCATAGAAGTCTCTCATAGTTACTTAACCGTTGAGTGCTTTGCATGATACAACCTTATTTGTTGTACGAACCTCACCCATCAAGACTACAAGAAACACTAAGCGTTTTGAGTACTTTGCTGAGTTCCGTTATAGAACTTGGTTAGCTTAGGTTAGGTTGCGATGGCTGAGAGCGACAAGTTGCCCTTCCACTTAGGCCTCTTTGGCCATATTTGTTCCCTGTTAAGCCATTTTGTTAATGAGAGGGGGTCCACGTTACTAAATCATTGTGTGGACAGCTCCGATGTCTCCGATAGGTTAAGTAGCAGAGGTTGATCTAGTGTCCTAAGTCTCCTTCTACTCAGGGCGGGGGCAATGGTAGAGGAGGTGTTGTACCGATTCCTCCTCTTCTTCGTAGAGCTCGGTTACTTTCGAGCCCGTTTTATAACAATCTATCAGGTCTTCGGTTTATGAAACGAATAGAGTTGTTTAGAAGCGGAATTGTACAAAGTATACGTTTCTATGCTTTGAAAAATTGAAGTTTCCGATTGTATTCTCAGGTCTTTGGTTCATCAAAGCTTACGTTTCTATACTTAGAAATGATCAAGTAGTCGCTGATTTTACTCTTAGACTGGATTTACACGGTGAAGTAAACTTTATGAAGTTGTTGACAAAGCTTTAGTTTGTAGGAAGAAGGCGTACAGGGGCTAGAGACACCACTCCACCCATGATGCAACAATATAGGTGAGGCGGTGTCAGTGTGTTGCGTACTTTTGCCAAAAGCTTACGCTACAAAAGAACTTTTGTTAAAAGGTCACGCTACAAAAGTTCGCGCAGCACTGAACGTGAAGTTACTTTGCAGAGAACTCACACTGATGCCACCTTACCTCTCTTGTTGTATCATGACTACACCTCTTTTCCCACAAGCAAGAGCTTTTTGGAAACTACAGTCTTAGACTGGTTTTAAACGATAAAGCTTACTTTATGAAGTTCTTGCTGAGCCTTTAGTTCAGCGATGTTCAAGAGAGGCTCTCAGTAGCTCTCTCTCTGACCTTCACTAAAGCATTACTTCGGCAAGCATTCGGCATGAATTGCCCAAAGTGTTCGGTCCCTGGAGGCTGTGGGTGAACATCGCTGCTTTAGTTTCTTTCATTTTGCTGCACACTACTAATATGTCGGAGCCGACCGGATCGGATGACTATATCCCATAGCTCCCATAGGAATAATCGGTCGGAAAACTAGTTTTAGTGAGAAAGACTTTTTACTTTTCAACGGAAACGTCTCCAAACTTTGTGATCGTGGGTTTACTATGTTTTTTTTTATAATTCTACCAAGTTTTATTAAAATTGGACAACTATATGGTATAGCTGCCATACAAAAGATAGGTCTGAAAAACAGTTTTAGTTACAAAAACTTTTATGTTTTTAATGGTAGCATCCTGCAATTTTGTATTTTTTTTTTGTTTCACATAATTTTACAAATTTTTGGCCAAGTCGGATGACTATATCGTATAGCTCCCATACGAACTATTAGTCGGAAAATGGGAAAAATGGTATTTTTGAAAATTTTTAAGCGAGCATTTGCAAGGGTATAAAAACTTGGGCACAGCTCGTTTTACATATGCACATTCATAAGTAAATGTGTAAATCTAAGCATCAAGAACATATGAATGACTAATTTGAGTCTTCGGCTCGACTAAATCTAATATTTTTAAATAATATTGCGTGAATATTGTAGAAGAAACTTTAAACCATAACATTTTGGGCATTTCTAAACCACAAACTTTCTGATTTAATTCAGATTTAAAGCTGTTTGTCTACTTTGAACTCCAATCCAAATACTTTGGCTGCAAAAATACACAACAAGAGGCTTTATTAGACAAGAATCAAGTGTAAATATTTAAGGTAAATTTAAATTCCATTTCAACTTACCGGTCCCATTATTGTTGCTTGCCAGTGAAATACTGCAAAAAAGAAGAAGAGAAATGAATTATTAATGTTGGTTTTAGGACAAAATGTGCAATGTTATTAAGTTTGATTCATTCTAATCCTAATTTATTTAAAGTGTTGCAATTGAAAAGTGCAGGTGGTGGCTCTCCCTTCCTTCTCTGCGGCATTTCCCATGCAAAAGAACAAAAACAAACAAAGCCAAAACCATGGACGATGAGCCAAAAAGCCTTGGCACCAAGAGTTGACAGCGACAGCGACGTCCACGTTGCTGGCTTGCTCTCTCGCTCTAATAGTTGGCCCAGCCCGCAGGTTGCCCGCCCCAACAACAACTACATACTGTCAATGTCATTTGTATCGTTTGGGAATTGGTCAGTCCTACTCCAGCTGGTTTAGAGTGGTGAATTGTGTGACAAATCAATAAGAAAACTTCGTCACTTGAGGAAGGAGGGTCACAGGGCTTTGCTCACCAATTGTTTTTTGGAAACGCATTCGCTGTGTCACTGAATTAACTTCCACAGAAACTGATAAGTGTTCGTATAAAATAAAATGCAACTTTTACCTGATAAGAACAACGGAAGCGAACCATTTTATTTTCGCTTTAATGTGCCACATCATCAACAATGTAGACGGAGAGAGAGAGAGAGAGCAGATAATAATATGATTTTAATTAAAATTATTTGATTACTTAATTATGAACAATGATTTGTTATCTGCAATCAATGGCAATGGTTTCCAATATCCAATGAGATGGCCAATGGAAACTTGGTATGGGATACACTTGCATAAGCAAAATCTCTGGGAAATATATTTGCTCATGACTTAATGTTAAATTCAGAGAGGGAAAGAAGGATGTTAGATAACTTTATCTCAACTAGCGATAATCGTATCTAATTTGAAGTGTTTTTGCATTTAAAACTTTTACAGTCCAAAAGTTACCTTTTAGTAAAACCAAGCAATTTTCAAGACAAGTGTGCACAAAAGTGGGCCAACATTTTGTGAAGAATGTTAAAGCAGAGCCCAATTTGTTGTTAGCAACTTCGACAAACGGCCCCTCATTGTTGTTTTGCTCAAAGCTCACTCTCCCTGCGCATAGCAAAATTGCAACAACAAATTCTTATGTGTCTCTTCTCGATCTCTTCTAAGCCAACCCAAAGGCACATTCGTATTCGTTTATGTATGGCCTAACAGTTGTTGTTGTGCGTCGAATGAAACCGTGTGCATCAGCCCACCCAACATACCAAATATTATTTTACCAAAAACACTTTAATATGTCATTTTTGAGCCCTTTGATGATTACAAAGAGATTACTATCATGTGCGATTAATAGAAGACTTGAAAATTACTCATGCATATGCTCAAAATGTGCTTTATCGAAATACGACTCGCAAAATAACCTCAAATGACTCTAAAATGAGTCAAAACTGATCAGCAAAACGGGTCTAAAACGACTCTTTAAGAAGACTCGCGGCTAGGGTATCATTTTCTCCCGACAAAAGTACAAAAGAGGAGCGCATTTATGACTATTCAGATCGAGGACTCGAAAAAGACTCGCATGTGATCAAAAATTACTTAAAATGTTTGCTGGGATACAGCCACGAGAAGCAAACACACATACTCAGAACACGGCAATAACCGGGGCTTCCGACAAACATTTGGCGAAATTTTATATTACATAAGAGTCTTTTCGAGTCCTCAGTCTGTTTAAAATAGTCACAAATGTGCTCTTTTTCTGATCAGATATACTTTTGTCGAGAAAAAATGGTACCCTAGACGTGACTTTTCTTTTGAAGAGACGTTTTTTACACGTTCTTTCGATTGGATTTGACTCGTTTCGAGTCATTTGGGAGTCTGCTAAGAGTCGTACTTTAATAAGCCACCTTTTAGGCATATGTAAGAGTTCTTTTTGAGTTACCTTTTAATGGCACATGATAGTTCTCTTTGAATTGCCATAATGGCTTGAAAAAAACTCACCAAGGTGGTTTTTGTTAAAATAATCTTCCAAATATTGAAAGTCATTTATGATTGCTAAATTATTGAATCTTTCAACAATCTTCTACGTGACTCCCAGAAGATTGTTTTATTACTGAACGCCGCAGATTCTTTTGGAATATTGCTCGGAGATTGAATCTTTCAAGAATGGGAATCAAGGAGAAACTCAATAATGGAACCAATCGAATGTCTATTAAAAGAAATAATAGTTAAGTGACTGTTCTGCGACTTATAAGGGCGAATATTTAGCAACACTTTCAAATATGTCTTTGGAAAAGCGTCTAAAAATCTTTCTTGTAATACTTACAGAAGACTTTTTCGATACTCTACTGGAAAAGTCGGTAAAGTGAATGCGATATCACTCGGTCAGCGATTAAAATCGTTTGCTGGGTTGTTGAGTGACTACGATTACAAAACAACTATCTCAATCAATATATAGAAGATCATTTAAACGAAATCGTTTTTGAGACGTTTTATTAATAAAAGGAAGATAGACGGTCAAGCCGGACTATTAAAAACATTGTACGAACGATACTATACGCTTAGCATAAATTTTGATGCTGCAGTAACTCTATGTACCTTTGGTACAGAGTATAAAAGGAGATTACTATCATGTGTGATGAAAAGAAGACTCGAAAAATACTCATGCATGTGCTCAAAATGTGAATTATTGATCTACTAATTAAAAAAGACTCCGCATAACTTGAAAACTACTCGAAAATGATCAGAAGAACGGCTATGGTACCATTTTCTACTGACAAAGGTAAAGTTTATCACCATTTATGACTATTTGAATCATATCGAGGACTCGAAATAGACTCGAATGTGATCAAAGATTACATAAAATGTTTGCTGGGATATACCATACGTAGGATATATCGAAATTCGACCCTTAGCCCTTAGTTCGAAATTCGACCCTAAATCCTTAGCATTTAAGCAATTTAAGCAAATGAGTTGTAAAAGTTAATTCAATGTTCAAATTGGTTCAAAATAGTATGTCGAAAAAGTCTTACGGTATTTACCCCATACCACAACTGTATCAGAAAGGGAAACCCTGAGAATATGGTAAAATATAGTTATCGATGGTGCCCGACTATCGATAGCTCTCCGCCTCTAAGTCAATACACATATGCTTTGATTTCGATCAACATTCGTGTCTGCCTGTGCATCTTGCTATGCCAGCCAGAAAGATTGTTTATTGGTTTTTCGATCACCACGTCATGGTATCAAAACGTGACTAGGCAGTTTTCTTTATGCGTGCCTTTGTCTATTCGTAGATATACATATGTATGTATGTGTGTACGTTTAATTTTGCTTTTGGATTATGCTAATTTGTGATTCTTTTTATTTTATGATCGAATCGGCCTCTATTTTGCTAAGACAGCAGAATTACCATGACTTGAATTTCTTTGTGGACATTGCTAACTGAAACCATCGACTGACTTGTTCAATTACTCATTAGTTTGCAGTGAATGCAGTTATATTTTATGCACATAACGGTGCAACACACACAGAAACACACACACTCACACGGGCAACTGTTACAAGTGCAAGACGAACCAATTATGCGGAGGTCACTCGAATGACGTCATTGAAAAGTGAAATCGTGTAACTGAAGTTACCGTCAGGGATGTATGACTAACTTATGTGTGCTCAGTTTTGTGTGTTGTTGTTGCTTAATCTATTGTTACAGCGTAATTATAATCATAATGAAAATAAAGCTGACTGATTCTCAGTTAAACAGCAAAAATGTTTATAAGGCAGATAAACATGTCTTCCGACTGTTCATTTTGAGGTAGAGATTTTTGTTATCATTTTGGCAGATGAATGCGGTGTAAAAGTCACTTTAGTCACTTATATATAACTGGCTTTATAGCAAAGGGGGGGCTAAGACGAGCTTCTCTTAGTTTTTAGCTGTTTAAGAATTTTCAAATATATGTTTATTTCAAAACCTGTCTTAATTTACGAGAATTTTTGGACTCTTTAAACAGTTTTCCAATAAACAAATTCATTCTGTCAGTCATTTATACTTAATTTGCGGACATTATTTAAAAGCAATAGGATTGGAGCGAAGGTCGACTCATCTTTCACTCATTTTTAACATCTTTTAGATGGGCTGCTTATGTGTCAGATAATCTTAGTAATTAAGATAGTTTAGTTTTGTTCAATCGCTACGTTTACCGGTTCGAATTGGTTTTACATTGGTAAAATTGGTACATGAACCAAACCTTTTATATATGAATTCATACGATCCCAAGCTCAAACCGTATAAAACAATGAAACAATGGCCGCGTTCAGCAGAAGAACTTGCTCTCTGTAGTGTTGGTTAAAACATCGATAGTTTGAAAATCGATATCGATACCACTTTTTTTCCGAGGAATTACAAATAAAGAAATTAATTTCATATGTAAAAGGGTGATTTTTAAGCACCTTTCGTTTTGGCAAAACTATTTTTGGCAACTCAGACGATTCGTGTCACATGTTACAGTCAAACATTTTCACTTTGGTCTATATTTTAACCATGAAGCGAATTCCAATTGAAGCAGGATTGCATTTTGTTGAATTTTATGATCATAATTCCACTTCTTTATTGGAAAATTGTGTTCAGTGACGAGGCTCATTTCCAGTTAAATGTAAACGTCAACAAAGGAAATTGCCGTTTTTGGTGTGAATGGCAGAGCGAGAAACATTGTGAGAACCGCCAATTCTTTTGTTTGGTGTGGATTATGGACCGGTGGCATCATTTGACCGTATTTTTGGAAATATGATGAAGGCAGGTACGTTACTGTGAATGGAGAGCGCTATCGTGCGATGATTATTAACTTGTTTTGCCCAAAAATGTAAGAGCTGGACTTGGCTGACATGTGGTTTCAACAAGACGGTGCCACATTCCCCACACCACGGACCACATTGAGAGTCGAGTTCGGTGAACAGTTTATTTCACGTTTGGGGCCGGTCAATTGGCCACCTTAATTGTGCCATATAACGCCGCCTTACGACTATTTTTTGTGGGCTATGTTAAGGCTCATGTTTATTGCGAGAAGCCCGAAATAGTTGACGCTCGGAAGGCCAATATTGAAGAGTTAACGATTTGATGGAGAGAGTAGGCCGAGAGACCCAGCAATATCCCTGTCGTTCATGCTTAATATAATAAAGGCAGTTCGCAAGAAAAAGGCAGCTGAATGTGTCTCGTTTAAAAAGTAAGTCTCCGGAACCCTTACCCTGTTTTCATTTCTGCTGGGGCTTGTTTTAAGTCTGTATGAATTGTACGATCCTTAATGAATAAATTAAAATTTTTAAGTTTATTTATACCAAAGAACTTGAAATGATTCCATTTCTTCTATACATGAACCGATTTGACTATCTTTTGATATTTATCTAATACTCGGGATTCATTGAATCATGCTGAAATCTGATTGGCATGACAAAGCAAAAATATGCTACTTAAGCCTTCTGCAGAGCTTATTATGGGTCAGGTAATATGCAATGCAAACCGGTTGTGAACCGAACCATAACGTATATTAAACATTTAGCCGAAACGTTGATCTTTCGAAGCTCTGAACCGAAACAAAAACGTCGCATGAAAACGGTTTAGTTCGGTTCATTTGATCAACGACTTTGAGTTAAAGATATAATATTTGCAAAACTCGAAGATTTATATCAAAAATAAACAATAGTTCGGTGTATATAGAATTTTCAATGATCTTTCAGCTGAGCTCGATTAATAAAGGCTCATTAAATCCAATTGTACTTATAATAAGGGAGACCACACCTAGGTAATTTCGGTATTAATGAACAAAAGAATTCGAAAATATTTCGGGAATAGCTACCAATTCCGAAATTGAATCGAAAACGGGTACATGCCTGTATGTATAAGGCGTGAACCACTGTACCGAACGGAAATCATGGTTCACTTAACTTTAATAACCATTTTATAAACCGATTCAGCTATTAAAAATCTACTGAAACACGAACCAGTCCAAATTCACAAGCGGTTTGGTTCACTATCACCTTTTTTTTAAGAGACGAGAAATAGATTCGTTTTGGGGGGAGGATTCATATTGAAATTGTGTGTAGGTTAGGCGCGAATCGAATACAACATTCAACCCTCGAAACCTTGATCTGCAGGAGAAGTAAACACGGTGGTTGAAGACTAATAAGTTAGCTTTACCTACAACAGATTCGAGTCCTGAAGGCCTTATGCATAGTGCCAGGGGAAATGAACATGAGAACTTTGCAAAGACGGTATTAGAAGTCGATTCAAACTACATCTCAGCATAAAGGATGCAGTGGTTAACCCTTAAACAATAAGGAAATGGACCATAAGTCCAAGTCAAGCTTCAGAGAGAATTTCTAAATTTTTTTCTTCCAACTTGAACTTCATTCTAAACTTTCGGAACAATTTAATTCCCCCCTCAACGCTTTTGGCCCAGTTGCATAGGGCGTGTATGGTTAATCTCAATATACTCACAATCATCTCCAACTGGACCAGCTGAACATTGTGCAGGTGGATCTCTGCCCAGATCTTGAAGTTCCTGTAAGACACAAAAATTTGATTAGAATACAAAAAATTTACATATGAAGAATTTAGTATGCAAATATTAAAAAGAATATTAAAAATATGTTTTGTGTTTTTAATGCGGCAAGCGCAGCAACTGACGCGAAAATCAAGTTCGTTGGCCCGAACCAAATGGCGTTCTCTCTCGTTCTCTGTATCCGCATCCTTCTCGCTCACACTTGGCACACGCACGCACACAGCTGAGCGCTCAGTCAGCACAGCTGCCAGCCAAGTTGGGGCTCACGCACACTCACTCTCACACACACACGCTTACACCAAGTGTAAACCGGCAAAAATGAAAAATAAAGAAGATGAACTGTGAAAGGTAGTTGTGAAATAGAAGAGGGGAAGGTGTGTGTGACCGACCATATGTCTGTGTGTAACGGCACCCCGAAACGGCCCTCTTTAAAAATAAAGAACACACGAAATTGTGCGAGGAAGATTTCAAAAATATATCTTAAGGTGGGGAGGGCGGCGCAGGTTGTTTTGTACCTGTTGAGCAAAGCGAAAGCAATTACCAGACACTTTAAACGCCAACGCCAAAAAAAGCCACAAAGTGGAGCGACTTTCGTTGCAATGAGTCATGCGAGGGGCGACAGCAAATAAAAACAAACGTAACTCTCACACACATAGAAACGGAGAGCAAAGCCAAAGCATGATCAGCGCTTTAAGCCGAAGCTTTTCTTCTTTTTTGGCCATTGAGGCCAAAACCTTGAGTTCCTACAGAGAATTAACTGAACATTTCCAATGAAATGAGTTTAGTTTTCAGTGTTGCTTCTTTTGCTTCCTCATATGTAGTCGACAATTTTCATTTTCATTTTATATACAAAATAAAATGAAAAACAAAAAAATACTCAATGGCCATGACGCGTTGTCGTGACGCGCGGCGTCGCACAGTGGCCGACCGTATAACAAATAGGGTTGCAAAAATCTAACATTTCATGTGCTACCACGAAATTTTGCATAATTCCATTTTATTGGTAATTGTTCAACGATGACAAATATGCTACCCTTTATAAAGTCAGAATTTAAGTTTAGAAGATATAACCATTCAAAACTGACCTATTTTAAGTGTTAAAAAAAACCAATTTGTGAGTAATTTGGCAAAAAAAATCGAAATAATTTCTATTGACTGATATATTTACTTATCCATTTGGTAGCTATTTTTCAACTTTGATTACTTTTATTTACACTTGCCATATATTCCAAATATGTTCCTGAATTATCCCTTTAACTAGTTCAAAAAGTTCCAGCTGTCTATGGCATTATTTATAAACAAAATAATCTAAAATTGTTAATTGATTTTTTCAAAAATTTTAACTTTGCCAAAACTGGAAATGCAGGGGTTGAACAATTATCGATCATTTGCCATCTAAATTATCGTTTTACTTCAAACGCTATGATTATTGTAACAAATCAACTGAAATGGCCCCACTGTGCGTCGCTGCTTTTGTTGCTCAAGCAAACGGACGTCGAGACAGTCAGCAGACCTCCACAAAATACACATACACACACACAATCGCACACAGATGAACACATTCTCACGCCATACACCACACTTGCTAACAATAATGTACAAACTCATTTTATATGTAAATTATGCTTAATTATAATTTATAACTAATTATTTGGGACCCCGTCAAGCATTTTGCAACACTAGCTCTTGCACACGCACCAATACAAACAAACACTCTCGTTTAGCACTGCCCCATTTGGCGTCAGAAAGAGTCAAAGAGAGGCCACTGTAAATTACTCGGCCACAAGCATAAGCGAGATGGCAAGAAAACTTAACTCTGATGGCCTGTTCCTGTGTGTGTGTGTGTGTTGGTGGGGGTATGACAAAGTTGATGATAACCGCCGGCTGCCCAAAAGCCAAAATTGAAAAGTAATTTTCCTAACTGTTCTGTTTTGGACCACAATTAGTAACTCATATTGATGTACAAAATGCTAACAGCAGGAAGAAGGAGGCGAGCGACTCGTTTATACCCTGGGCTAGGGTTGAACTAAGAGAGCGAGCGAGGCAAATGCTAAGTACTCTCACAGGCAGCGGGCACAGTGGAGCACACAAGTTTGTAACTGCTGAGACAGTTGTTGGAGTGTGGCCTGGCAAGGACAAATTTTGTACTCTTTAAAAATAATTATCTGCACATGCTTGTGTGTGTGCGTGTGTATATACATATGTATATATATATGTGCGTGTTCACAGAAAAGTAGGGTTAGGTTAATTTTATACGCTTTTATTTTTTTTTTTGCTGGATCTTTCTGCGGCGCTGGCACACACACACGCAAAAACTAAGCGAGTGTAAGTGTGTCTAGGTGCCCTGATATATATACATATAGATATGTATATAGAGCCAAAGTTGAGTGGCGTGTATTGGGTAACATCAGGGGGACTTTTCCAAACTGCAGTTGCTTTTAGGCGTCCAGGTGCCCGGCACTCTCACACACACACTCGCAGAATGCATTTCTCACATACACACGCGCCCGCACATGTGTAACGGAAACGTTGCCACACAGGATTCGGATTCTATGTACATTTCTCTTGCTCTTTTGATCTGAATGTGGATTTCCCTAAAGAAGCCACCTTCTAATCAGAATCGAGCAAAAAAAATGTAACTAAACTTGTTTTCTCGACTTTGTAATTAATGCACGTCGTCGTCATCGCCCATTTTTCCCTTTGCTTTTTCTTTTTTTGCACGTTTTCGTTCGTCTTCTTTGTACTTGCTTCGTTTCCTACGTTTCACATTTCTTGTATAAAATTTTTTTTTACAAGAAATTTCTTTCTTTTTCACATTTTTTACGAGATTTTAATTCAGTTTTTTTCACATACCTTATTGATTCTTTTTAACGCCATTTTCTGATTGAAATTTGATTTTTCTTGTGTGTGTGTGTGGTTGGTTTTGTATTTTTCTTTTGTTCTCTCTCTCTCTCTCTCTCTGTCGATTTGCACGAAATTGGGAATTGGGGGAACGAAGAAATAGTTTAAACAAATTAAACGAAACACACAAAAGTCTCTAGCTTTTGTGTGTGTTTCTGGCTATTTTCTGCTCCGCTTTTCTTTTTTCTCAAAAATTTAGTGTCCCTTGTCTAGATATATTGCAGCACTGCGAGCATGAACGACGACCCGACGACGACAACTACGGCGACTATTGAATCAATGCGATTAACACCAGAGGCGTACCGAAGCAAAGCGAGCGGAAGTGAGAACGAGCAATGAGGCTTGGCGTGCGTCTGACAGAGACAAGCAGAGAGAGTGTTGGCGTATGGGGTGTTGTGTGTTGTGTAACGTCCAACAGCAGAGCAGCACAGTTATATGGATGAGCTAGTTAATCGAGTGGCCAGATGGGGTTAGCTATAAAATAGGTGGCAGCTCGTTAAAGTATTCAAATTCAAAATAAGATTCATTATTACTTTTTAAAAATCAACTGGAACTGCAAACCACATAAAAGCAGGAAAAACTGCTTGAGGGCAGCAACGTCGTGTGTTATACTTATTGATTTTTTTTGGCGCGTTCTTGTATGCTGCTCGTTAAGTGGGAATTATTCGAAATAATTGTATATTTTAGCACACAACGTGTCGCTTGCTGCCGGAATGATTTTACTGAGAAATTTTGAACTGTGGCCGTTTAGTGTGTGTGAAATGTATGTGATCAGCTACTGAGTTGTGGTTAAATAAAATGAAATATATGGAATACAAATTGAAATGTTTTTCCAATACTAATGTGGGATTACACCAAGTCAGCGTTTCACAACTTTTGAATGGCGCCAAAGTAATTTTATTTTCGATAGATGAGCTTATCGATAAAAATTGTGTACTATTGCGTCACCTGATTTATCAGCTGTTGCAATTCAAGGAACACGTATGGTTTCGTGGTTTTGATTTCTATGGCGGCTGCACTACATAGCTGTACGATTTTTACCACATTTGATGGAATCAAGAAGCATAGAAAACCTGCAAATTCGAAGTTTGGAGCCATTTTTATGGCAAAATTAGGAGTAAATTTCAAAAAAATTCCCTATAACGTATTTTTGTGCAAGTATCGCCCTTATTTCCGCCCTTATTCTGCTAAGAACTGTTTGGAAAACTATTTCTCCATAGGTCTTTCGAAGGTAAGGCAGTGTAAAAGTTGCCAAAACAGCATTTACAGTAGCGAGAGGTCAGCAATGAAGTAAAAACCTCTTCTCTTCGCCCCTTAATTCACCGAATCTTAACCCTTTAAGCTTGTTTGTAAGTTTTAAGTGTAAGACTGTCCTTAAATCTGCTTGTTATCCTTTTTTTTTTGGATTTTCGAAGGTGCATAAGTTTGGAAACCATAAATCAAGGTGTCCGATAATATATAAAATAGTTCTGGTTCTTAGAGGAATTATTTTTGATGACCCGATGCGACTTTTCAACAACATCGTAATTTAATTCCTAACAAAACACTTGAATGATTTTACTTTGAAAGCCGTTAGGTTAAGCAGCGCCAAAGACTAAAGTCGTACGACCTCAGTGTGAACAAAATGGTGTAGTACAAAATTTAAATATTTGTACAGCACCAAATATGGCCGCACTATACAAGGGGAAAAAGGCAAATGATTTTGCAACACCAAATATGGCCACACTTTAAAGCGGGAAATCATAAAATAACCCTGTCTCTTTAAATTTACCTACATTCGCCTATCGTTATCGATAGCTATCGCTTCTGGTCGCACTGCGAGTTCTTGTGCGTAATACGGGCACACTGTATATACAAAGCCACAACAACAATCAAATTATTATAACAACTTACCATTTAATATAATTCAACCTTAACTAAATAATTGTGCTGCAAGTGTGGCACCAACGGACTCTGTTTCGCGACGCGCTCCATTGTGCATTTCAGCGCAGACGCTCATTTCACCCAATCCCAATCCCTTTTAATTTTTTGCAAGCTCCCAAAAAAATTTGTGCGTGTGTGTGTTTGAGTAATTAGAGGTCATTTCAGTGTGTGTGTTTGTGTCTTTTTTTTGTGCAACATGCGGCAGTCCAACAAAGGACGCTTGCAGTACGCCCACGCCACCAAAGCCGTTTTATAGTAAAAAGAAAGCAAATTGCGATACGCCAATGGCGTCTGAAGGTACAACAACAACAACAACAGCAAACAAAGAGGCAGCGGAAGAACAGAAGCCGCCGCCCCCGCCCACACTTTTGCCCTTGCTGGCCTCGGCTGCCGCTTGCAATAAACAGCTGCTCTTCTGCCGGCGCTTTAAGGATCAAGCGGAGAGCGGCGGCGGTGGCGGCTTTTTACGTAACTTTAACTCGTTGCCGTTGTTTGTCTATGCGACTTCACCCTCGACGCACGCCAGCTCAGCCGATGGCGTGGGTGTTGCCAAGGAGGCAGCCGCTTTCAGTCAAAAGGTAAGTCTCTCTCCCCAACTCTCTCTCCCATACTCTCTCTTACTGTCTGTTCTAGTGTTGAGTAATTGATCGTTTCCGTGGGGCGTTCTGCTTGGGCTGCTGCACTTGTTGTCGCCACCCTCCCCCCTCTGCCAACCCAACGCTTGCTTGCAGAATCAGTTCATAAAAAATTATGCGTTTTAAATGTTAATAATAATGAAATTGGGGAGTTTTGTGCTGCCGCTGTTGCGGTGATCGCTCAAACGTGTCAGTCATTAATGAGTCTCCCTGCTGGAGTCGAGTGTAACTGTAACTGTGCTTTGTCTGCTTGGTTAAGGACTGAGAGGGAGGAGAGGTGAGTGCTGGGGAGCTAACAACTTCGTGTGTGTGCAATATGCTTTGGTGGTTACAGGTGCAGCCATTGACTGGCAAGCACGCTCTCCTTTTGTTCTCTTTCGCTCTCCCTCTCTTTGCAACGCTTCACTTGTGCTTGTGGTTGTTATTATTGTGTTGTTGTTGTTGCAGTTCAGTGAGTTGAGACGTGTGCGCTGCTCATAAGCTTCATTAACAGGCAAAACAAAAGCCCGAAAAGCCACCAAAAACTAAAACTAGACTTGGCCAGTGTACGCCGGTTTTGATGGCTTTAAAGATGTTTCCATCATCCTTATGAGGGATCAAATAAAACCTACATACATATTTCACAGCCGGTCAACTTCTAAAGCTATTTGCCATTTGTCAAAAGTTAAAAGCACACCGAATAGAGAAGGAGACAGCTGTGGGCTTGCTGTTTTTTTTGTTTTTTATTTGAGTGTTTTTAAGACACAGGCATAAAACAACAATACAGGTAGGGCGGCGACAGTGTGATGAGCACTTTGCCAAAAGGTTACGCTTCAAGAGTACGCGCAGCACTGAACGAGAAGGTACTTTGCAGAGATCTCACACTGACGCCGCCCCACCTGCATTGTTGCATTATGCACACAGCCACGTGACAAATTTGTAATTGTGGAAATCGGCATCGGGAATCGGAAAAGATCACATAAATCAGGGTTTCTCAAGAAGAGCCTCTGCAAACATTTTATGAAATTTTTCGTTTCGTTTCTGTTGATGGGAGAAAAACTAGATCCCTGATCAATCCTTCTGCTGAACACGGCCAACACTTCGCAGAGAGTCGTTTTTAACCCCTTCTGAATAGTTCCATATCATGTTCGAGTCATTTGCCAGTATTTTTTTAAGTTAGTATTTCAATAATTCACATTTTGAGCACATGAATGCGACATGTTCGAGTATTCGTTTAATCGAAGTTCTCTCTTTCCAATCATCAAAAAAGTTCGACTGGCTCGTTAGGTGATTCTTGTTAAAATGATCTTGTTGGGTGTTACCTATAGATAATGATCTACTCCCGCCCAACATTTTGGGGATCATCTTAACAATTTCGATAAATTTTCATGATTAGAAAGTAATAAGTATCATGTGTATAAAAAAAAGACTCGAAAATGACACATGCATGTGCTCAAAATTTATTTATTGGAATACGAACTAAAAATACACTTTCAACTAACTCCAATATGACTCCAAACAGTGGGCTAAAAGCGATTATTAAGGGGTAGGGTGCCATTTTCTCCCCACAAAATTACTTTCTAAAAGCGAGAGCATTTATGACATTTTTTTTTCATCAGACCGAGGACTCCAAAAAGACTTGAATGTGATCAAAAATGAGCTGGGCTCTAACGAAATCGCACTGCTTTCGCATTCTCATCTTCCTTAGGGAAGAATTGTGTCACTCGGCCGTTAAGAACACGTCCTTCTGGTCTAGACGATAGGTAAAACAAATAAGAGAATCTGTTTGAAAAGAGAGCGCATTTTTCTGGGGATAATAAAGTCCCTTCTGAGCGAAAAGAAACGCGCATCCTTCTGAAGTCATGAAAGCGTTTCTTATAAAAATTATGATAAAGTTTTAAAAATCATTGAAATTACGAATATCACTTGGTTCTTCCTTCACGAAGAGCACAATAGTCGCATTAATCGAGTCTTTACTGTATTTCTTTATACAGATGGTAACTAGTTCTATGCTTAGTTCTAACTTATACTTCTTATCCCTCAAGAACGTGTTAGGCGCCCTTGATGGGAGGCGTGATAGTGGAAGATAATGGAATTCCATAAAGAAAGTCGATCACGCCCGACTGTAATATTCTCTGTACCAGCAAAAGTGTATGCTCTGTATGAATTTGTAAGCAGCAGATGCAGAACCTTCTTTTGCTCATAACTGTTTAGCTTTGTTCACGGAATCTTAGATTGTTGAGATACATTTTTTTGGTGAAAAAACAAAAAAAGCTAACGTTCAGTTAAAGAAGCTATTAAAAACATTAAGCTACTCTACCTAACCTTAAATACCCTACCTTTGGTACAGAGTACACAAATATTTAGAAAGGAGCTTAGGTGTGTATAACAGTGTTAGCAGAGAGAGCCGGGGCGAGAGAGAATGAGAGAGCGCATGTAATTTGCCGCATACATACAAATGCACGTAGAAGACCTCTTTAAAACAAAACAGCAAATGTGTTTCTCTTCTCTCCCATTCGAACACAAACAGAGAGCGCATTTAAAGGTTGCTACGGTCCCTCTTTGTGAGTGTGTCATTATTTCCGATAACTTAACGATAACTTCCCACCTATTCCTATCTATTCTATTAGTTCTAAGTATGTGAAAGAAATTTCATGAAGCTTCACCAGCTCTCTACTCTAAATCTAACGCCAAACTCTCTTTTTGGCAAAAGAGATAAGAATCACGGCAAAAAGTTAGCAGTTTCTAATCTAAATCTAATTATTATCAAAGATATTTATGGTTTAGTACTGAAAACTTCTTCTAGAAAATATTTTCTTTTATTGTTTTCATGTTTTAATAATCAAATCGTTTGACACTTTCTACTGTTTTTGATTCGATTTCGAGCGTGGGCAACAGGGGAGCCGCCACACCCATCACACCACACAGCACAGTCGGACGCCCCAATCGATATGATATTATGCTTTTTCATTGAGATCGTGGGCTGCATTTCAAGCTCTAACCCTGACTACATGGGTTCATGGTGCTGTTTTATTGTTGCATTACAGGCACTTCTGTCCTCTCCTCCCTCTCGTCGGGTGTTGTTTACATTTCAAATTTAAATCAATTTTGGTTTTGATTGCGGTTTAAGTGGCAGGTTCCAAGCCTCGCCTCGTCTCTGTCCCTTGTCACAATTTTTTATGTTTATTGTTGCCATATGTGTGTGTGTGTGTGTGTGTGTGAGAGAGGGTAAATAAATGTATCTTTTATTACCCATATTGTTGAGACATTGCACATGATTCCCTGCTTCTCTATTCCCACAATTGTTCAAAATGTTCTTGTTTACATTTTTACGATCGATATACACATCTCGGCCCCCTTTCCATGACTGCACATGGGATTTGTTGTACTTTTTTTGTAATAGCACAGAAGAAAATGTTCTTTAGGAGGGGCCATCAAATTATGATAAACACAAGCAGGCGGCTGATCTCTAACAAAACAACAACATACCAAGATCTTATCTCATCAGTATTTGCTAACTTGTATAATAAACTTCAAAATATAATCAAGTTTGTTTTGTTTAAATCTTTCCATTGGAAAACATGTCGTTGACTTTCCAAATGTTTGTAAAGATTTGGTTCTATAAACAGCTGGTGCCAAGGGCGAGATAGGACAATTTCACAACAGGGCAATCGCTTAAAGTGGCTAGCAAACTTATCAGCGCACAATTGGCTAGAAGAAAGCAGTTGCTTATATAAACAGGGTGGTTCATTTATACCTTCGGCATCCGGCAACGCTTTACAATCGGCGATATAGTGCAGTTTGAACGATGGTGGAAAAAATGATCATGTATGTTGAGTTTCTCAATTCATTAAGGGTAGTTTCTGCCCTTGCACTGTGGCACAAACTGGAGTTATTAAGATAACTGACACAAATTTGGGTCTCCAAGCAAACATACCAAAACTATCTTGTGTTAAAGGCTGCAAACCGATCCGGAACCGAACCCCTGAGAACCGGTTCGGTTCGGCTTTTTTGGGGTTGGCGAACCGGACCATGAACCAGGCTGACTCCTTGACTCCTCGAACCTGAACCCGTACCAGACCACTTTTTCGAAAAATGAGGTTCGGTTCACCAATTTAATATGCTTAATGAGAGTTTTCAAAATTCGACAAAACAATGACTCAACGTCTGATTGCGAAGTCGAGAAGTTTATGAAAGCTATAAACAAACATCAAATATAAAATCTGTTATAGATTCCTTTGTAAATTGTCCAAGTTTACATCCATCGACAAATGTTTTAAAATTTTGGAAAGATCAAATATTGCTTTAACTACACTAGCTGTACCAGCAACTCAGGTATCAGTTGAACGATACAATACCTAAGTTTATTGTTTCTGATTTAAAAGCTAGTATAGATGACTAGAAGCATATAGATAGAAGGTATATGTTTAATTTTCAATGTATTAATAAATCAAAAGTCAAACTAATCATTTATGTGCAAGCGAACCGGACGTTCGAACCAGAACCTTGGGTTCAGGGGTTTCAATAACCGGTCCGCAAACCGAACCTTGGATTTTACAATGGGTTCGAACTCCCGGACCGAACCTCATCGATAATTTTAAAGGTTTGCAGCCTTGCTTGTGTTATAACATTTTTGTATACATATAGTTGCCATATAATCGATCTAGCCTACGTGCACCAACTTTGTTGATTCTGAAGCAATGCGTTGCTGTCACTTTACATCTAAAGTTCTGCTAGTTTAGTTCAAAGTTCAAAATCGTTTACACGAAAATCTCTAGAGATTTCTGGGGCACCCCCGTATATATTCTTGATCAGCATGAGCAGTCGAGTCGATATAGTCTGTCTGTTTGAACGCGTCGATCTCAGAGACTATATGAGATAGAGCCACAAATTTTTGCATGATCCAATATTTTCAAGTTAGAGCCTCATGGTTTAATATGTATATCTATCTATTCTGAAAAGTACAATCAGATCGGACATAAAACATCGAAGCTATAAGTGAAACAATTGAGCTGGGGGGTACCCCCCCAATTGTTGGTTAGAACTAGAACCGCTAATAATGTTGCCTACTTTCAGGATGACCCATTAATAGCAGTGTCAAAAACCGGTTAGATTCAACTCCAAAAATTCAAAAACAAATAAATGAAAACAAATGAACAGGATATATTGGAGTCAGGGCACTCGACTCCAGCGCCCTTGCTTGTTATTCTCTGTACCGTAGGTACATAGAGTATTATAAGTTTGTGCAAAAGTATGTAACATCCAGAAGGAAGCATCTCCGACCTCAGAGACCAGATCTCAGAGATGGTAAGAGATAGGGGTTTGACATGTATGGGACATATGCTTCTAATGTCTGCAGGCAGATCAAGTTTATTTTCAATTTTGGCCACGCCCCCTCCCGCCCCCGCAATTTAGAAAAAACGTCATATCTTGTTCCTTCTGGACATATTTAGTTATTAGGATAACTTACCGATCCGCCAAAAGAATGAAGAAGATCGGATGAACGGTTTTCGAGTTATTATCAAAAGAAATTTTCTTGGTACAGAGTATGTTATAGTCGGGTTTGACCGACTTTCTTTCTTGTTTTATATCACATTTTTATAGGGACAATAGACTTATGTAAGCCCTGTCTGTCTGTCCGTATTAACGTACAGATCTCAGAGATGGTAAGAGTTAGAGGTTTGACATGTATGGGACATATTTTTCTTATATCTGCAGGCAGATCACGTTTATTTTCAATTTTGGACACGCCCACTGCCGCCCCCGCAATTTAGAAATAAAGGCATATCTCCCACAGTTTTAAAGATAGTTGGCTCATACCTTGTGGACATATTTAGTTATGAGGATAACTTATCGACCCGCCAAAGGAATGGTGAAAATTGGATGAACGGTTTTCGAGTTATGATCAAAAGACTCTTCGCTGCTGCAGCGCAGTAGCAGTGCTGCTTTCAGCTGCTACTGCAGCATCAAAATGTATGCTGAGCGTAAAATTTCGCTGGTATAGAGTATGTTATAGTCGGGCTTGACCGACTTTCTTTCTTGTTATTCCCTGTTTCCATTGAAAATAGGAAAAGGGGGATCATGAAGTTGTGAATGTATGTAACAGGGAGAAGGAAACATTTCCGACCCCATGAAGTATGTATATAGTCGATATAGCCATGTCCGTCCGTCCGTCCGTCCGTCTGTCCGTCTGTCCGTCTGTCTGTCTGTATGAACGCGTCGATCTCAGAGACTATAAGAGATAGAGCCACAAATTTTTGCATGAAGGTAGACCTATGCTGTACGCAGATCAATTTTGTTTCAGATTTGGAAAATTCCACCCCGTCCCCCTTTTATCCCCAAAAACCCAGGACTTCCTCTAGCTATCCTAGACCTAAAAACCGTCAGATCCACAATTTTTAAGTTAGAGCCTCGTGGTTTAGTATACATCAAGCTAGGCCCAATATCTTTCTATTCTGAAAAGTACAATCAGATCGGACAAAAACATCGGAGTTATAAGCGAAACAGTTGAGCTGATAAGAGCACACCCACCCCAGTTGTTGGTCAGGACTAGAAAAAAGTGTTGCCTACATTTGGGATGATAATTTTGTTACATTCATGTTCAAAAATTCAAAAACTAATAATAAATGAAAACAAAGCGCCCTTACTTGTTTTTCTCTGTGTAGTTAGAGGTTTTTTGAGAATAGATTTGTTTTTTAATTTGGAACTTTAACAGAACATTCCCATAGTCAGTTATCTGTTGATACTTAAAATTATAAAAACCACTTGAAAATTATTTGTATTCTATTTGTCTAGATCTTAAGATTGACGCCAGGCAAGCCCTTCACATTGAGACCGGTCACCTTGTAGGTGGTGCCCGCTGGTGCCGGTTGTTCGTTATTGGCCGAAGTTGTCACATACAGAATGTCCAAATTGGGACCACCAAAAGCCACCGAGGTTATTTGTTTGGTAGGGAGTTTGATCTCCAGCAGAACTTTGCCAGTGCTTTAAAGAAAATCGAATGAGAATCATAAAATTACGAATTGTTATTTCAATTCACCTGGGATTCACTTTGTAAACGGTGGCACCATTGAAAGTAGCCACATAGATGTTGCCCTCGGTATCAACGGTCATGCCATCGGGCGCCAATTGCTCTTTACGCAGACTGAAAATTACTTTTGGGTTGCTAACTTTGCCAGTCTCCACTTCATAGTCAAACGCCTTGACCTCATAGTCATTGGTATCAATGTAGTAGAACTTTTTGGCCTTCTCATCCCAGGCCAGACCATTGGAGATGCCCACATCGCTTTTGATCAAGTTGATCTTACCGCCGGCCTGCCAGCTGTACAGCTCGCCCTTGCGTTGTGTAAAAATGTCACCCGTACAGCACATGGTGCCACCAAAGAAACGTCCACGCGGATCAGTTTTGGCATCATTCAAACGATTGTCCTTCAATCCGGGCTGCACTTCGAATAGTGTTCTTTGAACCTTGGCCACCGTTGAAATGCCATCCCAGTTTACTATGGCACAGCGACAGTCACAGCCAACGGCAAACTCCTGAGGATTGCCCTCAATGGGTAGTATAAATGTGGCAAAAGTTTCACCCTCAATCTTGGCCTTGTACACCTTGTTCTGGTTGTAGTCGTAGCGATGCAGAACGCCCCGCTCCAAGTCCACATAATACAGACTTTGACGGGACACATCCCAGTGGGGGCCCTCACCCAGATAGGCATACGAGTCGGGCAGAGCTTCAACCTTGTAGGACATCTGCAAATAAGCTTTAAATATTTGATTTCAAATTAAAAAAAAATGTCAAATTTTCCACCTTTAATTTGTGTGGCTGTGGGAATCAACGATTTCATACTAAAGTTAACCTGAGTGTTGTGAGTGTTTTTATAGTTCAATCTGACAACAACACAAAAGTTTTATAAGTGTACAGAGCTCTCACCTTATCAGATAACAAAGACACGAATACATAGAAGTCTTTGGAATACGAGGGCCACTATTTACATACACTCGTTGTGAGATTAATAAGAATCATTCGTTTTGACATTGGTATTGTTCAGCAGCACAAATCGATGACAGGAAGTCGATGGATCTAGTTCCAATTGCTAATTGATTGCTTTTTTCTTGTTTTGTTAAGGATGGATACAAAATGTACAAAAAATTCAGAGTGTTATTTGAAATAAAAACTACGATGACTTTCCCGGCATACTATTTTATACTTATAATTCCTCGTGGATGATTTTTGATGTTTTTTGCATTATCTACATTCATATTCTATTGAGATCATGTCGATATGACTTTAACTCAGCGATCGGCAGTGTAATGTTCAGTTATAAGAAACTATTTTGGTTTTCAAAATTTTTAAATGAATCAACAAAAATAAAAGATTAGAACCAAAACAAATATTTTTCAAGGAATTGTAAATAAAGAAATTTAAAACTTTCATTGGGAATATCATGGTATTTTATTGTTAACTTAAGAGTTCAAATAATATCATGGGCACTTGATTTTCTTGAGTGGAAGACAAGAGTCTGTCACCATTTTTGGCCGCTTATACTAGTGTGTAGTATTAGGTTTCAACAGTACTTGGTACACTGTCCATTTGGGCTTACCGATAATGTGTAGGTGTATTAGTGTAAATTATTTGTAAGAAAGTGTGAAAATTTTGGTGTGAATAGTTTTCTGCTGCGATAGTATCGATAGTGGGTCAGAACCATCGACTGTTGGCTAAATTCCCAACTGTCGATAGTATCGATAGTGCTATCGATGGTTTTCGCATCACTAGTCCACACACTCTTACTACATAAGAATATCACGCTCGTCGCGAGAGACCGGTTATTTCTCTTTTTGGTATACCTTGCAGAGGGTATATTAAAATTGTCCAGAATTTCCAAGAAGGAAGCATTTACAATAAAAAAATATATATTTTTGATCAGCCTGACGAGCTGACTTGATTTATCCCTGTCCGTCTGTCCGTCCGTCCGTCTGATACTATCTGCTCCGTCAGTTATAAAGCTATCGCGACCAAACTTTGCACGAGGTCTTCTGGTGCAAATACGATGCACATTTGTAGGAACCGCCCGGATCGGATGACTATAACATATAGCTGCCATAAAACGATCGGTCGAAAAACTAGTTCTAGTGAGAAAAACTTTATTGTTTTCAACGAAATCGTCTCCAAACTTCGTATTTACTATTTTTCAATGCCTTTCCATGATTCTGCCAAATTTGGTTGAAATCGAAAATCTATATAGTATAGCTGGCATACAAAAGAAGGGTTAGAAAAATAGTCTCAGTAAGAAATAGTTTTTTGTTTTCAATGTAAACCTCTTTAAAATGGGCACCTATTTATTTTATAAGCTTTTACACAATTCTTCGAAGTTTTGTCAAAATCGGATGACTATGGGTTAAAGCTGATCAGTCGAAAAACTTGGTTTAAAGAGAAAAACTGTTATGTTTTCAAAGAAAACGCTTCCAAACTTTGTATATCTTAGTTTGCTATGTTTTTCCTTGATTCTACTAAGTTTGGTCGAAATCGGGGATGTATATAGTATAGCTGTCATAGAAAAGTAGTGACAGAAATATGGAAAAAACGTCATATCTCCCACAGTTTTGAAAATAGATGGCTTGTTTCTTCTGGACATATTTAGTTATTATGATAACTTATCGATCCGCCAAAGGAATGAAGAAGATCGAATTAACTGTTTTCGAGTTATGATGAAAAGACAAATTTTCTTGGTACAGAGTATGTTATAGTCGGGCTTGACCGACCTTCTTTCTTGTTTATCTATGTGGGATTAAATGAATATCGAATCTGTTCAATTGCTTTCCAAGACTATTCACCGGTGATAATTTTTTCTCTTTTTCATGCACTTTTACCCAAGTATTCGTTAGTAATTTCTGCCTCAACTGAGTTCAGTAAATCAATTCTTAATTTTTAGAATAAGTGTTATTCTGTGGGAGCAGAGACGTTGGGAACAAAAGGACGACATTAGGTGCCTATTCAGGTCTGTAGATCGTAGAACACACCCGAATGCTCTGGCTAAGCTTGTACTAAAACGAGATTCAACGTTGAAATGTGACATCCTAAGGGTGAACAAAGTCAAAGTAACTGTCTACGTCAATGAATCAAACGGAACCCAAAAGGTAATGGAAATTTCTAAGCCGAAATGTGAGACCGACTATTTTCCCCCTACCGAAGCCATTGATTAAACCTTTTCCAGTTGGTAGTGTGCGCTGCCATGGCAACGCTGTGTTTTGTGTTTGTATTGGGCGCCCTTCATGTGTCCCACTCGCACTAAGTTTTGTGTCTAAGTTGTTCCCACCGGCCCCACCTCATTCTGTGCGCCTTTCCGTGTAATTAAGCAGCGAGATAAGAAAGGCCGTCCAAGTGGCCAGTGGGTCACTTGTGCGTTGTCGTCGCTTGCTTTGGCATTTGCTGCAGTTGCACTTGTTTATTTGTCTTTAGTTGGAAGTGCAGCAGCAGCAGCAGCAGCCGCAACAAAAACTAATGAGTTACTTATGTGGCCTGTTGTGTGTCTTGGCCAGTCAGTGCATTACCCTTTGCCACACTTTACACGGTTGCATTCTTTTGATTTCTTTATTTTCTTTCTAAAATGGGTGTGAAGTTATTGTAATTATCTGTAATTGATTACCTTCTAAGCACAAGAATTTCAAGTGGAAAAGTGTTTACCTACAAATAAATGTTTCAAGTGGGGGAGGGGCAGAGAAATGCGTAAACAAATTTCATTGTTGATAAAATGCTGCTCTTAAGCAATGGCTTTGGACTCCTCTCTTTTGCTTAGCCAGTCTAGCCATAGTGCGCTCTTCATTCAGCTGAATGCTGACTAAAAACACACTCAAGTATAAACTTGGTAAACAAAAACGCAACAAAAAATGCTAAATTATAGTAATTTTGTATATTTTGAAAAGATTTTTCTAGTAAGTTTGAAGCCACAAATGGTTTTTCTTGGTTGAAAGAAATGAGTACAGTGAGTGAGTCATATGGCTAAGAGCTCTGTCAGGGCTAGCTACTAGCCTGAGTTTCACTCGCAACTCACTCAGCTGACTCTCTCTCGGGTTTTCTCTTTCTCTCCCTCTCTCTCTCTCTCTCTCTGTTTGGCTTATTCAGCTCAATCCAGCTGGCAGCTGTTTTCGCTCGCTTCTCGTTTCTTTAGTTGTCAAACAATTGTAGAGTCGCGTACAACGCGTAACGCTTTGTTGCTGTTTTTTTTGTACACTTAGTATAAAAAGTATCTGAAAGATACATGTATTTCGTTTGGCCGCACGTGTGTAACAGTAAATAAAGTGTGCCCCTAACAAGTTTGTCGTTTAAAACCACTTTTGCGTCATCTTCCCCTGCGCTGAATCATACAAACAACCTTCGACTTGAAGACGCGCTTCGATCGTGTGTTCTATATATATATATTTGATATATAATAACTTATTCCTCTCACTATCTCCACCGCAATCTCCCGCTCTGGCTCTCCCTCTCGCTCTCTGTGTGTGTGTGTGTGTGCGCCTGCGACATCAAACAAAATTTGTATTTACCAAATAAAGATTACGAAATATCTTTAAAAAAAAAAAGTGAAATTTTTTTGGTCAATAATATCAAAATCCAAAATCAAAAGAAATTTGCATATGTGCAAAAATTAAGTTTTTGTGAAAATAAAGTATCACTGAAGCGTCTGCACGCTTTCATTATTTGGATTAAACAATTTTGGGACAACCGCAGGCCTGCGATGCTCCGATTTCCACATTCTACCGAGACCCGTTTTAAATGAGATCAACTAGATAAATGGTGCGTATCTTTAGAGTCATATCGTTCGTATGTGTTTTATCACTGGCCAAATGCGGCTTGATAAATTGAAATTTTTTCATAAAAAATTGATTGGCTGGCAGCCGGAAGTTGGTCGACTTTAAAGCGTTTAAAGACGATTTGGGTTTATTTTGTTGGAAATAATGATTAGGCTGGGAGAACCGAGATTGAAGTGAAACTTAAGCGTGTTGGAATTAAAACCATTTTTGTACCATCTTTATGTGGGTAAAATTTCAATAGCGAACCATCTAGATGGTTTTTGAAATCAAAAGTTATATATGAAATTTTTTTTGTAAATAATTAAAAAAAAAATTAACATTAATTTAAATGAATATTTAGCTAAATTATAAATTGTGTCTACACAATGTCAAACTTTTTTTTCGGATAATTTGAATAAATGCAGCTCAGACAAGAAGGCGTCGAGATCCCCAAATGGGAGGATGACAAAACGCCAATCTTGGCGTAGGGACAGGGCCTATGACGCTGCTTGTATAGGAAGATCAATTGGTGTATCCTCCTTTTTTTTTAATGTTGATTTACAAGCAATATGTATAACTTCCATTTACATTAAATAAACAAACTGTAAAAATTACCAAAATTTCAATTATAGCACACTGCCTTATAAGGGACTCTAGCGTAACTTATAAAATTAATTTAATATTTTACAAATATTTTGCTGTTTTATGAGGATTAGATACATGCACAAATATTAGAATTAACTTGTAGCCAAAAGATTTGAAAAAAGGCTACACAATGGGCTTAGAAGATAAAAGATGGTTGGAAAAAGGAACATCAGGCACTTAGCCACCAATACTGGCGTTTTGGGGTACGGAACGTCTTTGATTGGAATAGTGTTGTCAAATCTCCAGTTTTGGTGTATGCTCCTAATAAGACTTTAATTCGTATATTTTCTTGCGTTTTGGACAAGCCTAACTAAGTTCTATGGGCTTATGCAGCTCTAGTATAATATACAAAATTTCGCAAATAATTTATCCCGACACGAATTAATTTTTGAACACATAAATTTCGATTATTTAGAAAACATTTTTCGAATAAAGCTTCAAATAAAAATTTTTCCGAATAAAACAAATTTTCTGCAAAATGATTTCTAATCTCTGCGTTCGAATAAAAAAGTGCCAACACTGATTTCAAGTACAAGGCAATTGTAAGTTTCAAGACGAATGTAAATACTTGTAAGAATTCCTAATATAATTAAAGATACTTGACTTTTGTTTGATGTACTCCAAACTGAATAGTGTTGGATTGTTTATAAGTGGGTGACAAAAAATAGTGGTTCAATTAACTAATATAGAGAACAATTGTTCTCATTTGTTGTAAACTGAACCTTACCGAACCATTTGGATAAGTGGTTTGAGGTTCGTTACAGCAGGGTAAAAACGACGCCGGTTCAGTTTTTAATTCGGCTTAAAATAGGAATTAGCGATGCGTTTACGGTTTGGTACGGTTCGGCGCAGCCCTGATCACAGTTTTTTGAACCCTTCAATCTGCAACTTCCACGTTGTGGTCTCGCTTAGGGAAAAAAGGAACATAGTATTGCGTGTAGGCGTTTGGGAAAAATTCTTGGTGGGCGATGACCTCTTGAGTCACCTTATCAATCCTAGCTTGTAAATTGTACTGTTTTCAGCTGCTTTCAGGCTACATGTACATTTTTTTTCAACCTATCTAAACAGTTTCAATTGATTCGAGTTTCGCTTCAGGAGTTTTGTGTTGCTGTTTCGCGCTAAGCGATGAAACTGCAGCTGCAACTTCGTATGAGCCTCTCTTCTCTTGAACCACCAGCAATTAGAACACAATTAAAAAAAAATTTTTTTTATTAGTATTTTTTTAAATAAAAATCAGAAAATAATTTTTATAATTAATTTTTAATAATTAAAAATGAAGAGAGTAAATTTGTTTTTTATTTGTCTCTTTATGACGACAATCCAAATTACGACAATCCATGGACAGCGCCTAAACATCCGACTTCATATATTTGCCAACATTCTATATGGATTTTAAAGCAGTTGAGATGTTTTGTGGGAATTCCATTTGGAAAATGTAGTATCTTGTAGTACCCTGTGCACGTGAAACACTAGCAAAAAGTGTGGGTTTTGGGCATAGGGTTTGATTAATAATAAGCAGGGCTGCAAACCGGTTTTGAACCGAACCGTTTCGAACGCGGAATTTCGAATTTTATTTTACTGTGAACCGAACCTTGAACCGAACCTCTTTAGAACTAAAAGCTGAACCCGAACCTGATCCGAACTTAAAATATCGGTTCGGTTCAACAAAAATAGTGGACATCAGAAAAATTGGCATTCTGTCTCGAGATTCCATCTGTTATCTGGTTGGTTTTGAGCAACTGAGTCTTAAAATGGGCCGAAAAGTGAATTAAAAAACCTAGAACAGCATTGAGAGCTACATAAAATATTCCCATCTATGGTAGCCTGTGTTTTTTTTAAGATCCTTGACTCCAAAGCATTTTCAATGATTCACATGGGAAATATTTTTCTAGAAAAACTACGAAATGGTATTTTACCTAGTAGTAAAAATATATGTATGTAATGTATGTATAGTATCGATTAATGGAACACATAGGATTAAATTAACTAAAATTAGAATAATTAAAAATTAATTAAATGTTTAGTATCGAAATAAATATATTGCTTTGTTTAATATTTATATTGTGTCCAGCATAGACCGAACCAAGGTTCGAACCAAATCCATCTTCCAAAAACCTCGAACCTGAAATTTTTGAACCCAAACCATTGCTAAATTTTGGTTTGAACCAGCGTTTCGGAGATCCCAAAAAAATGTATGGGCTTGCAGCCCTGATAATAAGATCACCTGTCGGAACAGTTATAAGTTTAGTTTTTAATAATATGTTTTGATATTTTAGTACTAGGGTTCCCTTTGGTTCCCATTGGTTTTACTTCGAGTTCGAATTGCAGTCTGGCTGCTGTGTGGTTTGCTCGTCCTCGGATACTTTGTAGTTGCCTTTGCACATTGCACTTGGTTAGGAAACGCTGGGTCTGTGAGATTTGTCGGGTTCTGCCTTTGCGCAAACGGCTGGCCTCTCCAAACTCGACTTCTAGAGGGCTTGCAGGCCTAGAAAATCCAGCAAGCCGATACCGCGGTTCAGTTCAAAAACCATGTAATGAAAACTGTCTAAACCACTGAACCGAACCAGTTTTTATTTGTTAAGAGGTTTGCATTCCTCTCTTAAATCTCTCTCTAGTATCTGACTACGCAATATCAAAGATCAAAGCAAAATAGCGAAACTCTCTGTACGAATATTTTCGTTATTTTCATAGCCGAACACTCTTCTATAAGGTGCCATTTATTTGAGTTCAGCGACCTTTCAACCACTCACCCACCCGCATTTGTCCTGCACACCGCTCCTTCCTCTTCTTCTACACTTTATTGTGCATTCATTTGGCCCGTTGATGGATGTGGTCCCCTGCTGAAACGCTGCTGCACTTACTCAGTTTCTTATAATTATGCCTGTAATATTTCCATGGCAAAATGACCCCAGCAAATTGACAACTTGCGCCCCCACTCTCTATCCACCATTCTTCGTTTGCTGTGTGTGTGTGTTTATCTAGTTAATTAAACAACAACTAACAAAGCTATTATTTAATTTTTAATTGTTACAACACAGTAATTTGTTGGTAGCTACATATTTGACCGGCTTGTCTGCTCCGCTCAATTTGGGAGTTCGCATTTAGTATGATTCAGAAGCCTGTAATTATTGGTTAGCTCGCCCTAGCATTCTATTTTGCTCACTATTGTCATTCAATCTCTTTTGGATTGATTATGCACGGTCTTGACTCGGTTACTCCGTCCCCCTCTCCATGCGGGTCCCCTGGTTAACTCTGTGCTTGTTACATAGCAATTAATGTCCATATGTACATAGCTACTCGCTCTCCATATGCCAAGAGCCTGAGTGTGTGTGTGTGTGTGTGTGTGTACATAGCTGCCATATTAAAACATTGTTTTACTGTTTTTTTTTTCGACTTCTTTTGTTTGACTTTTGCTCTGCTGCTCTGTTGGCATTTTTAATTGTTGTGGCTGCGTTTTTATACGCTTTTTGCTTTGTTATTGTTTAATAATTCAGCATATTCCGTATTGAGGTGCGGTAAAATTGTCGCCAAACTTTGGTCACAACACATTCGTCAGCTAATTAGGCACTGCACCAATGGCCGCCTTTCTTTTTCTACTTTTGTTTTTATTTTTTCTCCGCTTTGCTAATTGCTTATCTAAACAAAAAAAAAAAAAGAAAAGCGAAACAACAAAACATTAAAAAACGAGAGCAAAACTAATTGAAAATTGCTGTAGTTACGAAAGGGTTTTCTAACGAGTCTTTTAAAGAAAGAGAGAGAGAGAGAGATTAGTATAAACCACAAAAACCTTGAACTTCTATAGTTAGAGTAAAAAAAAAACCCTAAAGCCCGATTTTTCATATTTTTTTAGGGCAGATCAAGCTAGTTTTGAATTTTTGCCACGCCCCTTCCCGCCCTTGCATTTAGGAAAAAATGTTATATTTTCAACAGTTTTAAAGATAGAAAGTTCGAACCTTCTGGACATATTTATTAAAAAAAAGTCTATAAATGTCCTAATAAGTTTCTGCAGGTTTTTACTCCAAAAATTTCTTATTCTTAAGTTCAGAGTTAAAAGAAAATAAATTGAAATTTAAATTTAAAAATCAATTTAAATGATTTTCAATTAAAAGTTTTTCAAATAAGGTTCAAAAGGCACCAACCGGAGGTTCGATGTCTAAAAAACTCAGATTTAATCATAAGAATGCTAGGTTTTATTTATTATACATAATTTAAGTACGCTTGATAAATTCTGCTAAAGATTCGCCCATAATAATTTATAAAACTAAGTACTTGACTCTCGGTACTCACTACTCTATACCAGATCAATGATGTAACCATTACAAATCTTATTGCATTGTTTTTCATTATAAATCTTTAATTTTTCAGCTAATAAAAGAACAACTACTCATTTACATGTTGGTAATAGTCGTTATTGTAACTTGGACTTACGATATTTCAGTAATTTTTTTAAATTTTTAATTGTTGCAGCAAATGGGGATTACTGAGCAATTGTGCTTGACTTATACAGGTTATTGTGAATGGAAAATATGATTTTTAACCAATCAAGTTAAGAAAACACCAAATTTAATGATAAGAAAAAACTATTCAACGGAAATCTTTCTGCTCTTTACAAAACCAAAGTCACTTGTTTAAGGTTGGTTCTTATTTATATACAGTTGGGTACTTATTCTGATCATCGGATGTATGTGCATTCGAGCTAGTAAATAATTTATATTAAATAAGATACTCAGCACTTCGATGTTTAGTACTCGGCTCTCAATACTCAGTATTCGAATCTCAATGGTCGATACTAAGTACGTGAAACTAATAACTTCATACTAAGTATTCGATAAACAAATAAGATACTCAGCACTTGATACATAATTCAATGTCTAGTATTCGGCTCTCGATACTCAGTACTCGATACTAAGTACTTGAAACTAAAAACTTCATACTCAGTATTCGATACCTGGTACTTTATACTTAGTACTTGATACTTAGTACTCGATACTTAGTACTCGATACTTAGCAGAGCTCTCAATTGAGTGTTAACACTTTTTTCAAATGCGATCAGCCTCAGAACAAAACAGAATCAAACGCAGCACAAACGCTCTCTCACTGAGCGGAAACACTTATTCTCGCTCCTCTTCTGTTTTTTGTTACATGTTTTCGGTTGAGCAAAACAACCGAGTCGGTCTGCCGAAGACCTCTGACTCAAACTGAAACTGAGCGAGTGCTCATCAGAAACTGTCTGCAAATGACCAGAACACAATAAGTGTCTGCGAAAAGTGTTTTTGTTTTGTGCATTTGGTAGGCTGTGTGTATGTATAAGTATGTATGTACACGGGCGCAACACACAATCACTCATACATACGCAAATAACACTTTGGAAGTTTGCTCTCGGCAAAACGGTCAGTGAAAGACACGAGAGAAATAGAAACGAAAAAAATGTGTCTATGCTCTGAGCTAAACAGATTTGAGCAAAAACAGAACTGAAGGTGTCTTTCGCTCCCTCTTTTCGTTGTGTCCGTAACCAAACTGTTTTTTGCGACACTAGGAAAGTGTTGAGAGTTACTTGCGAGCTCTGATACTTAGTACTCGATACTTAGTTCTGGATACTTAGTAATCGGTACTTAGTAATCGATACTTAGTAATCGATGCTTAGCAT
Organism: Lordiphosa andalusiaca; assembly: GCA_035044965.1. NCBI lineage: Eukaryota > Metazoa > Arthropoda > Insecta > Diptera > Drosophilidae > Lordiphosa > Lordiphosa andalusiaca. The sequence goes on from JAWNNM010000342.1 coordinate 1,081,169, forward strand.
TCGATATTCAGTACTCGATACTCAGAACCCGATACCAGAATCCCAATACTAAATTCTCGATAATAAGATCTTATTCTAAATTCAAAAAAATAAGTACTCGATGCCAACAAAGAGACTACACGTTTCAAGAGTACGCGATACACTGAACGTTTTAAGTATTATACTTTGTTGCGGGCGCACACTGCAAGCACACCCTGCCTTCATTGTTGTATCATGCTCTGAACTCAGTACTCGATAGGCAGAATTCCAAACACACTACTCGATACCAAAACACCGTCAAATGCTTTACAACAACACCTCAAAATAGCCAAATCAGCGTGACGCCGGAGAAAATGGTAAAATTTGATTACATTCTTATATTGCGATAAAAATTAGTAGAAACATGTGCAGTTTATGTCAAATTTACAGGTATTCTACTGCAGATGGCAATCTTTATGACACCTTTCCAGAAACGTCTCCTCCTTCCCTCCCACAGTTTTACATATCAAGCCTGGAAAGTGGGGCACCGCCACGCGACTCAATTCAACGCACTTGGCAAAGTTCAATTGTGCGCACATAAAAACAAAATAAAACGACAACAAGAAGCGGCGACATTTAGCTCTTGCAGTTAAATTTAAAACTTTAATGTCATGCACCAAAGAAAATGTGTAGACAAATTTGTATGCCCCATGGCAACACATTCAGTTAACGCATGTTGAAAGCAAAAACGAATAGCATGCAAAAAAAAAAAGAAAAACAAAAATGGCCAAGCAAACAAACAAGCAGAATTTGCAGCTAAAAAGCAAAAAGAGAGAAAAGTGCACGTGAACATTTAAAAAGAAAACGAAAAAGTAAACAATATTTCCGCATTCCTAGGCGCAGGCAGCGCAAACATATTTGACAAAAATACGCTGGGGCAGATGAGACACCAAAAACTCGCTCGCTCATCTAACCCAAATTCAATTTTTTTTTTTCTGCTTTATGCTGTTTGCCAAATCGAGCTTCCACGAAGACAGCAACTCGTTTCAATTGGAAAGTGTTGCCAATTTGCTAGACGACTTCAGCGACTTTAATTGTGCGCTTTATTAGCGCAATTTATGCTCTCAACGCTGCCGGGCCAATGGCTCGTGCTCTGTTGATTATTATTTTAGTCATTGCAATTTGGCTTATTTATGGCAATTACGCTCCCAAATGCAATTGTTACGAAATTAAATATTTCAGCTGGATTGCAAAACTGTTCCAGCTACCCACGCAGCTGCGAACCGTAGAAAGTAGAACAGCGCTAACGAAACAGTGAGAAAAGACAGCAACAATAATGCATGACAATGACGAAAAAGCAAACACAAAAAACGCAATTTAAGTGATAAAAATTGAACTGAGTGAAAATCACATGACAATTGCGACTAAAAAAAAAAAAAATTATAATAATAATTTGACTGAATTTGCAAATAAATAAAAATAATTTAAAGTATATGATCCACAATGTGCCGCTTCTCAGGGGCTGCAGCTTGCAGAGACGCACCATAAAAATTGTGTGAAATTTCACAAGTCGGAGTTGAGACAATCCCATCCAGATTGAGGGCCACTCGAAGTGCCAACAACGGTTTTTTTTTAAATTTTTTTTTGCTTTATTGTTGAACAGCGTCAAGGTTGTAGCCCAGCCCAGCTATAAATAAACTCATGCAAATAATGTACCGACTGCTGACGAAACTGCATTTGCATCGTCCAAAACCCAGGCTCCCATATGGAAAGACTTTGTTCACAAAGTAAGACTCACTTTGAGGAAATACTACTTATTTTTTCGAAATCAAATATAAACTTTGTTATGTAAGTAGAGTCCGTGGAAGCCAAATGTTTTCCTCATATATATAACCAAAAGTGAGCTCAGAAATATATGTTTTAGAAAAATGTGTCATATTAAACATTAAATTAACTATTGAATATTTAACAAAACATATTTGTTTTAATACCCTTCCTTCCCAAGGGATCCAACTATGATTCTGAACTACAATTTAATACCATTCCCTTACATGTATCTTAAACTTGTACCTGTTTCGCACAGTTTTGTCAGAATATAAGATTCAAAAGTTGCTCAATTTTTTGAAAAACTAGAAAGCTAAGCTAACTTCTACCCTTGTAAGGGATCGCCATAAAAATTAAAAAAAAATTCTTTTCTAGCTAAGACTGTTTTTCAGACCTATCTTTTGTATGGCAGCTGTACCATATAGTTGTCCGATTTTAATAATACTTGTGTTACGTGCAGCTTAAAAGATGAAACATGCCGGCCGCCAAACATCGGTCTATCGATATATACAGGGTTGGCAAGTGGAGTCGACTGAACTGGTAGTTCAGGCACTGGTTCCGAAAACTGTTCTCTGTGGATGCTAAGAGCGGGGTGGGTGTTTTTTGAATCTCTTTATTGAAAAATAGCGGAGTTAGAAATTTAAAGTAGAAGCGTGGAGATAGTTGGCTGCAGTTTAGTCAAGTGGGAAAAATAAAATTAAAATTATTAAAAATAATTTAAATAAAATAACGTAAAATTAAGATAATAAAGTGAGTGCACTGGATCAAGTTGGAGGACGAGGAAAACTTGGTGAGTCGAACCAGGGGGGTGCAAGGAGAAGGAGACGTGACCCGAATTTTGGTTTGCCCATAGAAACCATTGGACAAGTGGATGACCGAGTTGGAGACGTCCAGCAAACGAGGAAGGCAGTTGGCCACCGGAGGCACAGCGTGGAAGCAAGATTGGCCACTTACCTCTGGGTGGCCCAGTTTTCGTGGTCTGGGGGAACCAAAAGAGCGCTGGTTGGTTTTTAGGTTAACTAACCTAAAACCAACACCCCTCAGCCAGCCATAATCCAGTATATTTTAGTTTAAGTATTTATATATTTATTTATTTATTATGCATTAATCTATATTGTCTCCTATATGTATAAAGTCCTTATTGTTTAGATTAAGTGTGCTACAGGAAGCTCGAGCTAGGTAGGATGCTAGTGTCCAAGAGCATTAAAATTATAAAGTCGTAAAAAGAAAAGCAAATGTGTGAGTAAAGTTTTTGTGTTGGGTGAGATGGGGATATAAAAGGGTCCAACCAAACCTAGATAAGGGGATCAAGGGAAATGAGTCAAACCTGGTCCAAGGAGGGAGGGCCACGCTGGACAGAAAACACCGAGCTGTCAGGAGCTGCATCTGAAGAAGTTGGATCCATGAATTAAAATTTTTTGTTGTTACTTACCGACTAGTCCCTCTATGAAGGTCGAACTCATCCCTGGGTCAGCCGCGAGCTAGCCGGCGATCGATAGGAGGACCCGCGAAAAAGAAGTCGGACAATAACAAATGGCGCCCAATCGGAAAACAACGAACGTGAAAGAACATTCACGGCACCGACAAGTCCAAGGAGTCTGAGTTGACATAAGTAAGAAAAAAAGTCCCCAGCCGCCGAGTTTGATGGTCTGTGAGCAGACAGAGTACCGACTCAGCTCATAATTGCCCAAATTTGATGCGAGATGGAGTGGCAAGTCAATGAGGTGTGGCTAATCATCCACTTAGGAACGAGTCCACGGACAGGAATCTTATACTGTTCGATGCTGCCGACCTAAAGGAAAAGGAATTAGACCCAGTAAGACACAAGTTAAGGAATCGCAGGAAGAACAATACACACCATCTGATAGCAAGAGCCCGGTCTTGGTTGGAGGTCAGTGTGTGGGTTGAGGAAAAGTCACAGCTTTGCCCCAGTCCAAAGACGGGAAGAAGAAGGATGAAAACGATTCTGGAACGAGAAGGATAAAGGTGAAAGACAAGATGTGGCAGAAAGCGTGTGAATTTTAAAGATTAGGTTGGTTATTCTCATCTCACCCAGTTTGTCATATGATTGTCTGCAACAATAAGGAATAAGAGTTTGAATACAAAAATACAAAATAAGAGAATAAATAGTCATAAATTTGAAAAATATATAGAAATACTGAGTAGGATTGGAGGGAATGTCGTTCAAGGATTGGGATAGGCAGTCTCTAAACCGAAAGATTAGGAGGAGCTTAGATTTTGAAAAGAACAGAAATACAGAGAACATGGGCCCGACTACCCGGTCTCAAAAGACTAGACAAAACCCGGAGAACATGCCGCAGATGGAAGACAATTCGTCTCCGGATGAACGTGGGATTCCACTCGAACGAAGCAGGGAGAATAGTTCGTTCGGCCTACAACCGGAGGAGGAGAAAACGAGCACTTCAGCAGAGGCAGCAGCAGCAAGAGCAGCAGCATTAGCGGGCGGGCATAGCTCGAATAGGATCCCAGAATTGACTAGCGAAATAAAGTCGGCCATTAATGTAGCACTGTTCCAGGCTCAGGAAACATATAGAACAGGTATGTCCACCGAGCTAACGGCCTTTAAAACGGAGATGCAGCGAGACATGCTCAGTTTTATGCAAGAGATCGGCGACACGCTAGCAGAATTTAGACGGAGTTGTGAGCCGAAAGCAACAGCAGTACCAAGGCAACCACAAATGCAGGAGCAACCACAAATGCAGGCGCAGTCCAACAGGGAACCACTAATCAGGCCGCATACAGAACAGCGAAGTTCATCAGATCCTTGGAGAAACCTTATAGACAGTCGGCTTCTTGAAGCGGCTCAAAGGGAACAACTGGTGCCACCTCTAAGGCAAATGATGACAGGAACAGAGAGGGTTCAACAGGAGGCCAGACAGGAAGTCGGCCAAATCCGAAAATGGGGACTGGTGTTTGATGGCAGTTCCAACAGCATGCCGGTATCAGAATTTATTTTCCGACTGGAATACCTTCAGTCCATATACCAAAGGCCTTGGAAGGAAATAATAAGAGAGTTTCACTGTTTGGTGGAAGGTCAAGCCAAGGAATGGTATTGGATGCATCTGAGAACAGCAGAGCTGGTTGATTGGCCCAATCTAAAATATGCTCTCCAGCTACAATACCAAACAAAAAAATCCCAATTTGAGCTCGAACAAGAACTAAGGGAGAGGAAACAAAGACATGGAGAAAACATGGACGAGTACCTGCAGGCTATGGTCACATTACGCTCACGTCTGCCAAATCCAATCTCAGACCACGAGCTGATTAAGATTGTCAAAATGAACGTCAGGGATTCCGTTTCACGGATAATATATCCGATGTGGATCATGAATCTAGAGAAGTTGCGTGAGGAATGTCACGAGGCGGAGAAGATCCTAAGTACCAGATGGTCGATGAAGCCAGTAAAGTTGGAAAGCTCTAAACCACTTCGTGAGAGCTACCGAGTGCATGAAGTTGACACAAGACCACCAGATCCTGAAGATGAACATCCGAGGCCAGAGGAGATTGAGGCCGTATTTCGACCAAAGGAAGCTGCGGATAAAGGAAAATTAAAATGCTGGAACTGCAGTACAGTTGGCCATACCTTTTGGGACTGTGAGGCGGAGGTACGCAACATCTTTTGCTATCGCTGTGGAATGCCAGGTGTGGTGCTGCCAAAATGCCTCAGGTGCCGAGCGGGAAACGGGAAGAGGAGTTCGATCCAAACGGAGGAGCTGGACGGGACTCCACAAGAGGTCAACCTCCAAAAACAATAGATAACTGGAATCAATTTGTAGAGGTAGTTCCTAGAATAGAAAAATATGAGAAAATAAAACAAAAATTAAGCCATATAAATAATACACAATTAGAGCCCACTAAATGGTCCTGGAGAAAGCCCCTAGAGCAAAGAGAAAGGGAGTATGAAGAAGCCAAGTCTCGCATATGGAGCGAATCACCAACTCAGGATGCGAGTCAGCTATCTCACAGCGTGTCCAGAGCCAGACGAAGGTGTTCGGAAAGAAAAACCGAAAGGAGATTAGTATGTGCAGCAGTACAATCCGCACTCAGAAAAGATGATAGGCCATTTGCATCAGTTCGATTCAAAGGACACGAAATAAAAGGTTTACTGGATACTGGAGCGTCAGTCAGTTTGTTGGGAACAGGATGTCTGAAGCTGATACGGGAGCTGAACCTGGAAATAAAAGGATGCGTATCAACGGTACAAACTGCAGGCGGGATTCCTCATCGTATTCTGGGCAGGGTGGAGGTAGACGTGGAGTACAATGGGCGAAATAAAATGCTGAGTTTGTATGTCTGTCCAACACTGAAACAAGTGCTTTATCTTGGAATCGATTTTTGGCGGAAATTTGAACTGGCCCCAGATGTCATAGGAATAGAGGAGTTGAATCTCGAGTCGGAAGTGAATACGAAAGGCGTGCCAGTGGTACCTCATGATTTGTCCCCAGAACAGCAGCAACAATTGGATGCAGCAGTTCAGGATTTTCGGTCGTTTGAAAAACATGGAATGGGAGTGACATCGCTGGAGCGACACACAATCCAACTGGAGGAAGGAGCGGTACCAGTAAAAGAACGCTTTTACCCTGTGTCACCTGCGGTACAAGAGCTGCTGTACCAGGAAGTGGACGAGATGCTGAAGCTGGGAGTAATTGAGGAAAGTGAAAGCCCATGGAACAATCGAGTCACTCTGGTACGAAAACCTGGGAAAAATAGGCTATGTTTAGACGCTCGCAAATTGAATAAAATGACGGTAAAAGATGCTTACCCTTTGCAGAATATAGAGTCTATTCTGAGTCGAGTTGATGACACGATATTTATAAGTAGCGTAGACTTGAAGCATGCGTTTTGGCAGGTAGAGTTGGAGCCCAAAAGTCGAGAGTATACAGCGTTCACAATTCCAGGAAGGCCGCTATATCAATTTAAAATGATGCCTTTCGGATTGTGTAACGCAGCGCAGAGATTGTGTCGACTAATGGATCGAGTAATACCCCAGCGACTGCGAAGCCGAGTTTTTGTTTATTTGGACGACCTTCTGCTGATATCTCGGACTTTTGAGGAGCACTGCGAATTGTTGAAAGAAGTAGCGAGCTGTCTAAAAGAGGCCAATTTGACAATAGGCCTGCAAAAGTCGAAATTCTGCTTCAGGTTCCTGAAGTACTTGGGCTTCATAATTGGAGACGGAGCGTTGCGGAACGGACCCAGACAAAGTCACAGCGATTGCAGATATACCCGTACCTGTTTCCACTAGGCAGCTCAGAAGCTTTTTAGGCACTGCAGGTTGGTACAGGAGGTTTATCCGAGACTATTCTTCACTGGCTGCTCCATTAACTGATTGCCTTAAAGGGAAAGCTAAATTTTGTTTATCGGAAAAAGCGGTGGAGTCATTTGAGAAACTTAAAAAGGCACTTACCTGTGCGCCGGTCTTGGTCCACCCGGACTTCCGAAGGAGGTTTTATCTGCAATGCGATGCTAGCCATGTGGGAATCGGAGCAGTCTTGTTTCAGCGCGACGAGGAGCAACAGGAACGTCCGATCGCATTTTTCTCGCAGAAATTAAGGGGGGCGCAGCTCAATTATAGCGTCACAGAGAAGGAGTGCTTGGCGGCAGTAAAAGCTGTGGAACGTTTTAGGCCCTAAGTCGAGTTGCTTCCGTTTACCATATTGACAGACCATTCCAGTCTGCAATGGCTCATGTCGTTAAAGGACCTCAACGGCAGACTTGCTCGGTGGTCACTTACGTTGCAAGCGTACGACTTCGAAATTGAGCATAGGAAAGGAAAGGACAATGTGGTGGCAGACATGTTATCCAGATCAGCTGAAGTGCAAGAGGTAGATTTCCTGGAGTTTGAGACAACCGAGTTCGAAAGCGAAGAATACTTACAGAGATATGAGACAGTTAAGCAGAATCCGGACAAATTCCCAGAGCTTCGCGCGGAGGATGGCTTAATTTTGAAGAAGACCCAGTTCACCCAGGAGGAGAGTGAAGAATTTCCTTGGAAGTTGTGGATGCCAGAAGCTTTGACGTCAACATTGATACAACGAGCACATGAAAGTGAGTTGGCGATGCATGGAGGAGTAGCAAAGACGTTAGGTCGTTTGCGTCAATGGTTTTATTGGCCCCGGATGGCTGTCCAAGTAAGGCAATATGTCGGATCCTGTGAAGTCTGCAAAGAAACCAAACATTCGACCCAGATTACGAAGCCAGCCATGGGCAAGGAAACGGTTACAGAGAGACCCATGCAAAAACTGTTTATTGGATTTCTTGGGGAAATATCCAAGATCCAGAAGTGGTAATGCGTATGTGTTGGTGGTTTTGGATCACCTGACCAAATATGTATGGTTGAAAGCTATTCCAAAGGCAACCTCGGCAGCTGTGATCAGGTTCCTTAGGGATAATCTATTTGTCCAGTTTGGAGTGCCTGAGGTCATACACACAGACAACGGACGTCAATTTGTGGCCAGTGAGTTCGCAGAGTTTTTGAAGACAAAGCACATCTCCCACCTTAAAACAGGAAACTATGCTCCGCAGTCCAACGCATCCGAGCGGGTTAACCAGTCCGTTCTGGCTGCAATTCGCATTCATATTGGAGATGATCACACACGCTGGGATGAAAAGTTGCCGCAAATTGAAGCCGCTCTTCGCAGTGCCCAGCACACAAGCATTGGTACATCCCCATACTTTGCTCTATTTGGACAGAGTATGTATACCAGTGGACTGGATTACCAATTGGCTCGGAAGCTCGGAGCCGTGAACGACACTGAAATTCAACAATTGCCTCGTGCGGAATCAGCAGCAGATAATCCGAGCGAAAGTCCAGGACGAACTGCATCAGGCCTATGAGAAATCCGCAAGGCAATATAATAGGAAGACACGTGCGGTCCGATACTTACCGGGGCAGGAAATTTACAAAAGGAATTTTGTCTTAAGCGACTTTGCCAGGAATAAGAATGCAAAGTTCTGCAAGAAATATGTGAAATGTCGAGTAGTGAAGTCAGTGGGAACAAACCTGTACGAACTGGAGAATTTGAAGGGAGTCAAGTTGGGAGTGTTTCACGCCAAAGACTTGAAGCAGTGAACAGAAACTTATGCCCGGCTAACTCCAATGCATGTGCATACGCACGTATACATACATACCCATGCATGTGTGGGTACTGAATGGAACACGACAATGATCTCAGGGTGTGGGAGTGGCCTACGTTGGGATAACTTCTTCCAAGGCATAGAACGCTTCCTGGTCATCACTCCGTGCACGATTGTCACTCCTGTTTCTGATGGTATGGCGAAACCGTAGTGCGGTGTTACGTGCAGCTTAAAAGAATGAAACATGCCGGCCGCCAAACATCGGTCTATCGATATATACAGGGTTGGCAAGTGGAGTCGACTGAACTGGTAGTTCAGGCACTGGTTCCGAAAACTGTTCTCTGTGGATGCTAAGAGCGGGGTGGGTGTTTTTTGAATCTCTTTATTGAAAAATAGCGGAGTTAGAAATTTAAAGTAGAAGCGTGGAGATAGTTGGCTGCAGTTTAGTCAAGTGGGAAAAATAAAATTAAAATTATTAAAAATAATTTAAATAAAATAACGTAAAATTAAGATAATAAAGTGAGTGCACTGGATCAAGTTGGAGGACGAGGAAAACTTGGTGAGTCGAACCAGGGGGGTGCAAGGAGAAGGAGACGTGACCCGAATTTTGGTTTGCCCATAGAAACCATTGGACAAGTGGATGACCGAGTTGGAGACGTCCAGCAAACGAGGAAGGCAGTTGGCCACCGGAGGCACAGCGTGGAAGCAAGATTGGCCACTTACCTCTGGGTGGCCCAGTTTTCGTGGTCTGGGGGAACCAAAAGAGCGCCTGGTTGGTTTTTAGGTTAACTAACCTAAAACCAACACCCCTCAGCCAGCCATAATCCAGTATATTTTAGTTTAAGTATTTATATATTTATTTATTTATTATGCATTAATCTATATTGTCTCCTATATGTATAAAGTCCTTATTGTTTAGATTAAGTGTGCTACAGGAAGCTCGAGCTAGGTAGGATGCTAGTGTCCAAGAGCATTAAAATTATAAAGTCGTAAAAAGAAAAGCAAATGTGTGAGTAAAGTTTTTGTGTTGGGTGAGATGGGGATATAAAAGGGTCCAACCAAACCTAGATAAGGGGATCAAGGGAAATGAGTCAAACCTGGTCCAAGGAGGGAGGGCCACGCTGGACAGAAAACACCGAGCTGTCAGGAGCTGCATCTGAAGAAGTTGGATCCATGAATTAAAATTTTTTGTTGTTACTTACCGACTAGTCCCTCTATGAAGGTCGAACTCATCCCTGGGTCAGCCGCGAGCTAGCCGGCGATCGATAGGAGGACCCGCGAAAAAGAAGTCGGACAATAACACTTGGTAGAATTATAAAAAAAAAACAGAAAACCTACAATTATAAAGTTTGAAGACGTTTCCGTTAAAAAGAAAATAGTTTTTCTCACTAAAAGTAGTTTTCCGACCGATTGTTCCTATGGGAGCTATGAGATATAGTCCACCAAACCGGTCGGTTCCGACAAATAATAGTAGTGTGCAGCAAAAAGAAGACTCTGTGCAAAATTTCAGCTCGAAAGCTTCAAAACTGAGAGACTAGTTCGCGTAGAAACAGACAGACGGACAGACGGATCGACTCAGCTCTTCACCCTGATCAAGAATATATATGGTTTATGGGGTCGGATATGAATATTTCTATGCGTTGCAATCTTCCGATCAAAATTATAATACCCTTTGCAAGGCTATAAAAATGCCTAGAATTATTTCAAAATAAACCAAAGAAGTCGTAGAGTTAATGCTAAACAAAATATGCATTTTTGAGTCCAAAGTCCCACAATAACTTTCAAAATTTGCCTCTTCAAGGTACCAAGACTAAAAGTTCTCCAAAGGGGGTCAGAAACCTGCGATGAAATCAGAATCTCCCATCCTTAGTACATAAATAACTGTTCTGAGAATTCAATGACGGAATTTAGTGATTTCGTCTGAATCATAATTCTTTGTGTATTTTGTGATTCATTTAAATTGGATTTCAATATTTAGCCGACAAATCATAGTAGTCGATATGAATGCTGAATGTATTCATTTTACCACTGTAGTGATATAATTAATTAGTACTGAAATCAGCACTGATTTGGAGCATTTGGTACTGAAACCATGGTTTTCCTTGCACGCTTTTTGATCCTCAATTTAACTCAGGCAATGCGATTTTTCAGGACATTCGCTTTATAGGCACTAATTTAAGACATGAGTAGTAGAGGTATTTCTTATGAATATGCCAGGGCTGTAAACCGTTTATGAACCGGCTTGAGCCCGGAATTCTGTCCGGTTTCACCGAACCAAGTGTTAATAAAGAATTGAACCTGAACCTGGTTTCGGTTCAACAAAAATCTGAAACAATTCGGAACATTGCGAGAGCATTTCGAAATTGCAGATAAAGTTATAAAATCGACGACCATAATGGCCAATGTTCTTAGATCCTCGATGATTTTCAAATGATTCCCGAAAGCAAAAACGATACCGCACAATGGATATATTTTTATATTTTAATATCACTTTCGGAAGATAACAATGTACAAATCAGATCTGTAATGTAATTATTACTTCCTTTATTTGATTACTTTTCATTACCAAAAATTTGATTTTTCACATAATGAAAAACAATTCCTGATTGCCATTTTTAGTAATTGTAATTGTAATTATGACTTGGAATAACGATTATTTAATTATTACTTCAAAATTTAATTACTTTTACAATTATTTGAATATTTTTACCTGTATAAGGGGGAAATTTGTGTAACTGTGCTTGAAAGGTTGAATTATAATAATAATAATTTTCCTTCAGTAAAACATCAGACTCAATTGATAATTGACTTATCCCACAAACCGGATCCTGGACAAAGCTGGACGAGATTTTTCCATCGAAACGGCTGGACCTCATAAAAGAGGTCATTTTGTTTCGCTGTGCTTTTTAAGTAATTTTAAAAGTAAATCCAAGTTACAATTACGATTACTAAAATAATCATAATCTGAAATTGGTTTTAATTAATCAAAAGTTCTGGTAAAAACATATGTACAAACTTATGTAATGTGAGTGAGCGTTGAAAGGGCTTGAGTCTGAAGAAATTCGTAAATGTATTTTTTTGTATAGTAAACCAATTAATTGGGTTTCTTTTTGAATCAGGGATGCAAACCAATTCCTGCTGTTAAACTGAACCGCTAACCTTTTTGATAATGCTAAACCGAACAGCTCAGTTCGTTTCAGATCTTTGACGAGTTTTTTAATAAGCTGAATTCCCGTCACAGCAGTAGCAAGACTGTTCGATTGAATCCAAAATCCTTCCCAAAACTCAAAGAGTCAATATTTTTTGATAAAAAAAAAATAAGTCTTCAAAAAAGTAGGTTAACAAAAGTTTTAGGAAGAACTGGTAAAATTTGGTCAAACAATGTTTTCTTCACTGTCTGCTCACTTAAATGACAGGTACAAATTTAACATAATTTTTTGAATAAAACACATATTTATGTTACTTTTCTGAAATTCTTTTGCAAAACTCAAAGCCAATATTTTTTTGAAAAAAAAAAAAAAAAAAAATACAAAAAAAACACAGTCCTAAAAAAAGTAGGTTAACAAAAGTTTTAAAAAGAACTGGTAAAATTTGGACAAACAATTTGTTCTTCACTGTCTGCTCACTTAAATGACAGTTACAAGTTTAACAAAACACATATTTATGTTACTTTTGTGATTTCTGTTTCTTGGTTCTTGAAACTTTGTTTTAATGGATTGTAATTTTGAAATAACAACACAAACTCATTCACCCACTTCAAAGCAGCTTTAGACGTGTTCATCCCACATGTTATCCTGGCTGCACGCTCACTCTCAAAGTTTCCAACCCATCTGTTTCTCTCTGGTCAGGCACGCTTTGAAGCCAAATTTCGCTTTAAGCTTGAAAAATTGTTATAGTTGTTCCAGCACGTTCCACAAGTTTTATGGCTACTTGGCTTAACAATGAGGATAGTTGCAAAACGTTTTGCCCAAAAATTGAATTGTAACAATTTTAAATTGTCTTTTGATTTATGCATCTGCGTGTCGAATTCATCAATTAACATGGTAAATTGGGGAGGCAAGTATGCAAAAAATTATACAGCTTGTTGAGCAGACTAACAGCATAACACGGATTCGGATTCACATCTTTATACAAAAACTGGAATGTACGTGCGATATTTGCAGGTAGAATTCCGTTAAATTGAATATATTTTGCCTAAGCTATCTTTACTGCTTTACTCGAGCATTAAAAAAAACCACCTTGCGCCAAGTTAGTCATTCGGCACACACACACACACACAAACACACACACACAGCCACCAGCACCGATATGGCCAGTTTATACAGTTAACCAATTGTTAACCCAAATGTGCTGCCAACTGATACAAACAGACACGGCAAGAGGAAGAGGGACCTCAGGCATAGCATTGCCAACCGATTTGCTGCGCATTGATTGAAGGGTAAATTACACCTTGCCACATGCAATTCGATGCGACAATGACGGACACACGAAACTAGCTGGCTTACGATTTTATTTATTTATACATATTTGTAGAATTTGTGTAAAAAAACTAATGTTTTTCGCAATTGCCTTTTTGTAAATTGCGTCACCATTTAAAAGTTGCTTTGGTTATGGTTTCGCCTATTTGTGTCCATGTTCGGGGCGCCCCTCTCTGTGTATCTGTGTCAATCGCATGGATTTGCGAGTGCCTGCCGGCTATAACTACTGCATATAAATATATATATATATATATTGATATGTATTTATAATACGATTTCAATGTTTTTGTTTACCAAATGCGCTGTCACGTTATTAAAGTCACATAAACATTTGAATAAATTGTTAAAGTGGAATATTTTTTGGCATAAGTACGTGCTTACGCGTAGGCATGTGGAAATAGATACTGACGGATGTGTTAATGGTGTTCCTAAGAGCTTAGAGCTTGACATTTCTGGCCTCAAATATTGATTGAAAGGGAAGCAATCATTTTAGTTTAGTTTGAAAACTTTCTACATTAAAAAAAGAAAGAACTAAGGAAAAAGTTTTGATCATTATACAAATTATACAAATCAACAGTGAGTCAGCTAAAAACAATCATTATTTTTCAAGGGTGTTTTGGACATGAGAGAGTTCTGTCTTGGATTCCTAAATAGAAAGTCAACCAATCTCGATTTTAAGTTAGTTAGTTAGTTAGTTCTGAAGGATTAAGAGCGGCTTGTCTTGGCCCTTTGGGACTGTAAAGTTAATGATTTTATTCATTTTGAAGGTTTTTATAGATTTTGCATTAGACTTAGTCGCTTAAAACCGTCTATATAACAGTAGAAGTCGCTAGGCAATAGGTCAAATATTTGTATACCCTTGCAAAAGGTATTTTGAAATTGTCCAGATGTTTGTAACGCATAGAAAGAAGCATTTCCTAGCACATAATATATATATTCTTGATCAGCATGGCATGTCCGTCTATCCGTCCGCCTGTTGCTATGCTATCTCTTCTGTCAGTTTTGAAGCTATCGCGACCAAACTTGGCACAAAGTCTTCTGGTTCAATTACACTGCACATTTGTTGGAACCGGCCAGATTGGATGACTATAACATATAGCTGCCATAGGAAAGACCGGTCGGAAAACTAGTTCTAGTGAGAAAAACTTTTTTGTTTTCTCTGCAAACTCTGCATTTACTAGTTTTTAATGCTTATCCATGATTCTGCCAAATTTTGTCCAAGTCGGACATCTATATTGTATAGCTGCCATAGAAAAGTAAGGTTAGAAAAATAGTCTAAGTAAGAAAAACTTTTTGCTTTTAATGTAAATCTCTTAAAATTGATCATATATTTATTTTATAAGCTTTCACACAATTCTTCAAAGTTTTGTCAAAATCGAATGGCTATAGTTTATGTCTGCCATAAGAATGATCGGTCGAGAAACTAGTCATAGTGAGAATGACTTTTTTGTTTTCAAAGAAAACGCCTCAAAACTTTGTATTTCTTAGTTTGCTATGCTTTTCTATGATTTTACGAAGTTTGGTCGAAATCGGACATCTATACAGTATAGCTGTTGTACAAAAGTAGAGTCAGAAAAGTAGACTTATTGAGAAAAGCTTGATTGTTTTCAGTGGATATGTCCTTCAAATTCGTTAGAAAACGTGGTGCAAGGGTATATAAACTTCGGCAGAGCCGAAGATAACTTTCCTCTATTTTTAATTCTATAATTTATCCTGAAACGAACCAAAATTTTAAGTCAGAAACAAGTTCAGATACATCTTTTATATTTAGGTTTAAGGTTCGGATAACATCGAAATGACATTCAGAATTCCGGGCTCGAACCGGTTCGCAGTTCTGCTTTCAATACCAGGTTCTTCTTTATTTCAACATGCTGTCATATTTCGTTTTTGTATTGCGTTCTGAGAATGGCTCCACTTGTTCCCGAGTTGGAAAACTAAGACCCATTATCAGTTTGTATAAATCAAAAGTTCACCTTTGAAATAGCCCAAAAAAGAAAGCAAACGAATAATAAAGATGCAATTGAAAGTTGTTTTAAATAAAAACAAATCCGATATATTGTGTTTTAAGCTTTCATATGGAATGTCCGCCTACTGCGCCACGCACCAAAGTGTAGTTTTACATGACCTAGCTCTTCCATCTACCAGAACTGATGCAACACTGCTGAAAGGTTGCACTATAATGCACAATCGATCGTTTAGAAGATTTAAAGAATTTGCACAACAAAAATAGTCACTTTGGGGACGTGATGATACTGTAGGCGGGGTACTTCTCTTGATGATTGACTTGAGTCTCAGGTTAATGTATATGTGGCGATATACGTGGAAATCATTCCAAGGAGTGTGAATATGCAAGTATTCCTGCAACACAAAAGAACCGCTGAAGAAAGAACTGCTAAGAATCAAAATACAATGAAAACTTTCAGTTGTTATTTCTGAACCCTTACTGCTCCAAAACTGTGCAGTGGAACCCCTCCTGATTGTGTCAAAGCTAATGAGCAGTATGATAGCGGTAAGGTTTATAAAAGGGCCATTCAAGAAGAAAGAATGTCTGATTCCTTAAATTCGCTTGACTTCAACGGAGAAGCAATTCCAGCTCAAACGTATTCAATTTTCATGTCAACAAATCCAAGGCGCTTGAAGTTTGCTGCATAAGTTTAAAAAGGTTGATTTCACATATATGTGGCGTGTTTCCGAGCGGAGAAACCATTTTCACTCTTCATTCAGAGTAGAAAACTAAGCAAGTTGGATTTGGTGTTTGAAATTATTTTAATTTAAAAATCTATTAAACCTACTAATAATCACCACAAATTTTATCGAAATTAACATAAATATCTGATAGATGGCAAATGTAATCGGATAAAAATGCTCGGTTTCAGCTAGTAATTTTATAGATTTTAAATAAGAATGATTACAAATCAAACATTTCCTTTACTAAATCAAATTTAAGATGTTTTTTTTGTGCTTTGGTTTACTTTTGACGTCTTCTCGGATTTTTGGTTTTTTTTAAGAAGCGGATAAGGCGTTTTTACTATCATCTTTCTCGGTTGATGATCTAGTCGTTTTAAAATATTTTCTTGGGCTTTTGTTGATTTTTTCAGTGGTTTTTTGTCACCTTCTCCGGATAATTTGGCATATTTCGAACGTCTTTGAGAACGTCTTCGTGATTTTTTGGTTTTTCTTGCAATCGGCTCTTCACTTTCATCGTCATCTTCATATTCAGATTCAGATTTTGCAGGTTTTCTGTACCTTTTCCTTAGCAACTTTTTCAAATATTCAATTTCATCTTCTTCGGAAGATTTTGGGGCTCTTACGGACTTTCGATATTTTCTGGATCTTTTTCTGGTTCTTCTGGATTTTCTTCGTCTTACCTCTTCTTCGGAGGTTTCATCTGATTCCAAAGGTCTTTTGGATTTTCTAGATTTTCTCCTTTTGGATGCTAAGCGAGTCCTTTCACCGCTTGTTTCCTCATCGCCTCTAGGTGCACGTTGTGCTGCGCCCGGTGCGGCATCACCCGGTGGGGGTGCTGGTACTGGTTCTCCAGGGGGGGTTGGTGCTGCTTCAGCAGGAGGTGGTGTTGCTCCATCAGCAGGTGGTGGTGCAGTTGCTGCCGCCGCAGTGGTGGCAGCGGGAGCTGTAGTCGGCAATCTTATTTTCATATGCCAGGAGCAGTCTTTTTGACATGCGGTGAGGGATGAATATTCGTTGTAACTGTGAAATTTAGAGCATCTGGTTGTCACCACAATGCAGTCAAGAAGTATTCTATGAAAGGCATAATAGTTCCGACGTGGACCACCGCAGGTGCGTTCGTGTTTGTATTTGTTTTTAACCAGACAGGCACCATTATATCTGCCTACGGATTAAGGGAGAGAACTTTTTATGAAGTTTTACTACTTTTGACTATTCTCTATACTTACTTCGTGCATTTTCCACTAAGACTGTAAGCCAGGAGATGGTTACCAGAATCAATATCCACTTCATACCGATCAAACCAGGAAACTGATCAAGGTGTTTAGCAAATCAAAAGGTTCCCAGATGCTGACTGTGTAAGGGTGTCAAATGGATTACATGCTCTTTAAATTACTTTGAGCGCATAATTAGATTAGATTAGTGTATAAGGTTTGGGTTTAGTACCGCTTTCGTAACTTAACGAAACTAAAGTTTTGGTTTCATAACTTCTAAACTTCTAAACTCCCTGGTCATACATAATAGTAAAAGTTTGCATGGTATTGCTCTGTTAGCGTTCTAGTGGTCGTAGTATCCCGAGTAGATAATGGCTAGTCGAGGCTAAGCAATGTTTTTTAGATGACGAAACATACATCGAACTTCTTTACAAACAGAGGAGGTCCCGTTCTGGTATAAAATATATTTAAAATCTCCGGTTCGATGGACCCAAATAAAACAAACCGAACCGAAACGGTACAGCTACGAATTGGTTTGCCGATTAAAAAATGTTTGATAATGAAATAATTTAATTTAATTTAAAAAAAAATTAAATATGAAAAAAAAACAATTTAACAAATAAATTAAAAAAAAAATTTTAAAAAATTTAAAAAAACTTTAAAAAACTTTAAAAAAAATTAAAAAAAAAAATTTAATAAAAAATAGTAAAAAATGTAAAAAATATATACAATATTTAAAATTAATTTTTTTTTTTTAAATACAAAATAAATAAAATATATAGAGTGTACAGGGTGTCCCGGGAACTTTTACAAGTATTTAAATGCCCAATAGAAAACAAAAAGAGGAACATTTTTTGTTCTTGCACCATGTGTCTAAATTGCGTTGTTTATGAGTTACAGCGATTCGAAGAAAATTCAGTTTATTTCGAAACTACTTGTTTTAATATTCATTAAAATTTATTTTGACATTTAATTTTAATTTTTAAGAAAAAAAATTGATTTTCAAATTAATATTTTTAAATATACAATACATCAAATATATAAAATACAATGCTACGAATTAAATATTTATTATATTTAAATATCAAATATTTATTTAAACTCAAAATATATACTAAAAAAAAAAGTCATTGAAAATTTAAGTAAAAGTTTGAAAATTTTCAATAAAACTATAACAAATTTAAAAATAAACATCAAAAATTTAAAAATAAATGTTAAATATTAAAAAAAAATCTGCAAATTAAAACATTATACAAATTTTCAAAAACTGTTGGAAAATTTAAATTGAGTTCAAATATTTTAAATGTATTAAACGGCCAGTTCTAAGCTCGCTAAAAGCTCTCTCATTTAGGGCCGTTTTCTAATATTCTAGATAGCTGCTATGTGTCAGATAAGCTAACATTTTATAATGTTATTGGTTAGCTCTATGTGGAAGATGTGAATCTTTAGCTTTAAGGCTTAAGCATAAACATCAAGAAGTTTGGCTTGCTGCATCGTTTGTCTGTTTTTGCATTCATTGCTCTTTGCAGTTCCCAACTGAACTGGTGAAAGCATTCACCAAAAACACTTGATAACTGATCGACTTTCCATTTTTTGCACACTTTCAGCTATCAATTTAATGATCAGTTAATAATATGATGGTCAAATTAGTTCATTTAAATAACCCAAAAATATTTCATTAATCAGGGATCCAGCTGGTTATATGCACAGTTATCATGGCCTTCTGAGCCGTTTTTATATTTAAATAATTGTTGCAATCAAATGTAATTACAAATGCATTTAAAGTTGTCCATTTGTGTTTCCTTCTTGCATAGCAATTACAAATACAACAAAAACAAACCAAGTGCTCAATTATTGTTGCAACTTGCAAACAGACGCAACCATCGAAAACAACAACAGCAACAACAGCAACGTTTGACTGTCGATGCGGTAACATGGCTCAATTTCGGTTGTTGAACATTATTATTATTTCGCATTTGCGAACAATATTCGCTTATTGTTAGACCGGCATACAGCAACAGCAAACAATTGATCATTTTTTTTTGGCCACAAAAACGAAAAAAAAAAAAACAAGAAAAGAAAATGAATCTCTCAATGATGATGATGAATGATTATGAAAATGGGGGCTAAATGCAAAATTGTAGAGACGGTAATACTCTTTTTTTTACTGCAGATACCATTCCTTTCAGATGTCGACCACAAATTTAGAATTTAATTAAAATTTGTTATTCAATTCGTCCCAGTTTCGACCTCAGACTTTCTAATCAAATGAAGAATGTGCTTTGAAAAACAGTGAGATATACCATTAGAAATACCCTAAGAAATGTAGTTAGTTCGGAGTTTCTTCCTTTAAAGTGTTAGCTTCTCTTCTTCATTAGATTCGCTTGGTTTCGATCAAATTTGTAGATTCCTGATAACCCTAAAGTCTATGTAGCCAAAAGTCATCTTAATGCTCCTGAAAAAATATTCAGATTAAAGTACTTTACTTAAAACTATAGATAAAGTTATGTAGCCCCAAATAGAATCCGTCTGTAGAGCTTTTTGTAATGTTAGATCCCTAAGATTCCGATAGGTTATGGGCACCATAAACTAGTGACTTTCATTTGCCCTTCGATGCCTAAGATTCCGACTCAATGCATATATGCCGATAGGTTATGGGCAACAAAAAACTAGTGATATTTCGAAATTTGACCGCGAATTAAAGAATAACACAGTCGGTTTTTGGAATTGTAATCGCTTGATCCCACTCAGCATGATTTTGTCCAGATAATCTTCTATTTTGATTAATCTTTTCCAAACTTAAGAAAAACGCTCGTTCACTCTGTAGTTAAACGATGGATCCTAAATGGAAGACCTAGACCAATCTTATAATTTGAAAAGCATTATATAATTAGTCGAAGCTAGATAAAGAGTTCAACCCTGTTTCGAATTTACAGTCAGATTACGTGTAAACATAGCAATGTTAAAAGGAAAGAACCAAGCATTTAATCGGTTACTAAATCAGCTTTAAGGAAAATTGAAATTGTTGGATGAAGAAGACCTCAGTTTACTGTAAGTTGGTTGTCAAAAAACTCATAAGGGAACACAATGAGCCTCATGCAGCTTCTTGTATTTCTTTGTGTATCTCAGATAGACAATTATACTTGTCTAATATCTCCGTTGGGAAACTTTTATGTGATATCAGACAAGTGAAAATACAGCTTAAGTAGTTGATACTGATAGCTCAATTCCAAGTGGATTCAATATGTCAAAAAAAGAAGGAGCTGATCTGATAGCCGCTGACATTCTTCCTACTTTTCATGGAAAACTGCGAACTTTATATTAGAAATACCAACGTGTACACGAAAACCAGAGCTACTAGAATAATATGCATGATATACCCCGTTTATACACAAAAAGAATATCATGATAATTGCACCTAAACGTATGCCATTTTCTTTTCCCTTAATAATTCTCAATTTAATTAAGTAACTGAGAGTCATTTGAATTGATTTTTTGATAAACACCTTTTCCCAAGATTTTGAAAGCTAATTGGTAGAATGTGCTCTATACAAGGGCTATCCATATATCTCAAAATATCTAAAATCGAAATCTTCAAAATCGATAAATGATATATCGAGTCTAAAAAAGTCGATATATCTAGAATATTGTGGTTTTCTAAGACAACTGCGACCACTGCAAGTGGTCATTCTATCCGATCTTTCCCTTTTATATTGACTTAGTTGCTTGAAACTACCTATAAAGTTATGTGCTATGCACTAAGTTAAAGTAAGTCAACAACTTCCATATGACTTCCAAATGATTAGGTGCGATTTTAAGTTGCTTGTATTATCAGTAGATTTAAGAGTCTTTTCTTTTTTGTATTGTTTTTATAAACAACTTCAGTAATATCGCTTCTAAAATTATCGATATATCGGTTTAACCCTTATCTTCAAACAAAAATATCGATATATGGATATATCGATAAAAACTACAGATTGTTTTTCCTATAACACATGGATTTTATTGTCTTAACTTACTTCAGAGCGAGGGAATTGCACTTGGTGCGAAGTCTGGTCGACGCCTCGAAGAGAAGCTCTCTCTTATGCGTCTGAGTGATGCCAGTTGTCGAAAAAAAGCTCTTGAAGCAATGAGAGCAAATGAAACCAGGGCGCGCCCACCGCTGCTTTTGCTCATATTGCCGATTCTGATTCTATAAGTAAAAGATCATGTTGAAGGGAAATTGATTTCCATTTCAAACTGAATTTTATACCAAAAAAGAGCTGTAGATGAATTTAAAATACCTTCAAATAGTTAAATATTTTTGTTCTACCAACCCGGTTCTGAAATGAATTCGATACTTACCACTTCCTTTACAGTTGATCAAAATCTTAACTGTTTAGAAAGGGCATTCGACAAAAAACAACTGAGTAAACAAACAACTGCCTGCAATATGCCTCGTATTCATAGTGGGTCGTCGTCGTCTCCCCCATGAAAACTACATCATCATCAATGGCGGAGGATGGCAACCGGCAACTCGTCTAACTGTTGTGTCGTCAGCGACTTGGTTTGACTTGGTTGACGACGCCATTATGAAATTGCAACGATCAGCGGGCGTTGGAGGTGGGGGCAAAAAAACAGATCCAAAAGTTTGTTTTCTTTGTCGGACACTTTTCACCTGCTCTCTGTGTCAGTCCATGCAAATACCCCGCCCCTTCCTCCCACCCAAAAGCGAAAAGATCAACGTGGTTGTCGGCGACTCTGCAATCTGTTTTGCCTGTCCGGGAGGCAATCGTCGTCCAGCTGCCACTGCCACTTCTGCGGCTGCTGTTGCTGTTGTTGTTGCTGCTGCTGCTGCTGCTGCCACTAGTGTTGAATGTTTGCACTTTCGGATAGTCAAGCCCGTCGCTTGAATTGGTTTCCATTAAGCATTCTCTGTTGCTTTTCAATTTAATTTCTGTGGCGCAATTATTGTGAAATTAAGATGTTTGCTCAGACAACGTCGCCGGGCGCGCGCTATCTGACGAGATAAAACAAAAAAAAAGTTTGGCAAGTGAACTTTCTTTATGGTTGTTTTTCAAATTTCGTTGCTGCATTTGAAGTATTCGCCATGATAAGATATGCGAGTGAGTGAGCTAATTATGGCTAACTAATAACTGACACACAAACCAAAAACACACAAGAGAAAAATCACATAAAGCTGCCGCCACTTTTTCCTGTAACACCACACAAGAAATATCTGTATCAAATGCGCAGCTGCTGTCATAGAATAAGAAACTTTCACCCGAAAAAAACAACAACAACACAGCGACAGGCAACGGGGCGGCCCAACTGTTGCAACTGTTTCAGATCTAGAAATTCACACTCTTAATTGCCAGCCAAGACCTGCCCACAAGTACCAGCTAAGCTGCATTGGCATTACTTTACTGGAGCATGTGGCTGGCTGGGCTGGGGAGTATCTACAACACACATTTATCCAGCGGCCTCAAGCACAACGATGACGAGTCGAACCGAGCCGGCAATTATGCGTGTTTACGCATCTCTAAGCATTTAGAATGCTCCAAGGCAAAACAATGAAAGAGAAAATTGATAGACAACACAATTGCAATTGAGGTTGTTAAAGGTGTGCAGGTTAATTGAGCACATTAGCGGTTTATAACCGAGATTTCTCTCATTAGTGTGTGTGTGTGCAGCTAAGATTAATGCTAAGGACAACTTAGTAAATATTATGCTGCGCGGTGACTTGTTGTTTAATAATGAGGTACTAAATCGTTTGGTGCTGTTTTAAGTTTATATCTTTGATCAAGTAATATCAAGTAATAGAATAAAGGGTCTTTTGGGATTCGAAGACAAGTCTTAATTTAAACCAGGTTCTGAACCAAGCCAAAGCGGTGATACTGAAACGGGAATGGCTTAAATGTATCCTTTTCGTGCTCAATTTGATAGAAAATGCAATACGTAGTTAAGACAATTGCCATTCAGATCAATTCAAGCTTACTCCTAGTTCAATTTCTATTCCCATTGTCATACATTTTATACCCCTGCAGAGGGTATATTGAAATCAGTGGCGTAGGCAGGGTGGTTTTGGGGGTTAAATTGAATAAATACTGTATTTAAAAAGAAGCGATTAAAAAAAATTTTTTTTACCCCCTCTCCCCCCCTGAAAAAATCCTGGCTACGCCACTGATTGGAATTATCTAGATAATCCACATAAAGTATATATATTCTTGATCAGCATGACGAGCTGAGTTGATTTAGCCTTGTCCGTCCGTCTGTTCTTCTGTTTCTATGAGTCTTTTAGTACAAATTAGGTGCACGGATCGGATGACTATAACATATAGCTCCCATGGGAACGATTGTTTGAAATACTAGTTCCAGTGAGAAAAACTTTTTTGTTTTCAATGCAAACGTCTTCAAACTCCGTATTCACTAGTTTTCAATGCTTTTACATGGTTCCGCCAAGTTTGGTTGGAATCGGACATCGATATAGTATACCCGCCATAGAAAAGTAAGGTTAGAAAAATAGTTTTAGTAAGAAAAACTTTTTTGTTTTCAATGGAAACCTCTTGAAAATTGGCATATATTTATTTGATAAGCTTTCACACAAGTCTTCAAAGTTTTCTCGTAATCGGATGACTATAGGTTATAGCTGCCATATGAATGATCGGTCGAGAATCTAGTTTTAGTGAGAAAATGTTTTTGTTTTCAAAGAAAACGCCTCCATACTTTGTGTTTCTTAGTTTGCTATGCTTTCCCAAGATTCCACTAAGTTTGGTCAAAATCGGACATCTATATAGGATAGGTGTCATACAAAAGTAGAGTCAGAAAAGTAGTCTTAGTGAGAAAACTTTTTTGTTTTCAGTGGAAATGCCCCTAAAATTAGTTAGTAGAACGTGTTGCTACAAACTTTGGCCTAGCCGAAGTGAACTTTCCACTATATATTAATATTTAAAACAAAAAATTTCTGAAATATCGAAAATGTCGTTTTTACTTTACAACAAAATATCATCATTCTTTTCAGTATCGGCTAAATACTTGGCTTATTTTACTTATAAACCGTATTTGAACAGGCTCGCTTCTTTTACTTTCTTTAAAATAAAGAAGGAAAACAGGAGTACGATATTTTAAAACGAATCAAAAGTTTAATCTAATTCTACAATCAATCATTTTGGTCACGGTTTTTGCAACGGGAATAAAATCTGTCTCACTTATACTGAAAGGCCAATTGCGAAACACACACACAGACAGGGGTTACTGTCTGCTTTGGTTGTTGTCCTTTCCGTGTCGGTTTTTGCGCTTTCGCTGCTTTGAAATTCCCAAGCAGTTATGGCATTGCTGGCATGGAAATACGGCCGCTTGGCTGATAGGCAAAATGACTGTTGAAGAGAAAACAAACCGAGAGGTTTTCAAAACAGCTTACTGTCAACCTCTCTGTTAAATAGTTATGCAAAATCATAATATGTCTTCGTGCCAGCTAAAATTTGCTTGTTTACTTTTCATAGAAGTTGTGTGGTTAAGCGATTTTTCTTAAGCTAATCCTTTAAACCCATTTAGCATCCAACATTTTTGTTCCCTTCCAATTTGAAATTTGCACACAAAAAAAAAGGGTAAAATGTCACCCATGCTTAGCATTTTCAGTATTTACCTTAGCTATATCCGATTCACACATAATACTTAAGGTTATTGGAAATTGATGATAAAGAATAACTCTTTCAGCCTGGCTGGAGGGGAGGAAGTGCGTACGTGAGCTAGTTTCTGGTTTCGCTCGCGGTTGCTCGACCAATTGTAATAATTCGCAATTGGAGCTGCAACAGTAACAACACCCACTTGCGGTTGTCATTCACACACAGACAGTCATACAGATAGATAATTTTTCTTACTTTTACGCTTAAGTGGGAAAAGCGCTCGTGAGTGTAAATTGTGTTAAGTTCTTTTGGCTTTCTCGATTCGTTGGCTGGCTTTCTATTTTTCTGCTGCTGTTGTTGCCGCAATTCTGACTAATGACGTTTTGGGCCAGCAGCAGTCGACAACTGTCTCTTTGTCTGGGTTAACATTTGTAGGAGGAGGAGGAAGTTGGGCCCCCTAAACCCCCCTTCAGCTAATTTCATTTCTTCAACAGATTCTGGAACGTCATAGTTCCTTCTGTTTTTCTTCATCTTCTTTTCTTTAAAATTTCATACTAATGATAATTAGTGGCATTATTTTCCCATTATTCTTCTCGTCGTTTTTTTTTCGGTTTTTATTGCAATTAAAGCATCATTTAACTGGGCGTGGGAGCTAATTCAATTCCTGGACAAGCCCAACCTTAGCCGGAGGTAATCCAGACATGACACATGACAAATTATAAGCCACATTGGCCAGGCTATTGCCAACTTTTTTTTTTTTAATTAAAACCACAAAGCTAACTAATGAGTTTTGTTATGGTTTTTCTTTGTTTTCTTCTCGTTTTTCAATTAAAAATAATGGTTATGCATAATATAAATGTGTTTACTGGCACCGCATCGCAGTTCAATGGAGTTTGATTACAAAAGCAAAATGCATCCCAGTTTTGGTCCATGTGCTCCACTTAGTCATGGCCAAGACTAAAGCTCCTGTCTGCGCTTTGTTTGTTGCTGCTGCTTTGATGAAGATAAAAGAGCAAAAGCATCATCAACGTCTTCGGTGGTGGCTTCTTCAGCGGCTGTGGCTTACGTGTGATGGCGCAGCGCCATGCTTCCGACTTTCTCCAGCTACATACGTACATACAAACAAACAAGCATATGAACAACATGTATTGCCTTGCCTGGCGTTATAACAAATCCAGACTACGAACTCTCTGCCTGGCCAGCTGCCTAATGATCCGTCTTCGTTACCAACTCATATGCAAACCGGCTGCCAAATTGAAATGTGCACAGATTATGCTTTTGTCTTATGCTCACTCGCCTCTTGGTCAATTGCCAAAAAGTTGGTTTAGCAGCCTCTCAGTACACGAGATAGTTTTGGGTTGGTTTGAATGTATGTATGTCTGGCCAACTGTTGGTCATGTCTGATGGCATGTTGTTGTCTCAACATTTAGTCTAAACAAAATGTTAACTTTATGGCATCATAAATGCCTACAAATAAATTACAACATACGTGTGTGTCGGCTGTAGCTGAGGCCATAATGGACTTGGAAGAATGTTTGTGACTTTCGATAACAGCAGAGAATACAATTAATATAATTTGGCCATAATTCTGCAATATTTTATTAGTCTGTAATTGATAGTTGAATTAAAAACAAGTTTGGTACAATAACTTAAGAAATTCTGAAGTTGGTTTATGTCTCATATATCTGCGAGATTAGCAATTAGACTTTCCAATGTTTCGCTTTATTTGGTTTTTACAACGATGCTATTGGTTTGGCTGTAGGCAGCGTTGAAGCACAGAACATGGATTTGCTTCTAACTCCTGTAACGTTCATCTGTTGGTTAACAGACTTCATAAATCGATAAATACTTCTAATTACAGTATTTTTCTTTAATCAAACCAAGCTTTACTTACATTCTGGGGAATGTAAGAGGCTGTCTACAAGAGTTCTCAATATTCGATATTTTTGTTCTACGAAAAGGTTAATTCCAATACGATAGTTTTTGTGGCGATAAAAGATTAAATCGATTATTGAAATTTAATGAGATATATTTTCTAGTGATATGGGCAATTATTGATATTTTTAGAAAACAATAAAATCGCTAATCGATGTTCAGAAAAAAATCGATATTTTCAAAAATATACAGTCGGGCTTGACCGACTTGTTCTTGTTTAAAAATTTGTTCCGCAAAAAAGATGTTGTAAATATTGACTGATTTCCAAAAATGTTTTTGGTTTTATACATATTAACCATCTTCGCGCTTGTCTTGAAGGATCGGATAGGGTCAAAAGTAGCGAAGCTTTACCCATTTTACGAAAATAAGGTAGATTTTTAAAGTTTTGACTTTGCAGCCTTACAGCTACGGTGTTATTGAATACACCTCAAACGTGGAGAAAGGTCAATGCTCAATTCTGAGCACATCCGTTTTTATTTCATCCATTTCAGAAAAGCCACAAATTCGGAACCATTGGAGCAACTTTTTATACCCTTGCAAAGGGAATTATAATTTTGACCAGATGTTTGCAAAGCATGTACATTTTAATTTCCGACCCCATAAACCATATATATTCTTGATCAGGGGTTGATTGAGCTTTTTCCGTCTGTCTGTCTGTCTGTTTTTACGCCAACTAGTCTCTCAGTTTTAAAGCCATCGAGCTGAAATTTTGCACAAAGTCTGCAAAGTGCTGCACGCTACCAATATGTAGGAACCGACTGGATCGGATGACTATATCTCATAGCTCCCATAAGAACAATCGGTCGTAAAACTAGTTTTAGTTTGGAAAACTTTTTTCTTATGAATGGAAACGTCTCTAAACTTTGTATTCATGGGTTTACTATGCGTTATTATAGTTTGGTCAAGTTTGATGAAAATCGGACAACTATATGGTATAGCTGCCATACAAAAGATAGGTCTGAAAAACAGTCTTAGTTAGAAAAACTTTTTTGTTTTTAAAGGTAGCCTCTTGGAATTTTGTGATTGTTGGTTTTACATGCTTTAACCTACTTCTACAAATTTTAGTCCAAGTCGGATGACTATCTCACACTACTATACTAACGATTGGTCGGAAAATGGTTCGGTGTGTGAAAAAATGTTATTTCTGATAATATGTAAGAGAGCACTAACTTTGGTACAGACGAAGTTATCTTAGCTTTCTCGTAAAAGGGTATTATAATTTTGCCCAGAAGTTTGCAACGCATAGAAATATTCATTTCCGACCCCATAAACTATATATATTCTTGATCAGGGTGACGAGCTGAGTCCATTGAGCTTTGTCCGTCCGTCTGTCTGTCTGTTTCCACGCAAACTAGTCTCTCAGTTTTGAAGCTTTCGAGCTGAAATTTTGCACAGAGTCTTCTTTTTGCTGCACACTACTAATATGTCGGAGCCGACCGGATCGGATGACTATATCCCATAGCTCCCATAGAAATAATCGGTCGGAAAACTAGTTTTAGTGAGAAAAACTTTTTTCTATTCAACAGAAACGTCTTCAAACTTTGTAATCGTAGGTTTTCTATGTTTTTTTTTTTATAGTTCTACTAAGTTTTATTAAAATCGGACAACTATATGGGATAGCTGCCATACAAAAGATAGGTCTGAAAAACAGTTTAAGTTAGAAAAACTTTTTGTTTTTAATTTAATATACATAATTTAACAAATTTTTGGCCAAATCGGATGACTATATCATATAGCTCCCAAACGAAAGATCGGTCGGAAAATGAGAAAAGAGTATTTTTTTGAAATTATTCAAGGGGGGATCACTTGCAAGTGTATAAAAACTTCGGCACAGACGAAGTTAGCTTAGTTTTCTCGTTTTTTTTGTGTGTTTTACCTACTTGAATGGGCGCTACAACAACAACAACAGCTGCTACAACAATAAAAACAAATATTCAATTTCTAATTTCAACATTTATCTCTCCAATTATCTCTTATGTTTTTTGTGTAATACAATTTTAAGCGAAGCATTAAAATATAATTCCCTGGGGTAGAAATTATCCTTAACTTAGCAATGTTTCCTGCGTGTTGTTACTCCCTT
Source organism: Lordiphosa andalusiaca (assembly GCA_035044965.1). Classification (NCBI taxonomy): domain Eukaryota; kingdom Metazoa; phylum Arthropoda; class Insecta; order Diptera; family Drosophilidae; genus Lordiphosa; species Lordiphosa andalusiaca. The sequence continues at coordinate 1,110,045 of JAWNNM010000342.1, forward strand.
AAAATAGTTGTTCAGGCATCTTAGTGCATTACTATTAATAATTTTGATTGAGGCTTAATTAATAACTATTTTGCATGGTTTTTGTTTAGCCAGCCAAAGGGTATAATGTTATTTATAAATATTTTATCTTCTATTTTTTTTCCCCCCATTTGTATTAACATATTGTGTTTTATTTTCATTTCCAGGTGCGTACACATTACAAACAGTTCTTGATAAACTTATGTTAAATGGGTAAGAATATGCCTGACTGTCATTCAATGTGAATTATAAATATATATACTCATCTATATGTATTGTGTGTGTGTGTGTGTTTGTGTGTTTGTGCAATTATAATAAATTATATTCGCATGGATTAACAAGTTAATGACGGTCGACCGCTCTGGTGGAAACCAAAAGAGCGCGTGTTTTTAATTGTTAAATTGCTTATAAAGAAAACAAGACAACAAGACAACCCAACTGAGTACGTCTCAGAGTTGCGGCTTTTTTTTTTTTTTTTTTTTTTTTTGCCAAATTTGTGTCATGTCCCAAATAAGATGAATTCGCACCATCCGGCCAAATCGCCAACTTCCCCACGGATGTGGCTGGCCGCATGTACCAAAATGGCAGAAAAAATAACATTTTATTGAATAATTGATAAAAATATGGCCAGGAAATTCAATAATAAAACAAAACAAAAAAAAAAAACATTTTCCAACTCTTGTCTCTGTCTATATTTAGTTAGATGATGAGGAAAAGCCGCTGTAAACAAGTTCGCGACGACCTAAATTTACGGTAAAATTCATGAGAAAAACTGCTCAGCGGCAGCAGCAACGTCATGGAAATGCTTTAGCTGGAGAGACAGTCATGGAGAAGATGGATTTTGGTTTTTTTGTTTTTGGTAGAAACCCAAAGGGGATTCTGTATGCGTTGTCTGGTCTCAGGTGTCTGCGCCAGCTGTCGCTTAGTTGCAACAAGTTGCCAGCTTCGTCGCCAAGGTCATCGTCGTTAAATGTGGCGACGACGACGACACACAGCCAGCCAGCCCGCCTCTTAAACTGTTTTTGGTTAGCTCTTTTGCTTGGCCATTTTTACCAGTTTGGCAACATTTTTGTGTGTGTGTGTGTGTGTGTGTGTTGTCTACTCACTGCTTGGGCTTCTTTTCAAGATGTTCTTGCGCTCGTATTTCAATGATTTTGGTGGTGTTTTATGTTTTCCCTCCCCCCCCACCCCAGCTGTTACGGCAGCTAGGGTGTCCCCTGGCAAAATTTATGACCTCTCCACAAATTCAATATAAATTATGCAAGTCCAAGGGCCCTTCCAATAAGTCAATGCACCGAAATCCATATTTGATGGGGGGGAGGGGGGGATTCCATGTCAACAATCAACAGACAGCCTCATCGCCACACCACACACTGGCACACCCCAAAAACCCACTGAACCGCAAATGTGTCTTGGTTTTTGACTTGTCAAAACGTGTCGTATACTTAACATGTGGATTTCCAGTTATTGGCGCCCGCCTCAGTCGTCGCCGTCGCCGCGTTTATCGATCGGCATGAATATTAGTCGTCGTCCTCATTTAACAGCAAACTAAGCGCCTAGGCTAGGCCTTTCAAATAGTTTTTTTTTTTCCATTGGCTGGCAACATGCAAACAAGTCTTTTATGGCGTTTTTCCAGTGACAGTGCATCACATGGCCATGTTTGGTTATCTTTACACAAAGTCGCGTGCGTTGCTCTTGGCTGTTGAAGAGTACAGAAATCGATCCTGCTCGCACTCCTCAAATAAAAGAAAAAAAAAAAACAAGTCACAAGTCTAATTAGGAAACTGCCTGAAACTGCACATAAAGTTGGTTAGGTTTTTCTTTTACGTAGCGAAAGATGAGTCGTTGACAAATCTGCATAAATCTCATATAAAGTTGTGACAATGTATACAATATTCTGGCATTTTAGGGAAAACTATTCGATGCGTCATTCTAAGCTAATTGAAATGTTTGAGGCAAAACTGTTGAAGGAAACCTTCGGTAGTCTTTTAGCAATTATTTGCTGCCGTCAGCAAAAGTAACAATTGCAGCGATTAAACTCGGATTCCCGCTGGCCATGCAAATGCCACTGCGCCTCTAATAGGCTTGGGCTTGTTGTGGTTGTTGTTGTTGTTGTCATCGTCATCATCATCATCTCCATCAGCAAAACACACGGCAAGGTCTTTGGCTGACGTTCTCTTTGCCATTACATTAAACGAATGACAAATACAAAACATACTAAAATAGTGAGTGTGTTGCATAAAAGCTAATGAAAATACCTTTTGCTTGCTTCATTAGCTTGTATCAAAATTGAACAAAATTAATTGCAATTCACCAGACAAGTGTGCGTCGTGTGTGTGTGTGTGTGGCTCAAGTGCTCTGTTAAAGTAAGCCATCCAGGCATACAATAATAAGCGCCCTCAGGCGATCATTCAACTAACTAAAAACCAATTTGTAAGCACCGTCAAGTACTTCTGTCCAAGGCACACTGGTTCCAAAAGGGAAAATAAATAGTTGAAATCAAAAGAAAGCTCAATAAAAAGTTCAAACCTAATCACTTAGCTAGTAGCTAATATACTCTGTACCAGCGAAAGTGTCTGCTTAGCTCTATTTTTATACCCGTTACTCGTAGAGTAAAAAGGGTATACTAAAGTCGTGCAAATGTTACATAACAGGCAGAAGGAAGCATCTCCGATATCATAAAGTATATATATTCTTCATCAGCATCAATAGCCGAGCCGAGACTAGAAGAGTTAGAAATTTTTGATGTAAGCTAGTATTGTCTGTAGGAAGATCAAGTTTGTTTCAAATTTTGGACACGCCCCTTCCCACCCCCGCAATAAAAAATGTTGAATATCTCCTACAATTATTAAGCTATCGAGCTTAGATTTTGCAGTATGTACTATGTGGCCAATACAAATTTTCATAAAGATGGGATAATAAATGGCAGAGTTGAAAAAAAAACGTTGCATACTTATCTGAGCCGCATGAGGTTATTAAACACTAATTGCCTTGAGTAACGGGTATTTCGAAGTCGGGCAGGGCCGACTTTAGCTTACGCTCTCGTTTGTCAAATAGTTTGTCCTGACTGACTGGCAGTCTACTTGTACTTTTCAGAATAGATAGATATTGTGCCTAGCTTAATGTTTACTAAACCACGAGGCTCTAATTTAAAAATTGTTGATCTGACGGTTTTTTAGGTTTAGGATGTCTAGAGGACGTCTAGGTTTTTTGGGGATAAAAGGGGACGGGCTGAAATTTTCCAAATCTGAAACAAACTTGATCTGCGTACAGCATAAGTCTACCTTCATGCCTTTGTGGCTCTATCTCTTATAGTCTCTGAGATCGACGCGTTCATACAGACGGACAGACAGACAGACGGATATGGCTATATCGACTCTCATGTTCATGCCGATCAAGAATATATATACTTTATGTGGTCGGAAATGATTCCTTATCCCTGTTCCATACATTCGCACAACTTCATGATCCCCCTTTTCCCATTTTGAATGGGAAAAATACTAATTCCATTTTTTGGTTACTTGCGCATCGATTCTTGATTGAATGTATTATGGAACCAGCACTGGGTCTGCTGGCATCTTGACCACCTAATTAAGTGCTTCAAAAGAGCTACAAGTTAAAGTATCAGAAGTAAGAAAAACTATTTTATTTCATATAATATCAGGGAAATACCCAAATCAGCATTTTCCAACTTAAAGTGTTTACTTTTCTTCCTTTTGACTCGAAACCCGATTTCTAAACCAAGTTAAGATGTTCGACACCAAAATGGAAAGACCAGCTGCGGAAAGATATTTAGAAGATTGATGGCTTCATTTATGATGAGTAGCAGTCGAAGGTCAGGCCCAAAGAAATGAGAAAAGTATTTCCCCAATTTCGGAAAATCCGACCGCAAGGAAAGTTCCCGCAGAAAACAATCTTCCATTCAATGACTTTAAAAACGGGGTCTGTAAGAATAGTACGAGAAATGATTTCTGATTTTATTTGGGAAAATTCCCGGAAAATTCTGTATGCATAAAACTATTTTCCAAGAACATGCAAAAATCTCTCATGTCTTGCCATATTTTGCACAAAAAGGTAAATGGTGAATGTTAAAATTGTGTTTTTATTGTATTTTGATTCTTTATGGTCCGATCAAAAAACTGCTCTTAGGAGCTGGGAAAACTCCCGGAACATTCTGCCATCAAAAAAACATGTTTCCTCTCTCAGTTTCTATACCTCACTTCCCTCGCCTAAAAGCACCAAGCTAAGAACGTATTTAGCTCGACTTCAAGAGCGAAATTCTTGAATATTTAAGAGCGAATAAATATTTTTTTCAAGAGCGTTTGTTCTTAAGTTATTCGTTCTAATTTTTTCTGGGTGTAGACAGTGGCATCATCGCGTTCTCATAACAAATCGGTAATCAATCAATAAAATAAAAACATGCCAATTAAATACATCGCTGGTCTAACATTTATACCAAACAGTACATTTTTTGTTAGTTGCATTGGAAGCCGAATTGTAATTTTGATTGCCATCACTAAAGATATTTTAACGACCGACATTTAACTATTTTTTATGATTTGGACGTGTAGCTAAGGAGCGTAAGTAATAAAAAACAGGTAAAACAACGTTAACCTAGATATTTTGCAGAACTATTGGAAAGCATGTGAAATTACTAATGGCCGACTAATGAAAAGCTAACAGAGAGATATATATATATATCGACCGATTCTTACTGTTGGGATAAGTAAGCAGCTTAATTATGATGTGTTAATTTTATCCTAATCATCATCATCATCATCATGAGGAAGCCAATGAAGGTGACTCATTCTAGCTGTAAATCCCATTGTTTCTCTTTTGTTAATCAGTTCAATCGAAAGGGCTTAAAGGCTTAGCATTCGGACTAGTTACTTTGCTTTATACCCAAGTCTACAAAAAAACTGCGACTCTCTGGCACTGAAGTAAAAAAAAAAAAAATACTTAAACTTGACACTAATTTTCATTGTCTGCCCGCTTCTGTTTGTGTTTGCCCCTTCCCAATCTCTAGACAGTTGTCAAGGGGGTTGGGTAGTCAAATTTGTGTTTCTTTGTTTTATAATTTTGGCAAACTCTACATCCGACAAAGCAGCACCGAAAAATAATAAAAAAAAAACCAAGTTTATGTTGAAATTTTCTATGTACTTGGCTCAAGGTTCATGGCTTTATTAAATTGCTAGAGACGAGAGTTGCCGACCATTAAATTGTTGTTGGCCCTTTTCGGCCAAAAGCATTAACATTGAAAGCATAGCCAATTCGTAAATAGCCAATTTGGTTGCAACTCTTCCAACTTTCAGTGAGCTTTTCCATTGATCGATTCTATCTTTTGTTTTCGGCCGAAATTAAACCAATTAAGAGCAACACCAAAACAAGCTAATTCCGCAATTGACTATCAAGGTTTTTCTCTTTTGATGTATTCCCTCCGCCCAGAACTGGTTGCGCTTCTTTTGGTGTGTTTTTTTTCTAAGAAGTTTTTTGTTGTTGGTCTTTGCCGGCGGCCAATTATTCTGGCTGCTAATTTGAGATGTGTACAAGCATCTAACCAGCCATGGTTAGCCATAAATCATATGGCTAAAGAATTTTTTAACTTTTTAGAAAGTTACAAATTAAATCCCAGCGAAGTAGAAGGTATTGGAATTGTTTTTGGTGGCACGTGAGCCTGGTGGTAATTTGTTGGCTTGATTATCTATGTCAGTTATGGACAACCAGTTGGCGTCCTGTTAATCCTCACTGACCAAAATAGTAACAAATGCCTTGAAATAGATACCAAATCGAAACATGTACACTGATTGTTCTTGTAGCACCCTCTTGGGATGTATATTCTACTCGTGTAGTCGTAGATTGGCCGATCTGCCGATAGACGAGTGCATCAAAACGCTGTTGTTCCAGATTTCAATTTCTGTAGGGGCCTTCAAACAGGCACAGACAAAATTAGCTGAGCTTTCTCGTGTTACAGCATGAACTAATATGGAAAACTAGCAGAATTTAATGCAAAGTAAAAGTTCAATAAATCTCAAACCACTTAAAACTACAAATTGTATGGTTATATAAAGTTTTGTTTTAGTTGGTCAGCTGTTATTAAATTATAAAAACATAGATTTATATAAAATTAGGCGAGTCCATTGATGACCCGAAATAAGGTAAAAAGATAGAAGGCAATGAAGTGCCTTTAAGCGTCTTTTAAGACTTTTGGTGAGCATTTGATAATATATGCCATAGTGCTGTGAACCATGCTCTAATCAGAAGACAAATAATCTCTACACTAGGCAGAAGGTTGGACTCACTTCTACAATGCAGGGAACCATCACAGTAGCCACAACTAAAAGATGCCACCAAGGAGGAATATTCTGCCTACTATTGTGAGGCCCTACTTTAGAATGAATTTTCAGAAAGAATCGCGTCCCAGGGTATAACATCAGAAGTAATTTAGTAGAAACAGTGAAAAAGTGAAGTACGATTGGTGCAAGTAGGTTCGACCCAACCTAAACCGGAGCAGTAAACTACAATTTGCATTATAATTACCATTACAATTACCATTGCAGTTACCATTACAATTACCATTGCCATTTCCATTACAATTACCATTACGATTATTGCGATATTAACAAATCTAATTATCATTACAATTACAATTTATTCGTAAATATAATATAATTAACAATTTCAATTCATTCAATACTTACTCCAAATAATGAAATTATTTGGTAATTGAAATAATTGCAGTAATTTCGGTATTTTATTTTTTATACCCTTGCGTAGGGTGCGGATGTTTTTAACGCATGGAAGGAAGCATTTCCCACCACATAAAGTATATATATATTCTTGATCAGCATGACGAGCTGAGTCAATACAGCCATGTCCGTCTGTCCGTTTGTTTCTGTGCTATCTCCTCTGTCAGTTTCAAAGTTCCAAACTTTGCGCGAAGTCTTCTGGTACATATACGCTGTACATATGTCGGAACCGGCCGGATCGGATGACTTTAACATATAGCTGCCATAGGAACGATCGGTCGAATAACTAGTTTTAGTAAGAAAAACTTTTTTGATTTCAATGGAAACGTCTCCAAACTCCGTATTTACTAGATTTCTATGCTTCTCCATGATTCTGCCAAGTTTGGTCGAAATCGGACATCTATATAGTATAGCTGCCATTGAAAGGTAAGGTTAGAAAAATGGTCTTAGTAAGAAAAACTTTTTGGTTTTCAATGTAAACATTTTTAAAATTGGCATACATTTATCTTAGAAGCTTTAACATTGTTTTTTAAAGTTTTGTCAAAATCGCATGACTATAGGTTATAGCTGCCATAGTAATGAGCGGTCGAGAAACTAGTTTTAGTGAGAAAAACTTTTTTGTTTTCAAACAAAATGACTTCAAACTTTGTATTTCTTAGTTTGCTATGCTTTTCCATGATTCCACCAAGTTTGGTCGAAATCGGACATCTATATAGTATAGCTGTCATAGAAATGTAGTCTTAGTGAGAACGAGTGCGTAAGTTCAAGTTGGCCCTGCCCGACTTCGAAATACCCGTTACTCAAGGCAATTTGTGTTTAATAACCTCATGCGGCTCAGATAAGTATGCAACGTTTTTTTAACTCTGCCATTTATTATCCGATCTTTATGTGAAATTGTACATATTGGCCACATAGTACATACTGCAAAATCTGAGCTCGATAGCATACAAATTGTAGGAGATATTCAACATTTTTTATTGCGGGGGCGGGAAGGGGCGTGGTCAAAATTTGAAACAAACTTGATCTGCCTACAGACAGTACTAGCTTACGTCTAAAATTTGGTTGCTCCAGCTCTTCTAGTCTCTGAGGTGTTCATACAGACAGACGGACGGACGGACGGACATGGCTATATCGACTCGGCTATGATGAAGAATATACATACTTTATGATATCAGAGATGCTTCCTTCTGCCTGTTACCTACATTTGCACGACTTTAGTATACCCTTTTTACTCTACGAGTAACGGGTTTAAAAACTTGTACTTCAAATTCAGCCCAGCCGAAGTTAACTTTCCTCTAATTTTGCCTTTCTTGTTGATTCTTTCATATCCAAACCCAAACAATTCTTCTAAATTCCCCGAGCAAAATATTTCAAATTCACCCTCAACTATAAAAAGTCTCATCTATAGGGTTGATATCTCGCCGCTCGTTTTGTGCTTTTATTTTGTTAAGTTTTTGTTGACAAGTGGGCAGAAGATAACAAATGAAAATAAAGTGAAACAAAACCAATGACATTGAACAGTGCGAAATCGCATAGACTTTTGTCATACGATATATGTAAGGTCGTTAGCTGTTGGCATCAAGTTAGATGCACTTAAATTCACTCGGCTTTAACCGATGGGACAACCCTTTAGGCCTTGGCAAGCCAATTAGATGTGCTAAAAATGAGTCAGACAAAAAAGCGCACGCTTCGTTAATTAGTTTGAAAGAGCTAAACCTGGTCTGGTTCAAGAAAAGGGCAAAAAAAAAAAAAAAAAACAGTTTTCATTTGGTGACCGGCCTTCGGGCGCAATTATAAGTTCTGCACTGCAGGGAGGTGTGACAGAAATATACCAGTGTTTTTTTCCCCCCCCAACATAGTTTGTTGTTGCTGCGCCATTTCTACAATTGCCATGGCAAATGCAATTTAACTTTAAATGCGCTGCCAGAAACTACTTACAGATGTTGCTTGACTTTCCCACTCTAAGTGCTGTGCAATTTCAGTTTCAATTTTACCAATTTTACCATGACCTTTTTTTTGTTTTTTGGTTTTCTTCCTTTTTGTTTTATTTTTCTATTTTGCATTTTGGCTGGTCGATTGTTTTGCCGTCCCATTAGCCAACTGAAGAGAGTGCATAAAAGCAAACAAAAATTGGTGCTAAATTATGCCGGAACTGAATCGCACCATATTCGAGTTCAATTTCCTTGGTCAGGGGCGGGTTGTAGGAGCAGCTTTTACTTCTTCGATTGTACACACACACACACACACACACACACAACAAAGATCAAAGTTAAGTGTGTGTTTATCGCAGATCGCCGGCCAGGTGAACGCACTTATTGAATTGAGCCTTTAAGGTAATTTTATATAGTTTTAACATTTCCTTTCATTTTCAACTCTCCCAATTTGATAAAATTAACACATTAATCCTACGGCAGATGGGATGCTTATCGCGAAAGTCTGCTAATGAAAATATTAACTCTTAATGAAATTAATATTTCAGCTGGCACGTGAAATTCGAAAGAAATGCCCACTTTGGCCTGCCTGCCCGGGCGAGAAAGTGTTGGCCGTTAATTTATCCACTACGCATTTGGCGGGCCGGCGCGTCAATCAACGTTGTCGCACAGCCGTCAGTTACTTACTTTCGAAAGCAATTTAGCATTTGTTAATGGAACTTAAATAATGCTCCAAATAAGCAAATGGCAATCAAAAGTTATTATGTGCATAAAAAGCTTTATTAACAACTGACTTCTCCGAATCTTCGCCAACTATGTAGAGCCGCCCAGTCATGTTCAGTCAGCTGTTCACATACACAGGCTAAGCATTTTCCATTTTCTATAGCCGCAGGCCTCGATCCGCACAATAAAAATGCAATGCTTTACAAGGCGCCCTTCAATGGAGGTTGCTCAGCTAACTGACAGCTTGGCTAGGTGGATGGCAGAGTTGGCTGTTTGTTGTTCAGTCGCCCGTTTATAATGTAACCACAGTTCATTTTTTTTTTTCTTTCTTGTTGTTGCTTAAAGCATACAATTTTTTTTATATTTTTTTTTTTGTATTTTCCTTTTCGTAAGTATGGTATTACCTTTGATACGCTACGCTTACAATGAACGTTTCACGGGTGATAATAATACACCAGATATTATCTACACAAAATGCAGATAAATTTGCATTAATAGTGAGAGAATGTGATTGTGGGTGACGCCCACGGGATAAAAGTCAGAATGGTCGGAATGGAAAGTCATGACATAATTGCGGGTTTCCCAAAAAGAAAATTCCAACGTTCTGGCATCATTTATAAGCAGGGTCTTTATATAATTTGCATTGTTTAAGGTCGACTTCAGTGTTACCATCGACGGGTCTATCGATGATTTTTAAATATTCTGTTGAATTTCTATTATGTTATTAAGATATCCAATAGATCAAGTTAGTAGATATAAAAACGGCCCTAAAAAATTCAAAATATGAAGGCGTTTTCTTTGAAAACAAAAACTTTTTCTCACTAAAATCAGTTTTTCGACCGATCATTCCTTCACCCAGAAAAACGTTCGCTACTAAAAAAACATTTATTCGTTCTTAAATTTTCAAGAATTTTGATCTTGAAATCGAGCTAAGTTCGTTCTCCGTATAGTGTATTTAAGCAAGGGGACTAAGGTAAAGAAACAGATAGAGGAGCAAACACATTTGAGAGAACACAGCGTTGAACTCGCACTCTCAGACTGGGAGAGGGGTGACTGGATAAGCTATCGAGCGGAGAGTGCCATCGATTTTTGCACTTATGTTGCTTTGAAATTCCCAACCAGCTATGGCATTGCTGGCATGGAGAGACAGCTGTTCGAAGACTGATGCTGCTTTGAGGTGTTTTGTATCGAGCCGGCTTATACTTGCCACATGGTTTAACCATTAGTTTTCCATAAAATAAGTTTAAACAAAATGAAAAAAAAAACAAGAAAGAAAGTCGGTCAAGCCCGACTATAACATACTCTGTACCAAGAAAATTTCTTTTGATCATAACTCGAAAACCGTTCATCCGATCTTCTTCATTCCTTTGGCGGATCGATAAGTTATCCTAATAACTAAATATGTCCAGAAGGAACAAGCCATCTATCTTCAAAACTGTGGGAGATATGACGTTTTTTCTAAATTGCGGGGGCGTGGCCAAAATTGAAAATAAACTTGATCTGCCTGCAGACATAAGAAGCATATGTCCCATACATGTCAAACCTCTATCTTGCTTCCTTCTGGATGTTACATACTTTTGCACAAACTTATAATACTCTATGTACCTACGGTACAGAGTATAAAAAATGTTTGTACAATTGGAATCTGTGAAGCTCTTGATTTGAAGATGATCTCTTGACTATGGGAATAACATTCTCGATTTATAACTATGATGTATGCTATTGATTCAAGAATAAGCACTCTTGAATTTGAGTATGTTTAGCACTTGATTCAAGAACTATGCTGCTTTATTTCAGAATGATTCGTACTTGGATCAAGTATTCAAGCTCTGGTATCAAGAAAAACGGTATCAAAAATTCATACTTGAATCAAGAATTTCGCTCTAGGATCGAGAATTTTCACTTTTATCGAGCTATTGATCTCAAAAATTCTTCATCCAAGTATGTAATTCTCTATATTTTCTCTGAGGGTAGGAGGGAAGCTTAACCAATTTCAGTCTCTGAGTATAATTTACAATTCTTTCCTTTCCAAAATTTGCCTGTCCTTTTCGTGTATTCAATTCCACTGTTTTGATGTGGTTTTGCTGCTGCCGCTGTTGTCCTCCGCCAGCAGTTTCCTGCGGGCCAACCACTTTGTTGTGGTTATACATGTACCCATACATTTGCATATCCATCCATCTCTGGTGACTTTTTGGTCTTCCCTTGGCGACACATTGCCTGACAGAAATGAAAGTGTTGCGGTTAGGCGAACCTCACCGCGCGCGCGCCCTTTGCCTAGATGACTGCCTGCCGCCACAGCGAAATGAACAACAAACAATTTATACAAAATGTGAATTACAATTTTCCATTGCATTGTCTTTTGTGCCTATGACCAAAGTGCAATTGCCGGCCCTTCCGTTTAAAATGAAAAATTAAAAAATATATAAAAAAAAAAACACTCCCCAACTTTCATGGTGGCTGCCGGGGCAGACCAAAACCATTCGATGCCGCACCGATAATAAATTTTCCTCATTGTTGTTGGTTTATGCACACAACATCATCATAATAAATTTCGCCTGATGTACGACGATTGTTGTTGTACTTTAATAAGCAAAGTGCTTGGGCTGGCCGCTTGGCTGGTTAAGCTGCCTTGGCCACCGTTTGTCCACTTGGCCGTGCAACCTGCCGAGTTTGTTGAACCTCATCAACAACAGCAGAAGCAGCAGCAACAGCAGCAGCAGCAGCAGGGGCAGGGGCAGAGGCAGGGACAGTAAACGCCTTCAAGTGTTAGTTGCTGCTATTTATACATACATTTAAATGTTTTAATTTATTTAGTCTCTCAGTTGCATTGTTTGTTGCTGCCAGCAGCAATCATTTGCATGCGTCAAATGTGACTAAGCGGCGCGCATATTTCCGCCTTCATTCAAGCTTGCATGTGTGTTTGTCACTGTGCTTCTGGCCTGGCGTGATATCATTAATAGAAAATATGGCTTAAGGTGTTAATTAGTAGCTCTGTTGTATGGTTAATAACTGGGCTATACCCACACCAAACTAATAATACAATGGTGGAAGCTGGTGAAGAGAAATCCTACCGAATTTTGATAACTTGTTGTGTTTTTTTTTTTTTTTTTTTGGCAATACGAGTGGGTCATAACTGTGTAATGGCGGCATCTCATTAGCATTGCATTAACAACACAATCATAACTTTTTTTTTTTAATGATGGAAAACGTGGCAGGTGCGGGTTACGCAGCTTAACTGAGAAATATGCACTAATAAACTATGTAAGGAGATCATTAAAAGAACATTTTAGTGGCAAATACTTTCAGGAGCATTTTCACTTTCATCTGTTAAAGTTCACTGCACTTTGGTTTGCAGTTGCTTGTTAGCGTTCAAGTTGCATTTCATTTTTTTTTTTTTTATTATTATAATTTGTAGTTTATTGTTTTACAGTTTTCTTCTTCTCTGCTTTTTTTTTTTTTTTTTTTTTTGGTTTGGCATGCAAATTATACAAGCCCACACAATAATACTGCACCTGGTGGAAAAAATGGTTGAAAAAATATTTTCACTTGCTGCTCAGTTAATAACTTAATTTTGCATGCCCTTGTGCTGTAGGGGTATTCGTGTAACTTTGACATTATGTTTCACTTAATTGATAAGTTATATTCCGAAATGGTTCAATTTGTTTTTCAATATCTTAAAAATATGATTGAAAATGTTTGCGTGCTATTATAAATATAAAAATTGGGGTTTTTTAATTAAATTGTTTAGATTTTTATCAAAATTAATTGGCATTTCGGGCAATTTGTAACTGCACACATACGGGGAGTGTTTGGTTTATGAAAAAAGTCAACTGAACTGCACACTCTAACGATTAATCAAATTGATTCATGTTTTTTCCACATAAAATCAACTTTCTAAAATATAATCAATTTTATTCGATTGTCTAGAAATCATATACAAATTACTGCTGATAGCCAAATTGGGTCGTAAGGTTGAACAAAATGAATCTAATTGTATTTAAAACTAATGTAAAAGTTCAAAACATTTAAAACTTACTTTTAATTCTGCTTTTGTTATGCAAGAATCATTCATTTCGAACCCTATTAACCAAATGTATATATTGAATCGATCGACTTACTGACCATGTCTACGTACACAAAAAAAAGAACAAAAATCGAGAAAGCTAAGCTAACTTCGTCTGTGCCGAAGTTTTTATAGCCTTGCAAGTGCTCGCTTTTCAGAGTAAAAAAAATACTCTTTTTCCCATTTTCCGACCGATCGTTCGTATGGGAGCTATACGATATAGTCATACGATTTGGCCAAAAATTTGTAAAATTATGTGAAAGCATGTAAAACAAATAAATACAAAATTGATGCTACCATTAAAAATAAAAAAGTTTTTCAAACTAAGACTGCTTTTCAGACCTATCTCTTATATGGCAGCTATACCTTATAGTTGTCCGATTTTAATCAAACTTGGTAGAATTATAAAAAAAAACATAGAAAATCTACGATTATATAGTTTGGAGACGTTTCCATTGAAAAAAAAAGTTTTTCTCACTAAAACAAGTTTTCCGACGGATTGTTCCTATGGGAGCCATGAGATATAGTCATCCAATTAGTAGTGTGCAGCAAAAAGAAGACTCTGTGCAAAATTTCAGCTCAAAAATTAGAAAATGACTCAAAAATGACTCCAAAATTAGTCAAAAATGTTCTGAAGAACGGGTTGAAATCGGCTCTTCAAGAAGAATCGCGACTGGGGCACCATTTTCTCCCGACTAACGTATAATATCTGATCAGAACACGACGAAATTATAACTTTTTCGCAATATCTAGACCAGAAGACAAAAAGAAATACCTCTGCGATAGATCAGATTTTTTAATGTATCATTTTATTAATGAACCCACCCAAAATCGGTCTTAGGTTCAAACATTTTTACACTCGTTTCGACTCGTGAGACCTAAACGCGCTGTAATCGCTTTGCGCAAAACAATGACAAATGCACCTCAAGCGTATAGGTCGCCGGCACCTCTGTCCCAAATCAGTTGAGTTGAGTTAACTGTTGCTTAGACTGGACCTAGCGATTTCGCACCCTCCGGAATGCAAACCGAGTTAATACAGAGACAGTAAATTACCTCTAATACGCTTAAAAGACCATGAAATCTGATTGGTTGGGTTAAGCGAGCGTAATGAACGTCTTGAGTCAATAAGCTGACGATTATAGCTTCTGTGCCCGTGATAATTATTAGGTATTCGTTCTAAAAAGCTTATAAAATCTTATATTACCAGCACTTTAAAGTAATTTGCCATTAAATTAATAAGACTAATTAAATGTTTGTATTTTCTTTTACAGGTAAGCTTACCCTTGAAAATACGGATAATGGAAAATGAGTGAGATCAAATTTCTGGCTGGATGCGAGTAGCTCTTAGGCGTGTATTAAGTTTGAAGTGAAGTATAGTTGAATCGTAAGGCTAACTCCACCTTTTAAGGGTGGCAAAAACTAGCAGGGTTTTGCTCTCTTTTTTCTTCCTGCCTGGCTTCTGTTTTGTGCCACATTGCGAAGCTATTTTTTTTTTATGGGCAACTCATGCTGCTGCTGTTTCTGATGTTATTGTAACTTGGCTGCATTGTTGCTCATTCGCCCCGTTGGCGCTGCATTTGAACTCATTTCATTTCCCATAAGGTAAAACGCAACTGCTGCTGCTGGCAACATTGAGAGACGTGTTTAGAATTAGCACGCCATCGCCATCGTGTCTATAAATAAAGCAGGCAACATAAATAGCATTGACTTGGTGCTGCAGAATGTCAGGTCCGAGCTAATCAGCGACCAGGCATCGCATTTGGCTGGTAATCATTATTAATAGACGTACAATTACACCATCGGGCGAAGGCAGCAACTAACTAGCCAATTCGACCGACTCACCTGTCGATGGAAAACATCGCAAAGTCAAACAAAAGCTTATAAAATATGCGGCTGCAAAATACAATTAAGTTGGGGGGGAAAAAATGGCAATAAATAAAAGCGGCAGCGTTGAGCTCAATTAATTCGCCAGCTTTGTTTGCATGGCAGAAATTAATGTTGAAATTAAAAAAATATTTGCCACTGCAAATCACGACACAGAAATCATGCAAACGAACTGCGAAAACAAATTGCGAAAATGCATTTCAAATTGAATATCTTTCCTCCGAGTGAGCACTGAAGCGGCATGTTAAAAGGTCATTGTCTGCCAATCGTACAGCCACCACAAAACCCAACACAAAAACTTGAGCGCATATTATCTGATTATTAAATACAAAAGCAGCTGTGCTCCGCTCTGGTCTTTTGTGGTTTTTGATTTTACCTTGTCTACCGACGGTTTTTAGTTTTTTTTTTATAAAATTTGTAATTATTTTTTTTTTAAGTTTTGAAAGGTGCCAAAGTTCTGGCTTCCCTTTCAGTCAGCCTTCACTCGAACGAACGACCGACCGACCATTGTGGTGAGCTCACGGATATGCAGTCGAGATTTTAATAACTGGTAATTATTAAAACTACAGCTGTTTTCGGTTAACTTTAGCTGCATTTAGCCACAATTTAAGTTTATGTCTCTTTAGAGGCAGCTTCCCTGCCCGCCCCAAGGCAAGGCCTTGGGAAATCTCTGGCAAAACAATGGAAACATTAAAGTTGGCTTATAACAGTTGTCTGCTCAGTACAAGCTGAGCCCAAGTACCGGGCGGTGGCCTATTCCATTTGCCAAGCGACATTTTCACTTTAAGTGTGGTTGAGCTTCATTAACACAATGTGACTGGAAAGGAATTTCACTTTCACACATGTCAGTTGTATTGTGTGTGGATTGATTTCAAGTAGGAATTTTGCACATAAATACTGTGAAAAGATGCACAGATGCACACAGTGCAATCTCCATTAACTGTTAATTCTTGGTTAGCTTTCGTCCATTTTGTCAAGTGTTTTCTATTCCGTCGACAGGAATCTAAACCGGCTCTAAAACGAAATAGAAAACGGTTCGGTTTGTCTCATTTCATCAAAAATTTTAATGTCGGTAGCAAGCTATTGCTCTCAGCTCATAGCACTCGGCTCTAGGCTCTGAGCTGAGGACCCTAGGTCGTGAGCCGTGAGCCATAAAGCGGCTCTCGGCTCGTGAGCCATTGCACTGTAGCTCGTAAGAATTGCCAAAGACGAATGATTCTCCAGCATGATGAATTGATAGGTCATCCGCAGTAGAGCACAGTTTAGGCAACCAAAAAGATTTCTTTTTATTCCCAACCATCTTAAATGAACTGTGTGTGGTGATCGTTTTTCTACCCCAGGTACCTCATATATTTTCTGGAAGATTAAAGTAGGTAATTGAGCTCAGCGCCAAGAGCTGTGGCACACGAGCCAAGAGCTGTGGCTCTCCAGCCGAAAGCTATGGCTCACAGCTCTGAGCTAATAGCTGTTGCTTACGAGCCGAGAGCCGGTTGAGCTGTGGCTCTCAGCTCAGAGCCGAGTGTTGCGGCTGACGAGCCGAGAGCTCGACCAAGAGCTCTCAGCTCTGAGCGAGAGACAAAAAGAGGCAGAGTGCGCGGCTCGCTTGAGAACAATTCCGTGATAATACAAGCCAACAGAATTTGACTTTTTCCAGTAAATTTAAGGGTTGGTAGTGATTCTGGTGGTATTAGTTTTCGTATGATAAGCGCAACTCTGTTTTCAGAAAAGAAATGGTTGCTTAAAGTGACCATTTTGAACCTTTCACAGGCACATATTTTGGGTAATCCGTTCCATTAAACACTTTTTGAGTCTAAACACTCCTTAGCCTTGAAATAAATCATCCCAAACAATTCTCCAAAGTTTTTCAGTGAAGATATACTTCTTTTAGCACTTGGATAGAAATTCAAAGATATTCAATATTGCTATAAATAATAAACGTGCCTAGAAAGGGTCAAAATAGCAACTTTAAAGCTCAAGTTACCAATAATCTAAACGAAGTCATCTAGAATCACTACCAACCCCTGGACCTTCTTGCCCATTATAATTCATCTAGTTGTCCCAGCAAACTGTTTTTTTTTTTGCTCAAATTAGATTTAAAGAAAGCATAGAACAGTTTTTGTAAGGCTGCAATATATTATACAAAACATCTTTTGTTGTCTGCTCTGAAGCCGCAGGCTTGTCAACTCGGGAACACGCCAAATATAGCTGGCCGAGTGAAGAGCATGACATGTAAATCAACGGACTTCGTGGAATTAGGCATTCTTCTCGCTTCGAATGATTTGATAGTATGAACAATATTATTACCTTCGTCTGAATCAGTCGGGTTCCGCTGCTAAGTTTTGGGAGCATGAAGATTTCGTGGAATAATGATGGGCTATATATCTTTAAGCGGTAAAATACTTTTTTAATATTAAAATATTCATTTTTCGTCTCCTTTGGATGATATTTAGTCTGGTTGGATGATATTGAATGATCTATTTTAACCATAAATGGATATTTTAATAACCAATAAAGAATATAATAAAGTATCCATGTCAAATGGATCCAATTTTTCTTTTATGTAGCGACTTCTTACGTTATCGAAATGGTTTTGGACAACTGACTAGGCATATGGTGACAGAAAGAGAAACAAATGATATCAAAAAATTATCCATCGATGATTTCGGTATGCCTTTGAAATGGATAAGTTTTAAATATATATTGTTGGATTTTAAAATAACCATTTAATTTTAATTGGATCTTAAACTTTCATCCAAAGAATGACCACCTTTGTGGTGTTGTTCCTCTGTTTCACGCTGTGCATGACCTCGAGCCGGCTAAAAACTGCAGGATATGAAATATTGATATTCTAATATCAAATAAAGCAAACTCAAAAGAATGCATTCCAAATGGATCTTAAGCAGCTCTTTTCCGTACAGTCTATAAACAAATTAAAATATCATAAATCATTATATCTAACCATTAAACACTTGCATCAACTAGGACCAAATGTCACGTATCGCAATTGCAGCCTTCAAATCTTTTGCATCGCTCAATCTCTCAACTCTTGCAGTTTCACTTAACCATTAACACCCAACTGACACGAAGAATTTTACTTTCTCGCCTGTCAACCAAATTCACTGGCAAATGATGAATTGAAAAATTGCATTGCAAACCAAACTGATTTGACATTAAACCTATGGCCAGCTTTAATCGCTGTCATCTATTTTGGTGTCTGAACTGCTCAATTTATTTCGTGTTTATTGCAAATATCCTTCAGGTTTCAAGTTGGCTTGCATTGGTATGCATACATACGTCTTCGCTGTTGACGTCAGCTCAAATTGTTTGGTCGATACCAAGGAGAGCATGGAAAATTTTGTTGCCAGTGTCTTTGAGTGACATTTTCCGTTGCGCAAAAAGTGAAAAGTTGCTATTAATATTGAAACGATGAAAATGGCTGTTGAAATTGTCAGTTGAAAAGCAGCTGCCTGACCGCTTGATATTGATAGTTAAATGGACTAAATATGTTACATTGTGTATTTGCATGCAAATCACTTTAATAAGAGGTTTTAACCTTCACATTTGTTTTGTTGTTTTTTTGTATTTTTATATTTAAAAAAAAAAAAAAATAATTCGTTTTGTTTTGTATAATTAACAGAGGCCTTAATTGCCGGAAGGAACGGGGTAGTCAGGTGTCTTGAGCTTAGGTTTTTTCTTTGTATGAGTGTGTAAAGTCATTTATCAAAATACAAATACAACCGCCTTTCCCATAATTAAATTAAACTGTTGCCATTAATAATTGTCAGCCAGTTGATGCTTCCTCGGCCCATATACGTACCAGACCAAATGTCACAGCCATAAATTTCTCAAACGGCAAACAGCAAAACATAATAATCCATGTGACAATCAGACAAACAAAAATTAACCATCAGGCCATTTATGAAACACAAACAGCCCGAGAAGCCGCACACAGTTCAATTGAATTCACATTCAATGGAAATTGGAACAAAACGAGGCTAAAGCCAAATGTGGGCAGGCTGGTGTGCCTAGACCCTAGACTAGACCCAACCACAGCGCACACGCGAGACGCGTCAATCTCGCAAAATTATGTAAATTTATTTGCTCAAATGCAAAGGAAAAATCGAAACTGCAAATTGTAAAAATATGCTAGACAGATAAATTGATTACCCATACCCGCATAGTGTGTAGCTACATCTGTATGTTGTTGACCGAGTCTGGCCTGAGCAAGTTGCTGCTGTGCTGCGACTTGCCTTTTTTTTTAAATTTTTTTTTGCCAAATTTGGCTGCTTGATTTTCGGTTTTTGCACTTAAACAACACTTACTGTAATCAAATAATTGTGTTAATAAATTTGCATAAAATCATTTTAAGTGCCTTGATTTGTACTTAACACTTGGCCCCCGGCGATCTGTGATGT
Source organism: Lordiphosa andalusiaca (assembly GCA_035044965.1). Taxonomy (NCBI): domain Eukaryota; kingdom Metazoa; phylum Arthropoda; class Insecta; order Diptera; family Drosophilidae; genus Lordiphosa; species Lordiphosa andalusiaca. The sequence goes on from JAWNNM010000342.1 coordinate 1,129,825, forward strand.
TGTGTGTCGCGTGGACGCTGTCAGTTTTTAGGCGGATGCAGATGATAGGCTAAAACCCACTCAGTCAATCACAGAAGCCTACACTAAGACAAAGATATCCCAGTGGAATAAATGATTTAGTGAAAATCAACTTTTACTTGGTAATAAATCACTAAACTAATCTACTCAAATGGGTAGAAAGGGTGGAATGAGGTGGCTGAAGGTCTGTATGTAGGAAAGCTATAGGAGTTACCAGTATACCTTAAGCAAAAATCTCAGATCCACAATGTGTATGACAATTACTCTTAGAGTAATAGAAAAGATAGTTGGTTAAGCCCAAGTGTAATATACTCTGTAACAACATTAGTCTAAGCTCAAGATGTAATCAATATTTAACTAATACTTTTCTTCCATAAACTCTGATGCTTACATTGAGATCGGATCGCTGCATACTTTTGGGAACAACCTGCGCTAACATTATGTTAATATGCTTACATTAATGTTAATTAACATTGGGGTAGGCCATTAACCAGGGATGAAAACCACTCAAAAATAAGTACTGCTGCGGTTTAGTGGTTCTCACAGTTTCCGAACCGCCGTTTCGAAACATTTCTTAGTCTATGTAGCTTCAGTGGTTCATAAAGGCATTTTATGAAATGTTATGATTTATGTCGTAATGTGACTTTTCACACACTTTGGAAGTTGAATGACTCTAAACCATTTGAATGTCTTTAAGATCCTTAGAAGAATGGTCCAAATTTATTACCTACTTATCGGATTTGCTGGATTCGTCTATAAGTTCCTAGAGGAATGCCCCACGAAAACAGAGAATGTCGGCTAGAAATAAGTTTTTATCGTATTATATGATAAAAAACTCTTCTGTCTAAGATTGTATGAACTTAAAGAAGAACTACAGAAAATGAAAAATATGATGAAAAAGTGAAATTGATACGTCAAGAGACCGGTTTACGGGATTACATACATTTTCGTCAAGTCTTCTAGGGATGTACAGTAGCGATGTTCACCCATAGCCCCCAGGGGCCGAGCGCATGCCGAAGTCGGATATATGAGCGTAAGCAGTGCTCTCTTTGCTTGCATTCGCAGCCCAGCCGTCGAGATGGGCAGTGCGCAGTGCACAGCACACAATACACTCTCACTTTTTGGCCTCGCTCTTCTTGAACATCGCTGATGTAGAGGTTCGAACAGAATGTCCTCCACAAATTATCTCAATGAAACGATTCGAATTCTCAAATCTAGAAGTGTCATTGGCTAGAGGAAAGCGATTCAAGTCAGAGAAATGAATTAAAACAAACCGTTTTTCTTTGTGACCGCAATATGTGCCGAAATATTGCGGTTCGGTTTACCAGCTGGAATAAGCGGTTCGGTTCGGCTTATAACCGGTATGCATCCCTGCTTTTAGTTCCTGTGAATTGAGGGTCTATCGAAATTGGGCAGAAACGACTTTACCTTCTAAGCTGTGATTGATTTTGATACCATTCGACTTAAGAACGCCGAAGACTGACGTCTGCATCTTAGCGCACACGATTATCAAGCACTCGCGAGACACAGTGACCAAATTATAGCAAAGAGTGTAGCCATTATCAGGACGCGCGCATACATGCGACTGAAAGATGAACTGATGGCAAAACGTAAGGCTAATCTGGACAAATAATCACTCCCTGATAATCACTACTTTCTCATCTTCTAGATAGCTGCCATGTGTCAGTAAGCCCATGAGTTAATTCTTCTAGTTCTAAGTTTATGTGGCAGATAGCTCTATGTAGAAAATGTGAATTAGCGTTAAGACACTTTAGTAGACTATGGTCCTAAAATCATATCTAGAGCAAGAATTGTTATAAATTGCAAAATTAAGCGAATTCGCGGTGATGCTTCAGAGTGTGCCGCGCTTACATAATACAGCCATCCTCAGTAGTATTATGTATTATGTATTATGTAACTGATAACTCAGTAAAAACTTAGCTGATGATATTTTTATACTCTGTACCGTAGGTACATAGAGTATTATAAGTTTGTGCAAAAGTATGTAACATCCAGAAGGAAGCATCTCCGACCCCATAAAGTATATATATTCAGCATCAGCATCAACAGCCGAGTCGATATAGCCATGTCTGTCTGTCCGTCTGTCTGTCTGTCCGTCTGTCTGTCCGTATGAACGCACAGATCTCAGAGATAATAAGAGATAGAGGTTTGACATGTATGGGACATATGCTTCTAATGTCTGCAGGCAGATCAAGTTTATTTTCAATTTTGGCCACGCCCCCTCCCGCCCCCGCAATTTAGAAAAAACGTCATATCTCCCACAGTTTTGAAGATAGATGGCTTGTTCCTTCTGGACATATTTAGTTATTAGGATAACTTATCGATTCGCCAAAGGAATGAAGAAGATCGGATGAACGGTTTTCGAGTTATGATCAAAAGAAATTTTCTTGGTACAGAGTATGTTATAGTCGGGCTTGACCGACTTTCTTTCTTGTTAAACATATTTTTAATCAAATATATTTTTCCCATGGACAGTCATGCACATGGCGATATCTCTGCTGTTGATTCTGTTCAATAATTCTGTTCTAATACCAGAGATCAAGTCCACACGATTTCAAAGTCTGAATTAGTTACTTATAAGCAAGTCCCGAAACACAGAGGTGCCTGCAGCCAGCTTACACCTCACTAATCAGTTGTATGTGCTCGTGGCTGTCTGATGCACACGAAATCATTCTTCGCACAACAACAAATTCTGACTGAATACAACGCAGACCAATAAGTTTTCTACGTTTAAGTTTGAAAAAGACAAAGAAGAGAAAAAGAAGAGAGACATTAACGAAATTGTTGTTGAAATTGTGCTATGCGCGTGGCTATTGCCCTTCTGAAAAATACAACGAATGCGGCCTGCGCGTATAGGCTGTTGTCAATTGAATAATATTTTCCCAAATGCAGATTTTAAATGTGAAATTTATTCAGAGATTGTTTTTGGTAAACGAAAACCATCTGAAAATTTTCTAATTTTAATCAAGGTCACAACTGAATTGAGCGGCCAAGGTTTGTCCAAGTTTATAAAAAGAACCATTTTGTCAAACCTTTCTCTGCTATTACCTCATCTGTCAAGTGGCTTCTACCTTATACTCTGATGTGTCTTCTTTTCTTCTATTGCCGCCAACTGAAATGAGCGTCGTAACATCATTTATAGCAGAGCTTGTCTTAATGATCCGGCTGGATAACTCTATCAATTTTTCACAGCGTACACAGCTTGTCAAGCTGCGACTGGCATTTTAACTTGGCCATAAAACCCACTCAGTATCGCCCATCTTTGGCAACGTCGTCTCACGCATCTCTTCGTGCCAATTACTCACCGTTTTAGCTTGGCCTGGCTCTATGTAGGTAAATCCAGTTAAAAGCCACAAAAAAAAGCCATTTTGATTATTTTCACATTAAATTTTTGTATTGTATTTTGGCCCAAAAACAAAAAAAAAAAAAACAAATGCCCTCCGCAAAACGACAGACAATGAAAATCAGCTTCACTGTCTAAAGACGATAAAGGCGTTTTGGTTCATAATTCATTCGGGCTCACACCATCATGATTCCGTCTATCTCTGCGGGCCATGCCATGAAATTTCACACTATCGACATTCATCGGCGCTTTGATATGGCACCGACCGGCCAATTGGCCAACGAAAATCAAATGCCAGCTTTGACAGAGCACGCTTAACAATTTGCTGCAAAAGGACACTGCTTCCTGTAAAACCCACTCGATGCACTCAATCGGTTGTGGCGGCACTACTCCATTTGCTTGCCCCGCGGCCGGGTCGTAAAATTTTCTAAGCTCATTATTTGCCCATATTTTTATGATTGGCCGGCAGGGCTTTTGTGGCAGCCGCATAAAAAAAATGAAATACGTTTTTTAACGCTCTTTTCTGTTACTTTCTGATGACAAAGTGAAAGTTTTTTGTATTTTGTCTCTGTGTCTGTAAAACGTAACAACTAAACAAAGCTCTGCTACGGGCGATATAGATATATGTATGTATATGCCGCCTGCTTGTTGTGACTAAGCTCACTCTGGGGATGTCAAAGATCAAAAACAGATTTGTTGTCGTCCCTACTCGCAACTCGTATATGTGATCAAAATTTGTTACATCTTTTTAAAAAGCCGACAAACTTAAAAAAAAATAATAGATTGTTGATCTGTTAGTTTTGACACCTTGACAAAGGCGTTAAACGTGACGTATAAGTAATTTGTACTCCGCGGGCTACTCGAAAATGCGAGATCTCCTTAAGTTTTCAGTGGAGGGTCTATGACACTTTAATCAACTTTATTTTAAAGATTATTGAGATTCTAAATTTCAATTTATTTATTTAATTTGAAAAATTTGTTGAAACAATTTTTAAACAAAACATTTTTCTGCAGAAAAGTCGACTTAATTCCGAAACAGAGTTAAGCATCTTTCTCTTAGCTGCTCGCTAATGTTCAGCATAGAATGAATAGGCTCTGATGTCCCTCCTAGTGTAATAAATATCAATACTAGGCAACAAGGTTCAGTTTATGGACGGAGTTTTGGTGATTTTAGAAGATTTTTGTATGCTGCAATTACAATTATTTATTAAGAAATGCTCCATTACGTCAAGATTTTGCTAACCTGTGACTCAAAATGCATACTTTGTTCAATTTTCAGATGGATAACTGAATTTTGTTAGATTTTGATTATAAATTTTATTGATAATAATCCCATAAAAGTATAATATAGTGCCTAACTATCTCAAACTATCTCAAATTAAGTATTTAGAATTGCTGAGTGGGAAATGACAACAATTTTTTGTTTAGTGTAGGAAATTTATAGGTTCAAGGCTTTTTTTATGCCTAAGGTTTCGGCACATTAGTTCAGTCAAAATGGGATTTGTGAGATAAAATGCTACAAATTTGTATATACCTTCAATTTGGTGCTATTTCAGAAATCTCTAAAGATTTTCGTATAAGCATTTGGACTTTTAACTAAAAATTAGAGGAAAGTTAACTTCGGCTCTGCCGAAGTTTGTATGCCCTTGCAGCACGTTTTTCTAATTTCAAGGATATTTCCATTGAAAACAAACAAGTTTTTCTCAGCAAGACTACTTTTCTGAAACTACTTTTGTGTGACTGCTTTACTATATAGATGTCCGATTTCTACCAAACTGATTAAAATCATGGGAAAGCATAGCAAACGTAGAAATATTAAGTTTGGCGACATTTTCTTTGAAAACAAAAAAGTTTTTCTCACTAAAACTAGTTTCTCGATTGATCGTTCTTATGGCAGCTATAATCTACAGTCATCCGATTTTGACAAAACTTTAAAGAATTGTGTGAAAGGTTATAAAATAAATATATGCCAACTTTAAAGAGGTTTACATTAAAAACAAAAAGATTTTCCCACTAAGACTATTTTTCTAACCTTACTTTTCTATGGCAGCTATACCATATAGTTGTCCGATTTCGACCAAATTTAGCAGAATCATGGAGAAGCATTAAATACTAGTAAATACAGAGTTTGGAGACGTTTGCATTAAAAATAAAAAGGTTTTTCTCACTAGAACTAGTTTTTCGACCGATCGTTTCTATGGCAGCTACATGTTATGGTCATCCGATCCGGCAGGTTCCGGCAAATGTGCAGCGTATTTGTAACTGAAAACTTGGTAGCGATACCTTTAAAACTGTCGGAGGAGATAGCATAGAAACTGACGGACAGACGGATATGGCTTTAACGACTCAGCTCGTCATGCTGATCAAGAATACATACATACTTTAAGTGGTCGGAAATGCTTCCTTCTATGCGTTACAAACATCTGGAAAATTTCAATATACCTTCTGCAAGGGTATTAAAATAGAAGCACAAAAAAATTAAAATAAACTAAAATGTTTCACCTCCATGCTCTCAGGCAACGTTCCAACAACTGAGCCGGTAGCCTCGTGCCAGCTTAAAGCTCAAACAGACATTGACTCAAACGTTTTTCAAACGTTTATAAAAGTGACCTTGCATTAAGGTGACCATATCTTCTTAAAAAAATTCTTTAGGGTAAAATTCTGACTTTTTCAAAAGAATGTTGAATTTTTATACTCTGTACCGTAGCTACATAGAGTATTATAAGTTTGTGCAAAAGTATGTAACATCCAGAAGGAAGCATCTCCGACCCCATTAAGTATATATATTCAGCATCAGCATCAACAGCCGAGTTGATATAGCCATGTCCGTCTGTCCGTCTGTCTGTCCGTATGAACGCACAGATCTCAGAGATGGTAAGAGATATAGGTTTGACATGTATGGGACATATGCTTCTTATGTCTGCAGGCAGATCAAGTTTATTTTCAATTTTGGCCACGCCCCCTGCCGCCCCCGCAATTTAGAAAAAACGTCATATCTCCTACTGTTTTAAAGATAGGTGGGTGTTCCTTCTAGATATATTTAGTAATAAGGATAACTTATCGATCAGCCAAAGGAATGGTGAAGATTGGATGAACGGTTTTCGAGTTATGATCAAAAGACTGTTCGCTGCAGCAGCGCAGAAGCAGAGCTGCTTTCAGCTACTACTGCAGCATCAAAATTTATGCTGAGTGTAGAATTTCGTTGGTACAGAGTATGCTATAGTCGGGCTTGACCGACTTTCTTTCTTGTTGTAACTGCTTTACCCCAATTCCAGACTTCTATTTTGGGTGTACATACGAGTATTTGGGTCAATGCTACAGCCGAACTTCTCCATTACGAACTTCTGTACAACCATGTTGTCTTTTTATCGAATTAATTTAAAAAACACTGCAATTTCGATTGATATTCTAACAATTCTTTATTACGAATTTTCAATACAGTATAACGAAGTTAAATTTTGTCTCCTAGAGATTCGCTTTATAGAAGTTCGACTGTATTAACAATGTGCATAGAAGAGTATAACTGAAGGAATAATGTGGGTTTTGAATTGGTCCAGTTTTGTTGAACTCCAAAGTAATTTTGCGAATGTTCTTATGTAATTTATCCCCTTATATTCCTTGGAACCAGGTGTCTTGCTCCACATTTCACTGCGAGTCAATTCCACTATTTACTTTGTCCCACACTGCGTATGCGTCATCGGTAGCCATTACCTTATCAAAAATCAACTAATGCAAACCCACCTCAGATAGCCAAGTTTTAAAAAGAAAATATGTTGGCCACCGTCTTATCAACATCAGCTAACAACTGTGATAAGCCATATAGAGTCAGAGCCATTCATTGAATGCGCTTTTAAATTGCGTCGCCATTTTTGGACTAGTCAGCTAAACGAGTGCAAAATGTGTGTGGCTTGTGTGCGGTGTGTGGTGTGTGCGGTGTACGGTGTACGGTGTACAGGTGGGCGCAGCGTCAACAGCTTGAAACGGAACGGGCCGTGGCCGTTTCGGGTTGGTGCTGACAAACTGCACATAATAAATATAATGTGAATTTTGTATAAAATAAATCAGAGCTGAAAGTGAAACGTACCGGATGTTGGAAGATTGACAAAATGATGCCGCACCAAACGAAACTATTGATTGCTTGGGTGGCTGCCTGTCTGCCCCCTCCCTGTCTCTCTCCCTCTCTCCCACTGGGTGGATGCATTGACAGATTGTTGTGGAGTTTGGGATGCATAATCGCACAATCGTGCAGTCATTGGCACATTAAAAGCAACGGCACGTACAAAAGGCAGCCAAAGAGGAAAATAGCGTCTATTTTTGTTGTTGCTCTTTGCTGCCTTTTGTAAAAGTGCAATGAACAGCTAAATTAATGCGGAAAAGGGCGTGTGTTTGTCAATTTAGGACAGACGAGACCCAAAACAAAACGCCAGCTAAATAAACAAACAAAAAAACTAACTTGTATGTAAACAAGTGGCCAACTCATCATCGAGCGTAATCAAAGACGTCCGCAGAAACGTGCAAAGTTGACAAAGTGGCCAACTTCCGGTGGGCCATCGCGTGACCAGCGGCCGACTCTCAAATTATTGGCCCGGCTAATTAACAGAACGGGCTGGACTAAAGTGTGAAAATTGTGTGAAAGTGCCGAACGGGACAACAAATTGCGCCAAACAATGAAATATTGTCCAATTGTTGGGGCCTGGCCTGGCGGCCATTTTCACATGTTCATGGATGGAAAATCGATTAGAAATCGTTGGTCAAATGACAGCAAGAGGTGTGCCCGTTGGCCACAATGGACACTGAAAGTGGCAGTGGCAGCCGACTCAAGCGCGATAGTGCCCATTGCCGGCAGCAGAGGTTCCCCAAGGATTATGTACAGACAGCTGGGGCAGGGACTGACAGCGCCCACGGGAGCCACCAATTTATGAACGTTTATCAACATCAACAGCAAAGCGCAGGCGAAAGTTGTGTAAAGAGCTTTTTTTTTTTGGGGGGGTTTTAATTATGGCCTGAGCCAAAAGTGCAATTAAAATGTAAAAAGTGTTTAATTAATTTAATGCAAAGTGGCTACAATCCAATAACCAGGCAACTAACTAGCTCACCTGGCCACCGCACAGTGGGCCATGGAAGTATTAAAGACGTTTTATGGCCCACAACTTGTTCCAAACTGTTGAGAATTTCGTTCACATCGAATTTTGCTTCATTAACAAGGTTTTTTTTTTTTTTTTTTTTTTTGCATCGACTTCTTGTATCCATAAAAAGTTTATTATCAGCTGGAGCTGGATCATTTCTCTCACAATATGTTAAACTAATTGGGGAGTCTTTTTAAAGGTAGATTAATGTATATTTCATACTTTTTTGTTTGATGTACAAGGCGTTATGCAAATTCAACAATATTCAGGTAATTATGGTGAAGACTCATTGAAGTTGAGATATTCTCCATACAATGTTTAAAGCTTGCTTGAAGAACTTCTGAGGAGAGACTACACTGAAAAGAATGTATATTGTTTATAATTGATTTTCATTTAAACTTTTAAAAAAAAAACCGAATTTAAGAAAACCATTTTTTGGTTAAAGCTTAAGTTAAGTTAAGTTCTTAAGCGTAATTTTTCTACATATTTTTCAAAAAAACTGTCACAGATTACTTTTGAATTTAAAAGCATTTCAAATAGGGCGACTACCATTGAATTTGTAATATAGCCCCAAACTTTGGAAATTTTAATCTAGATAATCGCTCTTAAATTTCGAAAAACATAATTCTCCAGCTCGAATTCCCTGTACTCGGAATATAAAAGGTGCAACTAATATTTGTCCTGCTAAGTGCAGGGAAAAATAGCATAGTAAAACCTTATACCAGTGATGCCCACGCTTCATGTGCCAATGTGTGCATGTATTGTTGTTGCCTTTAATTCCGCAAGAGCATAGGAGAGAAAGAGAAGAGAGACATATACACACAGATAGCGCTGCACGTATTAATGTTGCCTTAAATTCAGCAAGAGCAGCCAGCCTATGCCTATGCGTCATGATGCGTTCGCGCATTACAACAACATTGGCGCATGAAGCGTATAAAGCATGGGCATCGCTTTTTAAGGGTATAGCTTTTTTTTTTTTTTTTTTTTTTGGATTTTTGAGTGCAGCTGAAAACCCTTTAGACTTTCTATTTATCCGTTTAACATTGCCATTACAGAAATTTGCAAATTTTCGCCACATATTGTACCATTAGATGCACACCTCTTATACACTCGTCCACAATTGTAATTTTTTCATGCTAGTCCATTTCAATTTGCTTTAAGTTTGATGAGCTTATTGTGTGCGTGTAACATTTACTGCAATTGTTGTACTATTTCTCTTTCGTTTTATACAAAATAGCACAATGCGTATAATCTAGATCAAATGAATCTCCTTTACCTTTGTTGACTAAGACTGGCACAAAGCATAGACGCAGTGCGATTAATCGCTTACAAAAACACATTTGACATTCCAAACTCAAGACAATATAACTAAAAATATAAAATTTTGAGTTCCATGGGAGCTTAACTTAACCAGCGGGCTTTTAGCTTTCTGAATAGCTAGCTTTTCCCGTTTAAAGACAAAAAGAATTTCATAATAAATGCCCCTAAAAGTATATCAACGTTATTTCCTAAAGTAACAATCAATTTAAATGATTAATTGAAAGTCTGTTTTGAAAGCGACAAACATAATACACACTTTTTACATTCACTCAGAATGATGGACCAAGGGCCTTTTTCTAATCTATTACATAAACTGTCACATAAACCTACAAATAACAAAGCAAAATCTTAGTTTATCTGACACTTAGCAACTATGTAGAAGATGAGAATTCAGCACTTAGTGAAAATAGTATTATGCCAAATATACAGAATTGATTTCCTGCATAAGTAAGTAACTCATAAGCATAGCATATTTTATTTACAATGATAATGTATTTGTGTATGTGATTTGACGCACTGACACGCGTGAGGTTGATGGTCGTCTGCGTTGAGATGTCGACTTCAAATGTTTAGCACCTCAACTTGCTGCATCCCAGAGAGGAAAAGTAAGGTTATCAACCTATTTTTGTAATTACTAACTACCGCATCTTTGTCTTACTCTGAACTTGTTAATTGGTCAAATAAATGAAACATATTTGTCTGTCAATCAACTAATTAAACTTTTGCCCAACATTGTTAGCCGCCATCCCACTGTGCCATTGGTCTTATGATATGTTAACCAAGCTGTTATTAAGTTTGGCCAGTTTAATGCTGCATAATTTATGTGTTTAATTAAATTTTTATTTTGCGGAACATTTTTCAGTTATTGCATAATTTCGTTGTGTCCAAACTGCAGTGGGCATTATACGATAAATAAGGCTTTTTTTTTTGTGTTTCTTTGATGGTAAATGGCAAATTTTTGTTGTTTTTGGCAGTGGCAGTCGTGCATAAAGTGCAGTGATTTATGTAAAAGTGGAGCAGTAGCACAACATAGTGGAGGATAAGTGCAAAACTTTTCCCAGGGAAACATTTACAAAATAATTTGGAAAGTACTCAAAATCACAGCTTGACCTTCAGCTGGCAAATTGTTTAGTGCATTACAAACATTTGTCTAAATATAATTTCACAAAATTTGTCTTTAATAAACAAAGGAAAATCAACATTAATTCGTCAGCTCAAATAATTGAGACAATTACAAACAAAACACAAAGAGGAAATTTGACAGGCGCTTCGTCAGTTGTCCAACAACCGACGATTTACATTGCAACAGCTGTTACCTCCTCATTGTGTACTTTTGGGTTAAAAAAAAAACAACACAAAAAATCGTTAATTTAATTACAACACTTGCGTTCCGTTGACTGCTGAGACGATTACCAAAGCTGCCAAGCACCAAACACATTAGACAATTGCCGGGTCCAATGTTGCTTGGTTTTTAAATGATTGCCACATGTGTGGAAAATGTGTGGCAAGCAAATCGTAGGCAAAAATTTGTTTGAGAACTACAAGAAATAAACCAACTAATGGCGCTTAAATGACTTATGGAACCAGCTGAGTACCTGGCGTGGTCCAAGGTAGAGTTGCAGATGTTTAGATTGCCACAGGCCACAAGCTCAGGCAATTGTCTTTTAATGTATCGTACACTCACAACAGTCAGAGACAACACTTGGCAACGCACAATGTCTTGTTGTTGTTGCGTCAGAGGTGGCCAAACCCCAAATGAAACGCCAACATGAAACTGCATTGAAATTGAAAAGAGAAATAAAAATAATAATAATAAAAAAATGTAATTGAAATTGGCTTAGTCAGAGTCTATGTGCAGCGCGATGACTGTTGAAAATGCTATAAGTCATGCGTGTTTGAGACCAAAATGCAGCCGGCTGATAATTAATAAGCACTCCAAATCCATAATATGGCGTTGAGTCCAGCATAATTATGGGCTCAACTCAATGGAGTGGTTATGCAAACGTATGACTAATTGAAAAGTGCCTACTGGGAAAACAGAAAAGACATTGCCCGCTTTGCATGGCATAGGTTTAATTGAAATCATTGAGCAAACAAAGTGAAATAGCAACCATAAAACATAGTAAACATAATGCAATGAAATTTAGAAGAGCGGTGAAAACAGGTTGGCTGAAGCGTTGCAAACGCACCGGCACATTACGTATACGACAGGGTGCAACACAAACAGCAAATGTCTAAAAATCGATCAAACTGGCATGGCGGCAACTCGAGCGATACTAGAAAGGGAAAACAAAATAACAGAAACTATAGATTAAAGCCAATGGCACAGCGCAGGGCTGGTATTTATGGTTTTGTTATTATTTCTCATTAATTCCTAAAGTTGGCCTAAGAATTATTGTACATAAATAACAAAATAAAGTACAGGTTCTTAGTGTTTCCTTTGATTTTGTAAGCATTGAGGAGTGGTTGAGAAAGGGTCCTTACACACACACGCACAAGTAAGAAAGTCGATCAAAAGTACTACTCAAATATATTCTGTACTAACCAAAGTGTATGCACAGCATGGAATTTAATGCTGCAAAAGCAAACGTTCATTCTCCTGTCAAATCGATATATAATCTTGATTTTTTATATATATTTTATAATTTTTTTTAAATATTTATTTTAATCTTAATATATTTTTGTTTTAAATACGGATTTTTTAATCTAAAAATATCGGGATATATGAGGTACATTTCGAACTATTTTAAAATATTTTTGTCATACTTTTATATTGAAATATTCCATAGTCAAATCCCTTAAGTGAGTACAATGAATTCTTTTTCAAAGTCCAAAGTTAATGCCAGTAAAATCCCAATACAAAGAAAAGAGTACGAAGTACAAAAATTTCAATTTAGACCGTGTGCGAAGCCTGACGTACAAAATTTTGACGGCACACATATATAAAATCGGAGGTCCACATGGAAAATTTGCATGACATTCTCTTTTTATTTTGTAACTTATCTGGTTTTTCTAGGGACTTTGGTAAAACTTTAGGTCAGTTATCTAACATCCAGAAGAAAGGTGCCGTATTCGTACCGCACCGGATTTCTAAAAAACGAAACCGAACCCAAACCGGTGCAATTACTTAAAAAGGATTCGACTCAAAAAAACAGGGGATTACTTATTTTGAAAGAAGTTTTGCATTAAAATGTCTGCAGACATAAAAGAGTTACACTTAAAGTAATCAGAGGGGAATTGGGTTAAAATGTTGTTGAAACTGTTGCATCCAAATAACAGAACATCGGTTAAATTACAGAAACCCTGGGAAGACCCAGCTCAACAAAGCTCTAATTTTATATTAAAAACATTAAGAATCTAGACTTCCAGGAATAAAATGTTTACTTTTCTTTTAATTTACATAACATTTTTCTAAATTAGCGCAAAACAAAATTGATAAATCTATGTTAAGCGACACTTTGAATCCGCTTCTTGAACTCGAAACCAAAAAGTTTCGCGAACCGGCGACATTTTAAAAATGTTGAACTGTAATCAAAAGCCACACGGTTCAATTTAGTTCGCTGATGCTCACCTTCAGGCAATGATAATAACAAATTCGAGAATTTCAGCAATTTGTTAAAAAAGCTTCATTTGAATTTTGTGATGGAACCCCCTTAATGAGATTGCTCCATAGACCGAATTTATCCTGAATGATACAGAGTTGAGATAGCTTATAAGGATGACTTCTTCGCATTCCGTACATATATACGTATACGTATTACTATCATTTGACTATATTCCTGAGTATCCCGCTTACTTTAAGGGACGATATTAAGAATTATCGATTGTACGCACTTATTTAACGACTAAGGGCCGATTTTTCATCTCATACATAGTTGCTATGCACCAAATAACAGATGAAGTTTGTAGACAGAAGGTCTAATTATTGTGTCAGTTTTGTTGAATCGAATCGAAATTTTGGGGTTCGGAACAGGTTCGGGTTCAGCTTAATTTCTACAGATGTTCGGTTCAAGGTTCGGTTCATAGTAAAATAAAAGTCGGAATTCCGGGTTCGAACCGGTTCGCAGCCCTGGTCAAAACTACGAAAGTTTTTTCTTTCAAGCGATTTTGGATTCATATCACAATCTCATCTACGAACCACAACCTGACCATTGAATAAAGTAAGAATGATTGAACAGGCTTAAGCTTCTGTGATTCCTTAGCTCTAGTCAAGACTGAAATTGAATCTATCTAAGAAAATTAAAAATTTTTAAAGCTTCTTTATTTTATCTGCTGTTGCTGTACGTACTTATATGGCTTTATTTTACCATCAATTAATCATTTATGGGATTATTTCAAAACAATTTTGTAGTTCTTGACGGTGGGCCACTCATTGTGTCTTATGGTCTAGAGGCAGCTTATAAGATTTCCCTGTAACATTGGTTGGTTCAAAATAGAAATTAATTATACAATTTAGATCGAGTCCATTTGTAAGGGCTTACCGTTTCTGGACATTCTCAAACTGATTTTTATACTCTGTACCGTAGGTACATAGAGTATTATAAGTTTGTGCAAAAGTATGTTACATCCAGAAGGAAGCATCTCCGACCCCATAAAGTATATATATTCTTGATCAGCATCAACAGCCGAGTCGACATAGCCATGTCCGTCTGTCTGTCCGTATGAACGCACAGATCTCAGAGATGGTAAGAGATAGAGGCTTGACATGTATGGGACATATGCTTCTTATGTCTGCAGGCAGATCAAGTTTATTTTCAATTTTGGCCACGCCCCCTGCCGCCCCCGCAATTTAGAAAAAACGTCATATCTCCCACAGTTTTGAAGATAGATGGCTTGTTCCTTCTGAACATATTTAGCTATTAGGATAACTTATCGATCCGCCAAAGGAATGAAAATGATCGGATGAACGGTTTTCGGGTTATGATCAAAAGACAGATTTTCTTGGTACAGAGTATGTTATAGTCGGGCTTGACCGACTTCCTTTCTTGTTTTTTATGGCAATAATTAATGGTGCAGCAAATCAATCAAAATTGACTTTGATCAAAAGACTTAAAGAATTACAGTTTAACTAAAAATCAGCTGATTTGAGAGTTGGTGTTGAGTTGGAGAATTGATTTCCTACATTCGGTCTTAACTCTCTTCCGTCATTTGTGTTAATTACTTTTTTTTTTTTGCTAATTTTATTATTAATGACTTTTGTATCTGGCAGTACAAGCGACTGTTTTTACTTCTACAAAAAAGGCCTTAGCTTCTTGCATGTCTCATTGGTATAAACAATCGCCTGCTGTTTTGCAATAGACAGGGAGAATTTTCCGTGCGTTGGTCGATTTCTAATCTGACGCACAATAAACAAACCCAGAAAAGCTTGGCTGGCTAGTGTGGTTGGTGACTGCCGCCGCTGGTGCTGGTGCTGCCGCTGCCTCAAGTGGTGGGCAGCTTAATTGAGCGGCTCAGGCTCCAGCGTCGCCAGCGTGCCAAGTGCTACGTCTGCTGGGTTTCTTGCTTTCCGTCTGTCATGGTGTACAATGATGATCAACCCAATTGCTGGCAAGTCAAAATGAAAAATAAAAAAAACAACAAAATTTAAACATAATAAAAAGCTCGAAGATTCAGCAATGCGTGGCAGCCACGCAGCGACGACAGTTTGCGCCCACGATAACCATGCTGATGATGAGGCACAGTGGTTTGCTGGGCAAATACTTGTGAACGAAACCACAGAGATCATAAAATATGTAGATAAGATGTTGTATTTGGTTGTGGTTTTTCACGAGCACAACATAAGGGTTCAAAAGCTGGATTTAACACTCAGAAAAAATCAACAACTTTTAAGTTGAATTTCTTAAAAACGGTATCAATAGTTCGTAATAAGAGAGATTCATGAAGTTTGCTTCACCGTTTAAATGCAGTCTAAGTATTCGACTTACAGAGTTCTCGGCACTGAAACAAAGTGGTCGATGCGCAGGACTCGATGCTCAAAAGTCTTTACTCACCATTACATATTTGATACCAAGAGCTCAATACTTATTTTTTCAATGCCCAACACTAAGAATTCGATACTCGGTAATCGACACCCTATGCTAAGTATTCTTCTCGATACAGAGTAACCGATACTCGGCAATCGATTCCCTATACTAAGTACTCTACTCAAATACACAATACTCGACCTTGAGTACTCGAAACTAAGTAATAGATACTCAGTCCTCGATACTCTATACCAGAGATGGGCATGCACACACATCGTCACACTTTTCACACGCATACAAGCACAATTTGCGTACGCTGCAGCGACTACCGAACATTCTTGTTCTATAAATAGCTTTCGATGCTTATAGCGTACGTGTGATTTTGTGCAGTCGGCCGCGGCAGAGGCCCTATGCACACGAGGCAGCGCGCTGCCAATCTCTGCTCTATACTAAGTACTTGGTTTCCAAAGATCTTGGCACTGAAACAAAGTAATCAATACTCAGTAGTATATACGCTGTACTAACTACTCTACTCAATGCACAATACTCGACTCTAAGTACTCGATTCTAAGCAGTAAGTACTTAGTTCTTTTTACTCTATACTAAGTACTTGACTTACAATACAACAATACAAAGTTCTCGGAACTAAAACAAAGTATTCGATGCTCACTCTTTCATTAATTCATCACTAAGTTTTCGTTACTTATGTAAGTATTCGAGTATTCAAATATATAATATATAAGTATTCGAGTATTCAGTAAGTATTCGATACTCATCACTCGATACCCTTAACTAAGTATTCTACTCCCTACAGAGTAATCAACACTCACTACTCGATACTCTTTACTATGAAACAAAGTATTCGATACTCAGTACTCGATATTCAGTTTTCGATACCTTTACTCGACACTTAAGCTTTATTTTTACTTGTCGAGATTTCTTATGAGATGGGAAAAATATACATAAATCAACTCTGATGCTCATCCCTCGATACCCTATACTAAGTATTCTACTCGATTCAAAGTAATTGATTCTTACTACTCGATTACCAATACAAAGTTTTATTCTCAATAAGCATTACTCGTCACTAAATACTTAAAACACACTATTCAGCTCTCAGTATTTGATACTCCCTACTTGTTACTCACTTTTCGATATTCGCAAATTTTAAAAAACGGAATATCTATGCTTTAAAAATCTTAGAATTACTTGGTTCAGTTTATGTTGGAGTTAAGATATATCCCTCTGCCATAATATCAAACAGTATGAAAACTAATGTATAGGTTCCCCAATAGGCATTTTAAGCAACTTTAGACTCAAGTTAACAAAAATCTAGAAGTGTTGGAAGATTTTCGATGAGATTTTCACTAAAATCATCTAGAATCAGCAGCAATCTTTTAATATACTGGACTTTGTTGCCTAGTGTGATAAGTATTTTACTTTGGCGGACTTTTTGGAGCTTGAATTGTATGTTTATCTAGTAATCAATGCAATATATTTTGTACTTGAACTAAAAAAGCGATTTTCTTACATATTTCGACTGACTCTAAATACGAAAAGCACTCGATTCCAGCAGGTTTTAATCTGCCTTCAGTTATTTTAAAGAGTATTTCGATTAAAGAGTTGGTTGAACTTTATTTAAGTATTTGAATTTGAATTTGATTCAAAAAATTGTACAAATTCTATGTTACAATTCTATTCTTATCTATCTAGAAAGTGTGCGCTTAAAATGTGTAAACATGAGGGGTTGATTTAGACAGAATGAACCAAAAACTCTGAAGTTAAGTTGTTAGGGTAAAGTAGCATTTAAACCGGACATTTTAAGTGAAATGACTTAACCATACTGAAACTATTTTCAACATCTTCAGTCCAATGTAAACCATCTGTTATCTCTAGGTAAAGTCTACTCTTTGGTTACTAACATTTCCGTATTTAGTTTTCTCATCGCTAGATTCAAAGTGTTCCACAGTTGTCGGCTCTTGGGCGAACCAAGCCTTTGTATCCAGCTGCAGGGCGCAGCTTGAGCAGATACAACGCCTCGTTTGAGTGACAAGAAAACACTTGTGTCTATAGTTAACTGACATTTGCATACGCACTGATATCTCTACAAACATGCATGTGTATAAATACATACGTATGTACATGTATATTGCAATTAGTCCGACCCCTTCTACAAAATCAAGTGGCTCCGGGCCAAAGGCCAACTTCATAAGTTAATTGAGCAATGAAACTGAAAAATCATCAAGCGCAAAAAAAAGGCAACGCTCCAGCGGATGACTTGTCTCGACATTGAGCAGTTTTTTTTTTTTTGTCCGTTTGAGCGACAGTCGCGACATTTCAATTGTTTGGTTTCAATTTCGTGGTTGACAATGGATTTCGCTATATAATTACATGATCTTCAATGTGACTGCTGCTGTCACTTCCCAGGCTTTGATGTTCGCCACGCTCCACAGGCAAGTCGGCCACACAGACACACAAAAAACGCCGATCAAATGGGAGGAAACAAAAAAAAAATGCATCGAGATTATGCAAGCTTTGACGTCTTTTTGCTTCCTGGCCGGCCTCACCAGGTTAATTAGTTATTAAATAATGGGCCAGTCAAGGCAGATGTGAATGTAGGCCAATTTTTATGCTTCATTTGCAATGAGTTTGCCATTAATCTGACCAACATAGCCAGGCGAAGTCAATCAAGGTGCATGCAATCAGAGAACAACAGGCAACCCAGTTGCCCGCTTTTGCCGGGCATACACTCGAAATAAAAAAAACTACTTCCAAGCAGACTTTACTCCTCCATTCCACACTTCAACATTTTAGCAGTGTATATTTATGGCTTTATTTATAGCAATCGCCGTTTGTTTGATCAATAGCCAAGCCGACACACAACGGCTGTATATTTGCGCCTATTGCATGTGAAAGTATTTGGCCAATCAATTGGCTTGCGGCACCAGAAACATTCTCGCTTAGTGAAAGCTTTCCCGAGTGTATGACATATACGTATTTTCTCTCTGCATGCAGCTGCGCTTGCCAAAAGACTTTTACTTGAACACCACCATCAGGCCGGGCCACATTCTAGTTCCCCCCAAGTCAATGGACGACTCGGGGGCCCACATTGATGATAGTCATGGCCGGGGACAAACAAACAACATGATTGTCACAAATTGCAGCATCGATTGGTGTTGCTGGAGTTGCATTGGGCTGCACTTTAGACACAATTTTCTCCACGGGTCGCCGGCCAGCAGGCGCTCTGCAATTCATCAATCATAATTTGTATGTCATTCATTAATCGTTTCGTTTGATTGTGCTGCTCCTGAACTCCAGCGATTGCCTCACGATGATAAATTAAAAATTTGCTGTGTTTTTAAACAACAACCGCAACAACAACAAATAACACTATATGCTTTTGAGTAATTAACAATACCAATGGGCTTTGTGTATGTATGGTACACCTGACCAGTAATTTAAAATCAGCATGCGTCGGTTGTAAGAATCAATTTTAGTGGTAATCTATGGTTTCACATAAATCAATATTGTTTCTACGTTTAAAATCGTAGAATTTGATGAACTTTCAAATAATGTTGGCTATCAATATGCAAAATATGCATAATTTTCTCAATTTATGCTTCACTTTTTTCTTTAAATTTGATACCTTTGAATGCCTTCGATTGCTCGCTTTCCATAGCTTATCTGCAGCGCTCAACCTGGCCTAGCGCTTAAGTTTTTAATCTGCCGCCGTCGATTGCTCGCCTGCTCTGACGTTTCGCCAGCTCTCCGATACGCTTGAAGTAGTTGTTATAGATACTTGACTTCCCATTACTTTAATTCCTCTTGCTTTAATTTAGATAAACACAGAGACAACAATCCTAGAATTTAAGAAGATTTTTTTTCACAGCCTGAGCGATTCCTTTTGGTCTGCGAATCTGGTTGGAACTCTTAATCAAATTGCTAATCTTATGGTCACCCGTTCAAAATATCAAAGTAATTGTGTGAAAATTGTTTGAAAAGTATAGAAATCTTAGTGAGCATCTCCTGTAGTTAGTGTTAACCAGTAAACCAAGAATGAAGCGACTATAGCAAATTGTTCCTAAGTTCCCCCTTTCGAAAAATCCTGTCTAATCCACTGACTGAAGTATCTTCTGTTACTTTTTAAAAGGGATTCGCTGGTTGAGCCAAAAACTGAATTTAATAAGTAGGAAAAACTATTCTTTAGGTCTGTTACACCCGTAGAACGAAGCTATTGAATAACAAGTGTAACAAATAATTTTGAGCGATTCTCAAATCAAAACAAGTAAGCCGCTGCAGTCGACTTTCCCGACCACAAAATACCCTGTTCATTTGTTTTCATCTATTTGTTTTTGTAACAAAATTGTCATCCTAAATGTAGGCAACACTTTTTTTGTAGTCCTGACCAACAACTGGGGGGGTGCTCTTATCTGATTGTTCTTTTTAGAATAGATTGATATTGGGCCTAGCTTGATGTATACTAAACCACGAGGCTCCAACTTAAAAATTTTCATTTAAATTTCCATTTTCAATCTTGGTCTTATTGATATAATAATATATAGTAATAATATATAATATAATAATAATATAATATAATACTATATAATATAATAATAATATAATATAATAATATATAATAAATAACGAAATGTTCGATCTTATTGGAATTCGCATGAAAATGTTAATTTAAACTTGATGACAGTCTAATATTTAGATTTTTTTTTTGAATTTTTGTAATGTGACCTGTTTTGCAGTAGATTTCAAACCACTTCCCACAGGCATTACCGATAGACTGTTAAGCTTATCGATAATTTTCATACGTTGCTGCACAACAGTTTTCATTCTTTTCGAATGTGAACAGATTTAGTTTTGTGTTGGTTTCATTGGGTTTATGGTGTTCCAAATAGGATTCTTTTGGGTCGTCTTCCTTTAGTTTTAATCAAGTTGAAGTATGAATGTATTGTGGCAGGATCCTGCAGGCTTACTTATCTCTGTCGAACAACTGTCTTTCAGACTTTCGTGAAGTGTGAGTTTTTTAATCCGACTGGATTCGATGTAATTCTTTTTTCTTTTGTTCATATGATTCCTTGTCGTTGTGAAATGTTAAGATTTGGCTGCACAAACTTGCCCCTGCTTACAAGAAAATACTTTCAAACATTATGTCAGTTCGGCAAATTTCAACAGAAAATTCTTTGGTGAAAGGTTTAAGACTAGAAACAAGAAACGATTTAATGGAATACCATTATATTCTAAGACAGACAGAGAAACCAAATATGTAAAATTTACATGAAAATTTAGGTTTTCTACACGTCTGACATGGATTTTCCACACATGTCGTTTGTGTAGCTATTTCTACATGTTGCGATGATATTTCTTATTTTTATATGCGGCAAAAACTCTAAAACTCTTAGGTCTAGGAAAAGGAAAGAACAAGGAGAGGAGAAGGAGAGGAAAAGGATTGGAAAAGGAGAACAAAGGGACCGGAAAGGGGAAGTCTGTCTTCTAAAAAGCCTACAACTTAAGACTCTTCTTTATTCACTCACCCTGTCTGTGGTTTGAACTCATAGCTCACTTGCTTTGTCTTTGCTAAGGATGCATTGGCCCTTCTGGTAATACTTCTGGCTTCTCTTTACACCAAATACGCCAATTTGGTTTGGTCACGTATCCATTCAACCGAAAATGAGCTTCGTCGCTGAACACAATTTTGCCATAAAAATGTGAATTTTCATTGAGATCGAATTTTGATAATAAAATTAAATAATCTGCAAACGTTGTTCGTTTGTAAGTCGATTCATGGTTAAGTAATAGACCAAACTGATCGTGTTTGACAGTAATATGTGACACGAAAACAGTTGAACATGTTTGACAGTATCATGAAAACAGCCAAAAATTGCTCAAAATGTAAAATAAGAAAGAAAGTCGATCAAGCCTGACTATAACATACTCTGGACCAACAAACTTATAAGCTCAGCATAAATTTTGATGCTGCAGTAGCAGTGAAAAGCAGCGCTGGTACTGCGCTGCAGCAGCAAACGGTCTTTTGATCATAACTCGACAACCGTTCATCCAATCTTTACCATTCTTTAGGCGGATCGAAACGTTATCCTAATATCTAAATATGTCTAGAAGGTATGAACCATCCAACTTTAAAACTGTGGAATATATGAGGTTTTTCTAACTTACGGAGGCGGGAGGGGGCATGGCAAAAATTGAAAATAAACTTGATCTTTATATCTCTTACCATATCTAAGATCTGTGCGTTCATACGGACAGACAGATTTTATCACTTCTGTGCAATTTGAAGCACTGTGTATTCTTTTTCTGGGGCTGTCATCTGTCAGAATGTCCTTTTTAATCGAACCTGGTCACACTAAAAGTTGTCTTTTAAGAATATATATTTAACTGTTTCAACTGCTGGTTACATTCTAAGCCCAAATTCACAATGCAGGCAAGTTAAAAGCATCCAAAAGAGATCGACAAACTTGGAATTTGACCAATTTCAACTATTTAAGCCAAATCAAAAAGTAGTCTTTTGTTTTATTGTCGTTTAGCCTGTCCTGGCCAACAAGCGACTGGCTCTCAGGTCTTGAGCTCAATTTACATTCAATTCGGTAATCGTTTACATTGCCCAACATCCATGTAATATATATTTCCATCTGGTTTGTCTCTCCCACAGAATGACGGCTTTGAGCTTCCCGCAACGCATGGCACCAGCAAAACGGACGGCAGCTGCATCAGCCACAAACAGAGCAACGGCAGCACCCACAGCAAAGTTGTTGGCCTCGGGCCTTTGCGTTCCAGAGAATTGACCAGTGTAGCCATGGAGTGTCTGCCAATTAGCAGCAATGCCGGTCATACGCATTCCCATCTAATGGCCAGTGGAGTAGCCAGTGGTACTGTTGTGGCCTCACCCACCGCCACCGTTGTGGTGGGTGCCACATATCCGCATCATCTGCACCACCATCATTTGAGTCACCATGCCCCGTATAGCAACAGCTATGGCAGCCACATCACAACCCATCATCATATCCACAGCGAACAGACCAAGTCGCTGCAGGAACTGCAGCATGAGGTAGGTGCTCTGCTGGAGTTCCGGGATCTGGTCATCGAAACTTTTCCCGATCTCAAGCATAAGATGGCCTCAATGTCCGCCACGCCCTCAACGCCCACATCTTCGGTGGGTGCCATGGGGGGTAGTCACTCGGTGGGCGGTGGCAGTTCATCGTTAGCCACCAGGTAAGAGATCAGTTGATGTAAATCTAAACAATAATACTAATCCTTTTTTTTTTTTGCCTGCAGACGGGAATGGGAACCCGGCATACGCAGCAAGCGGAAACTCTCGCACAAGGAACCGTCCACTGCGTCGGCAACGGCAGCGGCGGCAGCGGCCGAGCCGTCCTCGTCGTCGCTGACGCGCAGCCGCAGCAACTCGCACAGCGGCAAGAAAGAGCCAAAGAGCGGAGAAAACAACAGCGGCAGCGTTGTGCAGGACTCCGGCTTCTCCACGGAGACCAGTTCCTCTAAGGACGGTCACAGTGCCTCCTCCACCAATGGTGCTATGACGGTGAGTAACCTTGAGGCAGTCGGTTGGTGCTATCTTTTCATAAACCATCTCCCCACAGGCCATAGCATCGAATCGTCTGAGCTGTGCGGAGTCTGACGATGAACTCCTCAACCTGCTGGATGTCATACACCGCAAGTCCAATCGCTTACGCGAAGAGGTAGAGCAATTGCAGAGCTACGAACGTCACCAGGTGGATGGGGGGAAGAGTCCAACCGCTGCTAATGGCATGTCGCCACAACAATTCCGCGAGCAGGTGGAACGACTGAATCGTGAGGATATCAAGCAGCTGCGCAAGGAGCGCGATCGATTGCTGGACAAGCTGGCTGAAATGGAGGCGGAGACGCTGACGGGTCGCATTAGGGCGGCCAAAATGAGTGACCAGGTGGAGGAACTGATCAGCGTGAAAAAGGATCTCGAGGAGCAGCTGAAACTGGCCATGGCACAGAAACTGGAGCTTAGCTCGCGTGTACAGCAGCTGCAACTGCAGCAGCCGAACAAGAGCTTGTCCAGGTAAGTGGACTGCAATTAGGTCACACCGTGGTCCACCCCTAATAACTCTCTCTCTCTCTTCACTCTCCTCCAGCGCCAGCCAGTCCGAGTTCTCCAGTCAACGTAACTTTTTATCCTCAGCCACGACGGTGCTCTCCAATGGCAGTCGACCCAGCAACCAGAACACATTCCAGCCGGTCATCCTTGATCAGATGGCGCCGGAAGCATTCCATCAAAGCTCAGGCAGTGATACAACAGCAGCCACGAGGAAACCACAGCCTCTGGGCCGTCTAGACGGCATTGTGAGCTCACCGGGGACGCGTAACACCAAATGCCGCATCACGGACTCCAAACGCTTCTCGGCCATCTTGCTGGAGACGAATGTCGTGGAGCTGCAACGTCATCTGCTAACGCTGACGGTCCAGAACCAGGTGCTGGCCCACAAGCTGGACTCCTCCAGCAAGTCAAAGACAGTGCTGGCCAAGCAGCTCAACAAGAACAAGGATGACTTCGAGCACTTGCGTTTTCAGCTGGAAGAGAAGTCCATTGAACTGGAGGGCACTAAGGCTCAGCTGCGGCTGGTGGAGTCGCGTCTGCATGGCACCGCCAGCAATACCAACTCGTTTCCCAACTCCTCGCAGCATGACTACGAGACCAATCGCTCGTCCGCCTCCACCACGTTAATGCTGAGCAGACGTGGCGTAGCCGATTCGCCCGACTCCACCTCGACGGCCATGCCAGCGCCCACAGTCACGCAGATAAGCACGCCCAGCATGAAGGCCATGGTACCGCTGGCCATGGAGGAACTGCAGCAGCACAGCAGCAGCACTGAGTCGGCGCACGAGCATGAAACGCCCAAACAGACGAGACTACAGCAGACAATTAATGTCAGTCCCAGTCCACTGGCCAGCGGCACGCCCAGCAGCATGGCTGCCCGCGTGTTGAGCACCAGCGTGGGAGGCGTTAGTCCCTTCGAGCAGCAGCAGCAGACGCCAGCGGCCCGGCAGAATGCGTTCCGTAAGTTTGCCAGTGCCAGTAAGCCTAGCAAGATTCCGCTGCCGGGCAGCAAGGCAGCCGCCTACTTTGCCGGCAAACCACCCACCGGCCGACCCTCTACGGTGGGACGATCGCCGCCGTCGGTGCACAACTCCAGCAGCACTTCGTATGGCAGCAAATCGTCGCTGAATCGCAGCACTGGCAACCTGCAGAGCTTACGCAGGGCCGACTCGGCGTCCAATCATTCGCTGAGCACCAACACAAGTCGAAGTTCCACCTCCTCGTCCATACCGTTGGCCACCACACCCTATTCCTCTAGTTCGACTAAAACGACTCCGTCCCCGCGTGTGCTTCAAAACTCGCCGTTGCCCAAGCTGAAGCGTGACACGCTCAGCTCTAGGGTGCGTCACCTGGACTCGCTATCAAGGGCCCAGCAGTCGCCGGAGAGCGCCAAGGGTTCAGCTGGTGCGTCGATTGCAGCTCAGCTAAGTTCGACGCTGCGTAAGGATCTGCAGCTAAGCGCCAACTCGACAACTGGGGCCACCTATCACCATCATTATCATCAGAAACGTAATGGCCATTCACCGGCGGCCAATTCTTCCTCGTCGGGCAGTGAGCGTGCTCCGTTGGGCGTTTCCAGGCGCTTGAGCAGCGCCTCGGTGGGTGCACCGGCTAGGTATGAGGCTCTGGCCACAAATACCACACCCACGTCCAGTTTTGGCGGCGATAGTGATAGTGGCAAGGTACGCACTTTAAAATCAACATTTTTGGGTTGGTTCAAATGAATAATAATAATAATAATAATCATTATAATAATAACAATATTAAAACTGATAATACCGATACATTTATACATATATATATATATATATAAAAGATATCTACTGATTACCGTTTAAAATGCCTTCGATTACCACAACAACAACAACATCAACAACAACAACAGCAACAAAGAACCACAAGAATCATCATCAACAAAAAAAAAAATCCATCAAAAGCAAAGGGTAGACTTCCAAAGCTGCCCATATAAACCTATATATACGTTACATAACTAAATTTATACATACATACATGTGAAACTAACCCCCAGCGCATACATACATACATACCATCTACATATTTAACCATACATTTTTGCGTGAACAGCCTAGAGAATTGTGGTCTTGCTTTTAAGCTACGAGCCACTCAAATGTTAGCACTTTTTAAATATACAGGAAAGTAGTTATGTGTGTTGAGTTTTCAAACTGCACAGTACTCAAATCAAGGCTGCAAACGTACTAAGCTCGAAGAGTTTCTAAAAGGTTCGGTTCGTCATCTTTAGAGAAGAAGTTTTTGGGGTAAACTAATCACTTTTTGAGTGTACTTATGAGTCATTTTCGAGTCTCAATTATTCGCAATAGAAACGCATCTCTTTTGGATCATCAAAAAAGAGTCGGAAAAGACTCATCAAGGTGATTTTTATGAAAATGATCTACCAAATGTTGGGTGGGATCTTAGCGGCAGTGGACATTTGTACCCGTTTGAAACCAGTTTAAAGCCAATTCTGCACTGCAACAGCCATTTGCAACCAGTTTAATACCAGTTGGCCTTTGTTTAAGCTTCTGACTGGCCCAAATACGCAACCTATAATGGATGTGTACTTTAATTTAAAGCTTTTCATGATTTGTTTTACAATTCTATACACAACCACAATTCACAAGGCATTCATTGTCACATGATACATTTCAATTTCACTAATTTCGTCACTAATTAGCGGCTGCAGCTGCGCAGCTCAATGATAAATAAATAGTTAATACCAAAGTCTTTGCCCTCTGCCGCTAAGCAGTTGTCCAATTCCCCCGGATGTAGCTTTTTTTGTGCTACCAGTTAAAATCTAGTTGGTTTATGCTTTTTTTTTTTTGATTTTTCTCAAAAAAAAACTATTGAGAATACATAAAAATCATGGCGGAATTCATGAAATCCGATAAATAAACGCATTTCATAATGCAAAATTTTTTTATACTGCAATTTAAAAATAAGCGTTATTTATGATCCCTGAACGTAATCCAAACCTCTTTTTAAACCAATTTTTTTTCATCATTCAGATAGAATCGAACCTAATTTCAGTTACAGCTTGCAGCCTTGTTTCATTTCTTTTTCAAGTAACAAAAGAAAAGCCAGTTCTTGCCGAAACAGTAAGATTTTAAAATGTTCTATGTCATCAGTAGACTACACCAAGTAGCTTGCACCGCCAATTAATAACTACACAGAGACTAAACAAAAAGGGTGAACTTGTTATCCATTTAGACTGGTTATTAATTAAAATTCTCTTGTGCATATTTAAGTTAAATTGAACGCAGATTTTTATCCAAAGTAGCTGAAAATGGTCAAAAGAATGTTAATTAAGAATCAGTATAATTAAATAATTATTTTTTGGTGCCTTCCACTCTCAAGCTCTCACTGCCTATATCCAAGCCTTAGGTGCTTAAAATGAATTATCATTGTGGCACACATACAAAATTTGTACATAAAATAGTGTCCTTGCATGTGCAATTTCATGTAGGCAAAAGGCGGGGCGTGGGATCATGTCAGCGCCAGTTTTTATTAGTTTGTGTGTATGCGAAAATTGTTTGTAATTTATTTAAGTTTAACTATACTACTTAAAGGGGCTTAATTTATTATATTTGTTTTTTTTTTCTTTGTACAAAACTATGTAAAAGTAATATAAACTTAAACTATTTAGATGTGAAAGTGAAGTATGAAAAGGAACTAACTTAATATTAAAGAGCTTCATGCTTGGCTTTGTTTGTCATACCATCTACCCACCCACACCCACACACACAGACAGACACACCACAAAAGTATCTCATGGCCAATTCAAATTAGTTGATAACACTGAAATAATTTGTATCTAATGCTGTAATTTCTTTTTTTTTTTACTTTACTTTTACTTTTTGTTTACTTTCCGCGCATTTCTACCTTCTTCCCACTTCCACCAAACAAAACAATACCTGTATTACTGTGTGTTGTCATAACTTACTTGTATTTTGTACCAAAAAAACGAAAAAAAAAAAAAAACTTCCCCACAACCCAACCAAAACCAACCACAAAACAGGCCATTGAAATTTGTAACTAAAACCAAACCTTCCTTACAAAACGAAAACAAAAACCAAGAAATGATTAAGAGGATTTGGTGTGGAAATGCATATGTATATGGATTTATATGGTGGTGTATTGATTGATGTGTTGGTGGTTAAACAAGTGAAATGCTAACCTTAAAGTAATGGACAGGAGCAGCCGCAGCCACCTCGTCGCCCAGTTCATCTTTAGCCTCAGCTCAGCTCAGCTCAACGTTTTGTCGCTTTTGTTTTTAGCCCAAAAGCAATGACAAACCCAAAAACTCTAGACACTTTTTGCCGCAATTTGTTATAAGCGTAAGTCTCTTTTGTTGTCACCCATTTAGTAGGTTTAAGCTCTCCACTTCTCCCACTCGCAAAATAAAATCAAAGACATAGCTTTATTTGCTTCTCCACACACCCACCCACACAACCCCCCCTGAACCACAAATGCAAGTAAACGCCTTGGTTTTCAGTTTGTTGTAGTTCGTAGTTCCAACTTATTCTAAAAAAAAATTGAAAATTTTGTATTCAAGTAAGAACCAAATTGGCTGAGATTGTGCTACCAAGGTTAAGGGTATTCTGCGCTGTTTGTCTAACCCAGATTTTGTGTTTCTCTCTAACCAGAAAATATTTGTGTTTGTGTGTTTGATTTTTGTGTTTTTCATGCAACAACTTAAATCTGTTACTTAAAATTGAATTTCTCTTTGCTCTTT
Source organism: Lordiphosa andalusiaca (assembly GCA_035044965.1). Classification (NCBI taxonomy): domain Eukaryota; kingdom Metazoa; phylum Arthropoda; class Insecta; order Diptera; family Drosophilidae; genus Lordiphosa; species Lordiphosa andalusiaca. The sequence goes on from JAWNNM010000342.1 coordinate 1,158,476, forward strand.
CTCTCTCTCTCTGTCTCTTCTCTCTGTTGCCGCTCAGAATAAGCCAAGTTATTGCTTTGATAACCACAATTGGCAGTTATGGCAAACAAACAACAACAACAACAAGAAGGAGCTGCCAGCCTACGAGGTGTCTGAGGAGATGGCCTACGATTCAATGTTGGAATGTGGCAGTAATAATCTATTGGTCACCTTTGATTATGGCTACAGCGATTCCATTGTAGCTGAGACTGAGCAGAATGATGATCAGGGCGATGAGGGAGCTATTATATGGTTTGGTACACCCCTAACGGATGCCAAACCATTTGAGGTGCATCATGTGCAGCATAAGAAGAGTCTGCCGTCTTTGATTTCCTACGATGTAGATGATTTCGAGGAGGAACTATCGGAGACCGAAGTTGAGGAAATCTTTTATGATAGCATTGAATGCACTTGAATGTTCAATTGGGTGAGGTGGAAACAGAGCTGGGAATGTTTATTAGTTCAGAAAAAAAATTGTTTGGAGTCTTTCAAGCTAAATACAATTACTGGATTTAAATAGTTGAATTTTTTAAGTACCATTAAATCCTGTTGAAATTTGTTTACATTTAAGCTGAACTAATTTTACAAATAAATTGAATTTCAATTGAATTTATCCATTTAAATTTAGAATTATTTGAAAATTCCAGCTTCTTAGTCAATAATTAATGACACTGAAGTTTATTTCCCTTCCATTAAAATTATGCTAGAGATATGTGCCTTACATTAAATTTTCAATTGGTATTTTTCAGTACAAATCAATATTTAATTGTGATTTTTCCATTCAATTAAATTTTCAATTGGGATTTTTTCACTACAAGTCATTATTTACTTTTGAAATTTCCTTTCCATTATAAATATAATGGAAACTTGTCACATTCTAACAATATTTTATTGCTACATTTCACTTTAATTCAATTTTCAATTGAGATTTTTCACACCAGCCAATCTTAATTCGCCAATTTTCTTTACATTTAATATACAATTGTGACTTTTTGCTTTAAGTCAATATTTAATTGGCATATTTCACTTTAATTAAAATTTAAATTGAGATTATTCACGTCGGTCAGTTTTTAATTGGAAATTTCCTTTCAAATTTTTCATAACAAGTCAATATTTTATTGGCATATTTTACTTCATTTAAATATTCAATTGGGATTTTTCAAACCAGCCAGCAATATATAATACGAATTTTCCCCTTCCCTTCCATCCATTATATATTTAATTGTGACTTTTCAGAACAAGTCAATATTTAATTGGCATATTTCACTTCAATTAAATTTTTAATTGAGACTTTTCACTTCAATTAAATTTTCAATTGGTACTTTCCTCTTAAATACAATTTTTAAAAATGTCCAGTGTCATAAAATTTGACTTATAGCTTGAACTCCCAACTAATTCAAAATTTTCAAGAAAAAATTTCAATTGAAATTCAATTAAAATTAAAAATTAGTAATAAATTTTAACTGGATTCAATGGTAATAAAAGCTTAGGACTAATTTAACTAAAATAGTTGATTAGTGCTTGCATATTTAGCTATGTGAAACAATTTAATCGTAACAAATTGTAATCAGCATTCCCAGCTCTGGATGGGAACTAGTCTTCTAGGGGGGGGGAATGTTGGTAATGTATGTATGTATGATGTGCATGTATGGTAACTATATTAAATTGTGACTGAATTGGATTGTCTCTGCTAACCATTCAGGGCTTTAGTCTATACGTATAATGGTTTCTTCTACTACTATTTATTACCTTAAAGAGATGAAGCATATATAAAAAATAGATATATAGATATATATACATATACCTATCGCTTGATTTATGTCATTATCTTTGTAAAAGTCTTAAGTTAATTATGATAAACATTATGCACTACTATTTGCTTATTTACTCAAACTAATTTTAATTACTCGTATTACAGCCGCTAGATAGATTAGTTGTTTAATGATATTTAGTTAACACATTGCATGTAATGTATGTATGTACAGTTTGATATATGTATGTTTTAAGCCAGCGAAAAGAAAACGTAAGATTTATCTATCATGTTATCAAGAAATGCGTTTACTACATTTATAAACAACAAAAGAAAAAAACAACTCAACAACAAAATAGGAAACCACATTTATAACTCATATTAAAGCTAACATATTCAAAAGGGCAGCAAATGTAGACATATAGTATATGTATATCCATTTAAACACCAATTGTAATTGATGAAAAACCAATATAGAAATCGAAAAATATGAAAAAAAAAACTTAAAATAAAATCAATAAAAAATATTAAAACGCAAGTGTTTTGGATTTTGGGATCGTAAATTAGGGTAAATCAGTAAAGTGGCAGAAATTGAAATTGATTGAAATTCCAAATTCACAAATGCAATGGCAAAACTGATTTGACAATCCATTCGCTCTCTCTGAGTCCCACTGTGAAAGCGGATACAGGGTGACTGACCACAAATAATGTGAGCAAAGTTGGCCCGACTTTTACTTTGAAAGCAACGAAATGTAATGAATTGTAGGGTGGAAAAATGGCTAAGAAAACAACAATATGAGTAATGGATTTTTGTGCATTTCTACTGAGACCGAGAAACATAAAAAGTAGTTTGTTCCATTTTCCCAGGAAATCACTCAAATTTCTGTAAAGTAATATGCCTTCCTCACTAAAGCACATTTTCAAAAAAGTTATCGTCATCATTGAAAATGTAGTTTAATGTCCTCATTGTGTTGCTTCTGCATTTTCAGAATATATGATCTTTGTTTACAATAAACAAACTGGAAATTATGTGCTTCATGTCCATATATTCCAGCATGCTCATGGAAAACAGGCGCCGAAATTTCTTGAATTATGGAACCTTTTGGGAAAACGATGTACCCCAAAACTCAAGCGAGATCTGCAAGGAGAGCTTATGGTGTGAGGGAAGCACATTGAATAGACACACTATTTCGACTGGCTATACCACTGGACAAAAGGATTGCCAATGCGAAATATACGTTGGGCGCATCCGCAAAATACCGAACAGTTGGAAGATTGTTCGGTAGTTCACATACAATGGTAGGATCATTTAGAAAGACTTCTGCCGAGAAGTCATCATCCAGTTGGCAAATGAGTTTTTGCCACCAAAATACATGACACAGGAGAAGGTTGTTAAGTGTGTGCTGGGATTCCAGAAGTTAGGATTCCCTCAGTGCATTTGTGTCTTCTGACATCTTGTCCGCATCAAATTCAGTTATTATACTCTAGAGTATAATAAGTTTGTGCAAAAGTATGTAACATCCAGAAGAAAGCATCTCCGACCCCATAAAGTATATATATTCTTGATCAGCATCAACAGCCGAGTCGATATAGCCAAGTCCGTCCGTCCGTCCGTCTGTCTGTCCGTATGGACGCACAGATCTCAGAGATGGTAAGAGATAGTGGTTTGACATGTATGGGACATATGCTTCTTATGTCAAGTTTATTTTCAATTTTGGCCACGCCCCCTGCCGCCCCGCAATTGAGAAAAAACATCATATCTCCTACAGTTTTAAAGATAGGTGGGTTGTTTCTTCTATATATATTTAGTAATAAGGATAACTTATTGATCCGCCAAAGGAATGGTGAAGATTGGATAAACGGTTTTCGAGTTATGATCAAAAGAAGCAGCGCTGCTTTCAGATACTACTGCAGCATCAAAATTTATGCTGAGCGTATAATTTCGTTGGTACAGAGTATGCTATAGTCGGGCTTGACCGACTTTCTTTCTTGTTTTTTAATGTGTTTGTCTACCAAAAATAGTCGACTATCGAATAAAAACTATCGAACAATCGAATAGATAGCGTGTAATGCGACTACATTTTCCCAAAATGTACTTTTCTGCCATCTCAAGTGGCCTACTACATTCGTATGGGGAAAAATGTACATTTTGCCCAAAATGCGTAAATGCTAAATGCAGTTGTAGTGAGGACAGCACATAAGTCCATCTAACATTTATTCATAACCCATTTCAAAATGTGATGAAAACTTCTTGCTTAAAATACTTTTTAAGTTTCTGAAACTTATTTCTTAAAAAATACACGCCCGGTCACCTTTACTAGCTATTGGAGTTATATACACACATATACAGACCGGCTGCATACGTTGACGCCCGAAATCTTTCACACCTCTGCGGCAAACAAAACTCAACTGCCCCCGTCTAGGGCTTGATCTCGACTGCCTGCCCGCCGCTCGTCGTCGTGTCTTCGTTGTTCTGCCTTCGTCGAGTTCTCTCCTGATCTGCTACTTTGTTTCTCTCCCACGTCGTCTTTGACTTTTGAAATCTTTCTCGTTCTGTTCTTAGTGATGTTGTTTAGGGAAATAAGGTGGTATTTGGGAACCGACAACAATATTCCAACCCACATACATTATTGATTTTTGTGTTGTCACCCTGTATTTCGATTCTGCATCTCTCCCTGGCACAAACAAGTGCTCGAGACTGAGTCTCAACCAGTTGGCAGTGTGCGCTCCGTGCCGCCAGAACACACTAGGAACGGGTTTTGTAAATTAACAAGGCATTTTATTGTTGCTCAGTTCAGTTAGAAACAGATACAACAGCCAATAAATAACCAAAAATGGCGTTATCAGAACATAGTTAACATTTACCAAATCCATTTGGCACATAATCGCACAACTTGCCACAGCGACAGTAGTACCATGGATTTCGAAGAAATTCTAGCCAAATGTGGCAACAGCAGCCGTTATCAGTTTCTGCTACTGTCACTCTATGGCTATCTCATGGTCGTCATTTCAATGCATTATTTCTCGCAAAATGTAATTAGCTTTGTGCCCGATCACTGGTGCTACCACGAGCAATTGCAGAATCATAGTTTTGCCGAAATTGAGGCCATCTATGCCCAATTTGAGAATCCTTCGTGTACGCGACTCGCTTGGATCAATGCAGATGGAAGCAATGCGACGATAAGTAATGAGCGTTGCAGTCGCTGGATATATAATTATGATTTCGGTTACAGGAGCATGAACACTGAGGTGAGTACTGGAGGGGATTTGCATAATTGTCGACCAACATTAAGACTTTTCCCATCACACGAATTCATTTTAATTTTTTAAAATTCGCTCTCCGAAAAAAAGATTTTTTAAATATTCCAACAGTTTGCAAGTTAGGAAAGAAATGAAAATTTGAAATTTTAGACATTATCTCTACCAGTTTGCAATTGTTGGGAAGGAAATTGTTTGGAAAATGAACGGATTTTTCGTTTAACCAATTGTCTATCGATTTTATTTGGCGTGTTCCACATTTCGAGGTATAAACTTTCGCATCTCGAATTCAAATCGCACAACTGTACGGATAAGGTGATAAATATACACTCAAAATCAAAAACTGGAGACAAGAGGAAGGATATATATTATTATTATAGGATATTTTCTTTCTGTTGGTTCACTACCAGTAATCATTATTTTAGTTATTAGCTTTACCTTGCCTGGGACTCGAACTCGGAAAATCGGGAAAACTTCAACTTCGAACTTAAGAATTACAAGCGGTGTCTTTTTATATTTTTATAAATTTAAGGGCGGTTTTCTAGACTATTTTTCTATATTTTAGGGCGATTTTCTCAACATGCCGAATATTTTATATTCCGAATGCACGGAATTCGTACTTGAGAATTACAAGGGGTGTCTTTTTAATATTTTTCTATTCTTTAGGGCGATTTTCTAGACTGTTTTTGTCTATATCTTAGGGCGAATTTCTAAATGGCTTGTCCAAATTTCTAAAATTTAGAGCGTTTTTCTAAATTCGCCCTATTTGCAATGTATTTTTTTTTTTCTAAATTCTAGGGCGAATTCGCCCTCAATTTAAGAAAGTAATTAGGAAAAAATTAAAAAAAATTACCCTAAATTTGAGAAAAAATAAATCGAATTTATAAATTTAAGAAATTATTTTTTTTTTTAAATTCTTTTTTTGGTTTGTTTTTTCTAAGTTTAAGAAAAATTTGTCTAAAAACAAGAAAGAAAAATTATTTAGGGTGCATTTCTAAAAACTAGAAAATAAATTTTTTCAGTGTAGTTTTGAGCATCAGATCTTGACAAGTATGTTTTTTCAAATCGAAGCCGACTTCTTAAGTCTAGTAATATTCCTACCTGATCTAGAATACTCAGATTCTCGATTTTCGCTTTATAAAAATTTAGACTGCGCTTAAATGGCAAGTCAATACCCACTATCCCCTCCCCTCTCAAACCCTCAACCCCTTAATAGGCATCACAATGGGCCAAAGGGCCTCTGGGTGAACTCGGCCTCCGCCGAGCAGCCTAAATAGCCTAACCTAACCTAACCTAAATGGAAACTGACTCAAATATGATCGCCTAATAGATCTGATAACGAAAGTCAAGCGAATTGAAACCAATAACTCAAAGCAGGCAACTTTAATACAATCCATTTCAGCTTATCTGAGGTCTCCTATGATAAGGAATACAATTTCCTCAGATTACTGTGACTTCACTGCCAAAATTGTAGTATGAGAAACTCAGTTTAGCTACTTCTCATGTTATTACAAATTTTTTTTCAGATTCTCAGATTGACATTTGCCAGATTTCTTATATTCTCATGAGTTTAATGAATTTCTCCTTTAAGATATCAGACGCAGATATCAAATGCAGCTTATGCATGACTTTCTTTCCTTGTTTTATAAAAAACTTTTTTCGGTCTCCTTAGATGTAATGTCATTAAAGTATAGATTGACTGGAATAATAAAGACGGAAGTCTGGAGCGATTTGCAGAAAAGATCTGTTTATGTATATCAGGGGTGCCAAGAGGCAGCTTACGGTCGCGTAGACACCAGCAAAGTGACATTCTTTCAGTCGGCCTTGAATCGATGATTCAATTTTGCATTTCACTTAGCCCGATATCGATCGGGCTGAAACTCATACCACTTTGAATCTAAAGTTTTCAGTATGTTTGATTCCTTAAAGAACTTAAATTAAGTACGAAACATTGTGAAATCAAAATATATACCTAAATATATTTGAAATGAAAACGCACGTTCTTGAAACATGAGAGCGATTTCTTAAGACAAGTAATGATGATCTTCAATTGAGTAAAAAATGGGCTTTTGTACTATGCCGGCTTTATAAAGTGAGCAACGAAGTATTTTTGAGCCAAACTGTTCCCAATCGGCTTCACTTTTTATACCCTTGCAAAGGGTATATTGAAATTGTCCAGATGTTTGTAACGCATAGAAGGAAGAATTTCCAACCACATAAAGTATTTATGTTCTTGATCAGCATGACGAGTTGAGTCGATATAGCCATGTCCGTCTTTTTTTATGCTACCTTCTCGGTCAGTTATAAAGCTATCGCTACCAAACTTTGCATGAAGTCTTTTGCTACAAATACGCTGTACATTTGTTGAAATCGGCCGGATCGGATGAATATAACATATAGCTGCCATGGGAACGATCGGTCGGAAAACTAGTTCTAGTGAGAAAAACTTTTTTGTTTTCAAAGGAAACGTCTCCAAACTCCGTATTTACTAGTTTTCAACGCATCTCCAAGATTCTGCCAAGTTTGGGCAAAATCGGTCATCTATATAGTATAGCTGCCATAGAAAAGTAAGGTTAGAAAAATAGTCTTTGTAAGAGAAACTGTTTTGTTTTCAATGTAAATGTGTTTAAAATTGGCAAATATTTAATTTTTAAGCTTTCACACAATTCTTCAAAGCTTTGTCAAAGTCGGATTACTATAGCATAAAGCTGACATATGAATGATCGGCCAAGAAACTAGTTTTAGTAAGAAAAACTTTTTTGGGTTCAAAGAAAACGCCTCAATACTTTGTATTTCTTAGTTTGCTATGCTTTCCCATGATTCCACTTAGTTTGGTCGAAATCGGACATATATAAAGTATGGCTGTCATACAAAAGTAGAGACAGAAAAGTAGGCTTAGTGAGAAAAACTTGTTTGTTTTCAGTGGAAATGTCGTTCGTATTAGTTAGAAAATCGTGCTTCGGCAGAGCCGATGTTAATTTTCCCCTTTTTTTATGAAGTGATGGTAGATTTGTGACCTAGAGTAGCTCAAAAGACCTAGAACTCAACAGGAAAACAGAAAAATTTGAAAGCTAAATTGCAGTTTTGACTTACAATTGTACATTTGTGCCAAAATTGGGCGGCAGACTTCACCAGTGTACCTATCATATTCAATTGACGGTTCACTTTGATATATTGCCCTGCCTTGCACTTGTATGGTGTGAGATCTAGATAAACGCCCAGATCTCTTCTATATTTATAGCTTAATTGGGTATGCGATGAGGCCTACAAAGCGCGAGTGGGTCAGTCGCTGTTCTTTGTTGGCTCCATGTGTGGCACTCTGATATTTGGTCTGCTTGGTGATAGAATTGGACGGATTAAGGCCTTAATTTTGGCCAATTGGTGCGGTTTCTTGGGCGATTTCTCAACAATATTCGCAGAAAACTTGACTTCTTTTTCCATAAGTCGCTTGGTGTCCGGCCTGGCCGCCGATGCCAACTCGTATCTCATGTATATCTTGAGTAAGTATTTGTAAGAGCGATGACAATCTTTGAACACGATTAACCATACTTGTGCTCCTTCCAAGTACTCGAATATGTTTCGCCCTCGCTGCGAAATGTGGGACTCAACACTGTTTTGGGTCTCTTCTACTGCCTGGGTTTGGTGGGCGCCTCTTGGCTAGCCGTTTGGGTTGGCCATTGGCGCCTTTTCCTGACCTGCTCCTCGCTGCCGCTACTGCTGGTTACGCTCTTTTACTTTTTGGTACAGGAGAGTGCCCAGTGGCTGGTCACGCGCAACGATATCGATGGAGCCATTAAGCGGTTGCAGCGCGTGGCCAAATTCAATCATCGCCAGGTTAGCGACGATGACTTTAAGGCGTTTCGCAGCTACTGTGAGCATCATTATCGCCAGGAAGCGGAGGAGGAGGTGAAGTTGCTCGATATGCTCAAGACGCCGCGCATGCGAAGCACGAGTTTCAGGCTGCTGTTGATATTGTAAGTTTCTTTGGGTGATTCATACTCATTCTATATATAATATATTAATATTTTGGAACACTTTAGCATCATAATCACGCCCTGCTACAACACCATTGCACGTAATGTGGAGGGTCTGGGCATTTCACCGTTTATAATGTTCTCGCTGAATGCTCTGATGTTGCCACCGTCGGGCTATCTGCAGGGACTACTTCAGGATCGTATTGGTCGTAAGGCCACTACTGTGAGCTGGATGACCATCACGGCTCTGTTCTCCGCTGGAGCTGGTCTGGCCATATCGCAGGGCAAACAACAGGATGTTGTATTACTGGTCGGCCTGACACTGGCCGCCCGATTTGCAGTGTCCATTGCCGATGGAGCTAGCTCCCAGCTTTCCACCGAGCTGATACCCACCTGCGTGCGTGGGCGTGGCGTGGCTGTGGCTCATGTCGCTGGCTTTGCCGCCTCTTTCCTGTCGCCCTACATACTGCATTTGGGCACATACTTCAGGCCAGCCCCATCCATAATTTTGGGTCTGCTCTTTTTGACGGGTGCCTACATCTGTCTGCTGTTGCCGGAGACGCGTAACAGGAAATTGCCCATGTCGCTGGCTGAGGGCGAGGAGTTTGGCAAAGGGGAGCGAACATTTGACTTTTTATATCATTTGCGAAAGGAGGAGCAATCAGTAACAGAAATGAAAGTCAAGCGGATGGAGGAGGACACTCTGGTGAAGTCGTGAATGACTTTTGTACATAAGGCCAAAACTGTAATAAAAATTCACCCTTAAATTAAATTTTTTCGGTCCAAGGGCCAGTTTCTTACAAGTCTATAGAAATGCCCCGGAATGACCTTAGGTTAAGTACCTAAGCTTTCTCAACAACAGTTTCACTTTCGATAAATTCCTAAACTGTCTCACCTATCGAACGAATCAGCTGTGTATTGACAGTTTTGTTTTTATTTACAACAAGCTCAAATTAACTTGTTTACGATGATAAATTGAACTGAATTTAAGCTAAAAAATTTTACATGGCTGAGTAACATTTGCTTGTGGAGCTTGCTGGGTCAAAGAAATGTATTTTGTAGAGCAAAAAGAGTAAGTCTTGAATCAGTTTCCAGCTTAAGGAACGATTCAACGCTCTTGGAAACCGTGAAGCTACTGTAAGGTTTGCCTAAGCAACGCTGACTCCACAAAAGTCACCCGCATTGATGAGGAAGCTGCCCCTTGCACAAAAAAGGCAGCGCCAGTAAATGTTTGTTCTTCGACAACATTGCATGATTCCTGTTGAGAACCGCTTATATTAAAAACTCTCTGTTCTTGCTTTTGGAACGGCTAAAGACTGCTCAGGGAAAATCAGAAAAATAGAGATTTGCTGTTTGGTGGTGAGGAAAGTGCAGGGCGTGAATAGAGTAACACGAGCGCATACCATGGCCTCGGACTCGAGCCCGATACCTCGAGAAGGCTGAAAAAGCGGATGTCTGCATCTTAGTGCACACGACCATCAAGCGTTCGTGAGAGATGGCGACCATTTCATAGTAAACGAGAAAGCTAAGCTCGACTAAGCCGAAGTTTTTATACGCTTGCAAGTGCTCGCTTAAAAATTTTCAAAAATTACACTTTTTCCCATTTTCCAAACAATTGTTCGTATGGGAACTATACGATATAGTCATCCGATTTGGCCAAAAATTTGTAAAATTATGTAAAAGCACGTAAAACAAACAAATACAAAATTGCAGGATGCTACCATTAAAAACAAAAAAGTTTTTCTAACCACGACTGTTTTTCAGAACTATCTTTTGTATGGCAGCTATACCATACAGTTGTCCGATTTTAATAAAACTTGGTAGAATTATAAAAAAACATAGTTAACCTACGATTTTAAAGTTTGGAGACGTTTCCGTTGAAAGGAAACAATTTTTCTCACTAAAACTAGTTTTCCGACCGATCATTCCTATGGGAGCTATGGGATATAGTCATCCGATCCGGTCGGCTCCGACATATTAATAGTGTGCAGCAAAAAGAAGACTCTGTGCAAAATTTCAGCTCGAAAGCTTCAAAACTGAGAGACTACTTCGCGTAGAAACAGACGGACAAAGCTCAATCGACTCAGCTCGTCACCCTGATCAAGAATATATATAGTTTTGGGGTCGGAAATTAAAATTTCAATGCGTTGCAAACTTCTGGGCAAAATTATAATACCCTTTGCAAGGGTAAAACAAGAAAGAAAGTCCGTCAAGCATGACTATAACATACTCTGTACCTCCCAAAGTTTGATAGTGCTGCCCATCGCTGTTCCAGACAGTGCTGCCCATCATAAATGTTTGTTTTCCCTATAAGTCGACTATCGCTCGTAGGATCTTCATTATTTTTTTGGCGAATCGATACATAATACTGACTCCTAAATATGTCCAGAAGGGAGAGTTGAGGATTTTTCCAATTTCCCACAACTCGACTATCGCTCGTAGGATGTTCATTATTCTTTTGGCGAATCGATACATAATACTGACTTCCAAATATGTCCAGAAGGTACGAATCTTCTATCTAATACATTGTGGGAGAGTTGACGTTTTTTCCAAATTGCTGAGACGATAGTGGGGCAGGGCTATATTTGAATTAATGTTAATGCTCTGTTAATTAACATATGGAAGGTTAATAAACACTAGTTCCCCTGAGTAACAGGTATACCGAAGTCGGACAGGTCCGACTTTAACTTACGCTCTCGTTTATTTCTATGTATGAGAATTTGCTTCTCTGTATTAACTTTCTTGGGTTATACCTAGCTGCATCTTTCTGTTATCACAGCTGAATTTCTGATCTGTTTTAAAAGAAATTTTTGCGTCAGGTGGTTATTTATGTCCCTTCCATAAATAACTTCTAGACTCGCTGGTTAAAAGGTCAAAAAACTCAAGTGTGTTTGTATAAAAACTCACCTTAAAATAAGTAAGTATATTACACTTAACAATAATTCTAACAACTGAAACCTTAACAATATTACTTGGCCACAAGGTGCTGCTGAGTTTCGGCACCATCCTCGACAGCAGCTTTCCTCTTGGAGGGTCGCAAAAAGTCAAACATGCCCTCTCCTTGACCAAACTGCTCTCCTTCGGCCAGCGACATGGGTAGCTTCTTGTTTTGTGTCTCAGGCAGCAGCAAACAAAGCCAGGCGCTGATGAAGAAGAGCAGGAACAGTATAATCGATGGAGCGGCTCGTGAGTAGGTATCCAAGTGTTGTATGTAGGGTGAAAGAAACGAAGCGGCAGCCCCGGCCACATGAGCCACGGCCAGGCCACGTGACCGAACACAGGTGGGTACAAGTTCGGCAGAGAATTGCAGGGTAGCACCCGTACACACAGAGATGCCAAATCGAGAGGCCAACATCAGAGACACCAACAGGATGACACTGGGCTGTTTCCACAATGTCAACACAATGCCACAGCCAGCTGTGAGCAGGCCAGTAGCTAACATGGCACTCACAGAGGTGAACTTGCGACCGACACGCTCTTGGATCTGGGCTTGCAACAGACCCGATGGTGGCAGTGTCAAGGCATTCAGTGTGAACATGATGAAGGGCGAGATGCCAACACCCTCCACATTCCGAGCCAAGGTGTTGTAGCAGACGTTCATAATCATGCTGGGTAAGAGGAAGAAAGTTAGTTAAATCCATGCTATCCATGCTGAACGTAGCCCCAGACTTACAAAACGAACAGCATTTTGATCAGGTTACTGCGCAAATGCGGTGTCTTCAAGGCATCACTTAATCTGCTCTGCTTTTGATTCAGCTCCTCTGTTCGGGACTTCTTCGACTGCATCACACAATATTCACGGAATTCATCAAAATCCTGTTCAGTCACTTTGCAGCGATTGAATTTGGCCACGCGTTGCAAACGCTTAACAGCGCCATCGATATCCTGACGCGTTACCAACCATTGAGCACTCTCCTCGACCAGAAAGTAAAATGCAATCACCAGCAAGGTGGGCACCGCCGTCCAAGCCATAAAGATGCGCCAGTGACCCACATAAACCGCCTGCCAGGCGGCACTTATTAAGCCCAGGCAGTAAAACAGACCCACCACATTGTTCAGTCCCAAATTTCGCAGGGATGGTGAAATATATTCGAGCACTGTTCAGGAAAGAATTGTGAGCAGAGAGCACCATTGGCAGCTTCGCATGATCGCCTACCCAATATGTACATGAGATAGGAGTTGGCATCGGTCGCCAATCCGGATACAAAGCGACTCACTGAAAATGCCGTTAGACCATAGGAAAAGACCGTCGCCGAGTCGCCCAGAAAACCACAACAATTGGCCAATATCAAAGCCTTGATGCGTCCAATTCGATCGCCCAGTAAACCAAATATCAGTGTCCCACACATGGAACCCACAAAGAAGAGGGACTGACCCACTCGCGCCTTGTACGCCGCATCGCAGACCCAATTGAGCTGTGCGGAACGATACCTTAACCCATTTTTTGCGGCTCTGATTAGTTCTCAAACTCACCTCGGCATTCATGCTTCGGAAACCGAAATCGTAGTCATAAAACCAGCGATCACAACGCTCGCCACTCTCCGTCGCATTGCCCCCATCTGCATCGATCGACGCCAGACGCGTGCACGAGGGATACTCGAATTTTGAATAGATGGCCTTGATGTCCGCAAAGCTGCGATTCTCCAGCTGCTTGTGATAGCACCAGTGATCGGGCACAAAGCCGATCACATTCTGGGCGAAATAGTGTCTCGAGGTGACAAACATTAGGAAGCCGTAAAGAGCCAGCAGCATGTACTGGTAGCGATGACTGTCGCCACATTTGGCCAATATCGCCTCAAAATCCATTACCATAGTTCGTTAGCCAAGTTGTTTTTTTCTTTCGTTTTCGTGGGAGACGCATGCACTGAGATTCCAAGTCCAAGTGCTGGGGAGGCCGCTCGTCCGCTCTCTGGCACTGCCACGCACATACTGCCAGATGTGCCTTGAGCCATACGAGACGGTTCTCCCCGCCTAGTTAAGTGCGTGTTGTGAAAGCGGCCGCTGCCAACTGATAAACTGGAGTTGAATAGCTGAAACGGCTCTTTTGTCTTTAACACAACTGATAAGTGTGTTCTCTCGCTTTATCGCCAGAAAGCGCGTTAGTCTGATTTGAGTTGAAGTTAATCGAATTGATTAAATTATACTCAAGTTGATAGGCTTTTTTGTTTTTTGTTTTCATTTATCACAACTAATTAACAATTCCAAATCGATGTCTGGCCTTGCCTTTGAGGGAGCAACCAAGGCATGAATGTTAATGATACGTTGTTGGGCGTACTTGATGGGGTTTGGAGCATCCTTTGAGGCCCCGAACGCAATTATAATCTTTTAGTTCATGGACGTAAGAAAATCGATTTTTTAAGATCAACTCTAAAGTTCGTACAGTCCATATAATGTAATTTCTAGTTTTTAGAAATACTTCTTAAAATACACATTTTTCTTAGTTCAATCAACATTTCTAGTTGAAAAACAGTTTTTTCTTGGAAAAAGTTTGTCTTCGAAAATGTCTTAAACAAAGATGGTTTGAGATGGAGATGAGACAATATTATTTTTAGTTTTATAAAAAATTCGAAAAAACAACAATTATGCTTAATTTTTTTTAAAATTATTTTATTTGTTTTTTTTTACCTATATATTCCTGTTCCTTAAAAACTACCTAACAATTTTTATTTTACAAATCAAACATTTGTTTAGCTGAAGCTTCCCAGAGAACTGTTGGATGGTTGATAAGTAAGTTGAGCGATGATAAATCTTGAGTTTCAGATTTTTAATCTCATTTTAAGTATTTGTATACCATTGCAGAGGGTATACTGAAATTGGCCAGATATTTGTAACGCATTAAAGGAAGCAATTTCGACCACATAAAGTATATATATTCTTGATCAGCGTGACGAGCTGAGTCGTCCATCTGTCCGTCTGTTTCTATGCTATTTCCTCCGCCAGATTTAAAGCTATCGTGACCAAACTTTGCACGAAGTCTTCTATTACATATACGCTGCACATTTGTCGGAACCGGCCGGATCGAATGTATATAACATATAGCTGCCATGGGAACGATCGGTCGAAAAACTAGATCTAGTGAGAAAAACTTTTTTGTTTTCTATGCAATCGTCTCGAAAACTCCGCATATACTATATTTTAATGCTTATCCATGATGCTGCCAAGTTTTGTAGAAATCTGACATCTATATGGTACAGCTATCATTGAAAAGTAAGGTTAGAAAATAGTCTCAGTAAGTAAAACGATTTTGTTTTCAATGTTAACCTCTTTTAAATCGGCAAATATTTATTTTATATGCTCTTACACAATTCTTCAAAGATTTGTCAAAGTTGGATTAAAGCATACAGCTGCCATAGGAATGATCGGCCAAGAAACTAGTTTTAGTAAGAAAAACTTTTTTGTTTTCAAAGGAATCGCCTCCATACTTGGTATTTCTTAGTTTGCCATGCTTTTCCATGATTCCACCTAGTTTGGTCGGAATCGGACATCTATATAGTATAGCTGTCATACAAACGAAGAGTCAGAAAAGTAGAAAAACTTGTTTGTTTTAAGTGGATATGTCCTTCGCTGACGTTAACTTTCCTCTATATTTTGTTTTTTTAAGATTCTTCTCGAAAACACGCCAGTTTACTGAACTGAGCCGAACCTGAGAAATAGTACTGAACGCTTATATAAAACTTAGTCTTTATCGTAGAATGTTCCACTTTTATTATTTCCTTTCATTAGATTGTTTTTCCATATGTGAACAGGGGAAGTGCGGTTCGGGTTCAGGTTTGGTATGGCGTAGATGCATAAGATTCGCTTCATGGTGCGGTTCGATAGATACCATTAGGCAATTATCATAATACAGGGTTTAAGATGGTCCATTTTGTTAACATTTAACAGGTGTAAACCTTTTGCATGACATCGCTAACAAAATGCTGTTCGATTTCCATTGAGATTTGGATAGGTTTCAGTTTCAAAAGCAATACTACCTAGTACTCTCAGATGTTTAACTGCAAATTAATATTTCTTAAACCTTTTTCCTTTTATTTATTTGGTCATTCACTTTGTACAAATCGTAGAATAACTTATTCGATATCTTCGCCTTGTGCCTTCCGGCAAAGCCGAATTCTCTCTGGCCAATTGTCGATCGCAGTGCGCACCTCATGCATTGGGAAATTGTCCACTGCGTGTACCAGAGCGCGCTTCAAGGATTCTCTATTTGGATGTCGAGGAGAGCAAGAAATATTATCGAGAACGTACCACAGATTGTAGTCCAATGGATTCAGGTCAGGGCTAAAAGAAAGCCGATCGTCCGTAGAAACAAAGCTTGGTATGTTTAAGTCGTAATGACGTGTAAGCTGGAGCAATATCTGATTGAAGGGTCCACTTCTTGTTGGCAAAGAATGTGGTATTGAGAGGCTTCGCAACCCTTTCCAAAATGACAGATTGATACACTTTTGGCGAAGTTTTAACACAAGCCAACACATAAGTGATACCAAGTGATGCTGACCTTTTTATACTCTGTACCGAAGGTACATAGAGTATTATAAGATTGTGCAAAACTATGTAACATCCAGAAGGAAGCATCTCCGACCCCATAAAGTATATATATTCTTGATCAGCATCAACAGCCGAGTCGATATAGCCATGTCCGTCTGTCTGTCTGTATGAACGCACAGATCTCAGAGATGGTAAGAGATAGAGGTTTGACATATATGGGACATATGCTTCTTATGTCTGCAGGCATATCAAGTTTATTTTCAATTTTGGCCACGCCCCCTCCCGCCTCCGGAATTTAGAAAAAACGTCATATGTCCCACAGTTTTAAAGATAGATGGCTTGTTCCTTCTGGACATATTTAGTAATAAGGATAACTTATCGATCAGCCAAAGGAATGAAGAAGATCGGATGAACGGTTTTCGAGTTATGATAAAAAGTCAAATTTTCTTGGTACAGAGTATGCTATAGTCGGGCTTGACCGACTTTCTTTCTTATTAAGTTCTTGTTTTGATGACACAGCATACACTTTTCTCTTCAGTAAACAGAATACGACGGTGGGCATTGTTTGCGCACTGGCGACGCATTGCCATCGATTTTGTTTCGCGTTTTTATACCCGTTACTCGTAGAGTAAAAAGGGTATACTAATGTCGTGCAAATGTATGTAACAGGCAGAAGGAAGCATCTCCGATATCATAAAGTATATATGTTCTTCATCAGCATCAACAGCCGAGTTGATATAGCCATGTCTGTCCGTCTGTATCCGTCTGTCTGTATGAACACCTAGACCTCAGAGACTAGAAGAGCTGGAGCAACCAAATTTTAGATGTAAGCTAGTATTGCCTGTAGGCAGTTCAGGTTTGTTTCAAATGTTGGCCACGCCCCCTCCCGCCCCCGCAACAAAAAATGTTGAATATCTCCTACAATTTGTAAGCTATCGAGCTCAGATTTTGCAGTAGTGCATGTGGCCAATATGTACAATCTCACAAATTTTCATAAAGATCGGAAAATAAATGGCAGAGTTTAAAAAACGTTGCATACTTATCTGAGCCGCATGAGGTTATTAAACACTAACTGCCTTGAGTAACGGGTATTTCGAAGTCGGGCAGGGCCGACTTTAACTTGCGCTCTCGTTGTTTCTAAGCTGTTGTGCGTCACTTTTTATGATGCGCATCATGCTGTCCATGCTGATATTCATCTCACGGGACATGAGTTTCTGCTTGCGCAGTGGATTTGGACGAATTCGATCTTTCACGGCTTTGATGGCTTTTTTGCGCAAATAACTTCACATTGCAATATACCGGGTGATTTCCAGTGGAAACGAAAGATTTCACCTTTTTCGTGGCCGATTCCATGACTTTTGATGCAGCAATATGACAAAAGTTGGCCCTCAAGTTGGAGTGGATGCGTTCAATGGATCTCGAGAAGAAAACAAAACGATAGCAACTACTAGATACATGTCACTGATCTTTATTTTAAATTGAAAGTACATTCCACATCTGGTGCACTGGCCGACTTGCGTGTTTGTACATTTGCCCATCCGAGCACTTGTGTCACTTTCCCAAAGGTCACGGTTCTGATTGTGTACGTAGTGAGCGCCGCTGTACGCGGCATTTTCATCAGATACCGGTGTTTGTTTAGATTGAAATGAATGAGTGAACAACTCACTTAAATAATAAAACATTTCCTTCAGATCAGACCTGCCTTCCACACACACACACACACACACACACAAGATAAGCCGCGAACAATCTTATCGGGTTTAGACTGAGACACAGCGTGCGAATATGACCACCTCCAACTGGCGCTCTCGCGGTTCAGTTTTCATAGAATCTCACAGCGGGCACGTCGCTCGCCAGTGCAATTGGACATGGATTTTGACAAGATTTTGGAGAAATGCGGAAATGCGGGTCGCTATCAATACCTAATGCTGTTTCTGCTCGGCTACATTGCCTTCACCAGCACGGTGCACTATTATGCCCAGAATATTATTGGATTTGTGCCGCAACATTGGTGCTACCATGAAGAGTTGGCGAATCGCAGCTATGAGGAGATAGCGGCCATCTACGCACCATTTGGCAAAGATGCTTCCTGCACACGTCTGGAAACGATTGTGGGAGCAAATGTGACAGTCAGCGGTGAAGCCTGTCAGCGTTGGATCTACAAATACGACTATGGCTTTCGGAGCATGAATGCTGAGGTAAGAGATACCAGATTGTGTGGTTAGGAGATGGCCAATGACACATTTCTCTGTTGGATCAGCTGAACTGGGTGTGCGATGCTGCGTACAAAGCGCGCATTGGACAGTCGCTCTTCTTTCTGGGATCGCTGGTGGGCACCTTCACGTTTGGCATGCTGGGCGACAAGATCGGGAGAGTGCGCGCCGTTATATTGGCCAACCAGTGCGGATTTGTTGGAGATTTCCTAACCGCCTATGCCACAAATCTTGTGCAGTTCGCCATCTTTCGTTGCATCTCCGGGCTGGCGGCTACTGCAAATTATTATCTCATGTTTATTCTGGGTAAGCAATGCGGTATCTTGTTTTTTTTTTGGTTGTTTTATCATTTCTGCTGTCTAGTGCTGGAGTACTTGGCCCCAAAGCTACGTAATTTGGCCATCAGTGGAACACTGGGACTGTGCTTCTGCCTGGGTGGCCTGGTGGCTCCCTGGCTATCCGTTTTGGCTGGCAATTGGCGCATCTACTTGACGTGCGCGGCCCTGCTGCAGCTGATAGTGGCCCTGTTCTATTTTGTGGTCCAGGAGAGCGCTCAATGGTTGATTACCCGCAAGAATGTGGAGTGTGCCATTGCCAGATTGAAGCACATTGCACATTTTAATAGCCGTCAGGTGCCGGCTGCAGATTTTGAGGCATTCCGGCAGCACTGCCTGGCGAAGCGAAAGCTATCGAATCAACCGGAAAAATCTGCGGGAATCTTTGACTTGCTGCGCACTCCACATCTCCGCAAGACATCGCTGCTGGTGATGTTTACCTTGTGAGTAATCAAAATGCTTTCAGAGCCAACAGACAACTGGGCCTTGGTTCAATTCGGTTCGGTTATTCGGGTTTCTTTTATTAAAAGCATACCAAATTAGGCTTTTGGTTATGTTGGTTGCTCATTCGATTTTAAACTACTCGCAAGTATAACAGTATGCTACAAAACTAGACTTTTTTGTAGTATATTGTCGGTTTGTTGGGTATTCTACATGGTTTTTGTGAGCTAATACTTACTAATACTTAATAACTTAAGCCTAAAGCTGCTTAAAAGGCACATTTTCTCCCTTTTTCGGCACCTTTTGTAGGAATGCCTTGACTATTGTTTGAGTTCTCTTTGATATTATCGTAAAGTATTATCTCTGAGCTTTAAAATAAACTACCCAACCAAACAAATGTGCGAAGATATACAATTTTGAATTAATCTGTTGAAAATCATAGAATTGTCTACTGCCCAAAAATATGCTATGCAAAATCTGAATCTTTAATAACATTCACTGCATACCAATGGGCGGTTTAAAATATGGTTCAAGTGATTTATCTTTGGTTTAAATAATCGCAGTATTGCTTAGATTAATTTATGTGAAAGTCAAGAAGTAATACTTAAAGATAATATCAAAGTGAACCATGTCAAACGCAAAGATCACCACAAGACGAAGCATCTTAACGTGATGGACGATTTCCGAAAACGGAATCGTATGCAGCACTTCAAAATCATTTCGAATGAACACCCTTCCTTCAAAATACTGCACCTTGTCGCCTAGTGTAACCGAGAAATTTATTCCCGAGTCAAGAGCTTCGTATGTGCCGAAGTTTTTATACCCTTGCAAGTGCTTGCTTAAATATTTTCAAAAAAAATTATCTTTTTCCCATTTTCCGACCGATCGATCGTATTGATATATATATGATATAGTCATCCGATTTGGCCAAAAAATTATGTGAAAGCATGTGAAACAAACAAATACAAAATTGCAGGATGCTACCATTAAAACCAAACAAGTTTTTCTAACTAAGACTGTTTTTCAGAACTATCTTTTGTAAGTCATCTATACCATATAGTTGTCCGACTTGAATAAAACTTGGTAGAATTAAAAAAAAACAAGAAAGAAAGTCGGTCAAGCCCGACTATAACATACTTTGTACCAAGAAAATTCTTTCTTTTGATCATAACTCGAAAACCGTTCATCCGATCTTCTTCATTCCTTTGGCGGATCGATAAGTTATCCTAATAACTAAATATGTCTAGAAGGAACAAGCCATCTATCTTCAAAACTGTGGGAGATATGACGTTTTTGCTAAATTGCGGGGGCGGGAGGGGGCGTGGCCAAAATTGAAAATAAACTTGATCTGCCTGCAGACATTAGAAGCATATGTCCCATACATGTCAAACTTCTATCTCTTACCATCTCTGAGATCTTATAATACTTTATGTACCTACGGTACAGAGTATAAACATAGTGAACTTACGATTTTAAAGTTTGGAGACGTTTCAATTGAAAAGAAAAAAGTTTTTCTCACTAAAACTAGTATATCGATCGATTGTTATAGTCATCTGATCCGGTCGGTTCCGACATTTTTGTAGTGTGCAGCAAAAAGAAGACTCTGTGCAGAACTTCAGCTCGGATAGCTTTAAAACTCAGAGACTAGTTCGCGTAGAAACAGACGGACGGTTAAAGCTCAATCGACTCAGCTCGTCACCCTGATCAAGAATATATATAGTTTATGGGGTCGGAAATGAATATTTCAATACGTTCAAAACTTCTGGTCAAAATTATAATACCCTTTGCAAGGGTACATAAAATATAACCTCAAATCAATCACAATTCGATCTTGAAGCAACAGCTGTTTAAGTAAAATAAGTATTAAACATGCTTGGTTAAAGAATTCAGACTCTTAATATAATACGAACTTGTTCTCCAAACGTTTATACGGCAATTTTCGGCTGGTTACAGAAAAAACAGTAGCAAAAAAGATCTATTTGGATTAGAAATGTCTTTAATATCGTTTTAACTATCCAACGGAGCTGAAAATCAATCAAATGATGATTATTTTTGATATCCTTTGGATGATTTTCAGCACCGTTGATTGTTTAAAAGGATATTTAAGACATATCCAGTGCAAATAACATCCCTCTTTTTCTCTGTATAGTCTTAATAAGTTATTTACCTTCCTGCTAAGAATCCCTTTAACCCCCCCCCCCCTCAACTGTTTCCCCAGCATGCTCACCTCACTGAGCTTCAACACAATCACGCGCAATGTGGAGGGATTGGGTCTGTCGCCATTTGTGGTCTTCTCGCTCTTTGCTGTGGTTATTCCGCCATCGGGAATCATGCAGGGCATACTGCAGAATCGTTTGGGTCGCAAGGCTACCGCCTTTCTGGCCATGATCTGCACTGGACTGCTGTCCGGTGCGTTGGGCGTGGCTCTGTCCAGTGAAAGTGCCCAGCACAATGTGACACTGCTCTTGGCCTTTGCACTGCCCATGCGCTTGGGCATATCCATGTGCTACACTGTCATCTCACAGTTCTCCTCAGAGTTGCTGCCCACTTGTGTGCGATCGCGTGGAATGGCTGCAGTGCATCTGGCGGCAGCGGCAGCCTCTTGTGTTTCACCTTATCTCATTCACCTGGGCACCAAGCTGGCGGCGGCACCATCCTTGATACTTACCATTGTGCTGCTGGCGGCCGCCTTTGGTACGCTGATGCTGCCGGAGACGAATAACAGGTGGGGCTGGAAGCTGGAAATTGAAGTAGATGATCTAAAATTGTGTGATTTTCAGGAAACTTCCCATTTCTCTAGAGGATGGAGAGGCTTTTGGCAAGGGAGAGTCCTGCTTTGCTTTCGATTGTTGGCGGCCACATGACCGGGATGTGTCCAGACAACCCGCAGAGGAGTTAAAGCTGCATGAACTCAATGTACAAGCGGCCAGGACTGAAACAGAAGTGGAGGTTTAGGAAAAACACTCGGTTAGGTTCCGAAATCTGTCAGAAGATGTGAATTTTGCTTTATTTGATTGATTCCGGTTCACAATATCCAACACAATGTTTACTTAACAAGTTTCGACAGTTTGTATTGAGCCTAAAGTTCTCTGCATTTAATCGTGTGTAAGTGTGTGTGTTTCTGTGTGTGTGTGTGTGTGTGGTTGGATTAAGAACTTACTTATAAGTAAAACGTACATTATTATTATGCAGGTGTTGCATTCTGTAAACGGTTATGTAAACTCTTGTATTTATGTATTTTAAATGCCATAAACATAACGGCTTCAACTTGATCATCTTTGGGATTTTGCATCTTTTATGTTTATAGAAGGACTTACAGATAACAGAGAAGAGTTGTGTCCTGGTCTGCGAACAATTTGTATACGAAATGCGCAGAGAACTTTCTCTTAAATTTAACAATAAGTGTAAGGTCTTGAGCGGAAATTTGATATACCTCAACCGGTTGCTAGGTGTGAAATAAAATTGTTGGAGTTACTTTGAAGCCTAATCATTCGTGGGACTCTGTACTATGTTAAAGTTTAATTGGTTCTGAATAACAAGAATATTTCTGGCTGCTCCACTACTTCTCAACTGGCTGAATGGTTCGAAAAATGGGTAGGTAAATGCGTAGTTGGTTGACACAATCTTGAAAGAGTTGTTCCAAATGAGTTTGGACAGTGTATTACTAAAAAGTTTAATAAGACTCGCTTAGAACACTACACTTACCAAAATATATCAATCCGTGCAGGATTACATCAATCTGAAACACGATTGAAAACAGGGCAATCACGAACATTCTCGATTTGATCCCACATCAAAATGATCCGATATGATATGATCTTTTGATCATAACTCGAAAACCGTTCATTCAATCTTCACCATTCCTTTGGGTGATCGATAAGTTATCCTTATTACTAAATATATCTAGAAGGAACAACCCACCTATCTTTAAAACTGTAGTAGATATGACGTTTTTTGTAAATTGCGGGGGCGGCAGAAGGCGTGGCCAAAATTGAAAATAAACTTGATCTGCCTGCAGACATAAGAAGCATATGTCCCATACATGTCAAACCTCTATCTCTTACCATCTCTGAGATCTGTGCGTTCATACGGACAGACAGACGGACAGACGGACATGGCTATATCGACTCGGCTGTTGATGCTGATCAAGAATATGTAATATATACTTTACTTTGCTTTTGCACAAACTTATTATTCTCTATGTACCTTTGGTACAGAGTATAAAAATCATAATATTTGACTTGCAATTCGAATGTTACATGGTATGCCCACTCGAGAACATGCCACGTCTGGTTTAAGTGAACAAAATGGTGTGCCCAACTTTAAGCTGCCAACGGACATCCTTGGGCCTTGCGTCTTATTGATTGTCATTGCCAAGGCGAATCTAATAGGATATAAAACAAGCAGCAAAGCACTTTTAGACTACCAGTTTGCAATCAAAACGGTGGCTTCGATAATGCCAGTGGCATGGTAGGTTCAAATTCCTTACATCAAATTACCTTACAATCCAAAGATGCTACTTTTAGTGGTAATAGGTGTGGTGAAATGCTTAGCAAATCTAGTCTGTTGGATAATTTACGCGGTTACTTCTAAGTGATCTTCGGAGAGAAAAAAACCCATTCAAAATGTATCGAAATCTGGTCCTTTTGTTGACAAAAGTTTACTAATCCCGTTTTTTCTTTAATTTATAATTTGTCGAATTGACAAAGTGATTTCTTGCTAAGCTTTTTAATTGGAAAGCTGGAGATGACCCCGTTGTAGATGATCTCCCTCATACAAATAGAAAGAAAAGATACAATTTAAATGCAAATTTAAGTTAGAGACTTAAAACCAACTTTGAAACTTCAAAGGTTACATAATTTTGTTATAATTTATAATTCTTTTCTTCTAAATTGCAAAACATAAAAACCTCCCGCTTGGCGATATTTAATACTAGTAATGAAATAACGCCCACTTTTGAAAAGAAATAACGCTCGCGATATGTTACTATTAAAATTGAAAGAGCTGAATTCTGTACAGGGCTCGAAAAAAACCTCCAAAATAAGAAGCAAAGGAAATTAAAAACTATATTATCATGGGGACTTCAGCACACGACCTCTGTGTTCTGTCTTCCCTGCTTCTGCTCAATGGTTAAGGTTGCATTCTTTACTATAATTTTGTCACTTTCTCAAACACACGCGCTTGATGGTCGTGTGCGCTTAGATGCAGAACGGTCTTCATTCATTCCAAATGGATGAAAAGGAAAGGAGAGTGCCAACAATTTGAAAATAGGTAAGTGAAAATATGTTCTTTTCTGTTCTCGTTAAAAAAGAAAATGTAAGTTTTGTGTACATTAAGAACGATTTTTATACCCGTTATTCGTAGAGTAAAAAGGGTATACTAAAGTCGTGCAAATGTATGTAACAGGCAGAAGGAAGCATCTCCGATATCATAAAGTATATATATTCTTCATCAGGATCAATAGCCGAGTCGATATAGCCATGTCCGAAACACCGTGTAGCGAGACTATAGTAATACTGCCCGAATATTTCTTCATAGAATGATTATGGCTTTACCCAGACATTTCAATGTTTATCAATTGATATCCAGCAACCCCGCAAACCGGTCGCACATCATTCCACTCTCTGTGTGTCAGTGTGTTTGTGTTTTTAGCATCTTATCTATAAAAACGTTTCTACATTAACTCAACATATTTTGTTTTCGGAATGTCCATTATTAACTTTTAACTTATATTTTTCATTTGGTTTTTGCTGTGTGTGTTGTCTCTCTTAGCGTATGAGCAATGCTTGCAATTGCTTTTAAATACAATAATTAGTACATAAATATTTTTGTGGTATTTGTTATCTTAACTTGATGTCTGTTTTTTTGGCTTCCCGGCTGTCCCAAAATCCTTTCATAGAAATGCGCTTAATGCTAGTTTTCTTGGCATTCGATCATGCGAGCCGCCCTATAACAGTTTCCGTTTTGCTTACCTGGTAAGGACATAATTCTAGGTAGTTGTGTATCCCAATAGACTTACTTTCTGCATACTATGGTAGGTTTGGTATGGCAATAACACTAGTTCACAATAGTTCAGTTGAATTCAAAATGCACGTCAATAAGTAGTTAGTAAAAAGGTAGAAAGAGTTCTCATGATTCTCTCGGCACCTGAGAGCATGTTAGAGTACGAGGAGTATTTCAAATAGCACCATGTCAGTGAGTGGGTTTTGTGAATGAGTAGAGTGTGTGTGTGTGTGTGTGTGTGTGTGAATTGTTAAAACACAATTTCCATAAGAGAGTAGTTAGTGGGTAAGTAGAAAAATATATATATATATATTCACATTGAGACATTAGAGGCGAAAAGTTAAACCATATCTGCACGTAAGTACGTAAGTTAACAAACTAGCTTACGAGGGGGGGCGGGGTGTATTCCACTTAATCTACTTTGCTATTCATAGGTAGAAGTATCGATTTGTATATATACTCATCTAGATATATAACTTGCTTCTTGTATGCTACTAAATACCATTTATTTGTTGCAATATTTGCTGCTTATTGTTTGACATTTATCATATGCTTGATTTAGAGAAAGTATTCATTCTATAACCTTACCATCACCAATATATTTCATGCGTGCATTTTGGGTTTTTTGTTTTGTTTGTGAGTTCATGTGTTTCGAAAACAACGAGTATAAAAGACAAGCGGTATTTAGGCAACGAGTGATTCAGCAATTTTCACTTATAAAAAACACTTTCTATAAATTTGTCAAGTACCTTTCAACAATATGCACTTGTGTTTAATGTATAAACTTACACCAAAAGCATTCATAAGATTCGTTTTTTGTATTTTTTTGTTTTTGGTTTTTAAAAATGGTTTCCTCCAGGGCTCGATTCAGAGAGTAGACACACACGCACCCGTGTGGCATGTAAATTCCACAACAAATAGACTTTTGCATCTGGTTAACAAGAGTTGGAGGGAGGAGTTGATACCCTTGGCGGAGTTGTCTAATGGATCTGGGTGGGCTAGCGGTCAGAAGCTAAGCTGATTTTGCACAATGCTTGCGATATGCTTGAAGTCGGGATAGATATATATACATGTATATATATGGTTTAGAATGCCGTTCGCTTAGACGCTACAGAACGAAATGAAAACGAACTCAAAAGTTGGAATTTACAAAAATTGTTATTTGTATTTTGCTGGTTATTATAGTTACTATTATTATTGATAGTTACACTGTGTAAACTTATGTAGCGATTAACTTAGTTTAGATCCGTTTTAGTTATATCATAGTTTAATGCATTCAATATGCAAATTGCCAATGCCTCTCAAAGAGGAGAGGGGAGGGAAAAAAACACATAGTACACATAATTAGCTTATTATCTGGGCAGCCTAACCTTGGGCTACATTTTTGTTTTTCTCGTCGTCGTCGTCGTCGTCTCGCTTTACAATTTGTATCTTTCGAATAGCGGAGATTCCGCTTACAATTGGTGCTATAAACTTGATAACAATTTGTTGGTTTTTTTGTTGATAATTTTGGGTTTCTGAACGATGTGCTGCTGCATCGTCACCATCCTCCGTATTCGAGTATTCAAACAATGCAAACAATCAATGAATGAACAGATATTCCCTCGTTGGGGATCGAGTGCTCTACCGCTCAAAACTTAAACCGAAATTAACTCGTAATTAATACAATACAATACAATACAATACAATGTGCCGTGGGCAATTCTGGTGCTGGGCTAGGCAATAAATTACTAATATGCAAATTAGATCTATGGCAACGTAGCTCGTACACCGTCCAGCGTGGAACGTAACACTAGGCTACCCTCTACCCAAAAGTTGGGACGATCCAGCATGTTCTGCCACAGGGACAGCTCCTTGCCGGTGGCATCCATCCACTCCACTTGACGGCCAAAACTACGACCTGTGCGACATGGAAATGTACAATTTAGTTGGTGGTTCGCTGGAAATGCTTAAGCTAACTTCGCTTACCAGTGCCCAGTGAGAATCGTATGCCGCCAATAAACTCATTGCTTGCCAAGCGATCGTGATCCCACACGGTGAGCTCTAGGGCACGCTCCGACAGATCCTCCAGTGAGACATCCTCATAGACAAATGTATAATTCCATGTGGGATATAGGGTGCGCTTTACCACCGGTGTCTTTTGCTTCGAGCTGCGTGTTCGGTCCGGCAGCAGATAGCTGTAAAGTAGACGAGATTAGTATCGAAGGGATCAAATATGTTCATGTACATTAGCACGACTTAGCACGACCCAGCACGAACCATTACAAGAAAATGGTTAAGCTCACATTGAAAGTATAATTATTCTGCTCAATTCCTGCTTAAATCTTTACGGATTCTTTAACTTCAACAAATTAAAGGGATACATTTTGGAAGAAAATATTTTTAAGGTACGGAAGATTTTGGTAGGAGTAAAATTTTTGTTTTCAGCCAACATGAAATCTGTGCTGTTGTTGCAAGGCGTTTTGCGTAAGACTAAGTATCGAATACTGTGTACAATAATATAGTTCTGAGCACCGAAAACTGAGTATTCAGTACTTAGTATCGAAGTAACACAAAAGTTAGTGAATGTCGGAGAACATCGTCCACAGCATGTCTGACTTAAATGAGCCCTTGTGAGCGTTACCAATGACCAAGAACTCACAAAGATAAGTAACTACCATTAAATGGCAAGGGAAAACTTTAACCACAACATATTGAGTGCAAATCTGTGTAGTTTCTCTAGTGGAGCACTAAAATTAAAGCGTTCCTTCCACACTAACAGATCAACGTCATTTCTGTCTGGTATTTCCGGTTTCGTCCCTCAGGGTTCTGTTCTCAATATCATTAATGTGTTCCATGTATGTAAATAATCTCCCAGATGAAGAGAATTTATATTTAATTGAAGGAGGAGTGAAGATCTCTGCAGATTTTCGTTTAAGCCTACGGACTTAGAGCTAAACTAGCATATCTTTATTTGGAAAGTGACAAAACTAATGTCGGCGACAACACAGAGGGAAATATTGTGGTCAAAAAACAAAGATTTCTTTATCTTAATAAATGAACAGAATGTCCTTTGAAACTTTTGGGCACAAATGTTCTTGAAATATGCAGAAATTTAACTCAGCACCAAAAAGCCTAAGTAGAAGTGGGCAGTAGCCCAACGATGAAGCAAGACAGGACGGGTTTTTGTACAAGCGGTGTCTCTGCGGACTTAAAACGTGACCTGGAATTGGTCCCTAAACCTTAAAATATTATTTTTAGCTTAAATTCTTCTTGAAAAAAAAACGAAACATATGAAGATTCTGCGTTCTAAAAAATAAATTCTAAAAGTGAGAAATAGTTATCGAAGTAAGAAAGTTCCTTCGTGATTAGTTTTTGGCATCGAATGTGCTTATATCGAGTCCAAAGTTCCAAACTTCTCCGCCTTAAGCCGTTGTTTTAAGGTCTCTCCAGTTATGCCAACTTATTGAATAGTATAGCATTTTGGTGACGCTTTACATAAAAAGTCAATCAGTTATAATTCAATATGAAACCGTTTTTACCTAAATCTCCAAAGATTTCTGTTACACTATTGTATATTACACTATTGATCTACCAATTAGCTAGAGAGCAAACTTTAGTTAAGTAGATTTTGATAACAAATATTTGCCCTTGCGCAAAATTTGTTTGCGTGTTTGAAAGTTTGCTCTAACAAGCAAATTGTAGGAGCAAACAGGAGACTTTAAGCAGAAGTAGAATCAATATAAGTCAAAAGGCCACGAAAGTTAACATTTACAAGCTGAAGATGTGAGCCTTGAAAAGTCGGGAGTTAAACTTACTTCGACTAAAAGTAAATTTATTTGTTCAATCGGTTATGGTAATCTTCGGATAATTTCTGTGTGGTTGAGACAACCAAATTAAAGTCAACAAATCAAACTTCTTAATTTGTCAATTTTACTGAAAAGAAATTTGAATCAAAATTTGTTCCAAAAAGTGTGAGCATATGTGCAAATATTTGCGCAAACTTTATGGAGACATATTAGAGCATGTGGAAACACCACAACTGTTTTCGGTTCAAGGCAAACTTTGTTTTGCTAATTTTATTGGCATGTGGGAATTTTGCTCAATGAATTGTGCCCAATTCAAAATGTAAACACAGTTTCAATTATGGGAAGTTAGAAAACAGTAATACAAACTTAAACACATCTAACTAAATCAGAATTTATTACCTAATTCTTTCCCAGAATCCAACAGAAAAGTTCTTACACATTAAATTTGTATGCTATTTGAAAGAAAAGTGCGCATCGTGCTTGGATCGTGCTTTGATCGTGCGCCTCGTGCTCGTTTCATGTCAATTGCCACGTTGACTCACCTTTTACAGAACGCATCGCAGCTACCGTTGGTCTTGATCGGACTCAGATGCTTGGCCTCCTTGACCAGCACATGCAGCTGGCCACCCTTGGCAGTTCTATCCGACTTGGAGGCCACCGACTTGATGCTGCCTCCAAATTTGCGCAAATTCGACGAACTACCCGTCAGGGAGGAGCCGCGTGAGAATATCGAGGATTTCAAATTCTCGGGTGGAATGTATTTCAGGCCTACCACAATATCACCTCGATATGTGGCGACGTCATCAAAAGGTTCGCTCTGCAAGAAATTTGTAAGTCAAAATTGATAGCTTTTCATATTTTATCCTTTGACTTACCCTTTCTTGAAGAAGATACCATTGCGATTGCGGATTGTCAAAGACGCGCCCCTGTAAATTAACGCTGACTTCACCAAGGAAATCATTGCGTCCAAACATATCCGAGTGCCAGACCGTTAGCCACAGGGTGCGCGACTCCAGGCTAGAGATGGGTGTATGGAAGCGCAGTGTCTCATCGAAAACGGGATTGAGTGTGTGCTTCTTGACTTTGGTTTTGCGCTTGCCAGCCTTGGACTTGTCCGGCAGCAAATAGACCTGCACAGATTTCCAATTGTTGTGATGAAATGGAACGGCTAAAAGATGGCCCAAGCAATGCTTACCTTCACATAGGGATCACTGCGATTTCGTTTGGCATCAACGGCGGCCAGATCTTTGCAACGCACCACATGGATTTCCAAGGCGCCCAGTTTATAGTTGTACTGCATGGCGAACTCCACCTGACCCTTGACCACAACAGTGCCATAGCGACCCTCTCCAGCGCCAGAGTAAACACTGGCCATGGACTCCGAACGAACCTGCACACATTTCGGAGACAATTGAAATAAATCAACATTTGTTTTTGTCTGAGACTTGAGTTAACTCACCCCCAGCGAGCTGAGACTGCTGCGATTCTGATGCATGGCCACCAGTCGATCAATGTCCTCGTCTGACTGCACGGGCCATGCCTCGGTGGAGGCACGCGATTGTATGGGACTGGAGGTGGCATCTGGTTGATTGCGTTGTCCAATCACTGGTGATCGACTGAGCTCTTCGGCTGCGGCTTTGGCTTCCTCTGCAAGAAGAGAAAATGGTTGGTGATAAATGAACAGACATGACATTACTCAATTAAGGCTAATGATCGACAGCTCATCTTTAACACACACTGAAGTCTCTCAAGATATAAGACAAACGAAACGATCAAAATGCATTTGTAGAATCATTGACTGAAGTTTTTGATCCAGCGAAATGGCTTAAATGTTAGGTTGAATCTTAACTTTTTGATATTTTAAGAATTCTTTGTAGCTCCCTTTCGAAAGTTGCTTACATTCATTCCATGTCGCTAGGCGAACTTTGAGAATAAACACTTTGAAACACGGGATGCAATTGAGGGCATATTTAACTTTCGGTGTTCTTTTTCAAATGTGTTAAAAATATCAATCAACATCAATCAATGAGATTTACTTGCTGAATAAATGCCCACAGTATGCTTATGGCAGGGCGCACACCTATGCATCTGAGGAAAATCATTTAATAGCCCGATAAAGCCATATGTTGTGTGTGTGTGCCTTTGGCTGCGTGCTTTACAACAACATTTGTGCTGCTTAAATGACAATACATGCGGCGAACCGCCTCTGTACCGCTGTGAACTGAACCAAACCGTACCGAACCGCCAATACTTGCTGGTAATCCGAAACTGCATCTGTTAAAACATGTCCAATAAACGCTTCGGAAACCTGAAATCTTTATGCTTCTCAGCGGGAGCTACAAATTTATATTAGATGCATAGTTTCATGATGAAATTGTCTAAGAATTCTACGTAGATTCCCATTCTGGTGGACGCTTTTTGGAAAAACGAAATTGACCCACCCTAATGTACAAGGTTTGAACACGCTTAACGTGAAACGAGCGCTGAGTTAACTTGTATATCATTTGAAGCACGGATGATCTCTGTTGCCCACCGCTGATCTAAACGACTCATAGCTTATACGTTGCAATGCTTAAACATAACTTCAATATTACTTTCAGGAAATTGTACTTTATATTGATATCTTAGAAATGTTCGAAACAAATCATCATTCCTCAGGTATTGGACGAATTGTGTTTTTCAATTATGAAGACATTCTGAAAATTTATAGCTTTTCATTAGAAAATAGGGTAAAACAATCTAAGGTTGAAGTATTGGGCTCGTGTCGGTGGTTTTTTTGTCCCACAGAGACTGTGAGTCTCAATTCAACACGACGGGACGTGTTTGTGTTGCATGATCAGATTACGAACTTCAGGTTTTAGCGTCAAGACAAGGCATAAGCCAGCAGTACTAAACTCCATAGCAAGCGCAGAAAGTTGAAAATACAGACTTATGTTGAACCAAAGCCTTAACCCAATAACCTAGAACAGGGTTGCCGAAGAGCACCTAAGGCTCTCGCAGTCACCAACAAAAACCACAAGAATGTGGAAGAGAATTTTGGTTATTGCCTAATTATGTGTGTAAGTGAAGATACATTACGTTGGACTAAGGTGGACAATACGAACTAAAATACAAAATTTTGGAAGACTTTCTTTAAAAAGTAATTAAGAAACAATGCTTGAACTATGCACAACATTTAAAGATCTTAATGTAAATGGAATTATTAACTCATGAGCCAAAACAAGCCAAGAACAAAATTTACCCTTGGCTAATGTTCCCAAATTATAAGTTCTACGTCTGGGTTGCCCGCGCTCTATACGCTTTAGTCGTATGTGTTGATGTTTTCGCGGTTTCTGACCGTATAGGACTCAAGCATGTGTCTCTCTTCTCTTTCTCTCTCCCGAAATGGAGGGCCACAACAATACATATACGGTGTTGAATTTGTTTTTGCCAACTGCATCAGACAGCCACCTTAGTCCAACGTAATGTATCTTCACTATGAAGCGTTTGTAAAGACCACATTCGTACCCTGAAGACTGAGAGTCCAATAGACAAGCTCCAACATCAAGGCGCTTCTATACCATGCAGCAACCATTTGAAACCAGTTTAATACCAGTTGGTAACAAATACTATTTGTACTGTACTAGGCAAATATTCATGTTATAGTTAACAAATCTTTAAGCAAGCTTAATTCACACGACATTCATTCTCGCATGATACAAGCACTTTCCTATTCACATTGACACCATTATCTTTGACTAAATACTTGAACACTTTGCATAATATATCTAGTTTCGTCCGCATTTGGTCAACTTTAACTTCAGCGGCTGCAGCGACGTAGGTTAATGTTAAATTCGGAAATATACATCAAAAGCTTTGCCATCTACCTCTGAGCAGTTTCCCAACTCACACGAATCTAGCTTTTTAGCTACCAGTTAAATTTGAGTTAGTTTACAACTAGGTTAATAGTTGACAGTTTCTCTGCAGGGTATCTATTGCTCTCCAACAAAATCAAATTACTAAGAATTGAAACAACTTGATATAATGTTGATAAGATCTACATTTTAGAATGAATTTCCATAAGTAGACAACTATAAACTGAAAAGTTAGGTGCTCGAAGGCTCAGAGTAGACCACGAAAGCTAAAGGATAAAACCTTTTAAATAATCGCCAAAAAAAAATGCGAAAAAAATTACAGAGTTGTTGATTTAGCTGTTGTACTCTAGTCTATTATATTATATCTAACTCTGCTGTGGCAAAGCAGAAAATGGCTTGGTTTGGATGGGAAACTGTTGTTTTTTTTTTTTTTGAGGATTCGGTGCAAGGTGCATGCAGCAGGCAAAAGCGAAGTGAGAGGCAGTTGCCGCCTACCTTGCACCTCTTCCTGTTCAAGCTCATCTCGTTCCTGAAAGCTAACATGCAGCGGTGTGCGACGATGCAAGATCAGTGACTGCCTGCCAGTGGCTGCAGCGACAACAATCACAGCTGCTCCTGTTAGATCCTCTTCGAGTGTCTCTAAAAATCTATCGGAATTTGAACGCAAACTATCGTCCCAGGTCCAGGCACGTTGCAGTGGCTGTTCACACTGCAGCTGTGGTGACATGTCAGCAGCTGGCTCTACGGTTACCCCTAGATTCGTTTCTAATTGCTCACGTTGCTTTTGGGAGGTGCTGCTGCTGGCCTCGCGTTGTTTCATCTCCACAATGTAGGCGGCCACCTTGGCATCGATGTCATCGTCCTCCTCCTCCGAATCATAGTGATATCCAAGCCTTGATTTTCTTTGACAACAGGCACAACAATGCCAGAATTTCGACTTGGGCCAATGGGCTTGATAGTTGCGGCGCTGTTGTCGTCGTCGTCGTCTCCACCAACAGAAACCCAGTAGGCGATGCCACTTGCGTTTGACTGGCCGTGGTTTGCCCCGGCTGTTGCGCATGCGATTGAGTGCCGCATATTGAATTTTACCCGCCGTACTGGAGGGAAGAGCGCCGCCAGTTGGCGGAGACCTGACTTTGCCATAGTTATGCACACGGGCAATGGGAGTAGCTGCGTTTGCGGCTGATTGTTTTTTCGACTTATTTGACGGCACGAAAACATTGTAGCTGGTGGCGTCTTTTGGCACTGGCTTTGCCTCGCTCCGCGAGCCCATTAAACGCGTCACTTTTTTCATTTCACAATTTGCCCGATTGAGACACTAATTGATGCCGCGGTTGGTGTCATTTGCAGCAGGCTGCAAAAAAAGTGTATGTCATTTTCGAATGCGATGCGGCAATCAGTATTTGGGATGACCCACATTTTGCTGAGCTTTAAAATCTTCTAAAATTGGGGACTTGCACAGTGTTGCCAGAATATGAGAAACAAAAGTTGCTCGATTTGCAAAAATAAATTGCTAGAAATAGCTAAAAATAACTCAAAAGTAGCTTAAAATATAAGCTAAGAGCTAAAACTGAACTAAATAGCTGTTCCTAGGTTTGAAATTGGACATAAACTTAGAAAACAATTACTTTTGGAGGTACTAGGACTACAAAAATTTGAAAAAAAATTTCAGAAACCCGCTTTGGAATCAGAATCTTGCCTATAAGTACAAAAAACGCTAATCTCTGTATTGAGAATTATGTGATAGGGTGTAGTGATTTCGTCCAAATCACTTTTAGGTTTATTAAACTGGTTTTAAATATGTGGTCGACAAGTCATAGTAGTCTTAAGTTTGAACACAAGCTGAATGTTTAATTTTAAAATCAACAAAATTCTGAATATACACCCAAGTGGTTTGTCCGTGTGTTCAGGTTGAAACTTTTCGAAAGCGTTTTGAAATTCTAGATCTTTATAAAATCGGTGCATATAATAACCAATGTTCTTAGATCTTCAAAGAATTTCCATTGTTAACTTAATAGGTATAACTTAAAAAAGTCTTTAAAATCACTTTCATAATATTACTCAAGTCTTAACGCCTTTGCACCTTCCAAATCATCATTGCTCAAGTCTAAGTTGAATAATCTTCCTCATTTGTGAAGAAGCTAGGAAGAATATTAATATTGAATATTAATTGGCTTTCTATTTACATTGGGTAAAACTTATGCCAAAGCGAAACCTTGACAGAAAAAACTCGGACTTTAAATTTTGGAACATTAACCTTTGGTAGATTTTGGAGTTCCCAAAATATGCTTTTGATTTCCAGCCCTGGTCCAGTTATGCCTAAATTCATTACTCCGAGTTTTTCTTGTGAGAAGTTATTCTCAGGGGACGCTCTATAGCAAAGAATATGAAGTCTTCATACTAATTTAATATTCATTATTTTTACCGAAATATCAGGAAAAAGCTAAACATAATTAAAAAATCGCCAGATTTATAGCATTTTCAAACAAAATTAATAGCATTCCCACAATCAATATTTATAAATCTAGCAGCTAAATAGCTAAAATGGCAACACTGGACTTGCTTGTTGGGTAAAAACGAGAGAGATAAATGAGTTCTCTTTAAGGTTGCAAGCCTCTAAAATTTGGGAACGGTTCTGAAAAGCAGCATATCCAAGGCTCAAACATCAATTAATTTGGAGTTGATTATAATAAGATAAATATTAAGGTTATTAACCCTGGACGGTCATCGTTCGTCGTTTCGACGATGCTTGTTTTGCTGTTTTGAAGTTTGCAAAGCATACAAATATTCATTTCCGACCCCATAAACTATATATATATTCTTGATCAGGGTAACGAGCTAAGTAGATTGACCTTTGTCCGACCGTCTGTTTGTACCCAAACAAGTCTCTCAGTTGTGAAGCTATCGAGCTTAAATTTTGCACAGAGTATTCTATTTGATCCACATTACTAATATGTAGGAACCGACCGGATCAGATGACTATATTTTATAGCTCCCATAGGGACAATCGGTCAGAAACTAGTGTTAGTGAGAAAAACTTTTTTATTTTCAATGGAAATGTCTCCAAACTTTGTATTCATAAGTTTTCTATCCTTTTTTAAGTTTCTACCAAGTTTTATTAAAATCGGACAACTATATGGTATAGCTGCCATACAAAAGATAGGTCTAAGCAACAGTCTTAAATAGAAAAACTTTTCTGTTTTTGATGGTAGCTTCAAGAAACTTTGTATTTCTTTGTTTCACATGCTTTTACCTAGTTCTACAAGTTTTTGTTCAAATCGGAAGACTATATTATATAGCTCCCATACGAACGATCGGTCGAAAAATGTGTCGTTGTGAGAAAAGGGCACGGACGAATTAAGTTTAGCTTTCTCGATTTTGTGTCTTTTAGTCGAGCTTTGTGTCGACTTCGTACGCTTCTAAAAATGCGTAGTCGAAACGCCGAACGATGAACTTTGTCGGGTAGTGAAAAAAAACCATACAAAAAATGCGTAAAACACCTCTGTTGGGAGCCTAAGATTGTGACTTTAATCTATTTTAAACCAAAACTATTCCCAGATAGGACTTAGGATTCTATTTATTTACATGGTTCGGTTCACTACTATTCCCAGACAGGACTTAGGATTCTATTTATTTACATAGTTCGGTTCAAGGTACCCAAGCAAAAGTGAAGCGAATTGGGTTGAAGTGAAATGGGTTATTTAGAAGCGTACTAAAACCTTTTCCGTTTTCCCTCAAATTTCAGGCTTACCAAAAGACCCGACCGACTTGAAAAGGGGAAGGAAAACAGTTAGCATTCTGTTTTCATTACCAAACAAAACTGGCGATAAGCAATCTTTAGAAATTTTGACACGTAATAATAATTGTACTGGCTGTTTATAATCGCTGCTTAATTGTTATCTTAGATAACCAACATCAAATATTTGCATGAGCTCTTAATTAAATTGACATAACTGTGCTGTTCAATGCGGAACCGTCCCTGAACTTGGCTTAGCCTTGAGCAACACAGGCTATTGGCACGCAAAAAAAAAAATGAAGGTGCCAAGTGAATAGAATGAAAGCTTGGCCAAACAAAAACACACGAATGTGGGTCACATAACACCCAAAGCATGGAGAATTGCCTCGTAATTCGAATTATCCATTAAAAATGTTGAACGCTTTTACTGAAGGGCATTAAAACGGTTTGACATTACATTTGTTGCGCCTGCTGCTGCTGCTGTGGAAATTTGAATTTCTTTTATGAAGTCACGATTTGTTGACAAATAAGTAAGTTAATGTTTTCATTTTCGCTTTTAATGGCACTTCTATAATTTCCGCTATTTTGGCATAAATCGTTAACAAAACGACCGATAAACGTGAGTGGAAGGCAAACCAAATATTTAAATCGAACTCAAAACGAACACAAACAATGGGCGGGAGGTGGTGGGTTGGCTTTCACTTTCACTTTAAGTTGAAGTTTTAAATTCGCGTGGCCTTGTGAAGCGCATCGTAATCGCAGTGAGGGTTCCAGTCCCCTGAAGCGTGGTTCGATAACTGAGCCAAAGTCAGCTTCGGTGCGAGAACCCTCCCCCCCCAACATATGGGCAGAGAAGCAAATCTTAGTTTCATTGAATTATTTAAATATTGAACTTTGGGGTCAGGAGGCAAGCGACAATGAAAATGATTGCAATTAACAAAAAAGAGAAACAGTTTCTATGCGAGGGTCGAACGAAACAACTTGAAGTCGGAGAACTTGGGTATTCTATTTTGAATGAAGCTCAACAGAATGGTATAAATCGAACTCCACGATCAAATCGAATCGAAAGAATAAAGCCAACTTAATATTAGTGTTATCAGTTTTAACTACAAATATTCTGTGGCTATTCGAGTTGAAAGTGAGCATAGAACTGGGTACAGACAGCACACAAGTGAAAAATCGAAGGTCCACATTGAAAATTTCCTCCTTAACTTAACTGATAGTCACTTGCCACCCACGAATTTGATGAATTTCATATGTATACAGTTGGTGTTCAAAATTGGTAAGCCAGATTTCGCACACACACAGCACATAAATGAAAAATCGAAGCTCCACATTGCAAATTTGCCTTCAAATTTCACTGATAGTTACTTGTCAGCCCCGAATTTCACATGAATACATTTTGTGTAAGCCAGATTTCGCACACAAATGAAAAATCGAAGGTCCACTTTAAAATTGTTGCTTGCCATTTACTTATCTTCCTGGACCAAAGAGTCTTTGTAAGAACCCACAAGAATCTTGCAGCTTGAAGAGCTTCTAAGTGAGTTAACAACTCTCTATGGCGTAACACTAGATCAAGTCGAGTCATGCAGCCATATCTTCCTAACAACAAAAAATACTTGAATACTTGAAAAGTAAACAAATTATCTTATTATGGTAAACGGAAACACAAAGCTGTGCAACCAGTCTTTATATCTATCTTTATAGTTTTAACAAAGTATTTCTAGTATAAAAGTTCGCCCTTTATTATCGTTTTGTTAGCATCTTTTGTGCCTGCTTACAAAACGACCCTCGAGTGAGTGTAAAGTGGAGAAAAAGCTGTCGATCTCATCGGCGTTTCTGTGTACTCCGGCTCAGTGTCAGGCAGAAGGTTAATTCAATTAGATGCTGGAAACTGGCGCGAAGCGTAAGGGGGTGCCTTGTTACACTAACAGGGTGCTATGGCCATTGGTATTTCCGTCTTGGAAATTTCAACAATCGTTTGTAATTTGTGGTTTGATTTGCATAATTGTAAAAATTGCTTTTTCCTTAATATTATTGCATGTGCAAAACATTTAAAACGAATGCCGGATGAGCATATCTTAAAGTGTGCCGGATGGCTATCATTTCCGCAATGCAACGATGCACGCATTTGTTTTAAACAAAATCTGTGATTCTAGTGTCAACCGCTTGGGGTTCAAAGACATTAATTGTTATAGCTATAAGTAACCGAAATGAACATAGGAAGTAAACAAGCCACAAAAAAAACTGCTCAAAACACTTTATCAATGTCAAGAGCCTAAATGCTCATGTACCCCAGAGTGGAGTGCGGTTCAATAATGGTGGGAAAGAGACAAAGGTGGCTCCACCGCACCAATGACCAACCGTTTAATTGTGTGTGCTTGTCCAAAATTGCCGCAGAGCCAGCCAAACGATTTGGTTAAATAGAAACTGTGTAAAGAGAACTCTAACAGGCAACAGGTCTTGGAGATGGGAGCGTGTTTCAATTCAAGAAGCATAGCTTAATATCAGTTTGAGTATTATGATATTTAAAGTTCATTTTAGGCTGATCGTTAATTTGGTTCGACCAGAGTTTGAAATTTATTAACACAAACATAAAAAAATAATTAGAAATCGGGCCTTAACCCAACAATAATGAGTTTTGAATCTTGGTATTTCAAATGATTAAGATTTCACGACCAATTATACAGTTTTTGTTTTTTAAGCTGTAACAACTTTTACAACTTTTAATTTACCTTGAATTGAAACTTAAATTTGAAATGAGAATTTACCTCATGATCAAAAATTTATTAACATCTCAGGTTTTCTATTTCATAAGATCGAAAACGATTTCTATATTAACGAGAAAAACCAAATACAAAGTTACAAAAGAAGCAACATTTGTTTGGTAAGACTTCTTTAAATTCTTAAGTCTATTCCGAATAGATCTTGAAACAAGAACTGAGTTATAAATCAAACAGGAACTTTTTAGGGCAAGAATTACATAATTTTCATAATGGTTGATAGATTTTTAGAGTCGGGTATTAATTGACTGGATATTTGTAAGAGATTCAATAGTTGTTCATGTTTCAAGTATATTGAATCATGATTATCACATGATTAGCTCTATGCGAATTTAGAACTCTTTTGAAGAATAATGAGACAACAATATGTCCTTATGATATATTTGCAAGTCTAGATGTATGTGGTTAGTTTTCACTGCTGATTGTAAAGCAAGTGCAAAAAAATCCATCTGGATTCGCCAAAGCAGAAACATGAGAAAACAGATCTTACAGCCGATTTCTAATCTTCTCTATCACATAAACCTACAAATAGCAGAGCAAAATCAATGTTTATCTGACACATAGTAGTAAGGTAGAAGATGTGAAATCAGACCTTAGAAACTCCTACATCACTAAGTAAAATTTCCCTTTCATCTCGAGCCTGATAAGTTTATCTCAACCGCTGTACCGTCTCTGCCGCTGCTTTTAATGCCCGCCTTGTGCGAGCTGGCACCAGTTGGTCACACCGAGTTTCTAAGTGTCTTATTCAGGGATACAAACCGATCGTAAATAAAAACTGGGTTGATTCAGTGGTTTGAGTTGCTTTTAAACATCGATATGGGCTTATTACATGGTTTTTGGAACTAACTGAACCGCGGTTTCGGTTCGATTCAGTGGTTTACTCGTAATTTTTGTATTTATAAGTTTCCATTTCGAATATTATGTTGTATAAAGTAACTTTCGGCACACTTTCGAAATTGAACTCATAGAAATAATTCCTAGAAATAATTGTAAATTGAATTGTAGTAGATAATTGAAAATATTGTTCCATTAGCAATATGAAATACTTAGGAACGAAGTCTAATGAACAATTGCAGCAGATGTATGGGATAATATGTTCTAGAATGGTGCCAAGGATTAATTCGATCCAAAGAGGTATTCCCTTTAGAGGGTCCATCAGTGAATAGTAAAGTTTTCAAAATTCTAAAGCAACTTTTTTAGAAAAATAAATTAAAACTTTTGTTTAAAAACCTAACATGATGCTGTATTCCATTTCCAAGTCTTGTTTTGAAACCTAATATGATGCTATATACCAATTTCAAAGACATGGAAGAGTGTTTTGGAACTTGATCTAGTGGCTTTAGATTTAGGAGTAAATTAGCTTGATAACTAGAAGCGTTCTGCTCCAAAGAAAAACCAATTACCAATGTATGCAAATGTGCAGAGAATTGGTGAACCTTTGTTGATCGATCAAAGATGATATGTCCTGGAATTCTAAGTCAAACGTATCCACATAATCTCTGGGTCTCATAAAGGACCTTAAGGTCTATGTGACCTCATCTGGGGTCAGCAGTAACTACCTTAGCAAAAGGTGATATGAAACAGGGTTCGAACCAAATGTTGGTGATCGATTAGCTTAGGAACTGGTTCGCGACTCGAATCTAAAACTTCACATTGGATTCGAATCCCCAAATCAAATCTCCTGCAGATTTTATTGGTTTAATGTTTACATCACGTCGTGATCGATAACTCTGGATTGGTCCTCATAATCAACATTTTTTCGTGGAGCTGGCATAGTCAACCTGCTTGGTTTGCCACGTATTTAGGTTCCAAAAACCTGGTTAACCTTAAAAGCCTCCTAGTTATTGAAATTTATCGAATTATTGATTATATAATTGCTTAAATTGTAGT